>CM067217.1:84597096-85202095 GCA_034190945.1 Octodonta nipae | reverse complement strand
CCCTTTTTTAACCACTTGGTATATGGAACTGTTTATGGCCCACTCAATATAACTTTTTTGGATCGCCCCGTATAACTAATTCCACTTCCCCTTATTTCCACCACATCGTATATATCCAGCTGCTTATAGAACACCAAATATAACTTTTTTTAGATTATTTAAATCCATATAATTCCGCTCTAAGTTTCCTATATTCAGAACACCCTGCAAAATTAGGCTTGTTATATCAGTTGACTTTTGTTAAATCGAAACATGTTACATTTGCGCATTCCGAATTTTGAATAAAAGCTAAGCTGATGCCAGTATCTAATTTTTTTGTGCGTACGGTGGAACCAATTGAGTAATTGAATTACCCAACATGGTAGAAGTTTTTTCGCTGTATCTGCCGTTTCTGTCAATTTAGATAGATAAAATGTCAACCAGATTTTAAGTCAAACTATAGGCTTCGCAACAAGAACAGATTCAGCGAAATCAGTTAAGTAGTTCTTACGTGATGCCTGAACAAACAAACAGACAAACTTACAATTTTATAATAGTATATATAAATAGATGCAACACAACAATAATAGGGGTTTTCGCGGAAGCCGTTCTGAATCGATTCAGAATCGGTTCATTATGTTTAGTTCTATTTTTGTTGTGTCCCTAAATCGGATCACCGGAGTTCACATAGTATTTTGTTTCATATCATCTGTAAAAATCATTTTGTGGTTAATTTCTATGGGTCAAACGGTGCGCATGAACAATCTGTAAATTTTTCGGAATTGACAATATCTCCTGAATTTAAATTTTGAAATATTGAATGAATATCACTTTATAGAAATTCGTTTTTGTAAAATATTCGGAATATTTTATTTATATTTATTTGTCTAGATATTTAATACTAATGACTCCTCAATATAGACCATAATTATAGCTAAAAAATGCTTTTCAAAATTACTGACTATAAATATTACTTACTACCCTGAAAGTAGCCGACATACGACAAAAAATCTGAGAATATTTTGGTATTTGTTATACAATATTTAGCAAGCTACATGGGCTGTAACATTAAACTTTTTGCAAACGTAATGAAATGCACATCTTTATTTTGATAAAATCTAAATATTCATTTCTTTAAATATTAATTTTTGCATTTATTTGAAAAATATTAGGTGTTAAATTTATAGGTTCAATTTTTTTTCGATATTTGTTATACAATATTTAGCAAGCTACATGGGCTGTAAAATTAAACTTTTTGCAAATGTAATGAAATGCACATCTTTATTTTGAAAAAATCTAAATATTCATTTCTTTAAAATTTTGATTTTTGCATTTATTTCCAAAATATTAGGTGTTAAATTTATAGGTTCAGTTTTTTTTCGATATTTGTTATACAATATTCAGCAAGCTATATGGGCTGTACAATTAAACTTCTTGCAAATGTAATGAAATACACATCTTTATTTTGATAATATGTAAAAGAACATTTCTTTAAAATTGCAATTATTTCATTTCTTTCAAAAAATATTCTATTTCAAATTTTCAGGTATCCAACATTCAATACTTAGCAAACTGCATGGGCTCTCAAAATTTACATTTTAAAAATATAACGAAATGCACCTGTTTAATTTCATAAAGTCTAAATGTGCAATTATACATTTTTTATAACACAATTACATATAAA
This sequence comes from Octodonta nipae, assembly GCA_034190945.1. Classification (NCBI taxonomy): domain Eukaryota; kingdom Metazoa; phylum Arthropoda; class Insecta; order Coleoptera; family Chrysomelidae; genus Octodonta; species Octodonta nipae. The sequence goes on along the minus strand of CM067217.1, from coordinate 85,200,432 downwards.
ATAATCTATGCAAAATTCTAACATATCGGTCTTTAAATATTTGGCAAGCTACTATATCGGCTGTAAAATTCGACTTTGAAAACGAAACGAAATGGACCTCTTTATTTTCATAAAGTAAAAATTGCCCCTTTTTCAAATTTCACATTTACTTAAAAATATGCTATATTAAATTCTGATATATCTGCCTAAATAATCTTCTGATGTTAAGGAAAATACTTATCTGGACTTAAGATTTCATTTACTTCAACTGAAAATTACCCCAACCTCTTTATTCTAATCTTAATGTGCATTGGTATATAATTATGTGCATTTTTAAATTAGTTTGTAAACAGTTTTTTCCAATTAAAAAAGTTCTGAAAATGTAGTGTTATACAAAGCTAGGACCTGGTTATATCTATATGTCTTTATTAAGAATAATTTGCTCAAGTGCGAGTTGGACTCGCATACTAAGGATTCCGTACCACCTTTAAAATTCTAATATTCCAGTTTCAGACAAGAAGGGAATGAGTGCATTTTCTTATATTTACATTAATATCTTTTAAATGAAGCGTTTTAAATTTATAAAAAATATACATTATTTTCCACACGTAGACTTTTTATTTTATCTGCTTCATGATTCGCTAGATTTTCATAAAAATATGTATTTAATGTTCTAATTTACATTAGAATTTTATTTTACTAATACACTTTCAGGTAACCCTTTTATAATCTACTGTCTGAATTTTGGGCTCTGTAGATTGAAAGATAAAGGGGAAAGTAGGCCAAGTTTTAAATAATACATTATTAAATCTTTTAGACAAATTATTTAAAAATACAAATATAATATATTTTTCAAACTTCTAGATAGTGGGAATTAAGTCGATGATTAATATTTTTGTTAATATCTATCTATTAAACAAATGATTTAAAAATATGATATATTTGTAATTCACATAATGAGCCTTTTATTTGATATACTATATGATGCGTTTGAAAATTTATTTTTTATTTTCCATTTAATTCTATAATTTTTGCCCAAAATGAATATTGAGGTTTTCTAGTAATTTTTTTATAAATTTTAACTGAGCACCAGTACTCCTAATTATTTTCAAAATGTTAGGTATTATGGTTTCGAAAATAAAGCGGGAAATGAAATTATTTTATATACTTTTGTTAATATCTTGTAAACAATTAATTTTATAAATATGAAATATATATATTTGTATTCCTCATATTGAGCCCTTTCATTTGATGTATTGCATGATGCGTTAAAAAATATATTTTTTTATTTTCCATTTAATTCCATAATTTAGCCCCCAAAATTAATATTAAGGATTTATTCGTATTTTTCCTGTAAACAAAAAATGTAAGGTCTTATAGTTTGGGGAATAAAGGGGGAATAAGTATTTTTTTATATTTTTGTTAATACATTTACTTTAAAAATATGAAAAAGATATATTTGTATTCGTCATAATGAGACCTTTGATTTGATATATTACTTGATCCGTCATTTAATTCTATAATTTACCCTCTAAAATCAATATTAGGTGTTTCTTATTTTTCCAGTAATGTTCAGGTGAGGCGCTGTACCTCTATTTTTTGCAGCTTATGGGTTCGGAGATAAGGGGAGGGAATGGGTAATTTTTTTTGTATTTTTGTTAATATCTTTTTATTTAATTGTTATTTTTTATTTTTAAATTTATATTTAATTCTATAATTTGCCTCCCAAAATTAATATTAATGGTTTCTCCTTATTTTTCCTATAAGGTTCGGGCAACGTTCTATATTTCCTATTTTTTTCAAAATTTTAGACCCAGTAATTTTGGAGATCGGGGGGGACGGTCGATTTTTTTAGTCCCTCCCAGAACTACCCCTAAAATCTAAATTTCTTATTTTACGATATGTACTTCTAATCGGGTCACCAAACTATACATTGATACCAAATTTCAACCTCTTCCGTCCAGTAGTTTAGGAGAAAATTGCTGTGATGTGACAGAGGCAGAAATCCAGAGTGATATTATAAGGGTATCCGTATATTGTATATAGGGAACCCTAATTATAATCCTCACTATTTAGAAAATTTTAAATTGTAACCGACAAGTAGTACTAAAAAGTTGAAATATAACTCTAGACAGTAAAAAACACATTCAATGTTGTTAGGTACCTACACACAAAGTAAAAAATTTAAACATTAAAAGGTGCTCATTTTGCACAAATTTATTAACTACCTATCTAGTATATTTTTTATTTACGTTAAACCAGTCAACAACATATTTGAAGTTACTTAACTTGCAGCAAATCATAAAAGATTATAAGACATTTCATTGATTATTTTTGTATTTATTGTGACACTTCTAGTACCTATATTATATACTTCTAAAAATCCATCAGTCCTCATCACTAAACAAACTGAAGTCCAATATCTTTGTTAATTAAAAATATTATTTATGAAAAAATACAGTTTTAAGTTCTAACAGGAATTAGTAATTTACAGAAGGAATTTTGGCTATTTCCGCTTATCTCCAACTGCTAAATTCAAATTCAAACGAAAGCTGAACTAAACATACTTCGTTAGACTTTGGACAGCCGAGTGGGTTAGAAATTAGGTCGAAGCGCATAATTCTTAGAGCTTTTACTTATATATGCCCTAAGGTATGATCGAACTAAAAATCCTTGCTTCACAGCAAGAACTATTTGAATTGATTCAGAATCGATTCAGAACCAATAACTGCTTACCACGAACACCGAACTCAAGACTACTCTAACCCAGATCACCAAATTTTATAACAATAGATTTGGTTCACAATACAATTCTAGGTTGCTATTGTTACCGGCTTTTATCCTCTATAGGACGATGTTTCATTTGGGATTCGTTCACTTAGTTTTATATCGGTTCATTTTCAGTAATTTTGTTCCGCGAACGGCGTTTTCAGAAAATTGCGGTAATATTACCGTTGAACCGATTCAGAACTGCTTCCGCGAAAACCCCTAATAATTTCGTCACCCACTGACTCCATTCCTGTATCGGTTTTTTGGTTATGCGTTCCAAGGAAAGTTAATATAAACAGCGAACGCAGTATAGACGTATAGGCCAACAAACATTCGATATCGATCGCCAAATCTCATTGTTGGCACTTGTTGGCTCCGTCTGTACCAAGCCATATGGAAAAACAGAAGTTTAGTGGATGGCAACGTGTAGTACTTAAGTTTCGATATTAGTCATCGGAGTAAATAAATATATAGTATGTCCCAACGAAAACGATCCTCCTGGAATATTTCCCAAAATACTCATCATTTTGAAAATTGCAAAAACACGCCAAAAGATTTACGAATGGGACATACTTGGCCATACTAACGTTAATTGCACCATAAGTGACGCCACTTATAAAAAGGACTTCTGATATTCCTTCAATGATGTTATTGACAAATAACAATTAAAATATATAACTCGCTTATATGTTTAAATACTTTTTGCTATTACGACAAGGAAAATGAAACTGACAATCTTTTGACGTGTTTTTGCGATTTTCAAAATAATGACTATTTTGGGAAATATTCCAGGTGACTTGTTTTCGTTCGGACACCCTATATAAACACATACAGGATTTTGTTTGATTAACAATACGCACATTGATCAGCTTTATTATTGACTAGCTCAAACTTCTTTAACAATGTATGAATTTGGCATTCCAACATCTGGGAGCTTGTTTTAAGACATTCTGGTACGGACATGAATGTCTTTTTGTTCCAGCTGAATTATCTGAAGATTATTTGCATCGAACTTATCAATTAGTGTCCATGTGTCTGCACAACCACCACAGCTTGCAGATATTTAACACAAGAGATGCCAGAAGTACCAATACAAAATAAATTTCTGGACTGAGACTTGTGGAACTGCCGCCAACCCTCAATTCTGACAATTATTTAAAATATTTGGAAAATCAATTACCGATGTTACTGGAAGACGTCCCACTGATACAGAGGCGTACATTATGAGTTCACGACGACTGCCCTGGGGGCCCGATTCTCAAACCATTCGACAGCTCTAGTATACGATTTTCGACGTAAGTCTCATGAAAAGTTGAGGTAAATGAAGTTTAACCCATATATTAAACTTCATTTATGTCCGATTTCATACGACATACGTCCGAAGTCGAGTGGTAGAACCGTCGAATGGTTTCAAGAATCGGGGCCCTGCTCACTTCAACTGCCAAGTAAGGACGAGAAATACTCCCGCTCAATCACCAGAGAAAATGAAATAGGTCATTCTTGTAGAGGTATCGAGCCTGGTTAGAGTGGAAGGCCGGCAATTTGAACATTTATTAAATGTTCTTGACAATTAGTTTAAGATATAAATTTAAAATAATGCAACGTTTTTATTTTCACACTCGGGTTCTGTTCAATTCTTGGATTTATTTAAAAACACAGTCCAACTCACTCTAATTTATTTCCACTACTTTAACACAATTTATATACACAGAAACGATTTACATTTTATCTTAACTATACAATACGACCGTCGAAAACTGAATGCCTCCTATCGCCAGCTGTTCATATTTATATATTTCTCTGCGAATTGTCTGGTAAGTCTACGAACCATCGGGAAACTCTTTCATGTTCTGGAAGCTTTAAGGGAATTCCCAGTAACGGCAGCGGTCGACCTGTTGAGAGACAAACATTTCGGATTCCCAGAATTATCGGAATAATGTCCCTTACACGAATTGGTTGTTGGCCGATTGCACCAGCTGTCGGATGAATTCTCGTAACAATTATATAAAATTTGCATTTTATTTAATAATAATTGTGTAAAATGTGTAGTTTATTTTGACTTTTCCTTATCTTATAAATAAAGTACCTTAAATTTTGATTTGTTCAACAACAAATAACACTGGTTATTTAACAACTTAGCCCGTAAGTGATCGAGAAAATGAGTTATTTTAGTTTAAATTCAATGTTGGATCATTCTTATTTTCAAGAAACAGAAGTAAAATTTCACATTTTAGGAATTCATAATAAACATGTAAATTTTTTAATGTAATGTGCAGCAGTGTCCTATACATTTTTTTCACCGCGGAAGGCTAAAGTTAAATAAAATAATTTTGTAAGTATTCATAAGAAACAAAATGACAAAAATATTTGGATATTTTGTACACAGCAACAAAACAAATAAATCAAAATGGACGATTTTTCGAAAAAAAAACACTCAATATCTTGAAAACAGGGACACTTTTACTACGGGCATTTTTTTCAGATAGGTTACCTGTACAATTACATGTGACTTCGAAACTCTTGATAATATGATTCCTGTATTTATTTACTAACCGACTTCCAAAATGGACGGGTTATGAATTCTCAGGTTGTGGACCACCAATTTGAATAATTATTTTTTGTTTAATAGTGTACATATCCGGATTGGTGAAATTTCAAATTTGAGAAAAGAATTGTATTCATAAATGGATCAAAATTTGATATTGATCATATTTCTGTATGGTTTTAGTAGACCAATCAATAGAGCAAAAATTAACTGATTATGTGTAAAAAATACTATCAGGATACCGACTGTGCCATCACATTAACAAAGATTCACAAAGATAGCGATATTTTGCTATGTTTTCCACTCGCAACTATGGTTTTTTACTTTGTTATAAACAATTGAAGCAAGAAAATTACATTTTTTTTCTTAGTATGTTTATAAAATCAAAAATAATAAACTAATCTCAATGGTGTCAACAGGTCAATTGTAAAGCATGAAAATACCAATGAAATTAGCCCAGGCTCGATCCGATTGGATCATTAGTAACGGAAAAACAAAAAATACTGAAAAATTTAGCATTAAAAAAAAATCGTATCTTCGTCACTTTAGAAGCTGTAGAACACTGGGCTTTTAGGAACTGATATTAATTTACATCTATTTTAGTATGCCAAAACCAGACGCTACCGGTTTATTTTCTGTACACTATTTTTGCATTATGTCCCCATGCGTCATAGATAATCAAATTTCAATTTTGGAAAAAGTTGTTGAAAGTAGAGGTGTCATTTTACAAAGCCTCTATTCTCATTTTTCACTAAATGGGGAAGCGTATAGTAATATATAGTAGAGGCACATACATAGATCGTTTTAATATTTAAAATCCTCACAAGTAAGATTTTTTCTAATGACCGCTCTCTTTCGATGTTCCGTAAACCCAAAATCCACAAATTAAAGCAAAAACGAGAAACCATTTACATATAAATATATTAATAAACAAACATTTCTCATTTGATATAAAATCGAACAAATCACTCTATATAGAAGTCTTTTTAGCGATTAGATTCTTTCACCATCTGTCAGAGTGACAGTTACTATCGATAATAATTATTGTTAGCAGTTCCCCTCAACAACCGTGTTCCCCCCCACTACTCGAACACATTCATACGTCACCAAATTTTGGTCATGTTTGCTAACATTTTTCGTATATTTCACAGACGTTTAATGAAAAATGAAAATAGAGGCGTTGTAGAATGATAGCTCTACTTTCAACATCTCTTTTCTGAATTGATATTTGACGATCCATGTCGCATGGAGACACACTGCAAGAATAGTGGACTAAAAACTTCAGATAGCAATTATTCAAAAACTAATAAACCGATAGCGCCTGGTTTAGTCACGCATAAGGTAGATATCAATTACTATCAGTTCCCACAAGCCCAGTTCTACAACTTCGATAGTGACGGAGTTATGATAATATAAAGAAAACCGCTAAATTTTCCAGTATTTTTTGTTTTTCCCTGTTACTAAAGATCTTATCGGATCAATCCTGGGCTCATTTAATTGGTATTTCCATGCTTTACAATTCACCTGTTGACACCATTGAGATTAGTTTATTATTTTTCATTTTATAAACATGCAACGAAAAAATACCCAATTTTCTTGTTTCAATTGTTTATAATAAAGTAAAAAAACATAGTTGCGAGTGGAAAAGTTAGCAAAACATCACTACAAATCATTCTTAATGTGATGGCACAGGCAGAATCCTGATAGTATTTTTTGCACGAAAAAATCTCTATTGATTGGTCTATAGGTATATCGGTCGATTTCTCTAAAACCCCTTACTAATTTGTATAATTTAAATTGAAGTTCTATTAACGAAGATTCCGATGTAGTCTCATATGTTTTTCTGCGACTTGCAAGATGTAGTTTTCCAGAAAATCGCCGATAAAGCTACTATATCAAAAACACCATCTGGAATGGAATGTGATATGTTGGTAACTATTTAAAGAACGATCATGCCAGAGTACTTACGTTTTGTCTTCGCTTCCTCTGCTGACCGCTTTGTGTTGAAGTGGACTGTATTTTGAGGAGCTGACCCCGCACTGCCCTTTAGTAGATTTTACTGTGTCTATTTCACGACCGTTCTGATTTCACTTAAAACTATAGCAATGAAGAACTAGAGAGATTAGTTCTTTTACGAGCGAGAGTGTCTCAACTGTCCAAGACGGCTGATCAAGCGACTCTGGCAATGAGTATGCGCGTAAAATTCACCAACAAAAACAACAAAAAATACAAAAGAAAAGATTCGGAATTACACTGCTAATCCAAAACTTTTGTTCCAAAATATATACACTACTCTACTAATAAATGTTAATGAATCCTCAACACCATCCAAGTGTTTTAAGTGACATTTCTTTAAAAAACAAATTAATTCCAACGTAATAGTCCGGGAACTGTAGACACTGAAAGTTTTAATCGCGTTTTTTTTAATATTTCATATGAACGTCGCAAGTATATTGGTAGTATAGTATAGTATAATTAATTTTATTAAACATGTTTTCGAATTAAATTAACGAGTATCAAGCTTATTTTATTAGCATACCCGTTGACTATCGATTTACATAATTTTTTTTTCAATTTTGCTATGCCGGAGCTTTTAGTATCGCAGACACCCCGCAAAACAGTGACAACACTGGTCAGGCTCTAAATTTCTGTTCGGTGCGATCATATACAGGGTCTTTAGCATAGTTAACGAAATCATAAAGGTTATAAAAACAATAGTAATAATAATGAATGTAATTAAATATATTTTTGGGTTGTCAACCAAGTTCATTTTGTTAGTATAACTGGCAGCAGTCGATTTAAAAGAAAATTGATCATGTTGCGATGAGTGGGCTTTCGGTGTTACGTTTTCTATTAAGTTATTTAAACAAAATGAAGAAAAAAAATAGCCCTGTTTAAAATAAAACTGAAAGTTAAAAATACCTACAATTTAATATAATGTAAAAGATGTAGTAGTACACATTCGGTTACTGTGAAGTAACAAATTTTTAAAAGACATTGTCACAAAATAATCAAACCCAGAAGTGAAACCTTTGACGTTGGTTTAATATTTCGTGACCTTGAACAGAAATCAGCCATTATTTTGGCAGTAAATCCTGGCAATAAATATAAATGCCATATAGTAAGACATATTATATAAAGATCTCTTATAAAATTGGCACATATAAAAACAGGTACATATAAAAACAAAAAAAAATATGGTACATAGGTTTCTGCATTATTGGGTATCCTAAATAAGATTTGAGGTTTTTGCCTGCTGAAGCAACCCGGAACAGCAGAATATGTGCCTTCTAGTTTACTTGCCATTGTTTAAATATTTTTCCATATATTTTGAACAAACTGTAATTGTTAACTACATTCTAAATAATATTCACAAAGCTGGTTATTGTATTAATATTCTGTGATATAAAATAGTTGATAGTTTGATTAGTCTGTGTCTGAGATAAATTAATATACTTTATAGTTCTGTAAAGTTATATAATAGCTTTGTCGCCCATGCCCAAAGAAATTTGTACCTGGCGGGAAGGGGGAGTTTCGCGTATAGGTTTGATTATTCTGTGGTAGTGTCTTTTAATTAAAAAGTCAGGGGGGTTGTCAAGAGTCCAAAAATCACAGAAAACAATTTGTATTTGACTATTTTATTAACAAAATCTGGGTTGAACTATTGGGACAAATTTTTTATCTGAATGTAGTGAAAATGAGTTGATAATAAAGAAAACGTAAATTTTATAGATAAATATAAGCATGATACCTATAAGACGATAAATAAGAGGTTGTGCAAGATAATCGAAGAATGAATGAGAAACAATCCATTAGTTAACTTGATCTGTAAACATTTAAATCTATATAATTACTAGCTGACTCGGGCTAGACGGGCTAGATTTATCGGCGTATTTGAACATTTTTGTCATAAGGTAATTTCCACATTCCTTACATTTTAGATTTTTGTTCCCCAAGGACTCTTCGTGCCGCAAACGACTCTGATACTAGTGCCAGCAAAAAGGGGTTAGTATGCTGGTCCGACACCTCAAACGACGGCCTCTGTCTGGATACAAAGCTGTGTTGGAGCGATCGAGCCTTTGTGTTTAGTCTCAGGTCTCGATATACTCACCGCGGAGTTCCTCCGTTACAGCTTTTAATCCCACACCCGAAGATTACAGGCGCCCGGTAAAGCGCATATCTGGACATGAGATCCGACTCAACTCAAAGTCTATGACCCTTATGTATCGACGATGTTACCGGTCCATGAGCGAACCCGGAGCACCTTACAGCGGTCGGGGCTGTAATTCTAGGTGTGCAGGCGCGGATGGGAATAGGATTTGCCTCGGATACTAGACGGGTACACTCCCTTTCCAGGGCAGAATCCCCCCGCCCGACACCTCAAACGGCCATCGTCTATCCCCCTCTCTCAAGGGCATGCACATGAATGAGACTCGGAGTTCACACATGCCCGCCCAGGGGTCTACCTATCACAACCATTTGCCCCTGCGAGGCCAACACCAGACGGAGAGGAACCGCTAGCACAACACGGTGGGCTTCCTCTCCCCCGCAGTACCCATTTGGTCCTTACGGACATTGCAGAAGTCAAAGACTGGAGTGACGACCCCTCCGATCGTACTTCTCCTGACCGCGTCCGTTTAAGGTTTACCTAGCGTAGATGGGCCACCGCCCGAGTAGGCTATACCTTCTCGCCCATGCTTACTTTACTACACTGGTGTTTCCACTAAGTGGATCACAGTAGAGCTAGTTTTACGGGTAAAAGGCGCATGGTAGGCTAGAGGAACTCGTCTCGAATACTAAGTCGCGCCCTGTAAGGTCCACACTGTTACCCTTAGCCTTCACATTAGCAAGTCACCGTTCATATGGTTGCTCTTTAGACGAAGACCAGTACCCAGGAGAGACCACGTGGAGGTGGTGATAGGCACTTGTATGTTTCTCTTAACTGGTGTAGGGTCCGAAAACCTTGATCTGCGAGAAAGCATACTTCACTCCCTTTATTTACGACCTATTCTCATCCCTATCAAATATAGATACATACAAAATTTTATAATATTGGTCGAGCCGTTTCGGAGGAGTTTGACCACAAACACCGTGACACGAGTTTTTTATATAGTAGATAAAAATAACTGTCTTTACATCTATATAAAAAAGTAAACATTAATTACCAAATGTATGTTCAGAACGGCTCCGCCTATTAGACTATTTTTTTATGTGTTTGTAATTATCAGGACAATAATGGTGTGAAAGAAATTCTTTGGAAAATTGTACGGAAAAATGAATAGTTTGTGTTATAAAACCTGTAGGTATAAATAATAAGAAATCCCTACTAAATGTTAGGCACAAAAATGGAGAATGGCTATTTTTTTAATATATATTGAAGTTCAAGAAAGGCCCTTATGAAAAGAGAATTTGGAAATATTTACCGGAAAACGGGCACTTCAATCAAGTATTAATGTCAATCACATCAATCAAAAACACACTGTGTTTGCGGATCTAACGTACACTGATAGAAGAAGGAATTTGAACCAAATAAGGTTTATTAATAGCTAACAAATGATTCATTTGAAAATTTGACCAAGTGAATATGTATTTATCCTCTATATGTAATAAAATGTTTTGTTGTTAAGCTCATAACTTAAGAACGCCTGGACACAATTTGGCCAATTTTCATCTTAAATGTTTCTAATTATCTGATTTATGTTTTAGGGAAAGATAAATTGAAAGAGATGCTATAAAAATTGGAAAATACGAGAAAAAGAGCTAAAAAAAATTTACCCTACCTGGAGCATCAAATAAATATTGCGAAGCTACAGGGAACACCTAGAAAATGGCAATACGAAGTCATTGAGAATCTCGGAAAACATTGACAAGCTACTGAGAACGAGTAGAATAAACTTTGCGAAGTTACCGAAATACTAGACTACTCGGACAGCGGTATCCGTTCGTAGACGCGACGGAACTAAATACAAACATTGCTCCACTATCGGAACTGGCAGAACAACGTCTGCCAGGACAGCTTGTTATCAATCAGATTAATAACTTCCAATAATAACATAAGGGTAACTATTGCGGATTTTAAATGGGTTTCAATTTTTTACCATCGTACATGTACATTAACTGGAACCGTCAGACAATAAAACTGAAATCATCATCATTTGCGAAATAATTTGTTACTTAATTATATTGGTAGTGAAGTATTTTGTATAAGTACACAGAAGGGTGTATGATAGTAGAAAAAAATGATGGAAATATGAAAATTCATATACGTATATTATCTTCAAATTTTTAACAATGATTTTGGTCGAAATTCGACCACTGGGCGACCGCTAGTTAATTTTAATTATCTCAAAAAATAAAGGAATTTGTCGTTTACAATATATTTTTAAAACCTCCAATTTCATTCTTAAATATTTTTAAAGAAGCAAAATTAACCACACTATTTTATGTATTTTCGTTAGGCATGCACATTGCGCCTAGAATATAAACTCAAAACTAACTATTACATAATTTTCTTCATGTTGATTAGAGATATAATTATTGGTGCCAAAATTATAGTGTGCTGTTTTTCGTGGTCAAGATTTACGAAGTACATATTTCATCTCCAATTAACCCAAAAACTTATCAGCAATCTTCGGCTAGAACACAAAAAAGATAAGATGACAAGTTATACAGTGCCAGTCACAAGTTTCCCCCACACGTGTATCTTTTGAACGAGTATATTTCCATTAACGAAATTTGGAGGGTGAAAATAAACTGTTGCAAACTTCTCTACTAGTGGTAACAGAGGCTGTAACGGTAATAGAAGACGCCACAGGGCCACTGTGGTCATTAATTTTAAATAGGACCTTATGGCAAGTGATAGCTCATTTGAAAGGTATTGACAATACACACTACCGTATTAATTTTGTTGTATTTAGGCCAGTTTTGATGGATACCTTTAATTAATTATTCAGTCTGCCTCTGGTTAATTGTCAAAAAGTTTTTTTAATTTTCTACTAATTATTTTTTTGCGAAAAATTTTATACCTTAAATATTTAGTGCTATTATTGTTTAACGGGACGTCTAGGAGTTTACATAGGCAAAATGGTACAAAGCCAACAAAGTAGCAGCAGTCTTAATAATTGGTGATTGTAGAACGAATCTCTGTGAAGCGGAAAGTTTATTTAATGAGAGGTACCCAGATCGTACTATATCAAGGACGTACCTGAGGGATATTCTTCAGAAGTTTCAAGCAGTAGTGTTAAAGATGCCAAACGATCTGGTCGACTGACAGTTAGTGATAACAAGAAAATTGACATAATTGTACAAATGGTAACCCTACTTCCTTTACAGCTAAAGTTGTGTCTATCTGTGAAGTTAGTCAAAGTACAGTACATAGATCGTTGGTAAAAAACAACTGTCATCCATGAAAATATAAAAAATGGTGCACTAACTTTCAGATGACGACCCTTACAGAAGACTGGAATTCTGTGAAATTATGGCAAGTAAAATTAATCGAAACCAATTTTCATTAGTGTAAGTATAACCGTCAAAAATACGAGGGGGGGGATTTTCTTCTTTTTGTTTAACTTGTGTTTTACATAGGTATTTGTTATGATTTTCGACAATTTTTTGTCAGTGTATGACACCAACAGAGTTTGTTAGAACTTATCTTATTGTTTTCTTTTCTTGTTTCTCGTTATTTCGTTTGTCCTAATGAAATTTACATTTAATTAATATGCCGCCATTCATTTAATGAATAGACTTTCATCATGTAATACTTAGGAAGCCCGAATTACAAAAACAAAAAATGTGAAATTTAAATAATTTTAAATGCGTTTGTCAAATCTAATTGTTGAATACGAATACGATGACTACCTTACAATTTGCAGACAATCAAGCAATAATGGAATGAGACAGAGAAGGTGTACCAGATATGACATGTAAACTAAAAGAAACATATGGAAGTTGATTTAAATAAAAGCCTGTAAAAAAAACAAAGTACCTATGTATAGGAGACAAAATTACTACAGAGAACATACAATCATTCAAAGAGTATATATATATTTATGTACAATTGGTACAGATAAAAACAAAGAAGAGTGATGAGATTCGTGAACGGCATATTATGGAGCAATAACAGAATGAATTAAAAAATGAACCTACAGAAATTGCGTTGAGAAGTTCCGCTAGAATGTCGATATCGATATTACAAGGAATAAGAAATGAGGAGATGATGCGTTGGCAAATACGAACAGAGTGCAGAATTAAGAAAGATATTGAAAGAAGACAATTATTCGGGCAAAGAATGAGGCAAACTCGACCGCCAAAACAAACAATGGTCTGGATACCAAACTTTAAAACGAAAAGAGGAAGACCTTTTGGAATTGGATGGAAGGCGTTCAGAAAGCCATAACCGACCGAAGTCTACAAGCAGGATAGTGTGAAGATATCGGGCAATGTCGCATGTTTTAAACCGAGATATATTTATGTATATTAAATACTATTTTTTACTTGTATCGGCAGATATTTAATGATTAAGCTCAATTTAATATCGTACCGACTAGGCGCCAAAGCGAACGGGAAAATTAGATTTTGCAGTAAATTTAAACGGTTGACGTCTTAAAAAAACTCTAACTAGCTTTACTGTAAATCTTGACTGCATCCGGTTCCGCAAAAGCCGGAGATTTGAAAAATTTGTAATGCTAAAAGTTATATTTGGTTTATTAAGAACATCGTAATAATATGAGGTCAGATATATGCAAAATATTTTTAATTGGATAATGAAGTAGCATCATAGCATTAAGATTATTAAAATGACTTTGTGGAAATTGACGAGGTTCTGAAGAGTGTAATTACTTCTAAAACAAATTGAGGCATTGCTTCTAAGATTTGTTATTAGTTTCAGAAATGTTTCACAACAGGTTATTTCGATTAGTGGCAAATGCGTTTTAAAACCTTCTAGTAATATACATTTTAAATAATTAATCAGATTTGGGAGTAGTTGGAAGTATTTGTTTTTAACGGCTAATTTGTGCTCATCTAATCGGGCTGAAATTGTCCTTTTGGTTTGGTTTGTCCAACGTATACTATATACCCTTTGATTTTCCAGCTTAACTTTTGGTTTCGGATTTCTTAGGCTATTGCCTTGTGACGTTTATATGCCGTGGTTATGTCTTGTTTTCGTATAATTCAGCTATTTATTTCCGTTCTTTTAGCATATGGTGAGACATTTTTTCGTCTGGAAGTAAGGTCTCATTTTGGTTTTCTATTTAGGTGTGTTTTATTGTGTTTTGAATGTGTGGTGTCGAGCGGCAGATATCTGTTTTAATCCATGTATTTTATTATTGTCACGTGTGAGTCATATAGATCTCGAAAAGAGTTTCTCTGCAACTTTGCATTTGAGAACGGTGGTGATGGGATTCGGAATTTAGACATACGTTTGTGTGTGTCGACTTTGTGTACACGGCAAAGCAAATAAGACGGCGTTGTCCAATTCATCAGATGCAACCAAACCTCAGCCAACAGGAGATAGCAAAGTCCCCAAGACCCTCAAACAATCTGAAAATATCACAAAACGCTACCGTCGTAATGAACACCGTCGTTTATCAGCAAGGCAGTAGGGGCATGGGTTTAAAAAACACAGAATTCCAAAAAAATTAAAGATTCGGCTTTAGAAGAAGGTATGAGGAAACCTCATTCGAAGTACACACAGACTACTATATAAATGAATGCATGGAGCTATTAAAGCCAATTCCTTTATTTTTAGCAAGTTCTACTTTTTCAATTCTGTTCGATTTTGTTCTTACCATAATGAATAAATATTTTCACTTACAAGATATGCTTTGCTAGCTGAACAAGGGTTTATTGGAAAATTTAAATTACCTAACATTCCAGTTTCTTTTTCTGCTTATCAGGTTTTTCCTTTAGGAGAAGGACTAATGTATTCTCCGAATTATTGAGCTGAACAATGATACATTAAATAAAGCAATATTTTCAGAGAAAAAAGTTATTCGACATTTTCTGTGTGTGCTGCTGAGATTAATCTTATACTTTCGTAGGTAACCTAAACCTCTACTTCCTGACGAAGTGCTTTTCGCGTAACTGACTATTGAGAGTAATACAATACTGCAGGTATTCCATATAAAAGCGTGAGTACAAGATCAAGAAACTTTATACACAAAACTAGTATCAGGTTCGACAATAATCTGGTACAACGTATTGAATCTTCCATTTCAATAATTAAAAAAATCTGTTATATGCAGTGGAACCCATTTCGCTTTATCTTTATTAGTTTACCTACTTTGAACCCACTTTTGTTGTGCAGAGATTTCAATGTTCATGTTTGAAAAGAAAGACTTACTAGATTAAATTTTAAAATTAATTAGGTGTAACTAACAATTTCATATATATATATATATATATATATATATATATATATATATATATATATATATATATATATACCCCTTACCAACCCGCACTGAGGCAGCGTGGTAAGGTATGCCTCATATCCTCTGTAAAATTCTAAGAATATTCTTCGTCTTCTCAATCCTTCGAGACAATTCTTCTTACAAAAAGACCTTAAGCTCTTTATCTGTTCCCTCAAGACCTTAAGTGTCTCCGATTAGCTCTTCAGCTTTCGCTTCATTAATACATTCCGTTACGAGTCTAGTTATACAAAGGCCAATTCCTCAACCTCTAGCCTTGAGTTTCCGATAAAAACTGCCAAAATTATGTTCGTCCTCTCAATCCTTCGAGCCAGTTCTTCAATTCTTCAGTCCTACACTTCTTCTTCTTCATTTCAGTTTGTAAAACCGACCATTTGCCCACCTACCTTCAATTCTCTTCAATACAGTCCTTCAGTCCTTCTCACAGATCTTAAGCTCTTCTTCTTCTTCCTCTGTTCTCAAGACCTTAAGTTCTCCATTTCCACAGCTCTTCAAGTTCCTCTTTCAATTCTTCAGGGAGGCTACACCATGAAAAATTGGTTGAATATAGCTGCATATGATATATATATATATATATATATATATATATATATATATATATATTTTAGGTGGTTTCCGGGAATTCATCCGCGTAGTTGATAACTGATCCCTGCCGGGATCGATGGTAAAATGACGACGTTTCGGTAGAGTCACATCTGCCCTCTTCAGGTCGGTTCGCATAATTCTCGTAGCCTTCTGCTTTCGCTTCTAGTTACTCGAATACTAAGATTTTCTGCAGCGAGCGCGCTGTTATATAGTCGCGGCTCGGCGCCTATCGGTTGACACCGTGAACGGCTGCGTGTGATTGGCCCTTGGCGCTCAGTGGGCACGGCTCCATCCTGCTGATTTGTTATTTCCGGTTGAGTTGTTATTTGACGGGTACGGGCCGGTACGGTGTTTAATAGGATTTTCCAACAATTCGATAAGTTCTGAATTTCATTGCGTGCGTTTAGACTGTGAGGTCTCTTCGCTATTTCAATTGCCTCTCTTACGAGTCTTGATTTCGGGTGTTCTATATTTGCCAGTACTCTGGTGTTCTCAAAGTCTATTCGGTGTGACATCGTTGTGGCGTGTTCCGCAATAGATGTTGTTTTTTCCTGCTTTCTTACAGCGTTCTGGTGTTCATCACGTCTAGCTTGAATTCTTCTATTAGTTTGCCCCACATAGGTTTTATGACAGTCTGCACATGGAATCTATAGAAGAAAATGAGGCCCTGAAACAACTGCGCCTCAACAAGGACATTGTCATTCTACCTGCTGATAAAGGAAATGCGACTGTAATTTTAGATACAGCGGATTATTCAAACAAAATTCAAATATTGCTACAAGATCCAGCATATAAACAAATTACTACCGACCCAACAACTTATCTAGAGAAAACAACCAAGGCCAAATTCCAAGCAAGTAGGATCGACAAAAATCTCCAACTGCAACTCATGCCGCGTGAAAAGTCATCGAGATGTCCGAAATTCTATGGGTTGCCAAAAGTACATAAAGAGGGTGCACCGTTGAGGCCAATAGTAAGCTCAATTGGATCTCCAACACAACACCTAGCCAAATACCTAGCCCAACAACTTCAACCGTTTGCAGAGGGGGCAGACTCATATGTAAAAAATTCGACACATTTCATCGAAATTCTTAGAAAAACGGTCTTACAACCAGAGTGTCTTCTTGTAAGTTTTGACGTAGTGTCTCTTTTCACCAACATCCCTATCGACGAAGCCTTGGATATCATAATAGAAAAATACAAACCACCTCAACACCTTGTAGACTTAACAAGGCACTGTCTGATGAACACTTATTTTGTTTACGAGAACCAACGATACAAACAAGTGGAAGGAGCTCCAATGGGATCGCCACTCTCACCAGTTATAGCGAACCTTTTCATGGAGAACTTTGAGGAGTTGGCACTAACAACAACAACTCTTAAACCCAGTTTGTGGTTGCGATATGTGAATGATACATTTGTGATTTGGCCTCATGGGAGGGAACACCTCAATACTTTTTTAGATCACCTTAATGGCATCCATCACAAAATAAAATTTACCATGGAGGTTGAAGACAACAATCAACTGCCATTCCTTGATGTTCTCATAAATAGGAAGCAAGATGGAACCCTTGGTCATACAGTATATAGGAAAGCAACTCACACCAACAGATACCTTCATGCTAATTCTCACCACCACCCAGCCCAACTACAAGCCGTCGTCAAGACTTTAGTAACCAGATCACAAAGGCTAGCTGACCAGGATAACATCAAACAGGAAATGGACAGTTTAAAAACAGCTCTAAGACAAAACGGATTTACAGACCGAAATATACAAAGAGCCCTAAAGTCAAAACCGAGACAAACAGACGAGGAGCATGAGACACCAATAACCAAGGCTTATTTACCGTATGTCAAGGGGACCACGGACAGTATTGCAAGAATTCTACGGAGACACAATATCGATACTATTTTCAATACAGACAGAAAAATAAGCACGGTGTTGAGGACTCCGAAGACGAGGACCCCTTTAGAACAACAGGGAGTGTACGAGATTGCATGTGCCGACTGTCATAAAACCTATGTGGAGCAAACTAATAGAAGAATTCAAGCTAGACGTGATGAACACCAGAACGCTGTAAGAAAGCAGGAAAAAACAACATCCATTGCGGAACACGCCACCACGATGTCACACCGAATAGACTTTGAGAACACCAGAGTACTGGCAAATATAGAACACCCGAAATCAAGACTCGTAAGAGAGGCAATTGAAGTAGCGAGGAGACCTCACAGTCTAAACGCACACAATGAAATTCAGAACTTATCGAATTGTTGGAAAATCCTATTAAATACCGTACCGGCCCGTACCCGTCAAATAACAACTCAACCGGAAATAACAAATCAGCAGGATGGAGCCGTGCCCACTGAGCGCCAAGGGCCAATCACACGCAGCCGTTCACGGTGTCAACCGATAGGCGCCGAGCCGCGACTATATAACAGCGCGCTCGCTGCAGAAAATCTTAGTATTCGAGTAACTAGAAGCGAAAGCAGAAGGCTACGAGAATTATGCGAACCGACCTGAAGAGGGCAGATGTGACTCTGCCGAAACGTCGTCATTTTACCATCGATCCCGGCAGGGATCAGTTATCAACAACGCGGATGAATTCCCGGAAACCACCTAAAACATATATATATATATATATATATATATATATATATATATCCGTCTATCAATCGGACGACTTTACAGGAACTCGTTTTTTGACGGCCGACCAAATTAAAATGATAATCGGTGTCTTAAGGCGAGTATACTCCACACTAATGATTTGAATATCTTCTGCTTGAACGGAATTTAAATTTATAAGAATTGAATTTTTTTATTTTTTCAATTCCCCTATCCATATGACGACTTTACAAAAACCGTCAATCAGACAACCAAAATATACATATTTTTTTATCCATACGCCAATGTGAGGGTCAAAATATACATATGTAATGCTAAACAACGGCCGGCACTGCTGCCAGACTTCTTTACCAATGACAATGAATCATTTAAAGCATTTAGGTACATTGTATATACATATATAGCCAAAATATGCAAGACATATTTTTAAATATTACAACAGGTTTGCAGTTATAAGTTTATAATATTTAAAAATCCTAATTATTAACTTGTGTCCGATAGTTCACATCTCCTAATCTGTGTTAAATCTATTTGGTGATTATTAGACAATTTTAAATTCACAATGAAATAAAGATATATACGAACTCTTTAAAATATTAATATCTTAAAAAATCACAATAAACTCTACTAACTAACTACTATATATACTATATATAGCGTAAGCGGATCTTTCTGGTCGTTTTTGATGTTTTTATGTTCTTTCGCCAGAGACGGAGTGGGTAAATTTTATAACACTGCTAAAATTTGAAAAATGTTATTCGGAACGTGGGGCAAATTGAAAAGGGATTGGATTAGTTCCGTGATATCTCAAAGTGGCCAGAACTTTTTTTCAAATAACAGAGCTTCTATCGTTTCTTATAGAATGGGGAAAAACTTTTTACCTATTTTCTTATATTCTATGTCTTGGTGGAGTCGCGGGTATTATAAGATTAGATGGAGTTACTGGTATTAACTATTCGGAACTTGGGGTAAATTGTAAATAAGATGAATTAATCAAAATCAAAATAAGTGTCAGTTAATATGAATATACATATTTCTTTTTATTCATAATTTTCAGAGAAAAAAAGTTATTCTTCACAAACAGATTTTTTACATGCTCTAAAACATAAACAGTAATCATTCCATGTCAATTTTTATTAACTGCAGACAAAGTGCCTTCAAAGAGGGCTTTTAATTACAAATTAAACTATCTTCATTTCTGTTAAGATATAAAATTGTTATTAAATAGAAATAATCTAGTACTATATTACGAACAAGGTTTGTTTATATATATATATATATATATATATATATATATATAAGGTTATGTATATATATATATATATATATATATATATATATATATATATATATATATAATTGAGTTCTGGAAAAAAGGCTCTAACGAGAAATTTTTTAGAAGTTTCAATAGATAGAAATCGATTGGTTAGGGTCTCATATTTGGGAAAATTGTTTTGCAGAGAAATTAAATAATTTAAAAAAAAGTTATTGGCAGTTTGCGACAATCAAGATAGCTGATTTTTAATTTAAAGGTGTTCAATGCAGGGTGATTTGGTAACCTACGTAAGAGTGAGATTCGTCTTGTAAAATAAAATAAAAAATTTGAACAGCGAAGTTGCGAAGTATAACTCATCAATGTACCTCACAAAATATGTTCACTTTCGCTTGGCACCGACTTCATAAAAACTATTTAATTGTAGCAAAATATTATTTCATGCTTTTTAGTTAATTTTCTTTTGAAGTCGGTTTTTGTTTTTTTTTTAAATGTATTTATATTATTGGAATTCCTCGTGTTTGCTAAGACTTTCAGAGATTAAAAATAAAGGTATTTTAATTTTAAGCAAAATTCATATTTGCTGACAAACCGCCTATACATTTGAAAAAGTGACATGTAGTGATTACAATATACGTTCCTGACCATGCAAATCTTTTTATGAACAATAAGTTTTTCTCTAAATAATATTCATACGAACATTTTCCGCATGAATCCAACTTGTGAAGACACTATATATAGAGACCAACTGAGAACGTCCATCTTGACGTTGATTAGCTGACATTTTTTTCGATTTAATTCCAATATACTTTCAATTTATTACAATTTTTAGTGATAAGCATAATTGCATGCAGTTTTCAGTTTTAATAACTTTTGTTTGATTACAATTTGAGATATAAAAAAATAAGGTACCTAACTTTTAAACAATTTTTTTTTGAAACCTAGTATGCAATTGAAAAAGTTACATAAATACTGTTACGAAATTTACCCAAAGCCGACCCTGTTTCTTTCCAGTACGACAACAAACGCTTTGCGATAAAAAATGGTTCTCGAAAAGATTCGGCACCTGTAGGAGTGATGATGATTTTTACGAGAATTTTCTATGCTGGTTTTATAAAGGAAGGAGGCCACAATCGCGAATCAGGATGGAGCGAAGAGCTTTTATGTAGCATTGTTATTGTGATATTTGAATCAGCTGTTGTACATTCGATGTAAATAAAAGTTTCTAGAAAATTGAAAGTGAATATTAGTTTTATAATTTTAAATTGAACCCACGGACTTTACAACAATACTTATTATACAGTTTTTAGTGCTATGACATAATTAAATGCAGTTTTTAATTCTAATTACTTCTATTTGATAAGAATTTTAGATATTAACAAAAATAAAGGTATTTCACTTTTAAGCAAAATTCCTATTTGCTGACAAACCTCGTCTACAGTTAAAAAAGTGACATGGACTGATTACAGTATACGTTTTAGACCATGCAAATCTGTTTACGAAGAAAATAATAAAAGAAATCATTTGATTTATAAAGAAACACTGTATATACAGACTAATTGAAAATCTTCATCTTTCAGTTGATTAACTGACATTTATTTTGATTAATTGAATTTCTTTTCAATTTACCCCAAGTTCCGAACAGAAACCTTTCCATATTTTAATACCAGCACCTCTACCAAAGCTTACCATATAAGAGTCTATAAAAAAGTTTTTTCGATTTTCTAAAGAACGGTACAAGCTATGTTATTGAAATTAATATGGGACCACTTTGGGATCCCCGGATTTAATCCAATTTCTTTTCAATTTATTATACTCAAAGTTCCGAACAGATAAATTTCTATATTTTTTTAATACTAACGACTCCACCAAAGCATACTGTATAAGAAAGTTGGAAAAAAAGGTTTTCCCGATTTTCTAAAAAACACTACAAGTTATGTTATTGAAAAAATATGAGACCACTTCGGGATCCCCGAATTTCTTTTCAATTTATTATATCCTCAGTTCCGAACAGAAAAAATTCTATATTTTTTTAATACCAGCTACGCCACCAAAGCTTACTGTATAAGAAATTCGGTAAAAAGTTTTTCCCGATTTTCTAAAAAACGGTACAAGCTGTGTTATTGGGTGCATTCAGGGAATTGTAGCGATGCAGCGCTTTGTTAAAGCGGTGTACTAAAGAGTCTGCTTTACCCACAGCGCTGCAGCGCTTTAATAAAGCAGTAAAGCATATAAATTCTCCGCTTTACCGCTTTATAACTATATCAGCTGTCAAATTCTGTTTTGATATTACGCAAAAGTGCCGCCAACAAGTAAACATAACTAGAGAAAATAACTAGAAACAAAAGTTTTCATTCAGCGAAAGCAAAGCGCTGTGGCGCTTCAATGCTATAATTCCCTGAATGCACCCATTGAAAAAAATATGGGACCACCTCGGGATCCCCCGGAACAGGATCCAGTATAAACGGTCCTTGAGCCGCTTGCGAGTAATCGTTGAACAAACATTAAAAAACATAGATACAGACGAATTGAGAACCTTCTTCATTATGAGTCGGTTAAAAATGCCTAGAGTACGTGTACTCCGAATGTATCGCCAGCTAAGTGAATTTGAAAGATTTCGATTTATTGGTTCATTTCGAAGAATCGTTACTCGCACATACAGAAATCCGACTACTCTTATGAGATATTGTCAAGCGTGGTTTGATAAAACCCAAAATCAGAGAAGAGTAGGCACCGGATGTCGAAGAGGCACAAATGAAGCTCAAGATCGATGTCTAATGTTTATGGTCATTAAAGACCGATTTTCAACAACTTGAAATTTGGCTGATGAGTGGTTAGGAGAACAAGGCCATCTTGTAAGTGTCCGACCCGAGCTTGTGTTACCTCTCACCACTGAGCATCGACAGCAACGACTACAGTATAGAGAATGACAACATTGGAATGTTCGTTTTCTCTGACGATTCTCGATTCTGCTTGCCTGGGCATGATGGCCGAAGAACGGTTAGACGACGTCTAGGAGAAAGACCTCAACTTCAATTTGATGTTGAGCGACATGTACACCGTACAGTAGGCGTTATGGTATGGGGTGCTATTGCACATGGAAGTAGGTCATCTTTTGTATAGTACAGTAAACACAAATGTGGTATAGACTTGGGTGACCAGAACATTAAGCACTATTGCTGTGAACACAAGTGCCTTCGATGGTATAAAAAATTAGCGGTTCACATCTTTCACATCAATGATGTTTATCATATTAGAAACCAAAAGATGTCTCTAATGTGTTTTATATACAGGGTGTCCCAAAAGTCCCGGAACGGCATTTTATCTCGGCGGGAACGCATTTTAGAAAAAAATGTTTCAAACAAAACTTATAGGATTCGTCCCTGGCTATCGAATTGTCGAATTTGACCTTGACCTTGACCTTCAAGGTTATTTCAAGATCAAGAACAACTTCGTTGCGTAGCCATACTAAGCATCGCATTGCCGTGGAAAAATCCTAAACCTTAGTTCTTGAAAAAAAATTTAAACCCATATTTGACGAGCTACGCAACGAAGTTGTTCTTGACCTTTACTGACAACCAGAGATCAAGTTTTAAAAATGGTCAAGGACATATTTGAACGTAAAATTTTCCGATCTTTCCATTTCCGAGGTCAGAAATATGTTGTCCCCTTTGAAAAAAATCGACTTGACCTTGAAATGACCTTGAAGGTCAAGGTCAAATTCAAGGTCACAATTCGATAGCCAGGGACGAATCCTATAAGATTTGTTTGAAACATTTTTCTCTAAAATGCGTTCCCGCCGAGATAAAATGCCGTTCCGGGAGTTTTGGGACACCCTTACTGACCACCAGAGGTCAAGTTTTAAAAATGGTCAAGGACATATTTGAACGTAAAATTTTCCGATCTTTCCATTTCCGAGGTCAGAAATATGTTGTCCCATTTGAAAAAATCGACTTGACCTTGAATTTGACCTTGACCTTCAATTCGATAACCAGGGACGAATCCTATAAGTTTTATTTGAAACATTTTTCTCTAAAATGCGTTCCCGCCGAGATAAATGCCGTTCCGGGACTTTTGGGGCACCCTGTATAGTAGGTATAGTACAATAAATTTTCTGAGATGTACAATAACAGTTTGGTGTATTAGTATTCTTAATTTCGATGTTTTTCTTTTTTTTTTTTTCTTAATATTACTAGATAATTGTGGATTTATGTAATGTGTTTCGTATATAGTAGATGTAGTATAATAAAATATTTTGACCTGTATAATAATCAATTGAATCCACTTAATCATATAATATACTTCAGTTGCGGATCCAGGAGTGTCATTGGGGAGGGGGCTTGACCTTGTTTGGGGGTTGACCGCTTTGAGAGTAGGTTTTAGCACAATAAATACAAAAACAGCATATAATTCAGATGATTTTGGGACTGGCTTCAGCTCTTCCCCTCCCCCCTGGATCCGCCAATTACATACATTTTCTTCACTTCACTTAGACGTATTGTAAATATACACATAAACACACCAGGTGCATTGCTGGCACACAGGGTTAGGATTAGTGAAATTCTTTACCATATACCAGCAACGTGCTAAGTGCGTGCAGGTTTTATATTTAGTTTTATACTAAAAAAGTAGCAGGGTTTGCTTCAGTACACATCAATTAACGTGTATATAATAATATAAAAGCCTATGCTGCACCTGGCTATACGTCAAGGTTTGTGCCGGAGATGAATGTGTTAAGAAGAATTTCTGATTCTCTACAACTTTTCCATAGAAGCAAAAAACAAAATAATTTTGCCTATTTAAGTTACGAATTTGCTGTTAAATTCTTATCTATTATTCTCTATAAACCATTACTGATACTATAAGCGAATTGCTGTTGAATTTTATGTCCGAAAATGAGCTCAATTTTGCGGTATTAGGCTGGTGTATTATCCAATAAGATGACAAGAAAATATTAAAATTAGTTGGTTTGTGGATTATGACAAAGAATATCACCAAACATATAGCTCTTGTTTCTCGAACGGATGATAACAATTGATTGCGGTTCGAAGATAAGTAGCTCCAACTGCAGTGCAAGAAAACTCTTATTCAACCTACAGTAGCTGTATACTGTAAATTTAGTAGAGATGGGTAGGTTCGGATGGACACGCATGTCTGGACCTGCATCCCTAGTGTTACTGAGGGATGTACATCCAACAGCAATTCGGACACAGTTCCGCGGACCTGCCGGACTGGCAAGAAACGCATGCAATGAGCGGTACTGAATATAGTTTTATAGACGTGTAGGTTCGGAAGGACACGAATCTCGGACCTGTCTGAAGAAGGGATGTACATCGTTACCGATAGGCGGAACCACTTGTTGGTATTATACGCGGTACTGAATCAATGATAACGGACTGGGAACTGTGGATCGGAGTGAGGGGAACGGTATTACCTATTGTTTGATCATATAGAAGTATTGTTGGTTCATGGTTATATATTTTTATCGTTTTAGTTGTCAAATATGACTATTTTTATTTGTAATTATTATTTTTGATAAATCATTATCGTTTTCTCGTAATTTTTATTATATAAAGAGTAAAAACAAGAATTCAGCGCCTTATGTCTTGCTAGCAGTATTACAATCCAACACTCCGCTTGCAGTCCGACTCCAGTAATCACAGTTTGATAACCGGACCCATATGGGTCCGAGTTACACGGGTCTTGGATGTACATCTTTGGAAGTGGTTGCATATTCGGATCCAACTCCGAATTATGAGCGGACCTACCCATCTCTAAAATGTAAACCATATGTATATATATATATATATATATATATATATATATATATATATATATATATATATATATATATATATAGTGGTTAGTTTTTAATTTATTTACATTATTTTAATTTTTTTTCTACTACATTATGTTCCCAGAAGAGCATTTATTGGTATGCAAGTGTGCGGGAAATCGCTGTATTTCTCTTTTCCTATGTCTTGCTAAAAAATATGGCGCTTTATCGTTGCTTGCTTTGAGTGTGGTTTTCGCAAAAACTACTACGACCCCATGTTTTAGTCTTCAGTGAAATTAAGTGCAGAGTTGTTCTTCTTTTTAAATTATAAAAAATCCCTCTAGGTTAAAGTTTGTGGGGGCAGATATAGGCCCGGTTGTATAAAAATCAGTTTATCCTCAGATCAACTGAACCTCGCTTAAATCATGAACCTCAGTCAAGTAATTTTCTATTGTATAAATGAGTCTATATGGTGGTTCAGTTGAACCTCGTTTTGATTATGTTGGTAGTATTGATTGTTGGGAATATTTATTTTTTCATTTTTATGCTAGTGTCCGATGACGTATTATACGTAATAATCTGTCTTTTTCTGTCATTGTTGGGGTTAACATTTACAGTGGTTTATAAAGAAAGGAAATAAGTATTAGAAATGAGTGCATCAGAAAGTAAACAACGAGCCAACATTTTGAGTGCAACGAAGGTGCAGATTTTAATAGACCTGATCGACAAATCCAAGGACAGAATAAAATGTGGGAACATAGATCACACAAACAATGAATTAAAGAACCAGTTTAATAGTGATTGTGGTAAAGACTTTTTAAAAGTAAATGTGAAAATATTAAGAAAATGACCCTTTACAGGTACAGGTGAAGGTCCATTGAATTAGATAGTATGAGCAGGATCTAGAAATTGCTAGACATGAGTCACAACAAAGACAAAATTATTACCACAGGAAGCAGAATTGAAACTGTACATTCTGGTTTTGCAGAAAAAGCAGCTGGAAAAACATTATAACATATCTGTGATATGATTTGTCACACAATTTAACAGCAAAAACTATTACTTTCATTTTTTGGCATATTTAATAACTTTTTAATCCGAGTTTTTTTTCATTACCAGACTTTGTGCGTCTAAGCATTTGTACTGTGACGGGAATTCCCGCGATAATTCGTGGAAGAGGCATTCCTCCGATATTTCTGGGAATCCGAAATGTTATTCGGCTGGCGCATCGAGGTTGGCGGCTTGCTTTCATGTATTTTTCGAATAATCTAATCTAGACTCGACGGCTCTTTGACGTTCTGGAGAATTCCGAGAAGAAATATATAAATACGGAGAGTTGAGGCAGAATTTATTCCATCTTCGATGGCCGTATAGTAAGGATCAGGTGTTTAACATAAATTGTCAATAGTTCTGTGAATATAAATTAGAGTAGTGGAAATAAATTATAGTGAGTACTACTGAGTTTTCAAATAAATCCAAGAACTGAACTGAACCCGAAGAGTGTGAAAATAAAAACATTACAGAGGTGACAGGAGTAGGTGTCTTTGTGGAACTTTAGAAGTGAAAATAAATAGACTGACAATATTTAAAGCGGTGAGTTTGGCCTAATTGAAAGTGACTGATTTAAAAAAGAACTGGAGGAACGGGATTTAGAAATTAGTGAGAAGAAAAGTGAATTAATACAACGACTACGAGATGCTCTAATAAATGAAGGTAACGATTCCGATACTAATTTGTTTAAGTTGCTGGTACTGGGGACATGAGCATGCTATTAAAACACATGGAGGAAAACTCTAAAAATTTGAAAGATGCCTTAGAAGATAGAAAATTCTAAAACCCTGGTAGACAAATTACTAGAACATTCTAAGACCCTAAAATGTTACAAGACAACTGTAAAACCATAGAAGACAAATTGCTAGAAAATTCTAAAACCCTTAAAGAGAAATTGCTAAAAAATTCTAAAAACTTGAAGGAGGCGTTAGAAGCTAAATTAGTAGAAAATTCTAAAACCCTGGAAGTCAAGTTACTAGAAAATTCTAAAGCATTAGAAGATAACTTACTAGAAAATTCTGAATACTTAGAAGAAAATTTGAAATGCATGATACAGAAAAAATCTGAAATGTTGGAAGAGAAAATAGTCGAAAATGGAACTCGAATCGAAGAGCTGAAGCAGACGACAGTTCAATATGAAACGCGGATAGAACAGCCGAAACAGATAATGGAGGGTGAGATAAGCAAAGTAAAAGAATAGGTAGTCAGAATACAAAGAGGAGAAACTCTCCCAAAAAGATCGAAAGCACAAACAGTCCAGAAGTAGTGGATTCGAAAATTGGCCTCGAAGGAGCAAGACACAAAATGAAACCTACACATTTTGATATTGCCTGTCTGGTTCGCGTTGCCTATCCAGCCACACCGGAATATTTTATAAAAAGGTTAGTAGTCCAAGCGTTTTTGGGTGGACTTTCCGGACCACGAAGCCAGAAAAGCATTGACACTAGCTCGACCCACTCAATTAGTGGATGCACTGGCTGGAGCTCTGGTATTTGAGGCTGCGAAAAATACCTGCAGAAGTGAAATCAGAGTTCGAGTCATTAACTCAGAATCAGCAGATTGCGGAAATGAGGAAGCCTCTGTAAAAAGGTAATAGAGGAAGTCCTTACCAAAACAAGACTACTGAGATGTCGAAAGTATCGTAAGCTAGGACATATCCAGAGTCGTTGCAAGGAGAGCAACGGAGTACCGACTTCCCCGTCGGGAAAACTAAAGAAGGTCGATGTAAAGGGACCATCCTCGACCTGCAGCTAACGAGCCCCAATTAACAACGCATATGTCGCTTCGCTACGCAACCACGTTAACAGTGTCTTTGTAGATGGCCTTATTAATAAGAAGCAATGTGCAATGCTGCTGGATACAGGTGCGCACAAGAAAGTTATCAATATGGTTTTAGAGACAATGATAAAACCAACAAAATGGCAACTGCGAACAGCGACAGGAGAAGCAGCTAAGGTCCATGGTGAAATAGAGTGTGAAGTGGTCTTGGGAAATACAACATTCCAACAGAGGCCATTAGTGGCGGACATTGAAGACCAAGTCATCATCGGAATGGATGTCATGAGCTCCAAGTGATTTCAGTTAATCTTTAAATCTGGAATTTTGCGAGTGAATGACGAAGAAATGGTGCTTCATGGGAAAGATGAGATAATGCTACTAGCAATCTTGTCATAGGATGTAAATGTTCCAGAAATGTAGCCAGAGGATTTGCACTGGGGAAGACTCTGTTTCGCGTCAAAGAGATTGTGCCAGTAAGAGTAATGAATAACTTTGGGCCATTGTTCAACAGTTTCCTCTGTAGTCAGAATCACACAACATGCAGAACTACCACCAGGTAAACTATCTGAAGTGCTGGAAAAACTCATAACAGATTCTTCCAAGAATTTAAAACCAAACCAGAAAGCAACACTGAAGGACATCGTTAGAAACTACCAGGATATCTTCGACATAGGGAACGGAAAAAGAGGACGAACTGATCTGGTGAAACATAAAATTAATACCGGGGACGCTCAACCTATTCGACAGTCGGCGAGAAGACTATCCCTAGCTAAAAGAGAAGAAGCTGACAGGATAGTCCGCGAATGGAGGAAGTAGGTGTTATTGAACCATCCAATAGCCCTTTGCTTCCCCAGTTGTCTTGTTTAAAAAGAAAGACTGGATTTTGCATGGACTATCGGCAATTAAACCACGCTACAAAGAAAGACAGCTATCCTCTCCCAAGAATAGACGATACCCTAGAAACCTTTGAAAGATTAATGGAAACAGCGCTAAAAGGACTTTTATGGAAAACGTGCCTGGTGTATCTGGACGACATTATCGTGGTTGGAAGATCGTTTGAAGACCACGTAAAGAACCTGGAGGAGGTGTTTCGGCGACTTCGAAGTTAAGCCCGAAGAAGTGTCAGCTGTTCCAAGAAGATGTGCGGTATCTTGGATATATGGTTTCCGCAGAGGGAGTAGCTGTTAATAAACAGAAAATCAAAGCCGTACAAGAGTGGCCGATACCTAAAGATATCCAAAAGCTAAGAAGTTTCCTGGGGTTATGCACGTACTATCGCCAAGCCCTCACTAGACTCACAGAAGGGAAGGTGCAGTACCAGTGGGACGAGGAATGTCAGTGATCATTCGAGACATTGAAACGAGCATTGACTAGTGCCCCAATTTTAAGTTATCCTTTGCCAATTGGGAACTTCGTATTGGATACCGACGCAAGCAATGTCGGTGCTTTCGCAGATCCTGAAGGGTCAGGAGGAAGTCATCGCATATTTCAGCAAGACCTTGAGCAAGCCAGAACGAAATTACTGGGTTACTCGCAGGGAACTCTTGGCTGAGGTAAAGGGTGTGAAACATTTTTATAAGTACCTTTATGGTAAAAGATTCCTCCTGAGGACTGATCACGCATCACTGAAATGGCTCCTGCAGTTTAACAGTCCCAACTTGCCACTAGGTGGATTGAGAGGTTGTAAGAATTCGACTTCGAGACAGAACATCGCGCTAAGACAAGCCATAAGAATGCTGATGCCTTATCAAATAGACCATGATTGCAAACATTGTCAACGAGCTGAAGAAAAGGGGGCTATTCTCTATAGAACTGCTGCCGTCGATGACCCCTGGCAATCTGAGGAGATCCAGAAAGACCAGAAATTAGATCCGGAGTTAAAAGAGGTTATCCGGTGAAAGGAAGAAGACCGCAAGCCTACGTGGCAGGAGATTTCCCGATACTCACCAACCATAAAGTCATACTGGGCTCAGTGGAACTCCCCTCATCCTGGAGAATGAAATTCTGAAGCGCGTCCTGGAAACTTCAGAGGAGGGCAGGGACAGAGAACAGTGTAACTATTAAATGTAAAAATGCAACTGATTTTGAAAAACTTAAAAACCAATTAACCACTGAAGTCGGAGAAAAATATGATATTAGTAGCACAACAATAAATAACCCAAGGCTCTCAATTTTTAACATTGATGGATCATACAGCAATGAGCAACTTGAAAATGATATTAATTCCACGAGTTTAAATGCAAAGTGATACATTATTATCAAATCAATAAAGGTAAAATGAATGCTGTTCTCGAAGTCACTAGAGGACGCTACAAATATATTAAGGACAATTATATATGAATATGGTGCCTTGTTTTAATTGAGGACGAATTGGTCATTCTGGCCGCAAGTGTACCAATACAACAACTTGTCTAAGATGTGCTGAGGAACATCTTACCGAAGAATGTAATAATTTAAATATTCAAAAATGCTGTAATTGCATATATAGGAACAAGGGATACAACCATGGTAATGACGTTAATCACACAGCTATCTATGTAGAACATTGTGAATTTCTCAAGATACAAATTAAAAATAAAATAAACTCCACTGATTACTCAGTGATGCCGGATACTCCTAAAACTCTTGGCTACTTACCCAAAATAGTGACATCCAGACGAGTTTATACATCGACCTGTTTCACCGATGATTTATTAGGTGACAATTCTTTCTTAGGAAGGGGATGTTGGTGACGAGAAATGGAATGGCTGATCTCTCGTTTGCTGTAGCCCTTGTTTAGTAGGCTACCCTCAACCCATGCTAATTCCCTTCTCAAACTTTTGGGTTCGGAAATGGATATAGGTCGATGCACCAGGGAGTTCACGACTGACCGTTTCTGAGATGGATGATGATGGGACCGGGCGTGCAGATATCTGTCGGTATGTGTTGGTTTTCTGTATACAGAGTGGCCCAGATCATTTGGCAACTGTGAATTGTTTTCTTTTTCAAAATAAATATTACATGCAAAATTCTGGTACCCCCATGGGTTCGCCGCTATCACCGGTAGTGGCAAATATCTTTGAAGCAGTGGCTTTGGAGTCTTCAAGCCACAAACCCAAAATTTGGTTGAGATGTTGATGACACTTTTGTCATCTGGCCACATGGACAAGAGGCTCTCCAATTGTTCTTTAACCACATTAATACCCAACATTCAAACAACAAATTCACTATGGAAATTGAGTCCAAGGGATCCCTGCCTTTCCTAGACTTGTTGGTTTCACGGTTGCCAAATGGTCGCCTGGGCCACTCTGTATACAGAAAACCAACACATACCGACAGATATCTGCACGCCCGGTCCCATCATCACCCATCTCAGAAACGGTCAGTCGTGAACTCCCTGGTGCATCGAGCTATATCCATTTCCGAACCCAAAAGTTTGAGAAGGGAATTAGCTTTGGTTGAGGGTAGCCTACTAAACAACGGCTACAGCAAACGAGAGATCAGCAATTCCATTTCTCGTCACCAACATCCCCTTCCTAAGAAAGAATTGTCACTTAATAAATCAGCATATTTGCCATATATCAGCAAGGTCACGGATAGGATTGGGAAGCTTCTCCATAAGCACGAGGTGAAACAGGTCGATCTATAAACACTTGTCTGGGTGAACACAAACGTTGTTTGAAAACGGGCCTGCTTTCAAACTCTGCTGTAGGTGAACATCATCACGAAACGGGCCACCAAATCCTCTTCGACAGCTCCTCTGGCGTAGCCAAATCTCCGTATTATTTCACCAGAAAATTCCGTGAGGCCGTTGAAATCGCCAGAAATCCCAAGATTTTCAACCGAGACAAAGGTTTTGAACTTTCGTCCATCTGGCAATCTTGCATTAACATTTCCACAAAATAAATCACTTACATTATCCACTAATAAAATTTCATGAACATAAACGAAATTTCATGACAATCATAAAATAATCCATTAAGTACCTCCTTCCCTTCTTTTACCTGAAAATTTCGGGAGGCCAATTATTATTTCTTCATAGCTATTACTCATTTAGAATTTGTTCATCATTGTGACAAGTTGAATAAAAAGTGAAGTTTTGAATTGTTCGTGAGAAAAAGATGAAATGAATGGAGTAGCCGCAAGGTAAGTAACATTTATTTTGCTTTTTGTCTCGTCCTTGAAAAAGCCCCTTATAAGTGTGGGCGAAACGTTGGAAAACTTTGTTTATATCCCGGTTTAGGTATATAAATAAACTAATTCGAAAAAATGACGCGGTCCAAATCCGGAAAAAGCAGAATTAGCTATGACTCTGGCCGCGAAAACCTCCGTTCTCAACTTAATATATAAGTAAAATGGAAAATTTTAAAACCAAGTAGTTTAGTTTTAGTTAGTAAGAAAATACCAGCCTACGAGCAGGTAGCTTTGTTACCTTGTAGGATTTACTATGTAAATATGCATTGAATGTATCTGGTGAATAAATAAATAAATAAATAAAAAGCTTCCAAAACAATTGATACCTTACAACAGATACTGAATTGTGACTTATATTTCATGTGAAACAATTATTCATTAATGATATAACTACCCAGCCAAGTTCACTTGTAACTATAAAATCTTGCTGGTATATTAAACGATAATCCTTTTCATTTGATTCTTTTTATATTAAGACGAACTAAGGTTAAATAAAACAATAACCTGCATCCTGTTGTCATTTTATTTATCAAATCAGAAAATTGACACAGTTCAATGAAAACAAGTGTCATGTATGAATTTTTGTTATTTAATGGTAAATTGCTCCGAGATTAACACCTCATTGTATTATTTGCGCCTTTAATTAAAGGGGATAGACTTTCACTGAATGCCAGAGCGATCAAAAAGCGCTGTAAAACGGACTATCTGCTTAAAAAGCATCTCTCACCCTTCCAACCCTAGCCTGTGTCGAGTATAATCGGGTACAGCAGCTCGGGGTTGTGCGTATGTTATTTGTTCTCTTTTCTTCTCTTTTGAACTTTTTGTAGATACGGTTAACATTAAATGTATTACATGCTTCTGAGAAAAACTTAATATCGGTATTTGTTTTGTGTAATTGTATTCAAATATAAAGAAATATATTAAATTCTCATAGAGTATGTGTTTATAATTAACTCTCGCAACTAACAAAAATTTTTATAGATGTTTTTGTTTGTAATTAAAATAGAAAGCCTCTTTACTTGAATCACCAGTACAACTAGTAACACACTAGGCTTAAAGGCTACAGTTTTTGGACTCCTTAACAGTGCACTTATCAAACAAATTACCCTGGTGTTGATAATAGTTTTGAATATTCTTCTAATCTAAGTCTTCAGTTTTCTGCCTAGCCATATTAACTTCCAACTACCTTAATCTATTAGCCTCATTACACTCGTAGTTGTTCTTGTAGTAATCTGTTTGTTTAAATTGTTATATTTTCCATTTATAGATTTTTTTGTTATATGTTTGTAGATTTTATTTAAGTAATATATTTAAATAAAGACCAGAACGTATTTTATTGAGTATAGATTAAAAAAAATAGATTTTTAAAAATGAAAGTAATGATCAGGGGCGGCTGTCCCTTAAGTGCACTCGTGCGCTGTACCACCAAATTTAATAAGCTTTTAATAAGGTTAAGTAATGGGCTGATTCTCGTACGCCGCACGGAGACACCGAGCTATGCTGATATTGACCGAACATATCCGAACCGTTTCAATAATTCAAATTTTTGTTTACGTGATTTAATTAGTGGTTGCTTTGTTTTTGTCCTCGTAGTCTATGAAAGAATATTTAATATACAGAGTGTTTGTGTTTACATAACTGTGAAAATGAGTATCAACTTTAACATTGACTATTAAAAACAATAATAAATCGTTTCAAAACAAATTAGGTATAAAATTGGCTGATCCACCTAAGCCATATCTTAATTGAAAACAACTGTGCAAAATGAAAAATAATAATAAAAGCAAGTTTTAAAAGTGAAATTTCTAATAAAAAGAAATGGTTGTGTGGATGTGATCGTATCAATACATTATTTTGTTTTCCTTGCATTTATGGCGAGTAATCAATTTGGACGGAAACTGGAGTGATGGATTAAAACGTTTCTTAGAAATACGATGACTCAGGACTGGCTTAAAGCTCTTTCTGTGCTTAGTATTGAAAAAATATATTCCATCAATGCCAGACTTTAATAAAAAGGTCATTGAACATTTCGCTTTCGAAAAAAGTCGACGAATATTTTAATTAATAAAAAATAAATGCAGTATTATCAAAGCTATGGTTTGTTTTGTTGCATCTTTGATTCCCAAATTATTTTTGACCAGTAAAGTGCACCACCAGTTTCATAACCTACCAGCCGCCACTGATAATGATTATTAAGGTTTCCCTTTATTTCAACAACAGAAATTCATAATTTATAATTGAATATTTCAGCGATGAGTTAAACGCAAATCAGCTGTCCACTACTACTCTGCTCCTATCGTACGGCCACACTTATACCCTGTTCCAGTTACTCACGATCGTTCTCGTAGCATCCTCGTCCGTCCAACGTATACGATGAGGATGACCAAGTGTGGAAAAGAACGGCATGCTCGGTACTATTTTTATCAGCAATCGCTTATTTCTACGTTTTTGTCAAAGCTTCTATTAATCGGAAATTAATTTTTAGTACGGTGAATAATTTTGAGAATCGTCTCGATCAGAATCGTGTTCACCATGATCGGGAGCCAGTTAATCCAAATTGTCTAACTACATCTTGTCCCATTCCGGCGAATGCGATAGACCACATCGTTGATTCTTTGAATTACTTCATATGGACCATCCCTAGCAGGTGTGAGCTTTGCAGACTTACCCTGATATCTCTTGGAACCCGACTGAAAACTTGATCGTAGCGCGTCTTCATTCGTCTCTGGTTGGCAACATCTGCGCCCGGGTCGGCATAATTGTTAACTTTTTGGAACGGTTCTTCTGGTGAGCCCATAGTCCAAGTCATATGGTAGTCTCAGCTCCTTTCCGAATAGTCTGGAGTCCGTCCTGTGCTGTTGTGTACGGCTGAGCTATAGGTCAACAAGAATAGGGGAATATGCTCATCTCAATCACGCTGGTTATTGCTGACCTGGATGGTGTTGTTCCAAGGTCCTGTTGAATGTTTCCATCATTACGTCCGATTGTGAATGCAAGGGTGTGGCTCTCGTTTTCTTGATCAACATCGTACAGACATTTTGGAATACGTTGGATTCAAAGTTACCCCCTTGATCCGAATGTAACTCCAACGGGACGCCATACTTCCTGAATAGCTGTACCACCAACACCGTTGTCACTGTGGTTGCCCCCTAATTGGGCAGGCATATGCTTTTCGCCATTAATTAAAATAATCCATAGCGACCAAGATGTACTTCAGACTCAGGGAATGGAACGGCGACATCATTGTCAATTCTTTCAAATGGGACGCCCACATTGTACCGCTG
This sequence comes from Octodonta nipae, assembly GCA_034190945.1. Classification (NCBI taxonomy): domain Eukaryota; kingdom Metazoa; phylum Arthropoda; class Insecta; order Coleoptera; family Chrysomelidae; genus Octodonta; species Octodonta nipae. The sequence continues at coordinate 85,164,166 of CM067217.1, read as the reverse complement.
CATTCTGCCCCTTGTCCCTTATTGACTGCACATGTTTCACATTACCGTTATCAGGCTCTGACGCCTTTGAAGTAATTTACCCAGTAATATCATTGGGGAATGTTATCCAGAGTCTTATCCTTGCCCAGATGACCTCCGGTAATCCCATTATGTACCTTTTGGGACTGCCATTATTGCTCTCTTTATCATTGCATTCTCTCCCTTCAATTAGTCCCATTGGGCCCACCACAATGACTTCAGGACGCCCGAGGATTTCGCTATTTCGTCCCATCGGGGCCTGGATTCTCCTTCCTTCTTTAGTGAAAGGATTGGCTCGATGTCTGGATCTACCATTTGGTCCTGGATAGGTACATTATTCCGTTGTTCAGTCTTGATTCACCTGCACATGAATCTGCCGCATCGAGGTACCCTCACCCTGTTTCATTTTCAGGCAATGTCAGCATTTTGCTCTACAGGGTCTTCTTGACAAGCATGGGCATTATTATGCAAACGGCCGAAACTGGGTTCAACCTTGAAATCTTGACCATACAAATATTTGTGAAAATGATTTCCAGCCCTGGTTATCTTTTCTGATGGCACGGTAATTCTTCCTGGTTACGAGAATCCACGACAGAACTACTCGATCACCCGCTCTTTTGCTTTGGGATAGGACGGTCCCTAAAACCGATGTTACTTAGGTCGGTGTATAAGATGAACTGTGTTGGAAACTTTCTCAAAGTTTCTACTGTCAAATCGATGGGAAACTCGGTTTGGGTAGTGGTATTGTATAAATTAGGGAGCTAGTTTTCTTCAAGCAATATCAGATATACTTCGTTTATTTGATTTGTCAAATCGACACGCTAACATAAAATAGCGAATGTCTGTGGAATCCATCTGCTAGTTTGTTATTCGGTAAGAGGGCGATGGTATTCTTTTACAAGAAAAATCGATTACTGTTCGAAGTTTAAAAAACTCTGACGGACTTTTCCGCAACTAAGCTAGCTTACGGCAGTAGGAATATGCCAATTCATTTTCTCCAATAAATTTGCGAAAATATAGGTGATTCATGCCAATAAAATAGACATTCAGTTGCCTTATAAGTAAAAAACGTTGTACCAAAATTGGTTACCTAATGACGAATTGCGGAAACCTTACAATAAAACGTCTCTAGTGAAATCTCAGATTATACTATAATAAAATTTATGTATGTATATATATATTAGGTGTTAATTGTACACACGTGTATGATGTAACGGTATCATATTACGCTCACAGCTTCCTGGTACTTCGATGTTAACGTGGGAACGCATCGTGTGAATATCTTTTTAGCTGACTTCAGCTTTTATAAAATCATAAATACAACCGAAGCGATCCCACGGTCGTCATTATAATATTTTATTCTGTCCAGTTAGTTTTAGTTTCAATTTACATTTCATTTTTCCAAGTTAAAAGTGTTAATTTTTATTTTTTATGTTTGGAATTAAATATATATTTTTTAAAAGTCTAAAGTGAAATCAAAGATATAAAATTGGCGCAGTCAGTAGGATTGTCCAACACAGTTAGAACACGTGTATACTAACTGACTGTGGAGATTTCCAAATCATCGTGGACAATACCTACCTGTTTGAGACAACAACTGTAGTAGCGAAGACCAGGAACACGCAACGATACAGCTAACCAGTCGACGCTTCCGCAGAACAAGTCCTATGCCTGGTGTACTACTAACGTATGTAGAAACATCTCGTTTTTGATTTAATTATTTATCAATTGAAACGATTTTTATATTTATTTTTATATTATTATTATCAGTTGTCTCGTTTAAAATTTCCATATATTTCTGATTTCTTTGAACCACATTTTAAGCTATTGAATAATTTTTGAAACGAATTTATTATTATTCTCCATTACTTTACCTCGCTTTGTTTTATTTTATATCCGTAAACTATTGAATTTATTATTCTTTTAACCAATTTACTCATACATAATTTATAATTTTGATAAATTTTTGTGTGACTTTACTTACTTCCATTTTACTGCTTTATTTAAATTTTTATTTTTCGTAACACTTGAATATTTGAAATGGCAACTACAAGACAAGGTGCTGCGACTCCTACTGTAGAGCCATACATATCAGAAATTTTCGCAATAATTCCGGAATATGACGGAAACCCTATATTCTTAAACACTTTCATTTCTTCATGCCAAACTGCGTATAGTATGACAACTGACTATCAACAAGTGCTTTTAATATTGCACATAAAAAATAAACTTCGCGGCAGAGCAGCCGAACTCATAAATTCTCGCAACCCGACTCAATTAACCGAAATTCAGACACTCCTAGAGAACCATTTTGGAGATCCTAGAGATTTCTCGGCCTTGATTCAAAATCTTCAAAGAATGAGGCAATGAAATACTGACCCCCATAACATTTTCAGCCAGACTACAAACCCACCAAGCAAAAATGCTTGCTGCGGTTAACAAACAAAACTTGACTCAAAAAGAAAAACAGGCACAAATCAACTTGATCGAATCCATGGCACTAAATAGCCTACTAACAGGATTAGAGCCGAAGATAGGACAACTAGTTCGTGCTAGAGATCCTAAACATATTCTGACCGCCGTTTCACGCATAAAACGTGAATTCCAACTCCATCATCTAGAATCCCAAAAATTTTCAAATTTTAGAAACCAAGGTTCACCTCCTCGAAAGCCTAACCAGTTTCCAGTACAAAAACAATGTTCATTCTGTAAAAGAATGGGACATACTGTTAACGAGTGTCTCACCAAATCGAGACAAATGCAACAAAACCAAAATTACGGACCAAACTTTTCGAATGTGCGTCCTAACCCATTTCCACAACCAAAGTACCCTAAAGGCATAAAATCTGTCTTAGGGCTTGCTGGTTACTACCGTAGGTTCATTTCTAACTTTGCAAAGATCTCCAAACCACTGACAAAACTATTACAAAAAGACCAACCGTTAAATTTTAACGAAGAGTGCGTAAAATTCTTCAATGAATTAAAACAAACATTGACTTCCACCCCTATACTCATTTACCCAAATTTTGAAGAACTGTTTGTACTGACTACAGACGTCAGCGCTTTTGCTATTGGCGCCGTATTATCTCAAGGGCCAATAGGTAAGGATTTACCGATTGGATATGCTTCTAGAACCCTTTGTAAAGCCGAAACCATTGAGCGAGAGCTCTTATCCATTGTCTGGACGGTTAAGCATTTTCGTCCGATAATCTATGGTCGTAAGTTCCTACTACTAACCGATCATCGCCCGTTAACCTGGCAATTTTCTATAAAAGATCCCGGTAGTAGACTTGCCCGATGGAGACTCAAACTAGAAGAATACGACTATGAAATTATTTACAAGCCTGGTAAAGTTAACAAGAACGCTGATGCTTTATCACGAATTAAAATCAACCATCTTGACGAATGTTTATCATTTCAGTCAAAATCGAAACTAACACCCTTCAAAGTCCTACCTCTAAACGACGAATCCGAAGACGACAGTCCTGAACCCGAACAAAATGAAATATCTCTTGAAACTATGTCCGAAGAATTTAAAACCTTTATAGAACGTTATAAAACTACCTCTTTAATTGATTACAGCAAAATTGAATTCTCCAACTGTCAGCTACTAGACAAAACAAATAAAAACATTTTAATTTTCCCCCAATCATCCAATCTTCAGGAACACGACATTTTCGAAGAAGTCGCTGACTTCGAAACCAGCAAAACCGTAAGCAGAAGGCAATATTTCATAATCCCACTTCCAAATGATCCTAACATTGTAAATGAAGTTCATTTTGCATCAATATACAAACATCAAGATACTTTATCTCCATCTAAAACATACTGTGTCGAAAACAATCTCGATCTTCCAATTTTAGAGATGCTCTCTTTCATTTTCGCTGAAAAAGAAATCAAATGGAAAATTTGCCAAAACTTTACAAAAACCCCCGAAAAAGACGAAATACCACTTGATCCTTGAACGATATCATAAAGGGAAAAATAACTTGCACCGCGGCATTAACGAAACCGTCCGCCGTATTAAGGAAATGTACACCTGGCCAAGTTTCACAAAAGACATTGAAAATTTCGTTAAGAAGTGCGAAATTTGCCAAAAAACTAAAGCGTGTCGCAAAAACCTAGACAATCCCCTCGTCATTACGGAAACACCTAAAACACCGTTTGAGCGAATTAATATTGACATACTAGAAATACCTAACAGAAAGTATATATTATCTGTAAGAGACGAACTGACAAAATACTCACAAGCTTATGTTTTAGCAGACAAATCAGCCAAATAAGTTGTCAGTACTATGATGTTATATTTCCAACATTTTGGTACGCCATTGCGTATCCATTGTGACTATGGTAGGGAATTTGACAACGCCATCTTCAAAGACTTGTGTAAACTGTACGACATCAAACTAACTTATTCAAGCGTAGGACATCCGCAAACAAACGCCTCTGTAGAATGATTCCATTCTACTTTGTTAGAAATGATTCGAATCCATAAAGCCGAAAATCCATATGAACATCCACTAAATGTACTCCCGTATGCCGTTATTGCTTACAATAACTCGACAAACAAAACCCATGGCTTTTCGCCTTACGAACTAGTGTTTGGACATACGTCTAGCAGATCACCTGAAACCACCTACAACCATAAGAAACTGATTAGTAAATATATACTAGACTTGAACAAACGCATTTCCTATTACAACAAGGTACCCGCGAAAAAACTGAATTTAAAATTTATGACAAAGTTTACGTCAAGGAATCCCAAATTAAAGACAAACTTCATAACAAATTCAACGGTCCATTCCCAATTTTAGATATTCATAATAATTCAGCCACACTCTTAAATCTCAAAACAAACCAATGAACGAAAGTTAACTTTGACAGAATGAAACTCTATTCTGAAAACTAACTTTCTTTTCAGGTTACTACTGCTGTTCGGATCAGCAGTCTCACTGTTCAACATCAAACCAATAAACAACACTCTTGGTATTTACTATCACGACGAAACTAGAATAGTCATCTCCAACTACAAATGGACATTACTAGTTCATCGTAACTTGACGATACTTAAAGAAATCTTTGAAAACAACAACAGAATCCTCAAAACATTAGAAAACACTGTCGATCCCATCCCAGGTTTCAAATTTCATGACACAAGTGCATTCCAAATTGATGTACAAACATCAGTCTCTTATCCCAAATTTCAGATTCGATTAAAACTAAATTTTCAGAAATATTCATGGACACTAAAAGATCCAAACGAGGACTAATTAACGGTGTAGGAACTATCTTTAAAGCCATCAGTGGAAACCTTGACGCAACCGATGGCGCATTCTTCACAGATAATATCAATAAACTTAACCAGGGTCAATTACAAGTAGAGAATCTTCTAAAAATCAAATAAGCATAACTACTTCTATTATCAAAACTTTCAATGAAACCATTCAGAAACTCCAAATTGACGAAGCAAACTTTAACGAAAACATCGACGCAATCAATTTGGCAATACATACTCTAAACGACAAAATAGCCCTTATCCAAGCAAAACAGTCATTTTTGGGAATATGCGAAAAATTAATGGCAAGGTATTTATTTCTTGAGGATAACCTCAATGATATTTTAAATTATTTTGTCTGTTCATTGGGTTTTCTCTCCTCCAAATTTTTTCCTGTAACAGATAAGTATTTAAAAATTGTATATGTAGAACAAAGTATAGTAAGGCAATTTCGTAAAATTGCCCGGATTACTGGCTGTCTGTACAGAGATTCTTCCTCAGAGTTATTCTGAGGGAAAGAGATATCTATAAAATGATCAACCAGTATTCCTGTATATAAGTAATGTATTGTATATTATGTAATACTTATCTATGTGTGTAGACGTTTCAACTCCGAGGTCTGGAGTCGTTGTCAATCGTTTAGTGTTGTTTTCGAGGTTCTTGAATCAAGATCAAAGCGGAAATTTTTTTTAGAAAAATAATTCATTCCTCAATAATCATACCTGATCATTTGATAAAGTCACTACAGGAAATTTCGCAAAATCTTGTCAAAAACTCAAGTGTCGCCCAATATTTGGAAGTAATCGAATTAGAAGCGTTTCAAACTAATTCAGATTTAGTCTTTATTTTGAAAACTCCTCTTGTAGAGCAACAACTCTACACCGCCTACCACTTATATCCTAGCCCAATTTTAGATGATAGAACTGGTTTTCATCATTTTCTTTCATTCACACAAAAATATATTGCGAGAAATGATGATTCTCTAATGTACATACCCATTAAGGACTTGAGTGTATGCAAGCCACTAACTCCACAACAAAAACTGTGTTCTGAGTTATATGCCTACCCCATCGACTCCAATGCACCCTGCGAAGCTCAACTTCTGAAGAACATCTGTAGTGTACCGGAGAGTTGCCAAAGCTCCGTTGTATTCAGTGAAGGATACAATGTCCAGAGACTAGAAACTAACACGTGGATTGTTATAGTGTCCGAGCCCTTACATGTGACAATTAATTGTCCGGGAATACATACTAAGACAATAGTTTTAACAAACAATTCCATTATTCGCTTACAATCAGACTGCAGTGCTTTCGTGGGGATCACAAAAATACAAGCGGAACCTCAAAAACTTATAAACATTTCCGACAATTCATACCCTGTATTAATCCCTTACAACTGTTGCAGTTCTCACCCCGAAAAACTAGATATTCCAGAACTCAAGCCCCTAAAGCTGGATGACTTGAATAAGGACGAACTATCCATAGCGAGCCATAAGTTGTATCAATACTCCAGGGACCTGGACGACCTTTTCAACCAGCCATTTGTAAACAGAAACATATCCTGGTTTACATACGCTACGATTACAATAATCATAATCACTGTTGTTGCATACGTTTTAGTTAAAATCCTAAAACACGTCAAGAAGCCACCAAGGGATGAAAACTCCACATCCAAATGTAACATCAACTTTTCTTTATAAGGGGGAGCTGTTAGTTGTTAATTGTACACACGTGTATGATGCAACGGTATCATATTACGCTGACAGCTTCCTGGTACTTCGATGTTAACGTGGGAACGCATCGTGTTAATATCTTTTCGCTGACTTCAGCTTTTATAAAATCATAAATACAACCGAAGCGATCCCACGGTCGTCATTATAATATTTTATTCTGTCCAGTTACTTTTAGTTTCAATTTACATTTCATTATTTTTCCAAGTTAAAAGTGTTATTTTTTATGTTTTGAATAAAATATATTTTTTGAAAGTCTAAAGTGAAATCAAAGTTATAAAATATATATAACATAAGTCATATTACTTGCTGATACAACTATCTCATCTACACTTGATCAACCTTTCATCATAAAAAATTATTGATTGTCAACCTTATTGCGTTTGTTGCTAAAGCTTATAATCGCTTAGCAAGGACCTATTAATATAAATTACTAACAATTTGTATATAATGCCTTTATTATTTTAATATTGGTTATAATATTTATAACAGTGCAACATTGTAATATCATTTTATTCATCAGAATGCGGCGCAGTCTAGCTGTAGTAGCTACTCTCTGAACCGCAACCTGACGCATGAGATTATCTAATACATTGCATAAGTATAGAAAAATAAGAAAATAAAATTATTAAGGCGAGTGCAAAACGTAACCTTAATACTAAACATGTTGTTATCCTTCCCGTAACACATACATGTATATACACACACACATAGATATAAATATATAAGATCCAATAAACTAGTTGTTATTTTTAAAACATAATAAGTACTTTTTATATGTGATTTTAATGTGTTAAGATTAGAAAAAGTTAATTGTTTGGAAGAGAATTGAAATGTTTTACAGCATTGTACGAGAATCCTCTCTGAAACATTGCGGTCTGATGATGAGGCATGGTTAGTCGATTAACATCACGTATGTTAACACTGTGAATGTTACTGCGGAACACAATTCTTGCTTTATAGTTTGAGGAGCGGCAGTGTCATTAATAATTTTATAAGAAACAGCAAAAGCAGAGTCCTTCTTGCATCCATTTTCAACCAGTTATATCCTTATAGAGGTGCGAGATGTGATCATATTTACGTAAACTGTATACAAACCGTAAGCAAGATTTTGAACTCTTTGGATTCTGCATTTGCTGTCTCATCCAAACAGAATCCTAGACATAATCACAATATTAAAATTAGACAGTACCAATGACTCGCAAAGTTGCTTTTTTAAATTCAAGTTTAAAATAAATCTATTTTATTATATTTTAAGGGAAATATATGATTCTGGAAAGTTTTTTAGGTGATCTTTAAATCTGAGTTGAGTATCCATTAGATTCCTAAATTTTTTGCGTTTCTACGAAATTTAGTTTGAGTCATTAATTCTTATATCGAGACTCTTTTTAATAATGAACTGTAGTCTTATTCCAAATATCATAATTTTTGACTTGGATGGATAGTTTTAGGTTGTGCGCTGTACACAGTTGACTTAAATTTGTAGATCTTGGTTACATTTGACTCGGTATCCCGATAATCTTTTACACAAAACTGCAGTATATTTGAGTATCGTCTGCAAACGCTTGTATCTTGCAATAATTTAATGACATCATATATCAGATGTGTACACAAGGAACAATATGGACCCAGTTTGACCCTGAGGAACACCGGAAAATCTGCAATTGATTAGAGAATTTATTGTCTGAAATATTTTCTGGTACCTGTTATTAATAAGTTTATTTAAAGAAAATGCCCCATTTTGAAACCGTAATATTTTAACTTCGATAATAAGAGCGTATGATTATTGTATCGACGCTTTGGAAAAATCTAGAAGTACCAACAGTATTTCTTTTATCGTCATAAGAGCGTACGATATCATCATCAATTACATTTATTAAGGCAACAGTAGTGCCATAACTTTTACGAAAGCCACATTGATTCACGGGGATCATGTTATTGTATGTAATATATTCATAGATTTGATTGTACATAATTCGTTCTACAATTTTTGACATGGCTGGAAGATACTTACAATGCGAATATCATCTAAAGTTTTAGGATTATTTACCTTTGATAACGGTTTGCCAATTGATAATTTCCATTGATCGGAAATAATTAGCTTCAATACAACAGTTGACAATATGGGTTTTATACTTATCTATAAATGGGCTACAATACTTTAACATACCTGGCGAGATTTCATCCGTACCAACAGCATTTGTTTTGATAGCATGGATTATTTTATTTACTTCTGCACCACCGCCATTCGAAAGGAGAAGTGTACTGTTCATTGAATATGTTATTATTATAATAGTTTATTTTATCATCACAATTCGAAATATTGTTTAATAGCATACCAAAAAAATTGTTAATGTGATCTGGATCTGAAAGAACTTTATTAATGGGATTTTTATTACTAGAAAAATATTCAAATTTCTTAGTGCAGACCATAACTTTTTCGAATTTTTCTCTTCGAATAATAAATTTAGATATTTCTTTTTCTCTCGTCTAATAACTGATAACGTAAAGTTTCTTAAAAATTTATAACTAACCCAATCTTCAGTTAGCCTAGAGCGTTTAAACTTTTTTAAGGCAATGTCCCGTTGTTTCATAAAAATTTTAATATCAGCCGTCAACCATGGGGCTTTAGGTTTAGTAATTCGCGATTCTCGCAATGGAGCGTGTTCATCAAATAATAATAGAATAAGGTCATTGAATATTTGAATTTATTATCAATATACGGTTCATACACAATGTTATTCAAGGCAAATTGTACAGTGTATTTAAAAACTTGACCAAATTAAATTTTTAAAACAACGGTACCTAATAATCTTCGGCAACGTAGGCGTTTTAATTAAATTGAAATTACAGTATATCATACTATGATCTGAAATACCCTCTGATGGAGTTACCCCACAATCCCTTACCAACGATTTGTTGGTTACAAAAATAGCATCTATTAGGGTACACACTGTTCCAGTGACCCGCGTAGGTTCTTCGATTAGTTGCACAAGGTTATAGTTTTCAAACAAAGCAGTTAGTGGATTTTCTGGTTAAGCAAATTGATATTAAAGTCACCTAGACAAAAAATTTCGTCAAAAATTGGATATATCTGGGAAAATATGTTTTCAAAATCTGGGGCAATGCTATTGAAATTCAGTGAAGGGGGTCTATAAAAAACCAAAAACCCATACGTCTTTTTGTGTATTTTAATTTTAAATAGCAAGTATTCCAATTGAGGGTTAGTATCAAGATTTAAATTAACAATTTCCGCAACATAACTTGTTTTTATATAGGCCGCCACACCACCCCCTTTTCCTATGCGATCCTTCCTAATTAATTGATAATCAGGAATATTAAAAGAGCTCCCATTATCAGCAACAGACAGCCATGTCTCAGAGAGTAACATAATGTCAATATCATTGTAACAAATTAAGTTTTTTAATTCATTAAAACCAGTGTATATAGATCTAACATTAAGATGTCCAATTTTCATTTTAATATTACATGAGTAGATAATATATGGGCAGATAACAACTAGTGATAAGTTATTAAGAATTAGGTCCTACGTAAATATACAACTTAAAGAAGAAAAAAAAAAAAACAGAAATATGATCCTAGTGATGTATTTGCTAGAACAAAATATCGTCTATACTGCTCTTTCTTAAATTGTAAAGTAACTTGAGAATCACAGAAAGGCAAAAGTAATAACTACAACTAGATTACCTTGAAAAATGCATAGTATTAATTTTTTTGCACGTTTTCAATGTCAGATTCTTCAGTTATACGATGCACCATATCGTTATATTTCACGTAAATATTACCATTAAGAACCCAAGAGTTCGCATTAGTAATTTTTTAACAACACTAGTAAACATTGATAGTCGCACCTTGGTTAAGTCTTCTTTATTTGAATACCGGAATTTTTCAATTGTTTACGGTTTTTTAACACTAACACTCTGGCCGCATCCGTAAGAAATCTCACCAGAACTGCTGGCGGCTTCTCATTGGGTTGTTTTGACGTTACTCGATGACATTTTTTATATCTTCCTTTTTAATGTTTATCTTCATGTCCTTGTTAAATAAATTTAATACTTTTGACGGTAGGTTTCGCTGTTTTCTGCCTTCAAGCCAATATGCGCACATTTAGATTACGAAAAGACTGTTCTTGTTCATCAATCTTTTACGTAGCTGTTTATTATCATTTTCTAAGTTAACAATTTTTGTATCTAGATTGCTTATTAATTTTTTGTGCTCATTTAGCTTATCCTCAAACTTTCTCTCGACCATACTTGCTACTTTGTCAGCTATTTCCTGGAGAAACTTGTCATTAAAGACACTGGTAATAACTGTTTTGATTTCCCTCAAATCGGCGGTTGACAGACCCATTATGGCGACAGGTCGGTATTGTCCCAAAAGAGAAGATAAAACCAGCAAACTTCGTTCACAAACACTAGAATTCTGATGACCGATATTTAATCTCAATTTATACCAACGTAAGTTGCAATTAAACAAACTTTTCTGTTACATTCTACAGATATTATAAGAGCCGATATAGACACGTTGTCTCAATTATATATATTATATATATATATAATATAATAGTTAGTAATTTATATATATAATATTAATATAAATTACTAACAATTTGTATAGTGGATCATTCACAAGTAGCTGTGACGTCAGAGTCGATGGTGGTGAACATCGCGATCAATACGCGGCGGCACGATATGGAATACGGAATTGGAGAAGCAGACGGACACACAGGATGAGAAGGGCGCTTGTGCGGGTCATTTTAAAATGAATATCCAATGTGCCACAGGGATGAGCGAGTTTCTCTATTTAATAGTAGATTATTTTTTCAGAAGCATTTCGTTTATAAAATATTAGTGCAGAATGTGCTCAACTTTTTATTCAAAGGTATTAATTACTTTTCGTAATCTCTTTAACGATTGGTTATTTTGTAAAACTAATAAGGTCCTTACACTCTTTCTCCTAAGAATAATCGTTCCCATGTTACTGCTGGTTAAAAATTGTACATAATATTCGTATATATATGAAATATTAATAAAGATCTTAGGGATAATGGTTTATGTGTTCTCACTTATAACACGCTGTCACATAATTCATTACTAGCCGTCAATTCATTATCGGTTCACCAGAATATTTCAAGAGGACAATGAGATAGACAAACATTATCACGATATTAGTGTGATAATGTTGGTCACATTTCTTACAAATGAAATTCATTAATAATTTAAATTATCGGTTTCACAGAGAATATTGTTATCAACAAATGTAATTTGCCAGAATACAAATTGTCAACTCTTGCTACGGGTTGTGATATTGTATGTAATAATTCTATATACATTATTTCTAAATAAAATAGACTACATTGATATCATTAATATGCAGTGGCGACGGAAACCCAAATTGTAGAAAAATAAATAAATAGTCAAGATCACCATGCATTCGAAATTCAGCACAAATTCCGTTAACATCCTCAGATGCCGCACAATAAAATAAATAGTCAAGATCGCCATGCATTCGAAATTCAGCACAAATTCCGTTAACATCCTCAGATGCCGCACAATAATTTTTTTGCAAAACTTTGTATTACAAAGTTTTCTTGCGTTACATGGATGAAACAATTATTTTGATAATTACGTTTATTATGTACGTAGACATAGCCACAACATTATTTATGATCCAGAGGGAAGACTATAATAATTTTCAAAAAAAAAAAAAAAAATTAAATATGCAGATCAACATCGACGAACTACTTAAACTTCTTTATCTTCAGACTTTCTTTTTGGTTATTTCATGACTGTACCGACTAATCAACAAAATTGAATGTCAATTGAAACTAGCTGAGAATCTTGTAAAAACGAGCTGTTACTGATGCTGACTAAGGTTTAGACCATTTAAACGGCCATCGAACATCTCAACACCGTTTTGATTTTTCTGTCTATCTTGATAAAATAGTGTTATGTTCTTCGTCTGCTGGTCTTGGTTTTGACTCTTTGTATATTTCGGTTCGTAAATCCGTTCTGTTTTATCACTAGTTTAATAAGCTTTTCATTTCCTTTATGATGTTTTCGTGGTCAATTAGTCTGTGTGACATAGTTACTAAACTCATGAAGTTTAATAAGCTTTTCATTTCCTTTATGATGTTTGCCTGGTCAGTTAGTCTGTGTTACATAGTTACTAAACTGAGGGGATGAAGGTATTTGTTGGTGTGAGTTTCTTTTCAGTATACTGTATGACCTCTTTATGAGCACATCAAGTAATGGAAAATGATTATTGGCTTCTACCTCCGTGGTGAATTTTATTTTGTGATGTATACCATTGACGTGAACTAAAAATGTGTTATATGCCATGAGACTCAATTACAAAGGTATCATCCACATATCTTAACCATAACCCAGGTTTATGGATTGCTGTTAGTAAATAGGCTATGCTGGTTCGAGCGCAAAATCGAACAAAAATACATGTATTTTTCCCATAAGAGATTCTAAGGTTAAAATTATCCAAAAATTTACCACGACGACCGCGACAATCGCCACCGTGAGCGGGCATGATTTTGTGGTTTAGGAGTGAGAAACGGTGGAATTAGAGCCATTTTGCTTAACGTGGGGGCATATTAAGGGGTGTATTCATCATTTTTAAGGCCCTTTTGACATTTGGCGGGGGTGAAATTCAAACGAGCGTGTCATTTGTTCTGCGAACAAGGGGACCGCGTTCTCGGACTGTGGTGAAGCGAATAGCATTGCGGGGGCCCTCATTGTAACAGCTAACCTCTACGACTCGTCACAGCAACCCTAGTTGGGGCCCCCCGCAGTCCTTTTCATGATATTAGAAGGTGGTATTAGATAGTGGTACGGAACCCTTAGTATGCTAGTCCAACTCGCACTTGTCCAAATTATTTGTAATTTGCACAGCAACAAGACAGTATTTTACAACTTTGACGCTGTTATTCGATAGACCTTACGTTTCTTACCTAAACTTTCGAAAGCATATGTTTTAACAATAATATACATTTTAGAAGTCATTGACGAGAAACTTTGATTTTCCTGATTTCAATAATTTTTACTTAATTTACAAAACAAAACAGAAGCTGAGTTTTTTTATATTTTAGATTTTGCCAATTAGTGCAGGGCATAGTGGCGCATTCATTTGCAAAATTGTTTTAATTCATGTATATTTTTTTAAATGTCCGGGAGGTCTTCTTGATTATAAAAGTGTAAGATGACACTTGATATCTTTTGACGGTATTGTTTAAACAACGAAAAACTATATAGCTTAGAAAAAATGCATTTTTTGCAATAAATTATTTTTTTAATATTCTTTACAATATTTCGAATGAAAAAAGTCCTCACACCCATCATCGTATCTCCAACCCACTAATTGTTAAATTGGAAATCGCCGAAATTCCTAATTTTCTTGAATTAAATAATATACCTTAAAAATTGAAATGCTATAATTTTTAATTTTTTACCAAACATTTCAACTATATTTAAAAAAGCCTAAATAGATTTTAAAAATTTTGTTTAGTTCTATGTTTTTTTTTATATCTTTATCTGACTCTCATCTCGATGTATAAGATGAGTAAGAGAAAGGCAGACGACGCACTTGTAAAATTTTTTCGTGGTTTTTCAGCGGTAATAAAAATCTTTAAAATCTATTTAGGCTATTTTGTTTAATATAGTTGAAATTTTTGATAAAAAATTAAAAAATTCAATTTTTAAGGTAAATTATTTAATTCAAGAAAATTAGGAATTTCGGTGATTTCCAATTTTAAAAAATTCATAACAATTAATGGGTTGGAGATACGATGATGGGTGTGAGGACTTTTTTCATTCGAAATGTTGTAAAGAATATAAAAAAATATTTAATTGCAAAAAATGCATTTTTTCTAAGCTATATAGTTTTTCGTTGTTTCAACAATACCGTCATCTTACACTTTACTTAAACTCTACGCTCTGGTCTAAATTACATACAAATAAAAAAAATGAAAGGTTTTCTTGTCATGCAAAAAATCTAATTGGACTGTTTAAGATATAAGCAGGACCATACTATTTTTTTACAGTAATGATTATTTTTTCTCGCAAAATGTCCTATAAAACTTAAAATATGTTATACCAATATATTGATTTTTCAATGCGGTATTGATATTCTAACAAAAAAATACAGGTTCGTATTTAAAAAAAAAGTTAATGTTGGCCCAGAAGAAACGAAACGTAGCCATGAAGATTTCATGACGCCCTATTATGTAAAAGTATGTGTCCACAAACTTTTCCTTGTACCATTTTTTAATTTTCTTTAAAATAAAAGTAGTAGAGACAAAAAATAAAAAATGATATTTTTGTTTTTTCTCCTATAACTGGAGAACGGTAAGACTTCACGTATTTTTGCTTAGTTTCAAATGGGCTCTAAAACACACAATTTTTTCTCCATTTAATCGTGTTTGTTTCTCTTACCGTTTCTGCACCCTGCCTATGCCAAAATGTATTTTACTTCATTCAGTCTGCAACAATTGATTAATGTGATCCATAGCTATTCATTTGTTCAACAAATAGTTTACTTGTTATAGATGGCCTTGTTACTTGAAATTAACAGTCTTTCTGTATAACTAGCGAGCAAACCAGTGGTGAAGTGCATGATCTACAACCCTAGACGCCATACAGGATCGTGTCGACAAAGTTGACAAAGCCTAAATTTGGTGAAACCATCTGTCTGGACTTGGAGGATAAAGTTCCCTTCTGGTCAAAAAGCATTTGCCAAACATTCAAATATAACATAGGAAATTATTTAAAGGGCTGCAAAAACTATGAGCTGGTCTACATCCACGGATTCTATATCAATTTTCTACAGAGTAGGAGAGATATATTTTCACAAATGAAATCTGATCAAATTGCCGTCAGTGATCATTGTAACAAAGCGCAAACAAGTAGTATGTATGGGCTTTCACAACAATAAATCTACGCCCCTTACTGAATTATCAGATTCGTTAAGACTAGTTACAAAACATGTGAGACTCGTTAATGACGCCATTTACCTTGCTTGTTTGTGTGTAGGACCTTTGTGAAAATTACAAAACAATGTAGAGCAGTGTTTCCAAAGCTGACTGGACCGCGACCCACCTAACAAAACTTTCAAAAATTGGGTCTCACCTCTGATCTGTCATGAAGAAAAATATTCCTACTTATTTGAATGAAGAAATCCTTAAATAAGAAAAAAACATTCATGTATCTACCTATTTTTCAAGCTATTTAAAACGATTTCGAACTTTGCTTAAATTTTCAAAATTTTAAATGGGCTCAAATATTAATATAGTGTTACGAGAATTCATCCGACAGCTGGTGCAATCGACCATCAACCAATTCGTGGAAGGGACATTATTCCGGTACTTCTGGGAATCCGAAATGGTTCGACTCTCAACAGGCCGACCGCTGCCGTTACTGGGAATTCCCTTAAAGCTTCCAGAACATGAAAGAGTTTCCCGATGGTTCGTGGACTTACCAGACAATTCGCAGATAAATATATAAATATGAACAGCTGGCGATAGGAGGCATTCAGTTTTCGAGGGTCGTATCGTATAGTTAAGATAAAATGTAAATAGTAGTTTCTGTGAATATAAATTGTGGTAAAGTAGTGGAAATAAATTAGAGTGAATTGGACTGTGTTTTTAAATAAATCCAAGAACTGAACCCGAGTGTGAAAATAAAAACATTACAGTGGTGTCAGGTGTGAAGTGTATTTGTGAAACTTTAGAAGTGAAAAATAAATTGACTGAAAATGTTTAAAACAGTGAATTTGGACCAATTGTAAGTGACGGACTTTAAAAAAGAACTTGAGGAAAGGGATTTAGAAATTAGTGGGAAGAAAAGTGAATTAATACAACGGTTACGAGATGCTCTAATAAATGAAGGTAACGATCCCGATACTTATTTGTTTGTAGTTTCTGGCAATGGTGGCATGAGTATGCTATTAAAGCAAATTGAAAATTTAAAAGAAACCTTACAAGACAATTCTAAGTCTTTAGAGGATAAATTACTAGAAAATTCTGAATCCTTAGAAGATAAGCTACAAATGTTACAAGAAAACTCTAAAACCATAGAGGACAAATTGCTGGTAAATTCTAAAACTCTAGAAGAGAAATTGCTAGAAAAGTCTAAAACCCTAGAAGATAAATTGCTGGAAAATTCTGTAAACTTGAAAGAGGCGTTAGAAGATAAATTAGCAGAAAATTACAAAAAAACCCTGGAAGACAAATTACTGGAAAATTCTAAATCTCTAGAAGAAAATTTGAAAAGCATGGTACAGAAAAATTCAGCAATGCTGGAAGAGAAAATATCCGAGAATGAGGCTCAAATGGAGGAGCTAAAGCAAACAATAGTCGAAGAGTCAGTCAAAAATGAAAGGCGGGTAGAAGAGCTAAAGCAGACAATAGTCGAAACTGAAACGCGGATCGAAGACCTAAAACAGATAATGGAGGGGGAGATCAGCAAAATAAGAGAACAGGTAGTCAAAATACAAAGGGGAGAGACTCCACCAAAGACCGAAAGCAGAAACAGTCCAGAAGTAGTGGATTCGAAAATTGGCCTCGAAGGAGCAAGACAGAAAATGAAACCTACACAATTTGATAAGAAATCGTCATGGACTAACTATAGGCGCCAATTCGAGGCTGCAGCAAAGTTAAACGGATGGTCAGCAGGGGACAAAGCAATAGCATTACCCCTCCTCCTAAGAGGGGATGCTACAGATATTTTGCAAACATTGAATACCTCGGAGCAAGAAGACTACGAGCAACTGGTTAAACACTTAGAGCTGAGATATGGACAGACCCATTTGGAGCACGTCTACCACTCCCAATTGAAAAATCACCACCAAAAATCAAATGAATCCCTACAAGAGTTTGAAGCTGATATTGCCCGTCTAGTTCACCTTGCCTATCTAGCCACACCGACAAATGTGATAGAGAGGTTAGCAGTACAAGCGTTTTTGGATGGACTTCGGGACCACGAAACCAGACAAGCATTGACCCTAGCTCAACCGACTCAATTAGTAGATGCACTGGCTCGAGCTCTGGAATTCGAGACTGCGAAAAGTACCTGCAGAGGTCAAGCCAGAGTCCGAATCGTTGACGGAGAGTCCGAAGATGGCGGAAACGATGAAGCCTCTGTAAGAAAGATAATAAAAGAAGTCCTTACCGAAAAAAGACAAGTGAGATATCGGAAGTGTCGTCAGGTAGGACATGTGCAGAGTCGTTGCAAGGAGAGCAACGGAGTACAGACTTCCTCGTCGGGGAAACTAAAGAAGGTCAATAAAAAGGGGCCATCGTCGACCTGTAACTAACAAGTCCCAAGTACCAACGCATATGTCGCTTTGCTACGCAACCACGTTTACAGTGTCTTTTAGATGGCCTTATATATAGGAAGCAATTTACAATGCTGCTGGATACTGGTGCGACGAAAACAGTAACAAGGCCCAACATTGTTTTAGAGACAATGATAAAACCAACAAAATGGCGACTGCGAACAGCGACAGGAGAAGCAGCGAAAGTCCTTGGTGAAATAGAGGTTGAAATGACCTTGGAAAACACAACCTTCCTACATCGGGCATTAGTGGCAGACATCGAAGACGAAGTAATCATTGGAATGGATGTCATGAGCTCCAAGGGTTTCCAGTTAAACTTCAAAGATGGAATTCTGCGAGTGAATGACGAAGAAGTGGTGCTTCATGGAAAAGATGACAATGCTGCGAGCCATCTTAGCAGAGGATGTCAATGTTTCGGAAAGAGCTGAAATCATTATAGATGCTTGCTTAAATGGGAAAGCTAAAGCTGGAGCAGTAATGATGTTTGATCCCGAACTTAACGACGGAAATGTAGGTAGAGGAGTCGCACTGGGGAAGACTCTGTTTCGTGTCAGGGAGATTGTTCCAGTAAGAGTAATGAACCTGAATCATTACTCGGTTGTTCAACAGTTTCCTCTGTAGTCAGAAGCACACAGCATGCAGAAATGCCATCAGATAAACTATCTGAGGAACTGGAAAGACTCATCACCGATTCATCTAAGAATTTGAAACCAAACCAGAGAGCAAAATTGAGGGACATCGTTAGAAACTACCAGGATATCTTCGATGTAGGGAATGGCAAAAGAGAACGAACTGATTTGGTGAAACATAAAATTAATACCGGGGACGCTCAACCTATTCGGCGAGAAGACTACCCCTAGCTAAAAGAGAAGAAGCCGACAGGATAGTCCGCGAGATGGAGGAAGAAGGTGTTATTGAACCATTCAATAGTCCTTGGGCTTCTCCAGTTGTCTTGGTTAAAAAGAAAGATGGTTCGACCCGATTTTGCATGGACTATCGGCAATTAGTAGTACAAAGAAAGACAGCTATCCTCTTCCAAGAATAGACGATACCCTAGATATGTTGGCTGGATCGAAGATGTTTTCCACCCTGGACTTTAAGAGCGGTTATTGGCAGGTGGAACTTGCTAAAGAAGACCGGGAAAAGACTGCTTTTACCATCGGCTCAGGACTTTACCAATTCATGGTGATGCCGTTTGGGTTGTGTAATGCTCCAGCGACGTTTGGAAGATTTATGGAAACAGTGTTAAAAGGGCTTTCATGGAAAACATGCTTGGTGGGTATCTTGATGACATTATCGTGGTTGGAAGATCATTTGAAGACCATGTCAAGAACCTGGAGGAGGTGTTTCGGCGACTTCGAAGTTCCGGACTTAAGTTAAGCCCGAAGAAGTGTCACCTGTTCCAAGAAGAGGTGCAATATCTTGGACATGTGGTTCCCGCTGAGGGAGTAGCTGTTGATAAACAGTAAGTCAGCTGTCCAGGAATGGCCGATACCTAAATATATCCATCAGTTAAGAAGTTTCTTGGGGTTATGCACGTTTATCGTCGGTACGTAGCCGGATTTGCCAACATCGCCAAGTCACTTACTAGACTCACAGAGGGAAAGGTACAATACCAATGGGACGAGGAGTGCCAGCGATCATTCGAGACACTGAAAAGTGCATTGACCAGTGCCCCCATTTTAAGTTATCCTTTGCCAGATGGGAACTTTGTCTTGGATACCGACGCGAGCAATGTTGGAATTGGTGCTGTACTTTCGCAGATCCAAGACGGGCAGGAGAAAGTCATCGGATACTTCAGCGAGACCTTGAGCAAGCCTGAACGGAATTACTGCGTTACTCGCAGGGAACTCTAGGCTGTGGTAAAGGGGGTAGAACATTTCTATAAGTACCTCTATGGTAAAAGATTCCTCCTGAGGACTGATCATGCAGCACTGAAGTGGCGCTTGCAGTTTAAAAACCCCGAAGGACAGGCCAGGTGGATTGAGCGGTTGCAAGAATTCGACTTCGAGACTGAACATCGCGCGGGAACAAGCCATAAGAATGCTGATGCCTTATCGAGGAGACCATGCCCTGATGATTGTAAACATTGTCAGCGGGCTGAAGAAAAAGGGGCTGTTCTCTGTAGAACTACCGCCGTCGATAACCATTGGCAACCTGAGGAAATCCAGAAACACCAAAAATTAGATCCAGAACTAAAAGAAGTTATCCGGTGGAAGGAAGAAGATCGCAAACCTACGTGGCAAGAGATTTCCCGATACTCACCAACCATAAAGTCGTACTGGGCTCAGTGGAACTCCCTCATCCTGGAAAATGGACTTCTCAAGCGCATCCTGGAAACTCCAGAGGAGGGAAACGACAGAAAACAGATTGTAGTTCCCAGAAATAGGAGAGCAGAGGTTCTACGAGAACTACATGATAGTACAACTGGAGGACATCTGGAAGTAACGAAAACCCTGGGGAAGTTGAGAGAACGCTTCTATTGGGTAAACTGCTAGGTAGATGTTAAGGAGTGGTGTCGGAAATGTACAGTTTGTGCAGCAAGTAAGAGGCCTCAGAAGCGACCAAAAGCTCCCATGAAGCAATATAACGTGGGCAGTCCATTCGAAAGAGTAGCCATTGATGTTGCCGGTCCATTTCCTGAATCCGACTCTGGAAATAAATACATTGTGGTGGTGATGGACTATTTTGGTAAATGGGCTGAAGCATATGCCTTGCCGAATCAAGAAGACTTGACCGTTGCTGATGTCCTTGTCAAGGAATGGATTAGTCGTTTTGGTGTTCCCTTGGAGTTGCACTCCGACCAAGGTAGAAATTTCGAGTCTACTCTTTTCCAAGACCTCTGCAAGCTCTTGAAGATCAATAAAACACGGACGACAGCATTACACCTGCAATCCGATGGAATGGTAGAACTGGTGAATAAAACCATTAACCGCCATTTGTCAAAGGTAGTCTCCGACCACCAAAGAGACTGGGATCAGTATCTGCACTTTTTTCTAATGGCATATCGTTCGTCTGTGCACGAGTCCACGGGTCACACCCCGGCCAGTATTATCATGGGACGAGAATTAAGACTACCATGCGATTTGAAGTTTGGATGTCCCCCAGGAGAAGAGACCGCCGGTGAAGACTATGTCAGCCAGCTACGTCAAAAGATGAACGACATCCATGAACAAGTCCGGTTAAACATCGAAAATGCCAGTGCCGGAATGAGAATTCCAACTTGATGATCTTGTTTGGTTGTATAACCCGCAACGTCGTCGTGGATATTCGCCCAAGCTACAGAGATCTTGGGAGGGGCCTTACCAAATTGTGAAGAAAATCAACGATGTTGTCTACAGAATAAAGAAGCTACCTCGGGGAAAACCAAATTTCATGACAGCGAAGATGACCAAGCCCAAGTCCGCAGCATTCAACCACCCGATGACGAGATGACCTTCGAGCAGTTTATGGCACTGTTCTCTGATGGGCAGAAAGTGCAGCACCACGTAACGAGAGAGGACCCCGAGACCTGTTTGAGGTGCCCATACAATATGCCCTGGCTCATTGTGTGGCTCGAGATCTCCGGATGTTCAGAGGAATAGCCAAGGTGTTTGCCAAAAAGTACGGCCAGTTCCAGAAGCTACGGGAGCAAGATCCAGCGGTAGGGAAGGTCCTTCATATCGAAGATAAACAACCAATGGGTACCAGAGACATATTTTATTTGATAACGAAAACATTCTCACAGAATTGAGGAATGTGATGATGGAGAAGAATCTGATGCAATTGGCGGTCCCAAAGATAGCCTGCGGGTTGGATGGACTGAATTGGAGGGTGGTGAGAAGTATGGAAACAATCTTTCGATTCAGTGGCATCGACATCCTGGTATGCTGTCTCAATATTCGCAGCCCAGATTCGAAGAGCGTTGACTGTTACTTCCACCAACTTCCCGTTGTCGAAATGGAGAGTCCTGCAAATATCGTCACACCGGGAAGGATTCTGGGACATTCCGGGACGAAATGGTCTTAAGGAGGGGGCAATGTTACGAGAATTCATCCGACAGCTGGTGCAATCGGCCATCAACCAATTCGTGGAAGGGACATTATTCCGATACTTCTGGGAATCCGAAATGGTTCGACTCTCAACAGGCCGACCGCTGCCGTTACAGGGAATTCCCCTAAAGCTTCTAGAACATGAAAGAGTTTCCCGGTGATTCGTGGACTTACCAGACAATTCGCAGATAAATATATAAATATGAACAGCTGGCGATAGGAGGCATTCAGTTTTCGACGGTCGTATCGTATAGTTAAGATAAAATGTAAATAGTAGTTTTTGTGAATATAAATTATGGTAAAGTAGTGGAAATAAATTATAGTGAATTGGACTGTGTTTTTAAATAAATCCAAGAACTGAACCGGAGTGTGAAAATAAAAACATTACAATAGGTTCTAATAGTGAGAATGTATCATTCATATGATGATAGCGGTCTGAAATTCTAATATAGAAATGTCTTATTGCAGTTTAACTCATATACTGGATTTATTTCTTACTAAGAAGATTAATGTTTAAATGAAAAAGTAGAAAATAATATAACTTAAATGAATATCGAACACTATACTAATAAGTTTTGAATTCCTAAAATAAATTGTGGTGTCTCCCAGTATATTCTAATTATAATTTAAATGTCTTTCGTTCGTTAAACATTAAAAACACATCCTGGTTTGCGTGTGTGCATCTGTACATACAAATTGCAGGTTTCTAGACTGTTATATAGAAGCATGCACGGAGTAGCAGGTGCTTCAAATAGCAATTTTATGATAATTATAAAATGGTCGTTCTGTCCAACAAGGAACGTACTAAAACAGACATGAGGGTCTAATTTCCTTTTATACAAGTGGTTTCCTAAATAGGGTAATAACACTTAGTTAAAATGTTGACTGAAAATGCCATGCTGGTTAATAAAACTGCAAAAAATAAGTTTGCTAGGGAATTATTGTTCTTAATTAATAAATTTGTTTAAGGTTCTAAAAATGAATAAAAATTGTAGGGTAACTTCTTATACTATACGAAAAACACGCGAAATTCAATTTATTCATGTATACCCTCTAAAACTACAGGGTTCATATTTGAGTTATGCAAATACAAGAAATAGTTAAATTCAAGTTATACTATCCACTGTTGAGGGAATTTTTTTAAATAAATTTATGAACACTGGACTGGAACTCGAAGAACAGGAACAGAAGAGTTGCGACACACAACCCAAGCTCTGGCACAGGTAAGGTATGGTATGGAGAAGGTGAACTATAGAGATTCCCGGACTAAGCCTTTCACAGTCATCCATTAAATGGAGATGCAAGAACGGATATCAGGGGATTTTCTTCGACAAAACAGTTGAAGAACAAACATGTAAGGCAGGAAGAATACACCTCTATAGTCACTTTGATATTGTTACAAGAATACATCCGACAGCTGGTGCACTCAACAAGCTGGCCATCAACCAATTCGTGGAAGGGACCTTATTCCGATACTTCTGGGAATCTGAAATGTTTCGTCTCTCAACAGGCCGACCACTGCCATTACTGGGAATTCCCTTAAACCTTCCAGAATACATGAAAGAAGTTTGCCGATAGTTCGTTGACTTGCCAGAATAATGCCAAGAGAAATATATAAATACGGATAGCTGGCGATGGGATTCATTCGGTTTTCGACGGTCGTATTGTATAGTTAAGATAAACTGTAAATAGTTTCTGTGAATATAAATTGTGTTAAAGTAGTGGAAATAAATTAGAGTGAGTGGGACTGTATAAAAACATTATAGTGGTGACAGGAGTAGGTGTATTTGTGGAACTTTAAAAGTGAATATAAATAAACTGACAATGTTTAAAGCGGTGACTTTGGCCCTATTGAAAGTGACGGATTTAAAAAATAACTTGAAGGAAGGGATTTAGAAATTAGTGGAAAAAAATGTGAATTAATTCAACGGCTACGAGATGCCCTAATAAATGAAGGTAACGGTCCGTACCCTTATTTGTTTGAAGTTTCTGGTAATGGGGACATGAATATGTTATTAAAAAAATGGAAACTCTATAACACAAATTACTAGAAAATTCTAAAAACTTGAAAGAGGCGTTAGAAGACAAATTAGTAGAAAATTCGAAAACTCTGGAAGACAAATTACAAGATAAATAATAAAAAATTCTAAAATCCTAGACGATAAACTACAAACATTACAAGAAAATACTTAAACTTTGGAAGACAAATTACTAGAAAACTCTAGAAGCCTGGAAGACAAATTACTGGAAAATTCTAAATCCGTAGAAGAAGATTTGAAAAGCATGGTACAGAAAAATTCAGAAATGTTAGAAGAGTAAATAGTCGAGAATGAAGCTCGGATGGAAGAGCTAAAGCAGAGAATGGTCGAAAATGAAGCCCGGATTGAAGATCTGAAGCAGACGACGGTCAAATATGAAACCCGTATGGAAGAACTAAAGCAAACAATAGTTGAAGAACTTAGTCAGACGACAGTTAAAAACGAAACACACATAGAAGAGCTAAAACAGATAATGGAGGGCGAGATCACCAAAATAAAAGTGCAGGTAGTGGCAAAACAAAGGGGAGAAACTTCACCAAAGACAGAAAGGACAAACAGTCCGGAAGAAGTGGATTCGAAAATTGGCCTCGATGGAGCAAGACACAAAATGAAACCTCCACAATGTGATGGGAAATCGTCATGGACTAATTATCGGCGCCAATTCGAGGCTGCAGCTAAGCTAAATGGGTGGTCGGCAGACGAGAAGGCAATCGCATTAACCCTAGCCTTAAGGAGGAATGGTACAGATATCTCACAAACATTGAATACCTCGGAGCAAGAAGACTACGAACAACTGGTCAAAAATTTAGAACTGAGGTATGGTGAGACACATTTGGAGCACGTCTACCACTCCCAATTGAAAAATCGCCACCAGAGATCAAATGAATCCCTACAAGAGTTTGAGCTTATATTGCAGGTCTGGATCGCCTTGCCTATCCAGCCAAGAAGTCCTTACCGAAAAAAGAGTAGTGAGATGTCGGAAGTGTTGTAAGGTAGGACATGTCCAGAGTCGTTACAAGGAGAGCAACGGAGTACAGACTTCCTCGTCGGGGCAACTAAAGAAGTTCAATATAAAGGGACCATCGTCGACCTGTAACCAACAAGTCCCAACTACCAACGCATATGTCGCTTCGCTACGCAACCACGTTAACAGTGTCTTCGTAGATGGCCTTATTAATAGGAAGCAATTTGCAATGCTGATAAAAGCAACAAAATGGCAACTGCGAACAGCGACAAGAGAAGCAGCGAAAGTCCATGGTGAAATAGAGGTTGAAATGACCTTGGGAAACACAACCCTCCTACATGGGGCATTAGTGGCAGACATCAAAGACGAAGTAATCATTGGAATGGATGTCATGAGCTCCAAGGGATTCCAGTTAAACTTCAAAGATGGAATTCTGCGAGTGAATGACGAAGAAGTGGTGCTTCATGGAAAAGATGACAATGCTGCGAGCCATCTTAGCAGAGGATGTCAATGTTTCGGAAAGAGCTGAAATCATTATAGATGCTTGCTTAAATGGGAAAGCTACAGCTGGAGCAGTAATGATGTTTGATCCCGAACTTAACGACGGAAATGTAGGCAGAGGGGTCGCACTGGGGAAGACTCTGTTTCGGGTCAAGGAGATTGTGCCAGTAAGAGTAATTAACCTGAATCATTACTCGGTTGTGCTAAAGAAAGGAACAACTTTGGGCCATTGTTCAACAGTTTCCTCTGTAGTCAGAAGCACACAGCATGCAGAAATACCACCAGGTAAACTATCTGAGGAACTGGAAAGACTCATCACCGATTCATCTAAGAATTTGAAACCAAACCAGAAAGCAAAATTGAGGGACATCGTTAGAAACTACCAGGATATCTTCGATGTAGGGAATGGCAAAAGAGGGCGAACTGATCTTCTGGTGAAACATAAAATTAATACTGGGGACGCTCAACCTATACGACAGTCGGCGAGAAGGCTACACCTAGCTACTATCGGCAATTAAACCGCGCTACAAAGAAAGACATCTATCCCCTTCCAAGAATACACGATACCCTAAATACGTTGGCTGGATCGAAGATGTTTTCTACCCTAGACTTGAAGAGCGGTTATTGGCAGGTGGAACTTGCTAAAGAAGACCGAGAAAAAACTGTTTTTACCATCGGCTCAGGACTTTACCAATTCACTGTGATGCCGTTTGTTGTGTAATGCTCCAGTGACGTTTGAAAGATTGATGGAAACAGTGTTAAAAGGGCTTTCATTGAAAACATGCCTGGTGTATCTTGACAACATTATCGTGGTTGGAAGATCATTTGAAGACCACGTGAAGAACCTGGACGAGGTGTTTCTTTGACTTCGAAGTTCCGGACTAAATTTAAGCCCGAAGAAGTTTCAGCTGTTCCAAGAAGAGG
This sequence comes from Octodonta nipae, assembly GCA_034190945.1. NCBI lineage: Eukaryota > Metazoa > Arthropoda > Insecta > Coleoptera > Chrysomelidae > Octodonta > Octodonta nipae. The sequence goes on along the minus strand of CM067217.1, from coordinate 85,137,324 downwards.
TGCAATATCTTGAACATGTGGTTTCCGCAGAAGGAGTAGCTGTTGATAAACAGAAAATTAAAACTGTCCAGGAATGGCCGATACCTAAAGGTATTCACCAGTTAAGAAGTTCCCTGGGGTTATGCACGTACTATCGTCGGTACATATTCGGATTTGCCAACATCGCCAAGCCACTTACTAGACTCACAGAGGGAAAGGTACAATACCAGTGGGACGAGGAGTGCCAGCGATCATTCGAGACACTGAAAAGAGCATTGACGAGTGCCTCCGTCTTAAGTTATCCCTTGCCAGATGGAAACTTCGTTTTGGCTACCGAGGCAAGCAAGGTCGGAATAGTTGTGGTGCTTTCGCACATCCAAAGCGGTCAGGAGAAATTCATCGGCTATTTCAGCAAGACCTTGAGCAAGCCTGAACGGAATAACTGCGTTACTCGCAGGGAACTCTTGGCTGTGGTAAAGGGGGTAGACCATTTCTACAAGTACCTCTATGGCAAAAGATTCCTCCTGAGGACTGATGATCCAGCACTGAAGTGGCTCCTGCAGGTTAAAAACCCCGAAGGACAAGTGGCCATGTGGATTGACCGGTTGCAAGAATTCGAGTTCGAAACTGAACATCGAGCTGGAACAAGCCATAAGAATGCTGATGCCCTATCGAGGAGACCATGCTCTGATGATTGCAAACATTGTCAGCGAGCAGAAGAAAAAGGAGCTGTCCTCTGTAGAACTTCCGCCATCGATGACCATTGGCAATCTGAGGGGATCCAGAAAGACCAGAAATTGGATCCGGAGTTAAAAGAAGTTATCCGGTGGAAGGAAGAAGACCGCACACCTACGTGGCAGGAGATTTCCCGATACTCTTTAACCATAAAGTCGTACTGGGCTCAGTGGAACTCCCTGGAAAATGGACTTCTGAAGGGCGCCCTGGAAACTCCAGAGGAGGGAAACGACAGAAAACAGATTGTAGTTCCCAGAAATAGGAGACCAGAAGTTTTACGAGAACTACATGATGGTACAACTGGAGGACATCTGCGAGTAACGAAAACCCTGGGGAAGTTGAGAGAACGCTTCTATTAGGTAAACTGCCAAGTGGATGTCAAGGACTGGTGCCGGAAATATACTGTTTGTGCAGCAAGTAATGGGCCTCAGAAGCGACCAAAAGCTCCCATGAAGCAATGTGGGCAGTCCATTCGAAAGAATAGCCATTGATGTTGCCTGTTCATTTCCTGAATCTGACTCTGGAAACAAGTACATTGTGGTGGTGATGGACTATTTCAGTAAATGGGCAGAAGCGTATGCCTTGTCTAATCAAGAAGCCTTGTCCGTTGCTGATGTCCTTGGCAAGGAATGGATCAGTCCTTTTTGGTGTTCCCTTGGAATGGCACTTAGACCAAGGTAGACATTTTGAGTCTACCCTTTTTCAAGATGTCTGCAAACTTCTAAAGATCAATAAAACACGGACGACAGTCCACGGGTCAGACCCCGGCAAGCGTTATTATGGGACGAGAGTTACAACTACCATGCGATTTGAAGTTTGGATGTTCCCCAGGAGAAGAGACTGCAGGTGAAGACTATGTCAGCCAGTTATGCCGAAAGATGGACGACATACACCTACGAGTCCGGTTAAATATCGAGAATGCTAGTGCCCGAATGAAGGAAGCCTATGACATCAGAGCCGAGGGCGGAGAATTCCAAGTTGACGATCTTGTTTGGTTGTATAACCCGCAACGTCCTCGTGGATATTTGCCCAAGCTACAAAGATCTTGGGAGGGGCCTTACCAAATTGTAAAGAAGATCAACGATGTTGTTTACAGAATAAAGAATCTACCTCGCGGAAAACCGAAGGTGGTAAATTTCAACAAGTTAGCACCTTAGGCCGTAAATCATGACAGCTAAGTTGACCAAGCCCAAGTCCGCAGCATCCAACCACCCGATGACGAGATGACCTTCGAGCAGTTTATGGCACTATACTCTGATGGGCAGAAAGTGCAGCACGATATAACGAGAGAGGAACCCGGAGACCTGTTTGAGGTGCCCATAGAATATGAACTGGCTCATTGTGTGGCTCGAGATCTCCGGATATCCGGAGTAATAGCCAAGGTGTTTGCCAAAAAGTGCGGCCAGTTCCACAAGCTACGGGGGCAAGATCCAGTGGTAGGAAAGGTCCTTCATCTCGAAGATAAACAACCAGTGGGTTCCAGAGACATCTTTTATTTGGTATCGAAAACATTCTCGCAGGACAAGCCAACATACAGCGATCTTTGGAATACTCTGGTTGAATTGGGGAATGTGATGATGGAGAAGAATCTGATGAAATTGGCAGTCCCAAAGATAGCCTGCGGGTTGGATGGACTGAATTGCAGGGTGGTGAGAAGTATGATGGAAACAACCTTTCGATTCAGTGGCATTGACATCTTGGTATGCTGTCTCAATATTCGCAGCCCAGATTCGAAGACCGTTGACTGTTACTTCCACCAAACTTCCCGTTGTCGAAATGGAGAGTCCTGCAAATATCGTCACACCAGGAAGGATTCTAGGACATTCCGGGACGAAATGGTCTTAAGGAGGGGGCAATGTTACGAGAATTCATCCGACAGCTGGTGCAATCGGTCATCAACCAATTCGTGGAAGGGACATTATTCCGATACTTCTGGGAATCCGAAATGTTTCGTCTCTCAACAGGCCGACAGCTGCCGTTACTGGGAATTCCCTTAAAGCTTCCAGAACACATGAAAGAAGTTTCCCGATAGTTCGTTGACTTGCCAGAATAATTCCAAGACAGCTGGCGATTGGATTCATTCGGTTTTCGACGGTCGTATTGTATAGTTAAGATAAACTGTAAATAGTTTCTGTGAATATAAATTGTGAAAGTAGTGGGAATAAATTAGAGTGAGTTGGACTGTGTTTTTAAATAAATCCAAGAACTGAACCCGAGTGTGAAAAAAAAACATTACAATATTTATCATAAATAATAATTAACAACGTTTACTCTTTGAACATTTAAAGTTTTGTGTTTTTGTGTAAATAATTTTAGTAACATGTAATAATGATAAAATCTGTAATTCCACATCATAGATTCACGAAAATGTTTGAATATACCCTTGTCGATTTTCTATAAATCAATATTGTCCATGCGGTTAATTTGTTATCTTTCCTTATATAGGTTTTTTCTTTAAATGTATTGTAAATTGTATGCCGTATGACATCTCTCATATCATAATCAATAAGTTTCAATTTCTAATATTTCCACGTCCTCTTTGCACCGTGATAACATTTTCATTTTGAATACTCGATAAATATCCGATTTTCATATTTATTCTTATATTACTTATTTCCTTAATCCGTTGCTTAAATTGACAATTGTAAAATAGTCGTATAGGTACAATATTAAAAATATTATTACAAATTAGTGCAATCCTAGTTTTGGATTTCCTAATAGAGTGCAATTAATATAATGTATAAAAGTAGTCCTACAGAATTCACAAAATTCACCTCGATAAGTCTATTTGTTAAACTAACTTTATTTATACTGTAATGCAATTATACTGTGTAGGTCATTTAAAATTTAAACTAGGTGACCAGACTAGTAAGAAGCATATTGACCATAAAGTGTTTTTATAAACCAATATACCAAACCGTTTGCTTTCTTTAAACTAGCGCGGTATGTTTTTCTGACTTGTGGTTTTCCAACACGGGACTCATAAGGACTATCAAACTATTATTTGAAATTCGATAAAGGCATACAATGTAATTTCAGCACGCCCCTGTGCTATCACAATAACAAATTTCAATTGACATTAAAAATACTATGCAATTAATAAGGTTTGAAACATTTGTTAATTCCTTCCTACAATTTTTATAGCATTCAAGTTATATCTCTTATTTGATTAAGTAGGAATTGAAAGAAAAACAGTATTTCATGATGCATTCTATATTTCTTAAACTTGTAGGTTATAGTGATGTTTTTTAGTTTTTAGTTGATTATGTTTAGGCAGTCGGGTTATTTGTTTTTTTTTAATACATTTTTAAGTGTGTTTTGCAAAGCATGTAATAGTTTAAATTATTACGGTATACCCCCACACCAGGCACTATTCCTACAACTGATGATACTGTGAAATAATGCATATATATTTATAGAAATCATAAACAATATATTTGACCAAAGCCGACCCTGTTTCATTTCAGTACGACAACTATCGCTGGGATATAAAAAAAAGCTAGAAGGTTCGGACGGGAGAAAAACTTATCTCGATCATAACTCGACAACTGTAAAATTGACACTGGATTATACTAGAGAATTCGACTCTGATTTTAAAAGGAGGACCCATCCTCGCAGCAGTTAATTAGAAAGGACGACGAGCGTATATCGTAATGTTATTGTGAATCAGCTGTTCTGTATAATTTGATGTAAATAAAGTTCTAGAAAAGTGAAAGTGAATAATAGTTTTATAATTTTAAATTGAACCCACGGACTATATTGCAACTTGGTGTCAAAAGTGGGATTAAGTGCAGTTAAAATCGTAATTTGATTTATGAAAACTCGTAGCATGGAAAAAATGAACGAAACTACCAAAAAAATAGTCAAACAGGTTACGGAGGGAGTAGACGAAAAAATAGCCCAGATTCTAGAAAAACGTGACAAGAAGGAGAAACAACATCAAGAAGAAATTCAACAAAGGTTAGTAAAATCTTTTGATGAAAAACGTGAAGTAGAATTAGAACATCTTGTCACAATTGTGAAAAGCGAACAACAAAATCTTGTTTCCACTATGAAAAGTGAACAACAAAATTTAATTGAGGTATTATTCTCTAAATTTGAATTGTCAAAATGAATTCAAAATACTAGAAGAAAAACGAAAAAATGATTTTAAAGTATTTGAAGAGAAACAAGATCAAATTGAATTAAAACGACACGAAACTGAAGAGAAAAGAGAACTGCAATTTGAACAATTAATGCAAATAGTAGCACAAGTTAATGAAACAGTTAATGACAGAATGCAAATAGTTGAGTCAGACATAAAAGAAATAAATGATGACATTAAGACCATAAAAAACACGGTGTACACTCTTGAAACCAAAGTAGATGACCTCGATTCCATCCAAAGCCAGGTAAAGTTTGAAATCAGTTCTATTCAAAACACAGTTCAAGATAAAATCAGTGCCATCCAGAACAAGGTAGAAACAGAAATCAAAAAGAGAATGAGACCTTTCATTTGATATATTACATGATGCGTTTGAATTTTTTTTATTTTTAAATTTTTATTTAATTCTATAATTTGCCCCCCAAAATTAACATTAATGGTTTCTCCTTAATTTTCCTGTAAAGTTCGGGCAACGCTCTATATTTCCTATTTTTTTCCAAAATTTTAGGCTCGGTAATTTCGGAGACCAGGGGGAGGAACGGTCGATTTTTTTAGTTTTTCCCCCAGAAGTACCCCTAAAATCAAATTTTTTTCTTTTACGATATGTACTCCTGATCGGGTCACCAAACTATACATTGATACCAAATTTCAACCTCTTCCGTCCAGTAGTTTAGGAGAAAATGGCTGTGATGTGACAGAGGCAGAAATCCTGAGTGATATTATAAGGGTATCCGTTTATTGTATATACGGAACCCTAAAAACAGACTTCTCCACATTTACCGATAATTCATTTACAACCATTTAATGATTTTTTCAAAAATTATATCAAGTATCATTTGTAGCTACTCAAGAACACATCATGGGCCTCACACCTACACCTAAAAGTTGATCGACAAAGTCTAGTATGATCCACAGCTTGGAGCTAATGTAATGATATATTTATTTATTTTGTACTTACAGCCATTACAAATGGATATATACCTCATAACAAAAAGAAAGTTAATTACAATTGTAATGCACATATAAACATATATATATATATATATATATATATATATATATATATATATATATATGTTCTGAGAGGCTTCCGCGGTCATTATTATTAACTAAGCTAGGTTCCACCGCGTCTGAATTTATTGAATACTCGACGTTTCGACTCCTGCTTTGGAGCCATTATCAAGAGACAAAAGTGAAAAAGAGTTTCAGAGTCTAGATCGAACTCGGGGCCTCAATCTGCCTACTCCCCAAGAGTCACTAGGTAACTGAACTGAAGGTACATCTGCGCTGCTTCTTTTATTTATAGTTATCGGTCGATTAGGAGATGTCTGGTCTGTTAATCTGGCAATTACGGATCAAGTTGTAAGGCGAGTGCTGTCATCGCGTCTATTTAGACAGAGAGATCTTTTTTCTATTTCGATGGCTTCGCGAATAGTGGATGCCCTAAGAGAATTGAGAGATATGATAGTCCTACTGTCCTCGAAGTTGATAGACTGCCCTGTTTATCTGGTGATGCGCGAGAGCTGAGTCAGATCAGGTAACTGAACAGTTCAGTTACCTATGACTCTTAAGGCAGATTGAAGTTCGATCTAGACTCTGAAACTCTTTTTCACTTTTGTCTCTTGATAATGGCTCCAAAGCAGGAGTCGAAACGTCGAGTATTCAATAATTCAGACGCGGTTCTCACCCGGAACCTAGCTTAGTTATATATATATATATATATATATATATATATATATATATATATATAAATCAAATTTTCATTTTGCAATCCACATCAATAAATATAAAGCCATTGACAACGAAATCAGAATAGACTTTGAAACGTTTGGTATTCCTGCAATATACGTCGTTTTATTTCTATTGTGGTGTTATTGCCCAAAAAACATAAAAGTAATCAAGAATATGCCACGATCGATGTTAAGAAGACAAAAATTCTTGTGGCACGACGAAGCTTAAATTTTGTTAACCAGTTTAGTGTGAGATTTTTTTTGCTGTGCTTTATAACTCAGTACTATTTCAGCTCGTTTAAGTGCTCGTAATTTCTAAATTTGTTAATTATATTGCTAATTTCTACATAATTAGTTTGTATAGAAAAATATTTTGGATTCTTCATTTGGACCAAGTTTTTGACTCACAATAAAACTCTTTTTTGAGTTTTTATTAACTTTCCGATTTACTGTATATTGTATCTCAAAGTGTCCGACAGCAATTTTTATTTCTACAAATACATTTGTTACATTAAACATGGGCTTTTTCTATATTTTTTTGAGGAATTTGGCATTACGGTTATTATATTTTTGAATAATTATTATCTGTTTTTTGAATTTAGGCAGTTAATATATGATGAGATGATATATAGGTAATATATTTTGAACAATATGGTTCTCACGAGATCATTTTTAAATTCTGTGTTGACACTAACCTATAATATTTAGTTTTATGATCTGGCGATTTATGTTAATTTATAATCTTTTTATTAGTTCTTTTTTCTATAGTGCATGTACAGTAGCATATCTAGGGGTTAGGGCTCAAGCCTTTAGTTTATTACACGCGCGTTAACTTAATCCTAAATACAGTCAGAATTAATTCAATGAACGATTTTTCTGTTAGTCTGGAGATGGTAAACAATGTAACTCGTTCCTCGAAGCTTCCTTGGAATTCCATCGTCTTGAAGTGGTTGATCTCTCAACGTATCAATAGCAATGGTATCTGCTATCGACATCAGGTGAATGATAGGAAATTCAGATTATCCCTGGTATTTATACCCTTTAAGAAACTCCGGATTAAAAAGGCACAATTCTAAGATGTATATATTTTAATTTACATCTTAGAATTGTGCCTTTTTAATCCGTAGTTTCTTAACCATTGACAACGGGGTCTGATCTAGACCCCGAAACGTTTGGAATAAACAGCCATTTTCTTTAAACTGTGGTGTTATTTCCCAAGAAGCACTTAGACATTGTTCGTGATAGTTTCTACTTCCAAAGCATAGCGCGGAGCTTCATTACTATTCTTTATTCCTCTGAGTCTCAGATTTCTTTGAACATCGACATGTCTGATACCAATTATAAAACTGTGTGTAGCCAATTGTTCCTTATCTTCCTTTTGGTCTGGATTCGGCAACTGTATTAAACGGCTAATATTTGCAGAAGTCATAGTGTTGCTCGTCTCAAAGAAATTACAGGAACGGTAAACTTTTCTTGAGTACCTTAACCGTTAGCTACAGCCACTGCTTCAAATCCTCGTTTGTATATAGGTCCAGGAGCGGTCGCAGCTAGGCATTTTTAAAAATTATTTTGAATAATCATTTTTTATTTATTTTTTGTAATTCTCGTATTTTAAGAAATTTGACAATTTAAGATATATGATTTTGGGGAGCAGTCATGACCTGTATGACCCCTCCTCTCACATTGCAATAGGCCAAGATGAACTACCACCAAATGTGGGTGGTTTTATAAAGCAACCGTTGGTTTTAATTAAATTTATTCCTCCAACCCCTTCCGAGAAACAGTGGCAATGCTAAATTTATGCTAAAGTTAGCATAGCCATATCCACAGATCATACAGAGCGAATAGATGGGAAACTCAGTCATATAAATTGTGTTCAAAAATAACCACAGAGCCCTCTCCGTCGGTTCTAGAAGCTGCTTTTACTGTTCAGAAACATTAGTATGCTTTTACCAAATTTTAAAAAGGAATCTACATATACTGTTTCAAAAAAGTACCACTAGATGACTGTACTGCAGCAATAAAACTATCAACTGGAAATTAATTTTTATTTATAAAATACAAATAAATACAATTTTACCAAATAGAAATTATGGTAATTGACTGTACACAGAACATAAATATCTAAATTACCATGAGGAAGATTCACGGAACGTCAACCCCATGGTAGCGACAGTGCATATAAGGATTCAATGGCCGCCACAAATACAAAATTCTCATGCATGGTGGCCATTGTACCCTTGTATGCAGTGGCGCCACCATGTGGTTGACGTTCCGTGAATCTTCCTCATAGGTTATGGAAATATAACAACAAATAGCAAATATTTTACATTATGACAACCCTCTGTTTTAACCTATATATATATATATATATATATATATATATATATACATGTTTGTGGTTTTTACGAAAGTTCTTATGATCTTTATGTCATAAAACTTTCTGTAATATAAATAGCTTTAAAAAAAATAACCGACTTCTATACATACCAACAATAATGACACCAAAAAGTCAATATAATTCAACTGTATATTTAAAACGAAAGATTTTATATGTCTATAAGACTGCGTTTGAAGTCGATGCTAAGCCTAAGAAATGCATATATTTTACATAGGAATATAAACAACTTTTTAAAATAAACTGTTATTAATTTATAAAGGTATTTATAAGCCATGTTTCACATATTTTTCCGGCTTGGCACCAACTGCAATCACAGTCTTATAGAACATATAATATCTTTGGTTTTAAATATCCAATTGAATTATTTTTTACTTTTTAGTGTCATTATTGTTACTATGCATTGAAGTATTTAAAAAAGCTATGTATTTTGTGCTTTTTAATTATATAATGGCGTAACTGGATGCATGTTTCAATAGTGACAAAATTCAAATTTTTATCGAAAAAAGATAGTTGAAGCTCTCTTCTTCGGGAATGTGCCTCTAGAAGATCTTTTGGATTACTGGCACGTATAACCTGACCTGAACGGGGTTCTAATCCCATAAGAAGGGTGTTCATGACCATTGTATCCACTAGTGTTGTCTGGGCGTCTTTTTGTTCTGGACTTAGCCCAGCCGTTTTATGAATGCAGGAGTGCATTTTCGCACTCAAAACTTGGACTCGATTGTAAAATGTTAGTGGGCACTCGTTTGAAAGTTGTTTCAGGCGTTGTAGGTCATGCATCAGGAAAGAGAGATCACGAGAATCTCCAAAGTGTAATGTCAAGAGTTGTTTGATTTCAAGGTATGGTCCGGGGTTCCCTGAATTAACTAACTGCGCCGCTTTGCCTTTGAGTTTGTTCTTTATATGGATCACTAATAGATACTTTTGATCCGCGGTCGACATATTATATGCGCAATTACACGCGTCTATAAAGGTTCCCAAGGAAATTTGGTCGCCTTCAAATTCAGGTATTACGGAACATATTTCCGTAAAACGATATCTCTTGGTTTCGGTGGTAACCGGAGTTGGTGAAGCTTATGACATTTTTATATGTATCGATTTAAAAAAATTGGAACAAGAGAATAAAGTGTATAAAAATAAAGTATTAAAGGGTATAGAAAATTAATATACTGTAGAATACGTTAATTGGGATCACCGATTGTTTGAACGAAAAATTATGGTATAAAATGTAAAGTAATTAAAATCAATAGATCAAAATATCAACTCAAATAAATCAAATAATGAAATAAATCAACATTTCATTAAAATCAAATAAAAATCAAATAATAAAATAGATCAGTTTCAATAAAATAAAATCAAATTATTTAAAATCAATGTATTAATAATTCAAATCAAATATTTACTTAAAACTAATGACGATTCATCATTACTTACATCAACAGGAACATTGAAAGCGCCGTGTTCTACGTTTGATTGCGGTGAGGACTTCCTCCAGGTTCGTTGTTCCGTTGAGGGATAGGAATTCGCCGCTACCAGTTAGAGTACTCGTGTTCTTGTAACGTTAGACGGATCCTACTGACTACGCCAATTTGTTATATCACACTTTTCAAAATTGAGTTTTTAAAAAAGATTTATTTAACTTGTATAAAAAATATAATTTTTAGAATATAAAATGAAAAATATCAATATAAACAAACTATATACAGAGTAATAATGAATAATGATACAAGGCAAATGTCTAATTTATAACCTAAGATCGCTGACTAAGCTGTGGCGGCGCTTGCAGTTCTCACGGATGTACGTCGTCGAAAGGTAACCTGAGACGACACGTGGATGCTGACTCAGCTTGGGAACTGATGGTTTCATATAAGTCGATGGAATAACGCTTCTAGTATACGAGTAACTAGAAATAAGGTGGTTAACTTACTCAGAAATAAAAAAATGCTTACTACGAAAATGAAATTGATAAAAACACTAACAATGCAAAAAGAATGTGGAAGACGTTAAAAAAGCTAGTTAATAAGACACAAAATGAACATCAGTTAAAATTAGTTATTTTCCCAATAACCAAGATATCCTTGTGGCTAGAGGTGAACGTAAAATTGCTGACAATTTTAACAAATATTTTATTAACAGTATTATGGACATTAGAAACTCTATACCTCGATTTCTATACGAAATTGAAATATCCAGAGTAACATGTAGTATGAGCCTAAATGATCTATGTGATGTAGTGAATCAAATCGGCAATAAATTTAATTTGCATGATGTATTAAATGAAAAAATGATGAAATATACATTCCAGGCCGTAAAATATGAGCTGATTCACCTTATTAATACCTCTTTACAGAAACGAATCTTTCTCGATTCGTTGAAATCAAGTATAATTGATCCTGTTCCAAAAATTAATAATACTAAAGAAGCTTGCCATTTCGACCAGTCAACACACTACCAGGACTTGAAAAAATTCTCGAAAGAGCTGTATATAATCAAATGATTGAATGCCTTAAAGAAAATAATATACTGTTTAAATATCAGTCTGGCTTTAGAACGAAACACTCTTGTGAAATGTCCTTCCAATTTACAATATCACAATGAAAAAAATATATAGATAACAACATTTATACAGTGGCAGTCTTCTTGGATTTCAAAAGGGCGTTCGAAACCATCGATAGGCAAACTTTATTTTCTAAATTAAAACATTAAGGTATCAAAAGTATTACTTTAAACTGGTTGTAGAGTTATTTGGATAATAGATACCAAATAAATAGATTAGGAAACATGTTCTCTATTCCGAAAAAATAATTTTGGTGTACCACAGGGAAGTAACTTGGGTTCATTATTATTTCTACTTTATATAAATGATAACGCCACAAACACAAAGTGTAACTTCATTAATTTGTTTGCAGACGACACCCTTCCTGCCATTTATGACACCAACTTAACTGATGCAATAAAAAATGAACGTGGAACTGGAAAAAATAGCGAAATATCTTAATCAAAATAAAATAAAACTAAATATAAATAAATCGAAAGCTCTCATCATAACAAATAAATATAAATATGAAAAAAATGATTTTACAGAACATAAGATCAGGATTTACAATGACGAAATTCAATTCGCAAAAAGTATTAAATATTTAGGCTTAGTAAATGAATTCAAGAAACATTTTTCATATTTAGAGAACAATAGACACAAAAAATATATTATGACTAGTATAAGAGTTTATAACACTATAATTATAATATGAATTATATATATAAATACCTATCTTCAACTGTTTCGGAAATATTAAGTGTTCTCAGATTTATTATCAAAATTAACATTAAAAAAAAAGAAAATTATTTTATTTCACGAATTCGCTAAATTACACTAAAAACCTATTAAGTAGTACTGATTATTTCTTAATAATATAAAAAAAACAACATGCTAATCTGGTATAGAAATTTCTTCTAACGTTACTCAACATCTCAGGCATGACTGATCTAATCGCAAGCATGATTCGTCTTTTTAGGTCATCTAAGTTGAGGGGTTTAGTTTTGTATACAGTTCTTTTGACATATCTCCACAAAAAGTAGTCCAATGGCGTCAAATCAGGAGATCGTGTTGGCCATTCTATCTATCCGGGCCTCCCAATCCACCGATTTGGAAAAATTTGGTTCAAGTACTGTCGGACATTGATTTCATAATGGGGTGGTGCTCCATCTTGTTGAAACCATATTGTAATGGCAGGAACTTGTGGGTTTACTAGATCAGTCTATAAGTTGGTCAAAGTTGGCACGACATTATTTTGGAGCAGTTCTAAATATTTATCTCCATTCAAGTTGCCATCAATGAAAAAGGGACCCACGACATGATTTCCAACAATTCCTGGCCAAACATTAACTTTTTGAGGATATTGCGTATGTTTCTCTGTCATCCAGTGACGATTCTCAGTAGACCAATAGCGGCAATTTTGACTATTAACATGACCGTGAAGTGTAAATGTACTCTCATCAGAAAACAAAACATCTTCTAATTGGATCACATTGTTTTCTAACCTTATCACCATTTGTTCACAGCAATACGTTCTCCTATCGAAATCGTCTTCCATGAGCTCCTGAGTCGGCATCATTTTATAGGGATGCATTTTACTTTCCTTTAATACTCGAAAAATTGATGTGTGGCTAACGTTGAATAGTGCGGCTGCTTTTCATCAGAATTATGTGGGTTCTCTTGAAACTCACGCACACTATCCAAATTTGTATTATCAGTTAGAGCATTGGCAGCTACTTTTTTTATCTGTCTTACCTGAGCAAGCTCGCGAAACTGCTTTTCTATTTTGCTAATTGTTCCTTGGGATACAGGCGTCAGATTTGGAAAATTTTCGTGAAATAAGTCAGAAACTTCAATCTGTGTCATCTCCATAACCAATCATTTGTAGAATGGTTATTTTGTGCATTTGTGTTAAATAAACCATTTTTCTGATATTATTACGTACAGTTAACGGAATTCAAAGGACAATAACACTAACACTGATCACCACTGTCATGCAGGCAGACAACAAGATGCTAAGGCTATCTGAGTTTTCACGAAAGTAAATTTTAAATCAGTAACAAGGAACCCAGAAATGGTTTTTGCTTACTATCTGTGCTATCTCAATCTCAAGAGCTAAAAGGGAATTAAGTATTGAGTGTAATGTAGCGAATTTGTGAAATAAAATAATTTTATTTTTTTAATGTTAATTTTTGTAATAAATCTGAAAACACATATTAGTTGAAGAAGTGTAGGATATCTTACATATTATGTATTTTCTGGAGAATCCAAAAAATAAATAATGATCAGCGGCTTACATTAAAATAAGTTGGTATTGGCCACTGTCAGTATATATATATATATATATATATATATATATATATACATATATATTAAAAATGGGCATTTATATATACAAATCGTCCAAGCTATTTTCCCTACAAGCCCTCCTTTATTCGTCATCGAATTTATTCCATTTGTTTGTTCCACACTGTATATTTAACTGCCTACGAGCTACAAATATAGCACTTTTGTTCTAACATTTTTTAAATCAAGCTGCATGACTATAATTATACTCCAGCATATACGTCACCACCCTGTATATGCATCTGCCAATAGCCACCCAATTTAATATTTTTTGAACCACCCTGTTAAACTATAATTCAACTCTTCCTTATACTTAAACCATTCTTTATTTGTAACTGCTAAGGGGCTACCCTACAGGTATAACATTCTTTTACCATTTTTTAAAATAACTTGTATAACATATGTTCCACTCTACCCTATCTTTCAACTATCATATGTAATCAACTGCTTGTGGGTTTCACGATATAATTGTTTTTCTAGCTTTTTTCTAACCAACCTGTATAACTACAATTTCTCTCCACACCACTCTATATTCTATTTCCTCTGCATATGCAACTACTTATATATGGCACCCATCAAAACAAAAACAATAGTAATGTCGGGAAGTGATAGCGAACCAGAGAACCTTCATATGTGCCTTAAATTAACATGTGACTCGTAAGCTTTTACCCTTCTCAAAATCGGCTACTTTTTTTAGGGTTCCGTATATACAATATACGGATACCCTTATAATATCACTCCGGATTTCTGGCTCTGTCACATCATAGCAATTTTCTCCTAAACTACTGGACAGAAGAGGTTGAAATTCTATTAAATTTTTGGGGGTACTTCTGGAGGGAAAAACTTAAAAAAATCGACCATCCCCACCCCACCCCCTCCGATCTCCGAAACTACTGAGCCTAAAATTTTGAAAAAAATAGGAAATATAGATCATTGCCCGAACTTTACAGGAAAAATAAGGAGAAACGATTAATATTAATTTTGGGGGGCAAATTATAGAATTAAATGAAAATTTTAAAATAAAAAAAATTCAAACGCATCATGTCATCAAATGAATGGTCCCATTCTGAGGAACACAAATATTTTTTTTTCATATTTAAAAAAAATTAAATAAAAAGATATTAACGAAAATATACCAGAATTTACCCATCCCCCCCTTATCTCCGAAACTATAAAACGTAAAGTATAGGGTCTGACTTGAAGTTTACTGGAAAAATAGGGAGAAACCTCTACTTTTAATTTTAGGGGGCAAATTACAGAATTAAATGGAAAATATAAAATTAAAATTGTTTCTAACGCATCATGTTATATATCAAATGAAAGGGCTCATTATGACGAAAACAAATATATTTTTTTCAAATTTTTAAAATAAATTATCTAAAAGATATTAACAAAAATATAAAAAAATACCCATTCCCCCCTATCCCCGAAACCATAAGCTGCAAAATTTTGAAAAAAATGGAGGTATAGCCCCTCACCTGAACTTTACTAGAAAAATAAGGAGAAACCCCTAATATTCTTTTTTGGGGGCAAATTATAGAATTAAATGGAAAATGAAAAATTAAAATTGTTTCTAACGGATCAAGTAATATATCAAATCAAAGGGCACATTATGACGAATATAAATATATTTTTTTATATTTTTAAAATAAATATATTTTAAAATATGTTAAGAAGAATATTAAAAAAATTACCTATTCCCTCTTCATTCCCCAAACTATAAGACCTAAAATTTATTGTTTACAGGAAAAATACGAAGAAATCCTTAATAATAATTTTGGGGGCTAAATTTTGGAATTAAATGCAATACATCAAATAAAACGGCTCATTATGAGGAATACAAATATATTTTTTTCATATTTATAAAATTAATTGTTTACAAGATATTAACAAAAAAATATAAAAAAAATCATTTCCCGCTTTATTTCCGAAACCATAATACCTAAAATACCTAAATAATTAGGGGTACTGGGGCTCACTTAAAATGTATAAAAAAATGACGAGAAAACCTCAATATTAATTTTGGGAAAAATTATAAAATTAAATAGAAAATAAAAATTAAATTTTCAAACTACATGCGTTTATCGAATAAAAGGCTCATTATGTGAATTACAAATATATCATATTTTTAAATCATTTGTTTAATAGATATTGTAATGTTTTTATTTTCACACTCGGGTTCAGTTTATTTCTTGGATTTATTTAAAAACACAATCCAACTCACTCTAATTTATTTCCACTACTTTTACACAATTTATATTCACAGAAACTACTATTTACATTTTATCTTAACTGTTCAATACTACCGTCGAAAACGGAATGCCTCCTATCGCCAGCTGTTTCTTATTTATATATTTATCTTGGAATTGTCTGGTACGTCCACGAACCATCGGGAAACTCTTTCATGTTCTGGAAGCTTTAAGGGAATTCCTCGTAACGGCAGCGGTCCGCCTGTTGAGAGACAAACATTTCAGGTTCCCAGAATTTATCGGAATAATGTCCCTTCCACGAATTGGTTGATGGCTGATTGCACCAGCTTTCGGATGAATTCTCGTAACATTGCCCCCTCCTTAAGACCATTTCGTCCTGGAATGTCCTAGAATCCTTCCTGGTGTGACGATATTTGCAGGACTCTCCATTTCGACAACGGGAAGTCTGGTGGAAGTAACAGTCAACGGTCTTCGAACCTGGGCTGCGAATATTGAGACAGCATAACAGGATGTTGATGCCACTGAATCGAAAAATTGTTTCCATCATACCTCTCACCATCCTCCAATTTAGTCCATCCAACCCGCAGGCTATCTTTGGGACCGCCAATTTCATCAGATTCTTCTCCATCATCACATTCCTCAATTCTACCAGATTCTTCCAAAGATCGCTATATGTTGGATTGTCTTGTGAGAATAATTTCGTTACCAAATAAAAGATGTCTCTGGTACCCACCGGTTGTTTTTCTTCGAGATGAAGGACCTTCCCTACCGCTGAATCTTGCTCCCGCAGCTTCTGGAACTGGCCCGCAGCTTCTGGAACTGGCCGTACTTTTTGGCAAACACCTTGGCTATTCCTGTGGACATCCGGAGATCTCGAGCCACACAATGAGCCAGGGCATATTCTATGGGCACCTCGAAACAGGTCTCGGGGTTCCACCGTGGTCACGTCGTGGTGCACTTTCTGCCCATTAGAGTACAGTGCCATAAACTGTTCGAAGGTCATCTCGTCATCGGGTGGTTGGATGCTGCGGACTTGGGCTTGGTTATCTTCGCTGTCATGACTTCCGGCATAAGGGGCTAACCTATTGAAATGTACGACCTTTGGTTTTCCCCGAGGCAGCTTCTTTATTCTGTAGACAACATCGTTGATTTTCTTCACAATTTGGTACGGCCCCTCCCAAGATCTCTGTTGCTTGGGCGAATATCCACGACGACGTTGCGGGTTATACAACCAAACAAGATCATCAACTTGGAATTCTCCGCCCTCAGCTTTGATGTCGTAGGCTTCCTTCATTCGGGCACTGGCCTTCTCGATGTTTAACCGGACTCGTTCATGGATGTCGTTCATCTTTTGACGAAGCTGGCTGACATAGTCTTCACCTGCGGTCTCTTCTCCTGGGGGACATCCAAACTTCAAATCGCATGGTAGTTTAATTCTCGTCCCATGATAATACTGGCCGGGGTCTGACCCGTGGACTCGTGCACAGACGACCGATATGCCATTAGAAACAAGTGCAGATACTGGTCCCAGTCTCTTTGGTGGTCAGAGACTACTTTTGACAAATGGCAGTTAATGGTTCTATTCATCCGTTCTACCATTCCATCGGATTGCCGGTGTAATGCCGTCGTCCGTGTTTTATTGATCTTCAAGAGTTTGCAGACGTCTTGGAAAAGAGTAGACTCGAAGTTTCTACCTTGGTCTGAGTGCAACTCCAAGGGAACACCAAAACGACTGATCCATTCCTTGACAAGGACATCAGCAACGGTCAAGGCTTCTTGATTCGGCAAGGCATACGGTTCGGCCCATTTACTAAAATAGTCCATCACCACCACAATGTATTTATTTCCAGAGTCGGATTCACGAAATGGACCGGCAACATCAATGACTATTCTTTCGAATGAACTGCCCACGTTATATTGCTTCATGGGAGCTTTTGGACGCTTCTGAGGCCCATTACTTGCTGCACAAACAGTACATTTCCGACACCAGTCCTTGACATCCACTTGGCAGTTTACCCAATAGAAGCGTTCTCTCAACTTCCCCAGCGTTTTCGTTACTCCCAGATGTCCTCCAGTTGTACCATCATGTAGTTCTCGTAAAACCTCTGGTCTCCTATTTCTGGGAACTACAATCTGTTTTCTGTCGTTTCCCTCTTCTGGATTTTCCAGGACGCGCTTGAGAAGTCCATTTTCCAGGATGAGGGAGTTCCACTGAGCCCAGTACGACTTTATGGTTGGTGAGTATCGGGAAATCTCCTGCCACGTTGGTTTGAGGTCTTCTTCCTTCCACCGGATAACTTCTTTCAAATCTGGATCTAATTTCTGGTCTTTTTGGATCTCCGCAGATTGCCAATGGTCATCGATGGCGGTAGTTCTACAAAGAACAGCCCCTTTTTCTTCTGCTCGCTGACAATGTTTGCAATCACCAGGGCATGGTCTCCTCGATAGGGCATCAGCATTCTTATGGCTTGTTCCAGCCCGATGTTCAGTCTGGAAGTCGAATTCTTGCAACCGCTCAATCCACCTGGCCACTTGTCCTTCGGGGTTTTTAAATTGCAGGAGCCACTTCAGTGCTGCATGATTAGTCAGCAGGAGGAATCTTTTACCATAGAAGTACTTGTAGAAGTATTCTACCCCCTTTACCACAGCCAAGAGTTCCTTGCGAGTAACGCAGTAATTCCGTTCCGGCTTAGGTCTTGCTGAAATAGCCGATACTTTCTCCTGGCCGTCTTGGATCTGCGAGCAGCGTATTGCTTGCGTCGGTATCCCGAAGTTCCCATCTGGCAAAGGTACTCCAATGCTCTTTTCAGTGTCCATCGTTGGCAGTCCCCACTGTACCTTTTCCTCTGTGAGTCTAGTAAGTGGCTTGGCGATGTTGACAAATCCGGCGAGGTACCAACGTAGTACGTTACTTCTTAACTGGTGGATATCTTTAGGTATCGGCCATTCCTGGACAGCTTTGGTCTCCTATTTGCGGAAACCACATGTCCAAGTACCTCTTCTTGGAACAGTTGACACTTCTTCGGGCTTAACTTTAGTCAGGAACTTCGATGTCGCTGAAACACCTCCAGGTTCTTGACGTGGTCTTCAAATGATCTTCCAACCACGATAATGTCGTCAAGATACACCAGGCACGTTTTCCATGAAAGCCCTTTTAACACTGTTTCCATCAATCTTTCAAACATCGCTGGAGCATTACACAACCCAATCGGCATCACCGTGAATTGGTAAAGTCCTGAGCCGATGGTAAAAGCAGTCTTTTCTCGGTCATCTTTAGTAAGTTCCACCTGCCAATAACTGCTCTTCAAGTCCAGGGTGGAAAACATCTTCGATCCAGCCAACGTATCTAGGGTATCGTCTATTCTTGGAAGGGGATAGCTGTCTTTCTTTGTAGCGTGGTTTAATTGCCGATAGTCCACGCAAAATCGGGTCGAACCATCTTTCTTTTTAACCAAGACAACTGGAGAAGTCCAAGGGCTATTGGATGGTTCAATAACACCTTCTTCCTCCATCTCGCGGACTATCATGTCGGCTTCTTCTCTTTTAGCTAGAGGTAGTCTTCTCGCCGACTGTCGAATAGGTTGAGCGTCCCCAATATTAATGTTTTGTTTTCACCAGATCAGTTCGTCCTCTTTTGCCATTCCCTACATCGAAGATATCCTGGTAGTTTCTAATGATGTCCCTCAATATTGCTTTCTGGTTTGGTTTCAAATTCTTAGATGAATCGGTGATGAGTCTTTCCAGTTCCTCAGATAGTTTACCTGGTGGTATTTCTGCATGCTGTGTGCTCCTGACTACAGAGGAAACTGTTGAACAATGGCCCAAAGTTGTTCCTTTCTTTAGCACAACCGAGTAATGATTCAGGTTCATTACTCTTACTGGAACAAGTCTTCCCCAGTGCGATTCCTCTGCCTACATTTCCGTTGTTAAATTCGGGATCAAACATCATTACTGTTCCAGCTTGAGCTTTCCCATCTAAGCAAGCATCTATAATGATTTCAGCTCTTTCCGGAACATTGACATCCTCTGCTAAGATGGCTAGAAGCTTTATGTCATCTTTTCCATGAAGCACCACTTCTTCGTCATTCAGTCTCAGAATTCCATCTTTGAAATTTGAATTTCGCTGCTTCTTCATACAGTATTCGAGTAACTAGAAGCGAAAGCAGAAGGCTACGAGAATTATGCGAACCGACCTGAAGACAGATGTGACTGCCGAAACGTCGTCATTACCATCGATCCCGGCAGGGATGTTATCAACTACGCGGATGAATTCCCGGCTGACTGTTTCACGGATGGAAATATGTGGTTGAGATTTATTCCCATGTATTCGTTTGAAAAATCACTTGAGCAAGCATACTAAGTAACTGAAGAATGATCTCAATTTATACCTGCCCTGTGAGCCCTCATTAGTACTTAATCTCTCAGGTACTTTATCGGCGTCAATAAAGTGCAATTACGGTGTTTATGGCCTCGGATTATTTGGGTTTATTGCTATTGTTATTTTGATATGATTACTGCTTTCCAAAATGGTGATAATTTTAAAGCTTCGTCTCTCTTGATGGTATCTCGGGTTTCGATTTCAATGCTTCTCGTATTGTTCTGATTTTGTAGTTTTCGACATTGGCGATTTCTTTACAAGTATTAAACTCTATTTTATGCCCTGTTTCTTGTTCGTGTCAGGTGGTCTGTTTGTTCATCGGATATTCGCCGCCGACGTATAACTTGGAACAGTCTCATGAAAGTAAACTCCATGGTTCAACTATGTTTACCCTAGAAACAGAACACAACCAACAACTTCCTTTCCTAGGAAACAACCTAAGTTTGAACCGTCTTCAGAAAAGCAATAGATATTTACACGGCAATTCACACCACCATCCAGCACAGATCCAAGGAGTAGCAAAATAGCACGATCGGTACGTCTCACGGACCAGCAAACTTAGTGAAAACTATCCTCAGAATGGCAGAAAGCAAGAAACAAAATGATGACCAAGACTACGTAGCCCATGTAAGTTTACCATAATAAAGGTACAACGGACAGAATAGGGAGGTTTCTGAGTAAACACAAAATTCGAACAACATACAAACCCCAAACAACAATCGGAAAATTGCTAGGGAACCCAAAGGATAAAAAGAACCATGGAGTTTACAGCATTTCATGTAGAGACTGCAAGTTATACGTCGGCCAAACAAACACGAATATCGTCGAGACGAACACAAACATACATAAAGAACAAACAGACCACCTCTACTTTATTCAGACACGAACAAGACAGGGCATAAAATAGAGTTTAATACTTGTAAAGAAATCGCCAATGTCGAAAACTACAAAATCAGAACAATACGAGAAGCGATTGAAATCGAAACCCGAGATATAAACAAGAGAGACGAATAAAATTATCACCGCAGGCAATAAACCCAAATAATCCGATTACCCAAATTCGTAATTGCACTTTAAACCATCAGTTAAACCTAATTAAAGTACCTGAGAGATTAAGTACTAATGAACAGTAGGTATAAATTAAGATCAAGAACCAGAAATTCTTCAGTTACCAGCAAATATGATTTTGGCGAAACTTTACAGACGAACGGATGTACACCGGAATAAATCATATATATATATATATATATATATATATATATATATATATATATATATATATGCAGACAAATTGACAAATATATATATATATATATATATATATATATATATATATATATATATATAAATTTAGTTGTAGTATAAAGTGAGGGCCTACTGTAGAGCACATGATGTGAGAACCGGCAGAAGGAATAAAAATTAAGGTAATTTTTTTATCCAGCAAATATTAATTCTAAAATAGCAACAATTTTGTCACTAATATACACACAAAAAATGTAAGATAAGATTTTTTTGTTCCCTAAATATATTAAAACGAAGTGAGGACCTTATAAGCAACTATTCAACTTAGGCCCAACAATAATTTTAATGAGTCACCCTATATGAACCATTAGTACTGCAATTTTAATAAGACAATAAACAGATATATGATCCGTCTCTTGATACTCAATAGGATGTTAAACTCATTGTAAAAACTATACATATTGAAAAAAGGTAGGTTTTTATACTACCTTGTAATTTTAAATTTTCTCCTTCAACTTATATGTTATAACATTGCTACGTTAACAAATGTTCAGTGTTATTATATTGTTAAAATTGTATGACTAGTTTTCGAGATATAGGATGTTAAACATCGGAAATGTTTCCATTTTCTTATCAGATTTCTCTTAACAGACGTGTATTATTTCCGTACATTGCTGGAAAGATAATTTTCGCATTATTTGACAAAAATATTAAATAAAACAATTACCATTAATTATCTTTGATTACAGTGTGTTTCCAATATATGTAACATGTTTTTCAGAAAGCCCATTTTTTATTACAACGATAAATACATAAGATGTAATCGCACAATTAATAAGAAATGAGTTCTTGGACGTGTTCATATATTATACAGTGTAAGTCGTAAATATGGCTATAGTGGGGATATACCATTTTTTACCATTAATAAGTAACCCTGTATAAACTACAATACTTTAATTTGTACAATTTTTGCAAACCTGTAGAATTTAGTGTGACGAGTCGTTGATTTCTATAATTTAATATAAACATTCCAGGACGCATGGTTTATACAAGGTTACCTATTAATGGAATAAATAATAGATGCCCCCTTTAGCAATATTTACAACGTACACTGTATAATGTATGAATACGTCCAAAAATTAATTTCTTTAACACTATATTAACTGAGCAATTAGATCTTCTTATGTATTCAACATTATAATAAAAAATGAGTTTTCTAAAAAACATGTTACGTATATGGGAAACACCCTGTATTAAAAAATAATTAATAGTATTTTTTTGTACAATATTTATGTCAAACAATGTGCAAACCACGTCTTCTGCAATAAAGGGAAATAAAACACAACTATTATGAGAAATCTGATACGATAAAGGTGACATTTCTGAAGTTTAACACTCTATATCTCGAAAACTAATAATATTCTGCTCAGTAAAACACTGAACATTTGTTAACGTAAAAATGTAATAACATTCAAAGTTGACGGAGAGAGTTTAAAACTATGGGGTAGTATAAAAAAATACATTTTCGCAGTATGAATAGTTTTTGCATTCAGCTAAACATCCCGTTGAGTATAAAGAGACGGATAATATATCTATTTAATGTCTTTCTAAAATTTCAGCACGAATAGTTTGGACAGGGTGAGTCATTAATAGGAAAAAATAATATATGCCTTGTCTAGCTATATTTGTGGCACACACTGTATATCATATGAAGCACTTCCAAGAAATTATTAATTTAACGAGATATTAATTGTGCAATAACATCTTCTTATGTTTTCAACGTTGTAATAAATAAAATATTTTTTCAAAAATCACATGTTACATATTTTTTAAATACCCTGTAATCCACCAAAACTTATGGCAATTGTTTTGTGAAATATTTATACCCAGTAATGTACAAATCACAATTTCTCCAATAACCGGAAATAAAGCACGTCTACCATTGGAAATCTGATATCAAAAAGCGGCATTTTAGATGTTTAACACTCTGTATCTCGAAAACTAGACATAGAATCTGTTTGAGCCCACGGACTGTTTTTGTCAGAACGTGAACTTCTACAACATACCAAAATTGCAAACAATTTGACGAAAGTCCATTTTCCCATTAGAAAGGTGCCTGGTCCTTTAAAGAAGCAACTTCCAGACCATATAATAGTGCTTTCTATAGTTGAACAGAATTGAAGAAAAATGAGAAACAACATCAAGAAGAAATCGAGCAAAGGTTAGTGAAATCTTTTGATGAAAAACGTAAAATATAATTAGATTTTAACTAATATTGATGAATAATTAATGCAAATAGTAGCACAAGTTAATGAAAGAATGCAAATAGTTGAGTCAGACATAAAAGAGATAAATGATGACATTAACACCATAAAAAATACCATGGATACTCTTGAAACCAAAGTAGATGACCTCGATTCCATCCAAAGCCAAGTAATATTTGAAATCAGTTCAATTCAAGACCCATTTCAAGACCAAGTCAGTTCCATTAAAAAACAGTACAAAGTGAAGTACAAGATAAAATCAGTGTCATCCAAAACAAGGTAGAAACAGAAATTTAAAAAATGCAACAGAACTTACAGCGAGAAAAATACCAAAACACCATTAGTACCAAAGGTTCCGTTAGCAAACCACACACATTTGATGGCAGTTCATCTTGGCCCATGTATAAACGGCAATTTGAAGCCATGGCTACAGCAGATGGATGGGATAACCAAGAAAAATCTACCTCTCTTGTAATTTCCTTAAAAGGTCCGGCCTTAGAACTCCTCCAAAGCATGCCAGTCGATGAAGAAGGCAATTTCGACAAGATCGTCGCCATCCTGGACTAAAGATACGACATCAATCCTTGAGTCAGGTATACCAGGTGCAACTAAGTGAATAAACGCAAAAATCCGGCGAGAGCCATCAAGAATTCGAAGCAGAAATCAGACGGTTAGTACACTTGTATTACCCAGACCTGCCCGAGAAAACGAAAGACCAATTGGTCACACAGAGTTTCATAAACGGTATCAGGGATGTGGAAGTACAAAGAACTATAAGACTTAGTGGCATCAAGAACAGTAATGAAGATATACTTCGGGCCTTGGAACTAGAGGCAGTTATGAATATGTCCAAACCGAGAGTGCGATCAGTTTCCTTCAGTCAGGACGAACAAGAACTATCCTTCCAGGCAGTGTTGTTCGGAATCCATAAACTTCTAGAACAATCACAAAGAACTGACCACAGAGGAGCATGGTACCGGTGTGGACGGACAGGGCACATTCAACGTGACTGCAGAGTGGGGCTACCTGAACGATCACCAACCAGAAGTAGCCAAAACAACAACCTCACCAACCAGGGAAACTCCAGTCAGCATATGGGGGCGAATGCTGACTAACCCTTCACCAGCCCCCAGGACAGTGTCCATCCGGGGATTTTACCGATATAGCAGCAATGGCCGAGCAATTACCATTACCATCGACACCGGCGCCCCTGTGTCCATTGCCAAGTCCGGAGTTTTGAGGGCATCAGAAATCCGGCCAGTTACCAACAACATCCAGCTCAGAACAGTCATCGGTGAGTCCATGTCAATACAGGGTGAGGCAGATGTAGTACTACAGTTAGGGGACAACCGAATCCGGCATAGGGTCCTGGTAGCGAATATTGAGGACGATTTCATAATGGGTATGGACCTAATCAGCCAGCGTGGATTTATGTTCGACCCGAGATATGATGTTCTTCGGTTCCTAACTGAGGAATTTGTATTGACACGGTCCGTCAACAGTTCAGTCACCTTGTGGCAAAGTCTTCAGCTAGAATTCCCGGTCGAACGGAACAGATAATTCATTGGCAGCTAGAAAGGAATCCTGGGAGCTGCGTTGGAATGGTGGAGCCCGTACACTCGGCTCATGACTACTTAGTTGGACGGGCTATAGTTAAAACCGGACGAGATATACCAATTAGAGTCCTGAATTTGCCCAACAATGACATTAGAATTGCCAATGGTCAAGATATAGCTTGTTTCGAGCCAGTAGAGACTATCATCAATGACAAAGAAGTGTACCAGACATCAGTGAACAAGACAAGTCCCAGTAAAGAGTTCCTACAAGAGTTTGCTGACAATTTGACACACCTTACACCACAGGAACAACAGAAAGCCAAGCAATTTATCGCAAAGTATTGGCAAATTTTCAACAGGTAAGATAGAACCACCGGTCGCACCAAGATCATTCAACACCAAATAGACACCGGAAAGGCTCAACCCATCAGAATACCACCTAGACGACTACCATTAGGGCAACAACAGACAGAGTTATTGAGCCATCCATAACCCCATGGTCTGCTCCCGTCGTGCTAGTTAAAAAGAAGGATGGACTCACCCGATTTTGCGTGGATTACAGCAAGCTGAATGACGTCACGAAGAAAGACAGCTATCCACTACCCCGAATTGATGACAATCTGACCATACTAGCAGGCTCCCGTTGGTTCTCCACACTAGAGACCTAAAGAGTGGATATTGGCAACTTGGTCTACACGAAAACGATAGAGAGAAGACAGTGTTCTCTACTAGTAAAGGGCTGTTTCAGTTCACGGTCATGCCCTTTGAGTTATGTAATGCTCCCGTAACATTCGAGAGGCTAATGGAGTATGTCCTGAGCGGGTAAACATGGAGAACGTGCTTATTATACCTCGACGACATTTTGGTTATGGGTAAAACCAGAACTCCAGATATTAACGCCAACCTGAGACTCAACCCGAAGAAGTGTTCCATATTCCAAAAAAAAGTAGAGTTTTTGGGCCACGTTCTTTCCGAGTCAGGAATCCGCACTAACGAGGACAAGATAGAAGCCATCCGTGATTGGCCAGTCCCAAGAGACGAGCATGAACTCCGAAGCTTCTTGGGCCTATGTTCCTACTACAGGCGATTAGTTGAGGGATTTGCCACCATTGCCGCGCCTCTACATCGGCAGACCACTGAGAAAGAGACCTTCCGTTGGAATCATGATTGCGAAATATCATTCAGAGACTGAAGGCAGCACTATGTTCCAGCCCAAACCTAGCCTTTCCTACACACTGCGACAAGTTCATTTTAGACACCGACCCTAGCAACACAGGTTTGGGGGCCGTCCTATCCCAGGTGCAAGATGGTGAAGAGAAGGGATCGAGTACTACAGCTGTGAATTCTCGAAACCGGAAAGAAATTATTGCGTCACCACAAAAGAACTTCTTGCAATAATAAGGGCTGTAGACCATTTCCACAAATACCTCTATGGTCGTCATTTCTTAATCCGAACAGATTATGCCGCCCTCAAATGGCTACTGGACATGAAGAGACCGGAAGCACAACTGGCCAGGTGGATGGAGAAATTACAACAATAAGATTTCAAGGTGGAACATCGTGCCGGCCGTTTGCACAATAATGCCGATGCCCTATCAAGAGGACCCTGTAGAATAGAATGCGGACATTGTCTGAAGACCGAACAGCGAGAAGGTAGCTAGATACTCGGGCGTAATGAAATCGTTATGGGCCCAATCGGACTCTTTAAGAGTAAAGAATGGTTAGCTCAAGAGAATTTGGGAAAGCACTGACGGTCGAAAAACCAAGTCCCAGGTGGTAGTTCCAAAAAAGGTACCAGCCATCCTAACCGAAGTACATGATGGGATTATCGGGGGTCATCTGGGTATGAATGAAATCCTAAACAAAGTTCGCCAGCGGTACTACAGGGTAAATTACTTCGAATACGTCAGAGCTTGGTGCCGGAAATGTGATACCTGTGCAGCCAGTAAGAGCCCGAAGACCCGGACCAAGGACAGAATGCAGCAGTACAATGTGGGCGTCCCCTTTGAGAGAATTGCCATCGATATCGCCGGTCCATTTCCCGAGAGTGAGAGGGGGAACAAATACATTTTGGTTGCAATGGATTACTTCAGTAAATGGCCTGAGGCATACACGATTCTGAATCAAGAGGCAGCCACGGTAGCGACGGGGCTGGTAGAACATCTATTCAGCAGGTTTTGAGTCCCGTTGGAACTAAATTCAGACCAGGGGCGTAACTTCGAATCGAATGTATTCCAGAAGGTCTGTACGATGTTGGGGATAAGGAAAACGGTAACAACACCATTGCACCCACAGTCAAACGGAATGGTGGAAAGATTCAACAGGACCTTGGAACAAGACCTGATTGGGATGAGTATATTCATCTAATCCTGTTAGCATATCGCTCGGCCGTCCATAATAGTACAGGCCTGACTCCAGCAAGGGTCCTATTCGGAAAAGAGCTGCGATTACCCTGTGATTTGGCTTTTCGCTCTCCCGAAGAACCTTCCCAAGCCATCAACGATTATGCCGACCGGCTTCGACATAACATGCTGGCAATACACGAATTAGGCCGAACGCAGATGTTGGCCATCAGTGACCAGATGACGACATGATATGACCTCAAACCCAATTCAGTCGGGTTGTAAGAGAGGGACAAAGTCTTGCTATACAACCCCCAACGGAGCAAGGGTAAATCTTCAAAGCTTACGCCCGCCTAGGATGGTCCATACGAGGTGGTCAAGAGGATTAATGACGTCGTCTACCGTTCGTTGATACCTCAGGGCTAAGTTGAAGGTGGTCCATTTAGATCGACTCTCTCCTTACCATGGAAAGGATGTTTCTGACCGGGACGATCAGAATTAAAAGGAGGGCAGTGTTATAAATTATCTATTCCGTCCTTGGCGAGTAACGTAAAGCATTTCATTTAAATACTTCAATCGCTGGGCTGACAAAAAAATTAATTTCGAAATAACTCGAAAACTCTAAAATTGGCACTCGGTTTTGCTAGAAGAATTTGATGCGGATTTTAAAAGGAGCAGCCCAGCATCGGGGAGTTAGTTATTTATTGCGAAGAGCTTATTTCATGTTATTATACTGATATTCGTATCAGCTCTTGTGAATATTTGGTGTAAATAAGTTTCTAGAAAATGATACTTAGTGAATATAAGTTTTTAATTAATTGAACCCTCGGAGTTTATAACAATATCTAGCCTCAAATATATTCCTGAAGATTGTCAAAGAATAAACGGAAATTAGAATTTTCAGTTTAACCGTAAACATCGACCAAAGAAATTTACTACTTACTTAAACGTCAATGAAAATAACATGTATATTAATAAATAGAATGTTATACCAACCTGCACTCTTGTGAGGACTGTACATGGTTGCCGATTATATGTCCTCACTTATTGCATAGAATAATATTTGAATAGTCGTAAAAATATACGTCGTGAAAATATACATACGGTGTCTAAAATTCGGTGAACTAAATTTGCATTTTTCGTCAAAGTGAGGTTCAGTCAAAATAATACTAGAATTAATAATTGCATATTTTGGGACTATTTGAGAGTGATATACAAAGTGAGGACCATATACGGTCCTCTCTTTGACTTGGACCTCACTATTACCGGGAATTTCTTTGAGAGGTATCTATATATATATATATATATATATATATATATATATATATATATATATATGCAGACAGATTGAGAACATTCATCTGGAAATATATTTTAATGAAATTCCAATCCATTTTCAATTAATTTCATCTTAGATTACGAAGAAGAATATATGATGATATATTAAGAAGTCGGTTACAAGATTTTCCGATTTTTTGCAAAAGGCACCATTTTATGTTATTGAAAAAAATACGAGACCAATTTGGAAGTATATTCTATCAAATCAAAAAACAATGATTGAAATCGGTACATAGTTGCCGGAGTACTGAGGTAACAAAGTCTAAAAAAAGTCGGTTGTACTTTTTTTTGAAAACAAATAATTTTTACAAAAGAGAATAAACCTTTAGTTTGTTGCCGTTATGTCGACGATATATTCACTATTTGAGCAAAATAACATACCACCTTTCTTAGACATCTTAATAACAAAAGCACAATCGTCATTTGACACACAAGTCTACAGAAAGCCGACTCACACTAACAGAGAATTTTAACTCTAATTACCCAAATACTGTAAAAATGCATCATTAAATCTTTATATGATAGAGCAACAATCAATTCTGATATGGATAAATTTAATAAAGAAAAAATATTTAACAAAAATGTATTATCTGCTAACAATTATCCTCAAAAGTTCATCAATAAAGAGTTAGATAAAATTGAATACAAAACAGTAACTAACATTCAACACGAAGCTTCTCCAGACAATACTAATAATACCCTTGATAACCACATTACTACAACAACCATACCATACATATAGGGTCTTTCAGATAGATTGAAAAGAGCGGGAAACAGATTTAATATTAAAACAACTTTCAAAACAAGAAATACACTGAAATCAATTTTATCAAAAACTAAACCAAATAACGTAACACAAAACTCAAAAAACTGCATTTATAAGATTCCTTGCGAATGTAACAAATTTTATATTGGCGAAACCTGTAGGCCAATAAATGTTCGAATAAATGAACACAAAAATTATATTAAGAAACGACAAAGTCAAAAGTTTGTGAACATGCCTGGAACCTTTGTCATAACATACAATTTCAAAATTAGTACTTCTATAGATATCAGGCGTTCCTGGTTGCCAATAATCAAGGATGAAATTAATAATGGTAATATCCTTTTGAACAACCCTATATCGGGATAGTTCATAAGGTTTTTCCTAGGTTTTCACTTATGACTTTAATGAGATCTCTGGATCATCAGAATTTCTTTGGTCTCATTTTTGACGAATGCACTATCTTATAACAAAGCCGTACCTAGGAACGCCACATGAAATTCTAAAGATAACTCTTTCAAATTCTTCCAATTTGAAAGAAGTTTTGTTATTTCACATCATCTTTAAAATTTTTTGTGTTACCCTGTATATGTCAAATTTACAGTAAATTCCCTTAGTTCAAAATATGAATTATTCAACGACCTCTATAAAAATGTCAACCTTTTCATTTTTTTTTCTTGGGCAAATGATATAACAGCAGGTTTCATCACATACTCAACTCCAGACAAACAAGTTTTTTCAGATATGCTCAGGTACTTTCACTGAATTTGGGGTTTGGATGCATAAAGGTTTGGCAATTTTCATTGGTTTACCTCTTATCATGGGTGAACTTAATTAGGTACTAGCATGTTTTTCTACAAACTATACAAAATTGTCTCCTGTACTTCTGTTACTTGAAATATCAACATATATGAAACCTTGGTGAAAGCATGAACGAAAAATGCGTGCATACCAGGTCCATTTCCTGTGATCAGACAATCAGTAGTTTGAAATTCTGTACAGTGCATTCCATTTCAAAATTATATTTCACACATCTGCTTATTTAGGTTTGCAGTAAAAGAGTTTTTCATAATTTATTTTCTGAAGTGACAGCTTCTAGCATTTCCTCTTTTACTTTTGTCAGTTAATACCTAATAAACAATTATTAAATCAAGTAATAAATACTATATTTCATTTAACATTTTTATTTCTGCGAGTATGGAACTCATAGGGTTCCCCATAATCAATCCTGACTTGTGTAAAAAATATCATTGAATTGAAAATAATTTTGTTTAAGGCATGTTTCTAATGTTGTTAATATATCTGTTTTTAATACTGGGTTAATGTTGTTTCTATCTAATATGTCGGAAATTATAGTGATAGTGTCTGATGGAGGTATACTGGGGAATAAATTCTGAACGTCAAAAGAAATTAATTTGGCATTAGACGGTAGACTAACATTTTTAATTTTTTCTACAAGCTCTAAAGAATTTTTAACACTGAATTTTGAATGAAAGTTGCAGGAATCTTTAATAACATTTATTAAAATTTTGAAATTTTATAAGCTGGAGCTGTCATATATGATACAACTGGACGGATAGGGTAATTTTGTTTATGGAGTTTGATTAATGAATACAGTTGTGGCGGTTGTGGGTTCATCTGAATCAGTTTAAATTTTGAGATATCTTTGAATATTGTTGTATTTTGTATTAAAGATTTTATTTGCCTTTGAAAAAATTCTGTGGGGTCTTTGGTAAGGACCTGATATGTACCTAAATTCAAAAAATTCATTGTTTTGTCTATATAATCGGTGTTTTTTATAGCAATTATTGTATTACCTTTATCCGCTCGGGTGAATATTATGTTGTCTTGTTCTGTTTTGTCTTTAATTGATTTTACTATTTTATGATCATGCGTATAACAGTTGTCTTTAATAAATTCAGATTTTATAATGTTTGCGAAAATATGTTTGTTACTAAGATTATCAGGGTATTTATTTAAAGCAATCTCTGTTTCTATTCCTAAATTTTCATATGCTTTTGTAGATGAATTGATGTTAATATTGTGTTTGAAACGTTTTTCAAGTAGTGACTGTTCGTAGGAAGTGAATACAGTGTCTGTTAAATTCGTGAATCTATCGAAAAATTTGTGATCTGTATATTTTGTTTTGATACTTAGTGGTTGTTTTGGTTTTTTTGAAATGAGGGCATTAAGTTTATGTTTTTGTTTAGAAAATTTTTGATGTACTAAATGGCGAACTTTGTCTCGTGTTTCTGTATCGAAAATGGAAAATTCAATATAGTGTAATCTAGATAATAATTCAGTGTGACTTACCTTTAAATAAATAAACGTATTGGCTAAAAATTTTATTTATTGGTATAGATATGTAGACGATATTTTAGCTTGTTTCGTAGGGACGAATAGACAATTAGAAACGTTTCTCAATTTTATAAACAATATCCATCCAAATATTAAATTTACTATAGAGTGTGAACAAGATGACAAAATCAATTTCCTAGATCTAACAGTTAACAAGGTAAATGGCAAACACGAGTTTTCAATATTTCACAAATCATCTCAAACCGATCTAACGATTCACCACACTTCTATACATCCATATCAACAAAAACTTTCCGCTTACAATAGTATGGTTCATAGATTACTTTCCATAAAACAATCACCAGATAATTTTCAGAAAGAATTAAACATAATCAAACAGATAGCAGTAAATAACGGGTTTGAGGCCGAATTAATAGAAAATATTCTTAGAAATCAAAAACACAAAAAGGCATTAAGAGAAGTTTACCCTGACAACAAAACCAATATTGATTCATACAATAGTATAACCTATTTTGGCAAACCAAGTTCAAAAATAGCACCCTTTTTAAGAAAACAGAATATTAACGTTGCATTCAAAACAAACAATAGTCTTGGAAAATTTATAAAAAATAAAAAATCAAAAATCGATCCAAAAAATAAATCTGGAGTCTATAAATTATCATGTGGGTCATGCCCTAAAGCCTATATCGGTCAAAGCGGCAGAGCGTGTAAAAAACGTATCTATGAACACCATAATTCTTTCATTAATCAAAAAACCGATTCCAATTATGCTGAACATTTAGTAACAGAAAATCATCTTTTCGACGAAAATTTTAAATTATTACATTCAGAAAATAAAGGCAATAAATTAAACCTTTTAGAATCATTGGAGATTAATAAACTTAAAAATACCGTAATTTGTTAAACGACCAGACAGAAATAAATAATTCTCCCTTAATAAACCTCTTTAGTTAATCCTTTTACCTGTAATAAAATTAAATAATCCTGTTTAAAACTAAGTACCTGGTAATTATATCACTTCTCGAATATAAATACAACTTCCTGAAGAAATACCCAGTTAGTCTAGTTCCTTGACAGACATTAGTCAAAACGCGTCGAACAGTTTTCAAAAAAAGTAATTTGTGGAAATTGCAATTGTAGTATCAGTTAATTATTATAATGAATTTCCAACAAGTATCGGCCGAATCAATTCAGTATATAAATTATATAACCATGACCGATTAAGGGCCATTACGTTTACAATAAACCAAAGCAGAAACCAATAAAATGTAATGGCCGACAGCATGCAAAACGAAACACGCTTGCTCAACAAATCTTGACGCTCGATAATCATGCTTAACCCTAAGCTTCTCGAACAAGTACAGAAGGCGCTCAAAATGTGAACGGAATTCCCTATCTGAGTTTCCACCCCCTGGCCATATCTATATCTCCGAAACGAACAACGCTAACTAGGTGATCTTGGGGGCGTACTTTAATTCTAATTAATTGTCATCAAATGGCACCAGAGTAAATACCCCTTCATCCCCTAGTGAATTTCTCACAACCTGAAAATTAGGAAAATATTTATGTCAAATCAGTAGACTTATACTTTCAAAATAATTGCTAAAGCTCTACACTTGTTGCGATTTTATTGCACCAATTTCTTCCGATAAACAGGGAACGAACAGCGCTATCGAGGTGACGTTGGGAGCATATTCTATTGTGAATTAATTGCTATCAGAATCCATCAGACTAAAACCTAAAATTACCCCTCTTCAAATCCTAGCTCCCACACATCCCCCGAAATTAAGAAAATTATTTATTCCCATGTGCTTCGTTGCTAAGACCAATGGACTCTTAATTGCTGAAATTCTATACAGAAACGATTTTATTGTTGCAAATTCTTCCACGAGACAATGGATTAAAGTTAACAAAGGTAAATTTATATCTGGGATGAATATGCTGTCAAAACATACATCAGAATCAAAGCCGAAAACTAGAACTTTTATTTCCTTATTCAACTTGTACCCCCTGAAACTAAGAAAAATAGTTATTTCGATCATTTTCGTATAAATATAAGTGGACTGTTAATTGCTAATTCATTGCAGAAGTTGTACGTTAGAACAATTTTGTTGCTTCAACCTTTTCCAAAAATACAATAGCTACGCCAGCTATAGACAAAAATTAGCATAGGTTGAACTAGATATCCATAACCAAAAGCCCTATCGGGCTGATCTTTGAGACATATTATATTGCTAATTAATTGCTGTCAGAATGCATCAGTGTAAAGAAGCCATAAAAAAATCTTTATTCTCTAATTCACCTCGCATCCTCTAAAATTAAGAAAAATATTTATAAAGGGTGTTTTTTTTAGAGGTATAGAACTTTAAGTTGGCAACACTGTTTTAACCGGCGGCCATCTTGTCAGCTGTCAAGTGATTTATGTTTAGTTTGGTTCGGCATTTCATCATGAATAGACTGACGCCTGACCAACGCTGCCAAATTGTGCAAATTTATTATGAAAATCATGGTTCTGTTCGAAATACGTATCGCGTACTGCGTCCATTTTACGGCCAACATAATCGTCCATCAGAGCAATTAATTCGATTAACTATGCAACGTTTTCGCACCACGTTTACTCTAAATGGTAATACGCATACACAGAGATGTCGTACAGTGCGTACAGAAGAATCCATTGCTGCTGTAGAGCGTAGCGTAGAGGAAAATCCGAATCAGTCTATCCACCACTGTGCACAGGAATTGGATGTGTCCATCCACTTTATGGAAGATTTTGCGGAAAGATCTTGGTTTGCGTGCTTACAAAATTCAACTCGTGCAAGAATTGAAGCCACACGATCACCTAGCAAGGCGTATATTCGGTGAATGGGCCCAAAACAAGATTGCCGTTGATCCCGATTTTCATAAGCAAATTTTGTTTAGCGATGAAGCTCACTTTTGGTTGAATGGATACGTCAATAAACAAAACTGCCGTATTTGGACTGATGATAATCCTCAAGTTCTTGTTGAGACACCGTTACATCCAGAAAAACTGACTGTTTGGTGTGCTTTATGGGCTGGTGGAATAATTGGTCCGTACTTCTTTAAAAACGATGCTGGCCAGAACGTTACAGTCAATGGTGATCGCTATAGAGCCATGATAACTAACTTTTTCGTTCATCAATTGAACAATCATGATGCACACGAGCTGTGGTTTCAACAAGACGGGGCAACATGTCACACAGCTCGTGCCACAATTGATTTATTGAAAGAAACGTTTGGTAATAGCATAGTTCCACGTGACTCGTGAATTGGCCTCCAAGATAATGCGATTTAACGCCGCTTGACTATTTTCTGTGGGGATACGTGAAGTCGCTAGTCTACGCCGATAAGCCCGAAACGATTGACATCTTGGAGGACAAAACATTCGCCGCATTATTGCCGATATACGGCCACAAATGTTGGATCAAGGCAAATTTAAAAAATAGCTCTCTCTCTTTCTCTTTCTCCCTCTTTTTGCTTTTTAACGAATAGTAAAAATCCCATGAAAATTAAAAGTAATGCTCCATGTGAAATTCAATTACTAAAGTTTTCAAAAAACTTATCAAGTTGTCACCCTATACCTGTCGATGTGCCGAATCCATATATTCAAAACTTAGAAAATAAAAATTAGAACTTCCCGAGATAAATTATAAGCATTCTGTAATAAATTCAGTAAATGAAATAAAACCCATTAAACTTAATAACATAAATTTGAAAGACTTGAACATAATAAAAAAATCATTAAAAATTCAAAAACAAGAAATGGAAAACATAAAACCTTTAATTATTCATAATAATCTTAGTATTTGGACAATCTTAATTTATCTCCTCATACTAATGTTTCTCATTTATTATTGCCATAAGCTTTTTAAAACTTATATGAAGAATAGAAGTCAACTCAAGAAAGAAGAGGCAGAACAACCTCAAGAAGTTTTTGCAGCAAGCCCTACAACTTCATTCTAAGGGTGGAGGAGTTATAAGTACGAGAATGTTATAAATAAGAGTGCATTTGTACTGTATCTGTATAAAGCTTTTGCAATTCGACTTTTGAACTGTTCACTTCAAGTTTAATAAAGTTTGGTGTATTTTTTGAATTTCACTTTTTAAAAATATTGTTTTTGATTTCGAACCCAAAACTCGGGACTTGAATAAGCGGTTTCGACTGCAAGTTCAGGGGTTTACCAACTTGTTTCGGGGCTATTTGACCTATTTCTACAAATTTTTAGGAAAATCTGAGAAAAACGAATTATAGTTCGTACTTTCGACTTTAAGAATCAGTGCCGCGGATTTAAATTGGCAACTCAGGGTAACAGGCTGGCAATGGCAAAAAAACTGTATTGTCATTTTTTCGAATATCCATACGATCGATTTTTTAAAGAATAGTTTTGTGGGTTCTGTAATTATCTACAGATGGTCAATTGAAATTAATCTGATCCATTCAATATTTGTCAATAATTTTTGAAAATGTTATAGCTTGAATGAAAAATTCCAATGCTCAGTTGGCGTTGAATTTTAAGTTTTATCATCCATCATTAATTTTTTGCATGAAAAAATCTTTTTTGGTTGTAATGAGAGGAATGTTCTAAGCTCGCGCTGGCGGGACTTCCGGCTCCAACTATTTCCTTTGAATTTGAACATGTATGAGAAATGTCACTTTGATACTTCGCTGTTGTTTATAATTTATGTGGTTTTCTGAAATTTTCTGCAAAAGGCCGTGTTTTAGGCCATATAAAATTATATCAGACTATTTTGGGATCTTCCATATTGAGGTTAATTTTTAAATGTGCCGCCATATATATTTTTTGTTCTAGAATATAATATGTTATATGACAGATGACCAGTAGGAATATTCCGGTTATTAAAAATGGAGAGATATACGATTGAGCAACGCTTGTTTTGGTAAAAGTTGTGCAGAAGTTGGAAGAAAATTTTCAAAAATTTGTGGAAACTGGTTCAGTAGCAGATAAAAAAGCAAAACATATCATCGTAGTGGACGTTCAGAAGAAAATATTACAGCTGTTTCTGCTAGTGTTGTTGAACAAGAAATAAAGCCAACAGACTTTGGTTTGCGTCGTCAATTCGTTAAGTGGGCCATACAACAGAAAATATGAATTTTTTCAACAATCATCTTCAGCGATCAAGCTTAGTTAACAAGCAAAATTGTCGAATTTGGGGTGAAGCAAATCCACGAGAAATAATTAGAAAGTAACTGTTTGGTGTGGTTTTTGGGCTGGAGGAGTGATTGGTCCATACTTTTTTGAAGATGACTATGGAAATGCTGTTACTGTGAATGGTGATCGAACGATGATTACTAACTTTTTGTGGGATGAATTGGAGTTCGGCTTATATTAATTTATACTTCACAATGGCGGATAGAAAATTAAATCTTGCCATTTCTCAACGCAAAGCTGAACTTGTAATGGTAGAAGAATTCTTGAACATTGCGAAGCAATCTCTTACTGATAGAGCTATGCATAATAACTTCAAATATAGATACAACCGCTTAGAAGCAACTCGCGAAGCCTATGATAGGCAACAGAATATCATTCAAACTCTTATGTCTGCACAAGATAATGCCGATTTGGATGCTCAGATCGTGATAGCTCGTGTTTTCTATACAAGTTTTTATGACATTCAAGCTATTTACATGCAGCTTTTTGATGACTCTAGAGACTCACTTGAGTCCCATAACACTAGTATCCCTCGCACTAATGTAAAACTCCCAAAAATAGCAATGCCACACTTCTCTGGTGAATTCCATGAATGGCAAACATTTATTGATATGTTTGACTCTTTGATTCATAATAATGACTCGCTCTCAAATGTCGACAAATTTAATTACTTAATAGGCTTAGTTCACGGCGCTCCACTTAAATTTTTAAAATCTTCCCCCTTAACAGGTGATAATTACTTAGTTGCTTATAATGCATTGCGCAAGCGCTATGCAAATAAGCGTTTAGTTGCTAACTCTTATTGGCAGGCTATTGCTCTATCTAAAAACCTCTCCAGTTCTCAAGGACTCAGAGAGCTATTGATGTTTTTAGTGAAAACCTTTCTGTGTTGGAAAATGTGGGCTTTCCTGTGAAGCAATGGGACTTCATTCTCTTCAGAATGCTGTTCGAAAGACTCGACTCAGATACCGCTCTGAGGTTTGAGCGAGACTGCGCTTAGGAACTTGAAGATGTATATTTTGATATTTTGCTGAATTACTTGGACAGTCAATGCGCCGCTCTGGATTCTCTCAATATTATCTACACTCCCCCCGGTGCTGTTAGTAAGTCTAAAGGTAATTCTCCCCGTTTTAAACCATCAAAAAATAATTCTGCCAATACATATGTCATAAATTCTAAATCTCAATTCTCTAGTGACATCATCTGTTCCTTTTGTAAAACCGCACACCGCATTTATTATTACCCTTAGTTTCTCTCAAAATCTCCTCATGATGGATTTGCTATCACTCGTACCAATGGATGGTGCACAAATTGCTTAGGATATAAGCATACATATTCTCGATGCTCCTCTACATATTGCTGTAGAAAATGTTCTCGCAAGCATCTTACTCTTTTGCATTTTACTGATGCCTTGCGCAACTCACACTCGCCTTTGGGCTTACCAAATACTCAGCTCGCTTCTAGTATTAGACCGGAAGAAACCTCATCTCACACTCTCAAGATTGCCTCTGCAGATCCTTGTATTAATTCTCAACCCCGCACTTCGAATATTTCTCTTCTCACAGGAGTGCAGGGTACCGTTCTCTTATCCGCTGCTCTAGTGGAGATAAAGGATACTCGTGGGCATTTTCAACCGGTTAGGGTTCTTCTAGATAGTGGAAGCCAATGTATTCTTATAACCAGTAAGTGTTGTAAGAGACTCGGATTATTCAAGTGCACTACACCTCTTAGTATTGGAGGTGTGGGCAGAATAAATACTCAATCCTCACATATTGTTTATTGTATGCTTCGGCCTCGCGGGGCTTTGACTCCAGTTTTCGATTTTGATGCTGTGGTCTTACCTCAAATTTCCTCTGATATGCCCTCAACGGATATCCCATGGGACTATTTCAAAGATTTCAATCATTTAAAACTCGCCGATACTCAGTTTAATACTTCTCGTCCAGTAGATATGCTCTTAGGTGCTGATATGTTTGTTGCATTGTGGAAGGGTAATACCTTGCAACCCCGAATTTCTTGGCCTTGGAAACTACTCTGGGATGGATTCTCATGGGAAAGGTAGACTTTCCTTCCGTCTCAGTGAGCACTCTTATAGTTAGTATTTCACTAGAAGACTCTGTATAGCAATTTCTTTGGAGAATAAACAGGCAGATGACCTCTTTTCTCCTACTATTTCTCGTATATCTGCAGGGAGGTTCACTGTCGAATAACCCTTTAAACATTCACACTTCAGCTCTCAAAAGATTCTTGTCCCTGGAACGGAGGATGTTAAAAGACTCTGTTTTGTAAGAACGCTACAAGGACTTCATGCAAGATTATTTGAACTCTGGCCACATGAAATTAATACCCAGCCTCGAAATATCTCAACCCAGTCATTACATTCCGCATCATGCTATAGCTCCTACTAGCTCCAAATTTAGAGTTGTCTTCGATGCTTCTGCTGTTGATACTCAAGGAGTGTCTCTTAATGACATTCTACTCTCCGGTCCCAAGTTACAGCAGAACATAATCTCGATTCTTTTGCGCTTCAGACTCTATGCAGTATGCTTCACAGCCGACATAAGGCAGATGTTCCGTCAGATTCTCATCGCTGAACATCATCAAGATTACCAACGTATTTTGTGGCGTTTCTCTCAGAATACCTCTATTCAGGATTATCGATTGGTGACTGTTACTTATGGAGTTAGTTCTTCTCCGTATTTGGCAATACGTACTCTTTCCATCTTGCTCATCTGTATAAGGATGATTACCCCGAAGCTTCTGAGATCATATCAAATGATGTTTATGTAGATGCCATCTGTACTGGTGCAGATTCTATCTCTCATGCTCTTCAACTCCAGAAAGAATTGATATCTCTATTCCACAAAGGAGTTTGAGCTGCGTAAATGGGCTAGTAATAAACCTGCTCTATTTTCTCATTTGCCTGCTTCGCAGATTCATTCTGAGGCTCTTTCTCTGGATTTCGATCTCGAGTTTAACCAGACAGTAAAAATTCTCGGACTCCAATGGAATCCTTCTCAAGACCATTTTTGTTTTAAGGCTCATGCATTTAATAACTTATGCACCAAACGCTCGATACTTTCAGAATTGGCACGAATCTTTGACCCATTAGGGTTTCTAACACCCCTTACTCTCTCAATGAAATTAATTATTCAGCAATTATGGGCTAGTGGTATCGATTGTGATGCTACCCCTGATGCTTCTGTCATCCATAAGTGGACTACTATATGTTCTCAGATAGAGGTTCTGTCTCAAGTTCACATTCCTCGACTAGTTCTCACATTTCCTTTTTGTTCGGCACAGTTGCATGGATTTGCCGATGCATTCGGAAAGGGGATACGCTGCAGTTGTTTATCTTTTTGTTGTTTTGAGTCATCTTCCAACAAATATTGCTCTCATTTCATGTGTAGCAAATCGCGCGTTGCTTCACTCAAGATAATTTCTGTACCTCGACTAGACTTGTGTGCTGCTCTACTTCTCACAGAGTTATTAGTCGTCGTAAAAGATTATCTAGGCAGAAAGTTTGAATTTTCGTCGATCACGGCCTACTCGGATTCTACTGTTGCCTTGGCTTGGATAAGAAATTCTCCTTACCGATGGGTTACATTTGTTTCCAACCAGGTAACTCAAATTCAAGAAAGACTGGCTCCATCTCAATGGCGCTCTGTGCGATCTGAAGCAAATTCCTGCCGATCCTGCTTCTCGAGGACTATTACCTCAAACTCTTGTCGAGAGTTCCTTATGGTGGCCGGGACCCGTCATGGCTCTCGCTTCCGGAATCCCAGTGGTCTCCTGAGTTTCTCCCATGTCTCGATGATATACCTGAAACTACCGTAGAGCAACTTAAA
Source organism: Octodonta nipae (assembly GCA_034190945.1). NCBI lineage: Eukaryota > Metazoa > Arthropoda > Insecta > Coleoptera > Chrysomelidae > Octodonta > Octodonta nipae. The sequence goes on along the minus strand of CM067217.1, from coordinate 85,096,004 downwards.
CTTGTATGCACTTTCTCAGTTCAGTACAAATTTTCTATTTTCTAGAAAATCTTCTTAATAAGTTTTCATCTCTACAGAAAATCTCCGAATAATCTCTTACTCTATGAGATTTATTCACAACTCACGTCATCCTCAATCTGTCCAGAACCACTCATTTTCAGCTGCTGATTTGGATAAAGCTTTCTTAACTCTCATAAAACTTGCCCAGACTCTACATTATTCTAAGATATTGCGGCTCTTAAGAAAAACTCTCGACCTTTAAAGGTTCTCTATAAGCTCAGTCCGTTTCTGGATAAAGACGGTTTACTCAAAGTGGGTGGGCGTCTGGTGCAGGCCCAAATACCATTTTCTCAAAAACACCCCATTCTTCTTCCTGGTAATCATCGTCTAACACTACTTATCATCGAAGATACTCACTTAAAATATTTACACCCAGGACCTCAAATGCTGAAGCGGAAACAGCGAACACATCTTGATGTTATTTTACGCTTAGCATTTTTTATCCAGTATCTTTGGAAGAGAATATACTGAAGTAATTATTGAAAATTTGTAACATTTCTGTGATTCCATCCTTATCAATACAACATTTTATGTCATGAACGTACTTTTTTAAAACTCAACTTGAAAACTAATCTGTGGGAGACAAGCTTCTATAAAGTCGTCCAATACAAATTGAGAAACGATAGGAGATAAGCTAGAACCCATAGGGGAACCAAAGATTTGTTTATAAAATGTACCGTTGAATGAAAATACTGTTGTATCAAAAAAAAATTAATCATTTTTTTTTAAATTGTGTTTATCAATTTTAGTATGTGTTGATATAATATTCCAATGTGAGTCAATGCTTTGTTGAACAAGAATCAAAGGGATATTAGTAAAAAGAGACACAACGTCCAAACTTATCAATACGTAATTATGGGGGATTACATAATCATTAAACAAATTAGAGGAGGTAAAAGAATCCTCGATGTAGTAGTTGTTATTTTTGTTATATGAACTTAACAAAATATCAACAAGTAAATTAGCTATTCTTGAGTTTGGAATATCTATATACTATTATAAAATTGTAAGTTTGTCTGTTTGTTTGTTTGTTCGGGCATCACCTAAGAACTACTGAACTGATTTTGCTGAATCTTTTTTTGTTGCAAAGCCTATAGTTACACATTTTATCTCACTAAATGGACAGAAACGGTAGATATAGCGAAAAAACTTCTACCATGTTGGGTAATACAATTACCAATTGGTTCCACCGCACGCACAAAATATTAGATACTGGCATCAGCTTAGCTTTTATTCAAAATTCACAATGTGCCAATGAAACATGTTTCGATTTAACACAAATCAATTGATATAACGAGCGTAATTTTACAGGGTGTTCTGTATTATAGGAAACTTAGAGCGGAGTAGATTAAATAGATTTCAAAAATCTAAAAAAAGTTGTTTGGTGTCCTATAAGCAGTTACATATATACAATGTAGTTCAAATAAGGGAGAATGGAATTAGTTATACGGGGTGGTCTAAAAAAGTTTATTATTGATTGGGCCATAAACAGTTCCTTATATCAAGGGGGTGAAAATGTAAGCAGTTCGGATCTTTGAATTATGTTCATAATAAGCTGTTTATACAGTGTGTTTGAAATAAAATATGGAGTGGAATTATAGTTTATGTTGTGGTTAAAAACACAAGCAGTTGCATATATAGGGATATGTCGCGCAGTATAATTACAGCTATACAGGTGGGTTTAAAAAATAAATAATGCAATGATCTGCAAGCGGTTCCATTTACTGGTTGGTTGAAATATAGGGTGGGGTAGGATTCTAAGGATACAGGGTGGCAAATAAGTAGTTGCATATGAAAGGTTGTTGAAATATAGGGTGGTGTAGAGTTATAATTATACAGGGTGGTTAAAAAATGCTAGAAAAAAATTGTTATATAGCAGTTATATATATGGAGTTCCTGACACATGAGTTATACAGTCTGATTCAAACAAGGTTAGAAAAACTTGTAAATGAAGGGTGGTTTAAATGAAGTGTGGAGAGAAATTATACTTTAAAATGTCGTTGAAAAAATATGAGGAAAAATTGTGAAATAGCGTAGTTCATAATAAGTTGAGAAGATAGGATAGTTGAATTATAGGGTGGAGAAGTGTTATGGTTAATTATTTAAAAAATGCTATATTGGTTAACCAAGGAGCAGTAGCGTATACAGGGTAGTTGTAATACATACAAGGTGATTCAGAAACTTGATGAAAAAAATTGTTATATACGGTGCCCAATAAGCAGTTGCGGTTTTGGTGAAATATATTGGGCATCAATGGATTTATAGTTATACAGGGTGGTACAAAAAATGTTATACTGGGTGGCCGATAAGTAGTTGCTTATACAAGGTGGTTGAAATAGCCGGAGTAGAATTATAGTTAAACCAGCTGGGTAATTTTTTTGTATAACATGAGCTGTTGAAAATATCTAATATCTGAAACAATTTTTGCAGCTTTTTCTAACATTAAAACAACGTTAGAAAAAGCTGCATATAAGGGGAGGTTGAAATACAGGGTGGAGACAAATTATACTTTCAATTGTGGTTCAAAAATTGTTATATAGCGTAGTCCATAAGCAGTTGCATATATAAGATAGTAACTGGACCAGAGTTATGGTTGAGTGTTTAAAAAATGTTATATTTGGTGGCCCCTAAGCAGATGCACAACAGGGTGTTTGGAATATTTTGTAGAGTAAAATTATGGTTATACAGGGTGGTTCAAAAATAAGTTATAATGTTTGACAAATTGGCAGCAGTATATACACGATGGTTTTAATGGATGGAAGTAGACTTAGTTACACAAAGCGGTTACAAAAAATATTGAATAAAATTGTTCTATAGGGTGGCCAATAAGTAGTTGCAGTTTGGTTGAGTGTTTAAATAAAAGTTTGGTGTTAGGGTGCAAATCTGTGTTTTTAAATTTGTGACACACCAAGGGTTCCATCAGGGTGGATCTAAAAAAGTTAAAAAATTATTGTTATATAGGGTAGACCATGGACCATTGATTCTACTATATGGAATATCTCAAATATAGGGAGAAACAAGATTATAGTATTAGAATGTGTTTAGCACAATGTTAGAAACAGCTGCATATAAAGGGTGATTAAAATATAGTGTAAAGAGAAATTGTACTTTAAAAAGTCGTTCACAAAATATCAAAAATAATTGGTACACTGCGTAGACCATAAGCAGTTGCATAGCTGAAATATAGGGTAGAAAAGAGTTATAGGTGTTCAAAAAGTTATATTGGGTGACAAATAAACAGCAGCATTTATAGGAAGGTTGCAATATAAGGTGAAGTAGGGTTACAGTTATTCAAGGTGATTAAAAAATGTCGAATAAAATTGTAATATAGGGTCGCCCATAAGTACTTGCAGTTTGGGTGAAATATATTCGGGATTGGTGGATTTATAGTTAAGTAGGGTGGTTTAAACAAGTTAGACAATTTTTTAGTCAGGATAATCCATATGTTTATAAGTTATTGTTTTTGCGAAGCTTGAACATTCCATACGCGGGTGAAACCGCGGGTAATGGCTAGTACTATTATAAAATTGAAGTTGTCTGTTTGTTTGTTACCTCATCACGTAAGAACTACTGAACTGATTTTGCTGAATCTTTTTTTGTCGCAAAGCTTATTATAGTTTGACTTAAAACCTGGTATACATTCATCTCCCTACATTGACAGAAACGGTAGATATAAGGAAAAATCTACTATCATGTTCGGTAATTCGTATTGTAATCAGTCAATTGGTTCGACCGCATGCACCAAATTTTAGATACTTGCAGTAGCTTAGCTTTTATTCAAAATTACGAATATGTCAATGTAACATGTGTCGATTTTAAAAAATTTCCAACTAATATATCAAGTGTAATTTTTCAGGGCGTTCCATATATAGGATAGGAAGAATTAAATGGATTTAAAAAATCTTGAAAAAAGGTATATTAGGAGGCTTATAAGTAGTTGCATATATACAATGTTGTTGAAATAAGGGGGAAGTTATACGGGGTGGTTCAAAAAGATATGCTGAGTGGACCATAAACAGTTGTATATACCAGGGAGTTGAAAAACGGGTGGAGTTGTGAATTATATTTATAAGGACGGATAAGAAAATATATTGCTAGGGTCATAAGTAGTTGCATATACAATGTGGGTGAAATAAGGGTAAAATAGAATTAGATTTATAAAGGGTGGATAAAAAAATATGTTATCTGAGCAGTTAGGATATTTGAATTTTCTTGAGGTATTATTATAGTTATGAAATAGGTTGAAAAAAATGTTAGAAACAGTTGTTTATACAGGGTGATCGAAATATGAGATGAAGTGGAATTATAGTTTATAGGGTAGTTAAAAATATTTTTTATAACCACAAGTAGTTCACAAGTAGCATATTATAGGATGGTTGAAATATGTAGCGGGGTATAATTACTGTTATATCTATAGGTGGGTTTAAAATATGTTAAAAATTTTATGATTAACAACCTGTTTCATATACCAGATAGATGACATATAGGGTGGGCTAGAATTCTAAGCATACAGGGTGGTGAAAAATGTTATATAGGATGGCCCATAAGTAGTTGCGTATACAAGGTTGTTGAAATATAGCGTGGAGTAGAACAATAATTATACAGTGTGGGTAAAAAAATAGAAAAATTTTGGAGTACCTGAATTATGGGTCAAAGTGAAATTATCGTTCCACAGTGTGATTCAAACAAGGTTAGAAAAAGTTGCAAATGTAGGATGGTTTAAATGAAGTGTGGAGAGAAATTATATGTTATACTTTGCCTCAAAAATTCTGAGGTAATAGTGTAGCTCATAATTGGTTTCACAGATAGTATATTTGAAAAATTGTTACATAGGGTGCCCCATAAGCAGTTGCAGTTTTGATGAAATTTATTGGGAATTGATGGATTTATATTTATACAAGGTGGTACATTTACAGGAAAGGTAGAAATATTAGATACTTGCATCAGCTTAGCTTTTATTCAAAATTTGGAATATGCCAATGTAACATGTTTCATTTAAAAAAAATCAACTGATACATCAATTGTAATTTTACAGGGTGTTTCATATATTGGATATGTGAAACTTAGAGCGAAGTAGAATTACATGGATTTAAAAAATATTGAAAAAAGGTATATGAGGTGGTCCATAAGCAACTGCATATATGCAATGTGGGTGAAATATGGAGCAAGTTATATGGGGTGGTTCAAAAAAGGTATTTTGAGTGGATCATAAATAGTTGCATATACCAGATGGAGTTGAATTATATTTATACAGCGTGGATAAAAAAATGTGTTGTGTAAGCAGTTAAGATATTTAAATTTTCTTGAGCTATTATTATAATTATGAAATGGGTTGAAAAAAATGTTAAAAGTGGTTGTTTATACAGGGTGGTTGAAATATAAGATGGAGTAAAGTTATAGTTTATAGGGTGATTAAAAAAATGTTTTATATCCACAAGTAATTCACAAGTTCACAAGCAGCACATATAGGATGGTTGAAATATGTAGCACAGTATAATTACAGCTAAACAGGTGGGTTTAAAAAATATTATAATGGATCTGCAAGCTGTTCCATATACCGGATAGATGAATTATAGGGTGGGGCAAAAATGTTATATGGCTTATAAATACTTGCATATACAAAGTTGTTGAAGTATAGGGTGGAGTAGAATAATAATTAGAGAGTGTGGGTAAAAAAACTGTTATATAGGTTAGAGAAATGGAGTACCTGAAATATGGGGCCAAGTCAAGTTATAGTCACACATTGTGATTAGGTTAGAAAAAGTTGCAAATGAAGGGTGATTTAAATGAAGTGTGGAGAGAAATTATACTTTATACTGTGGTTTAAAAATATGAGGAAATATTGTGAAATAGTGTAGCTCATTATCAATTGCACAGATAGAATATTTGAAATATAGGGAGGAATAGAGTTATGTAGTTGAGTATTTAAAAGAGTATTACATAGGGTGCCCAATAAGCAGTTGCAGTTTTGGTGAAAGTTAATGGCAAGTAATGGATTTATATTTATACAGGATGGTACAAAAAAACTGGGTGGCCGATAAGTAGTTGTACATACAAGGTGGTTGAAATGGAGGGTGAAGTAGAAGTATAGTTTAACAGTGTGGATAAAAAATTGTATGAAAAAATTTCTAGAATAGAACATGAGCTATGTTGCATATATGCAATATCTGAAACATGGGGTGAAGTAATATTATAGTAATACAGTGTGATTAAAACAATGTTAAAATATGTTGCATATAATGGGTGGTGGACATATAAGGTGGAGACAAATTATTATTTTCCAGGGTGGTTAAAAAATGTCAGAAAAATGGTTATTTATTAGTCCATAAGCAGTAGCATAGATAAGATAGTTTAAATATATAGAGGATCAGAATTATAGTTAAGTGTTTAAAAAATGTTATAGGTATATGGTGACCCCTAAGAGTCACTAAGTAACTGAACAGTTCAGGTACCTAGTGACTCTTGGAGAGTAGGCAGACAGTTACCTAGTACAACAGTTACCTAGTAACAAGTCACCTAGTGACTCTTGGGGAGTAGGCATATTGAGGCCCCGAGTTCGATCTAGACTCTGAATCTCTTTTTCACTTTTGTCTCTTGATAATGGCTCCAAAGCAGGAGTCGAAACGTCCAGTATATAATAAATTCACACTCGGTTCTCACCCGGAACCTAGCCTTGTTCATAGTAATGACCGCGGAAGCCTCTCAGAACACACATATATATATATATATATATATATATATATATATATATATATATATAGATAGTTTTGTTGGGTTTGGCTCCAATAAAATTACCAGGTTACTTTAGAATCATATATATTTTGGTTTAGGAACGTTTCGCTAGTTTATTTTCTAGCTTCTTCACTATCAAAAAATGATGATTACAATAACCGTAACATCTTGCATGCAGTGAAAGGTGAAAACATGAAAAGCCGAGATAGCAAGTTATTTTAAGGTTAGTCGGTCATATAACATATATATGTTATATGAGAAGTGTACTAACTTACAATTCATACGTCAAATATACCATAGGTGGTTCAACCACAATTGACTTTGCACAACTATCATATTACAAATTCCTAGAATACTTAGAAGTCACTAACATATTTTATACTAACAATTTTAATTTTATTTTCGAATTACCTTTGTAAGGTTAATATTATGATTTGATATTTCTAGCGATATTGTGCTATTTACAGATGTTTCATTTTCATTTAAAAGTTGATGAAAAGCATCAACTTTTCATTTATAAGGGGAGTTGTTATATTGACTTCACACTAGTATCATATTACAACTTCCTAGAATTCTTAGAAGTCACGTAGACGCTTTGTTCACATGAGAACTGATGACGCAGCGTCAGCATTTTTATGTTATAAATGTAACCGCAAACTATTCTCAGTGTGCATTATCTTCAAATAACTTCATACTTATAATATTGTAACTTAAATATATCTATTTTTTGTGAAATAAATAATTTTTAAAAAGTGAATTTAGTGAAACCAACTCTAAAATTGGCGCAGTCAGTAGGATAATCCAGACGTAATTAGAACAAAAAACATTCTAACTAATTACGGTGGTTTCCTAATCTTCGCAGATACAAAGAACCTACTTGGACACCAACTACCGAGCTCAACAAGGGAACAAGCAGCGTAAACGTAAACCTTAAGAAGTTAAAATATTTAATAATTTTTGAACAACATGTTCTATCATTTTTCCTATTTTAAGTGAACCATCCTAAATATTTACCCAAGAACGAATCTTGAAATTTTATTTCGTATTTTATTTTGATAGTTTAAGAAATTCCAAATATTTATTTATGTTTATACCTTTATTCGACTTGTACTTATTTTAGAACCAGTAACAAAAACTTATTTCTTATATTTTTGTTCATTTTAATTACAATCACAATTATTTACTTCGCTTTTCCAAGCTTTGTATTTTCCTAATATTGCACAATCTTGAGTAAAATTACAAAATGTCAGAAACTAGAGCCGTGGCACAAAATGTAGAGCCCTACAAGCTCTCAGAAATTTTTGCTATTATTCCCGAATACGATGGGAACCCAATATTTTTAAACACATTTATCTGTTGTTGCAATACCGCATATAATATGGCATCTGATAGTCAGCAAGTTCTGTTAATTCTCCACATTAAGAACAAACTCAGTGGACGAGCCGCTGAACTAGTTAATTCACGTGACCCCAGCCATTTAGCGGACATTCAAAGTCTATTAGAAAACCATTTTGGATATCCAAGGGATCTCTCCGCCCTCATTCAGGACCTGCAAAAAATGAGGCAATCACCAAACGAGTCTCCATTGACATTTTCAGCTAGGCTTCAAACGCACCAAGCTAAAATGTTAGCTGTTAATAAACAAAATCTAACTGTCAAGGAGAAACAGGCCCAAATTGACTTAATCGAGTTAATGGCTCTAACTAGCCTACTTACGGGTCTAGAGCCGAAAATTGGCCAAATTGTGCGAGCCAGTGATCCCAAAGATATCCTGACCGCTATTTCCCGTATTAAGAGAGAATTGCAGTTGTCTAATCTAGAAACTCAAAAATGTTCAATCAACCGAAATCCACCACAACCGCCTCGTAAACCGAATAATGGTCCACCCTCAAAACAATGTTCGTTTTGCAAAAGAATCGGACATTTCAGCAGCGAATGCCTCATCAGAATGAGACAATCCCAGACTAATCAAAATTCTCACCCAATCTACTCGGGTCATCGCCCATATTATGCGAATCAGTCTGCTAATCACCCTACGAATTTTAATAATAGACCTCAATTTTCTCACCAACAACAACAACCCTCAACAAGTAGACCAACTCCGACTTCTACTAATTATAGGCCAAAACTGAGTTTTTTCAAACAACAACAACAGAAAACTCACCGCCTAAATAACCAACAATATGATCACACCTATAATTTTTCATACGATGAACCACAAAATGTTCAAACACAAACTGAATACGAAACCGTATCAGACAATTATTACCCGGACACATACAAACACATCCAAACGAAAACGCATGTAATGACAATTATAACCAACAATATGATGAGTATTACGACAGCGAACAGTTTTCTTCCCAACAAAATTTTCAGACTATCCCTGCAGAAGCAAAACCTCCCGATCATGAAATCTCCGATCTTCAAACACAAATTCAAACGATGAACTTGAACGATTTCAATTCAAACCTAAATTTTCCCGAACAGAATTTTCGGTAAGGCCACTTCTTTCGGTCAATTCGAAAAACCTTTACTACATCACCGACTCTTCCGATACATTCAAACTCCTTATTGACACCGGAGCAGGTCTGTCAATATTTAAGCCCCAAACTTGCCAACGATTTAAACAACGATTTCCCGAAAACGTAGTCATCCAAGGAATCACTGATCAGAAAATCTTAATCAACGAATCCACCTTTCAATGCCGCCGACCCACACAAGGTGTATATTTGCAACATCGACATTGAATTCGACGGATTACTGGGTTCAGATTTCCTTGAACATTATAACTGCGTTATAGATTTTAACAGCAAACAACTTGTCACCAATTTTAAAACCTTACCTCTCTACAAAGTTACGGATGATACTGTCATGTGTACTCAGAACCCTTCAACTTTCAATAACTGCATCCCGGTAAATACAATTTCTTTAGAACCCCGAACAGAACAAATCTGTAAATTAAAATGTAATCTCACTAATACTGAAGCTTTCCTATCATCTGCCGAAATAAAAAAAGTTTATCTTCCCCATGCCCTTGATAAAATTAATGAAAAAGGCGAATTTCTTACTTCTGTTTTAAATACAAATGCTAATATCTGTTAATTTCCACAATTTGGAACTCGAGCCGATAAACAATTTTTTCGTAAACATTCTTTCCGAAAATTACCCACAAAACTTAACCGAGCCTGATAGACAAACTACAATTATGGAACAACTTCTGTTAGAACAACTGAGCGATGAGGAAGCCGAACTTATTTCTCAACTTTGGCTCGAATATTCCAACATATTCTATTTAGAAGGTGACCAACTCACCTTTACAAACGAAATCAAACATCCAATAGATACTAATAACGCGAAACCCTCTTTCACAAAGTCATATATCAAAGATGCTTGACCAATGCATTATCCGTCCGTCTAATTCGTCATGGTCATCCCCGGTTTGGGTAGTTCCCAAAAAACTAGACGCATCTGGTACCCAAAAATGGCGTGTCGTCGTCGATTATCGTAAACTAAATGAACTTACTGTTGACGACAAATACCCCCTAACAAACATTTCGTATTTACTTGACCAACTGGGTAAATGCCAATACTTCACCACTCTAGACTTAGCTTCAGGGTTTCACCAAATCGAAATTGATACTAAAGGCATCCAAAAAACAGCATTCACAGTTGATAATGGTCATTTCGAATTCGTTAGAAAGCCCTTCGGTCTTAAAAACGTTCCATCCACCTTCCAAAAGGTAATGGATAATATTCTTTTAGGTGTTCAAAACGAGAGATGTTTAGTCTATATGGACGACATTATCGTTTATTCTCCGACTATACATGAGCACATAGCCCGACTTTCTGAAGTTTTCAAACGATTGCGAAACGCTAATCTGAAGATCCAACCCGACAAATGCGAGTTTCTTCGCAAAGAGGTCGCTTACCTTGGCCACCTTATAACTCCTGAAAGCGTGAAGCCTAACCTCTCAAAGGTAGATTGTATTCTAAATTTTCCCCAACCAAAAAACCCAAAAGACATCAAGTCCTTCTTAGGGTTAGCTGGTTATTACAGGCGATTCATCCCCAATTTCGCCACGATTTCGAAACCTTTGACAAGATTACTTCAAAAAGACATACCTTTCCACTTCGATTCCGAATGCGTCAAATCTTTTGACGAATTAAAAAGAGCCCTTACTTCTACCCCCATACTTATATACCCCAATTTTGAAGAGCCATTTGTTCTCACAACCGACGCCAGTTCTTTTGCTATCGGCGCAGTCCTCTCTCAATGCACTGTAGGTAAAGATTTGCCCATAGCCTATGCCTCTAGAACTCTCTGCAATGCTAAAACTAAGTATTCAACCATAGAACGAGAACTCCTTGCAATAATGTGGGCGGTTAAACACTTTAGACCAATAATTTTTGGCCGTAAGTTTCTACTTTTGACCGATCACCGCCCGTTAACTTGGCTGTTTTCCATAAAGGATCCTGGAAGTAGACTTGCAAGATGGCTGATTAAGCTCGAGGAGTACGACTATCAAATAATTTACAAACCCGGCAAAGTAAATAAAAATGCCGACGCTCTCTCTCGCATTAAACTTAACAACTTTAATGAATACATATCATTTCAAGCAAACAATCACCTAACACCATTTACAGTACTCCCAACAAACGAAACTGACGATGACTCACAAGAACCCCAGACAAGAAGTCCCATTAATCTCCAACAAATCTCTGAAGAATTTAGAACTTTTGTCGAGCAATATCAAACCGTTTCACTCATAGATTACGACAAAATTCAATTCTCTAATTGCCAACTCTTAGACCGAGAAAACAAAAACATTCTAGTATTTCCCCAAGGCTCTCTCATGAAAGATTTTCACCATAACATCATCGAAGACATTTTTGATGAAAATGCTGATTTCCATACCCCAAGAGTAAATGTCTTTGCAAGCAAAAGTGTCAGAAAAAGACGCTATTACATCGTCCCTCTCCCTTCAAATATATTGTGTTGAGAATAACATTGATTTGCCCATTCTGGAAATGCTTTCGTTTATCTTTTCTGAAATCGATATTAGATGGAAAATTTGCCAAAATATCGTCCAAACGATTGAGAAAGACCAAATACCTATCATTCTCGACCAATTCCATAACGGTAAAAATAATATACATCGAGGTATCAATGAAACCATCCGCAGAATAAAAGAAAAATACAATTGACTAATTAACTAAGGTCGTTGACAATTTTATCAAAAACTGTCAAACTTGTCAGAGCAAAAGTTTACCGAAAGAATCTCGACAACCCACTTGTCATTACTGAAACTCCACGGACATCCTTTGAACGTGTCAACATCGATATTCTAGAAGTCCCGACAAAAAAGTACGCATTGACTATCCGGGACGAACTAACAAAATTCTTTCAGGCCTACCCCATAACCGACAAATACGCAAAAACCGTTGTTAGTACTTTGCTACTATATTTCCAACACTTTGGTACCCCATTACGGATACACTGTGATTATGGCACGGAATTCGACAACGCACTAATGAGAGATTTGTGTAAGCTATTTGATATTAAACTGTCCTATTCTAGCGTGGGACATCCGCAGTCAAATGGTTCATTAGAACGATTCCACTCGACCTTACTAGATATGAGTAGAATCCACAAATTAGAGAATCCCGACGAACACCCGTTCAACATCCTTCCTTATGCAATCATCGCATACAACAACTCTGTAAACAAAACTCACGGATTCACTCCTTACGAACTTGTTTACGGACATACTTCGAGTAGGATTCCCGAAACTCTCCACAACCAACAATCATTGATAACTAAATACATCTGAGATCTCAACAACCGTATCACACGCTATTACAAAATCGCAAAAAGCACAAAGCGAAAGCCCGATTTGATAAACATGTTTCCGAAAATCTTCCGAATTATCAAATAGGCGATAAAGTCTATATTAAGGAATCCCAAATCAAGGACAAACTCCAAAATGAATTCAATGGTCTTTTCGAAATCCTGGAGATTCACAAAAATTCCGCGACATTACTAAATCCAAAAACCAAACAAAAAACTAAAGTAAATTGCTACAGAATGAAACCGTTCTCAGAAAGTTAATTTCTGTTACAGGTTGTGCCTGCTGTTCGGATGAGCAGTAGCCCAATATCAACTCGAACCTATAAATAACACATTAGGGATATATTACGCTGCATACTTGATGGCGCAGGTACTCTTTTTAAAGCAATTACCGGAAACTTAGTCGCGGATGACGGTAAATATTTTACTGATAACATAAATAGGCTCAATCAAGGTCAATTAGAAATAGAGAATTTACTCAAAAACCAAATCAGTGTAACTACCTCTGTCATTAAAAACTTCAACGAGACCATCCAAAAACTTCAAATTGACGAAAAAGTCTTCAACAGCAATATGAAAAAATTAGAAACCACAATCGGCAAATTTAACGAAAAAGTCGGTTACATTGAAATGAAACTTATGTTGCTCGAATTATGCGAGAAACTAATGGAGAATTACCATTACTTGGAAGATAGCCTAAATGATGTGCTAAATTCAATTACTTTCGCGCGTCTTAAAATCATACATACATCTAGTTTAACCACCGAACATCTTATTACGGCATTCCAAGAAATATCACAAAACCTAATAAAAGACAATCTTCCACTACCAATAAAATATTCAAGCATTGGTCAATACTGGAAATTATCGAGTTAGAAGCTTTCCAAACAAACCCAGATGTTATTTTCGTCTTAAGAATTCCATTAGTAGAACAACAACCATATACCCTTTTCCGGTTATACCCTATCCCAATTTACGATGACAGAACTGGGTTACATCACCTTTTGTCTTTCACTCAAAAGTATCTCGCGAAAAACGAAGACTCTTTAATGTTTATTTCAATCAAGGACGCGTGTAAACCGCTTGCTGTTGGAAGAAAATTGTGTCCCGATCTATACGCCTATCCTATAGACTCTAAGGCAAGGCGCAAATTGAGATGCATATAGCGCGTGTGAGATGACAGCACAGCGCGAACTTTTGTAACATATGGTATTGAATAGAACAGCGCAAATTGGCAACAAAGTGTCGCGAGGCACGACACGCGTCTACTGTCAGTCGCGTAGCCGTCTTAGAGCATTTACTTTCTAGAGATAGCCTGCAGTGCACATATGTCGTGGTAAGACTAAGGAGAGAGAGGGCAATAGAGAGGGCAAGAGGCTATTTCACTCGGTTGGGAGCTCCTTCCAATGAAATACGTTCAGCATGTTGTTTATTGGCTGCTTCCACCCACTAAGTGAAATAGCCTCTTACTGTCTCTATTGCCCTCTCTTTCTAGCCTTGCAACGATTTTATGCTTGACAGGCTATATCTAGATGGTAAATGATCTAAGAGCCCTGTAGTTAAGACACAGTTTCTCGTGTCGCGCGTGTAAACAGATTGTCAAGTGTTTTGAGAAATGGTAAGATCAGACTTTAATAGAGGCGGTAAGATATCAAAAAGGGTGCTACAGTACAAAATATACTAATTATGTAAAGACAAAATTAAAATATAAAATTTATTTGATCGTTAATCATATAGTTTCTGAGGCAATTGGCGATGAACTGCGTCTCAATATGCGGACCACCACGGGAGGTGTGTGACACGTGCTGGACGAGCCACTCGTGTCATGTCACCTCAAACGTGCTATACGCGTCTCAATTTGCGCCTTGCCTAACGCACCGTGCGAGGTTCAACTTCTGAAAAGTATTCAAAATGTGCCGGACAAGTGCAGAAGTGCAGTAATTTTTAGTCAGGGTTACAGTGTCCAAAAACAACAAAATATGTGGCTTGTCGTGACCTCCGAACCCTTACGTGTTGTGGTGAGTTGCAATCAAAAGAACTCAACTACTTTAACTCTAGTGCGCAACTCCATTCTAAAACTCCAATCGGAGTGTAGTGCCTTTGTAGGTGTTACTAAGGTCCAAGCTGAGTCCGGAAAAGAAACAGCCCTTTCCGAAGTCTATCACACAGTTACCGTACCTTACAACTGTTGCGATACGGTTCCAGTTAGAACAGTACTCCAGAGACTTCGATGGTCTTATAAATCAGGCTTTCTTGGCCAAAAACATATCTTGGTTTACTTAAATCCAAGAAAGTACCAACCAACAGACGACGCCTTCATCGTATCTAAGAATGCTGCCTAAATTAAGACCATTATTAAAACCAAATCCGATTACAGAGACAACTGTATAAACATTTCATTTATAATAACGTATTTTCATAGGTTTTACCCATATTTTATGTATTACCCTTCTTATTTTTACTAACCATTTACCCTTATTATATTATATAAATTTGATGTTTGATTTATTATTGACACTAACATATTTTATACTAACAATTTTAATTTTATTTTCGAATTACCTTTGTAAGGTTAATATTATGATTTGATATTTCTAGCGATATTGTGCTATTTACAGATGTTTCATTTTCATTTAAAAGTTGATGAAAAGCATCAACTTTTCATTTATAAGGGGAGTTGTTATATTGACTTCACACAAGTATCATATTACAACTTCCTAGAATTCTTAGAAGTCACGTAGACGCTTTGTTCACATAAGAACTGATGACGCAGCGTCAGCATTTTTATGTTATAAATGTAACCACAAACTATTCTCAGTGTTCATTATCTTCAAATAACTTCGTACTTATAATATTGTAACTTAAATATATATATTTGTTTGTGAAATAAATAATTTTTAAAAAGTGAATTTAGTGAAACCAAATCTAAAATATACGAGTATGAACTAGGCTAGGTTCCGGGTGAGAACCGCGTCTGAGTTTATTAAATGCTCGACGTTTCGACTCCTTTGGAGCCATTATCAAGAGGCAAATGTGAAAAGGAGTTTCAAGAGTCTACTTCCTACTTCCCAAGAGTCACTAGGTAACTAGTAACAACAGTTACCTAGAAACAACAGTTACCTAGTACAACAGTTACCTAGTAACAAGTCACCTAGTGACTCTTGGGGAGTAGGCATATTGAGGCCCCGAGTTCGATCTAGACTCTGAAACTCTTTTTCACTTTTGTTTCTTGATAATGGCTCCAAAGCAGGAGTCGAAACGCCGAGGAGCATTTAATAAACTCAGACGCGGTTCTCACCCTGAACCTAGCCTAGTTCATAATAATGACCGCGGAAGCCTCTAAGGACATATATATATATATATATATATATATATATATATATATATATATATATATACACCTAACCTAATACAACCAAAACTGCTTTACAATTCTTTTTAATATATAATACCTGTAACAAACACTATTTCATGAAATTTTGTAGTTTGTTCGTACTATAAAAGCATCACACACATCAATATAAAAAAGTGTAAAATGTGCTTCTAATTAGACATTTTGATAGCAATTATTTACCTATCTCTATATACCCAATATATAAAGCCTATTCTCATTCTTTTCAATCCGATTCTGTATATAGGGCGTGTGACTGCCGAACGGCCCGTCATGATATTTAAAGCAGATATGCCATTCAAGTCTGACAAATCGTGTTCTGGAATACGCTATCGGCCTTTAATTTTCCACTGTCCCCTTTAAAAGGCTCTTTAATGGCTTATGTGGTTTTTGTCACTTCTTAACATTTTTCCTCTTGTTTACTATTGCTTACTATTTTATTTTTCTGAGGTATCCAAAATTTGGAAAATCAAATAAATGGAAATTGTATGATTTTGTAAGAGTTGTATTATTTTCTAAATTACTAAATATTGGTACTGATTGATTAGTTTAGTGTTTATTAGAGATTAATTGGTGAGAGCATTGTGCTTAGAGATTATCAGCATAAGAATATAATATAATATTTTTAAGAATTCACTGATAGATTTTAAAGGCATATTTTGAAAAAAGTCTCAGAAATTCTTTAAATGTGATACATATGCTTTAGTGGTAAAACATACATTATATTTATTTTCACAGATTTTTCGGACATACAACCACACTTGGATTAAAAATTATATTTAAGAATACCAAATGTTTCACGTCTGGACCAGCTCTTGTTACCAATGGAATTATAATAAAATGTGAATTTGAAGTTGAATATTTGACAGTTTAACAATGTCTTTACGTGTGCTTCGAATGCAATGGGTGCTCTCTGTCTCGCATTATATTACGATAAAAATGGTATGGACGCATGCAATATATAATAACAATACTGGTTGCTTTCCAATTACCCTATAACAGCGCCCAATGCGGCACAATGTTTACCACTAAGGCTAGCCACACACTGGCAACTTTTTAGTTTCGATGATGGAAAAATTCAATTAAGGACGCGAAAAATATACAAATAAGTTTGGGTACATAAACTGTTTACCACCAAGGCAAGTTTAAAAATCAAGAGAAACTTTAGTGTCAGGAGACACATGAACATATGCGTTCTATTTGTAAGCAACAATTGAGTCGGCAAGAAAATCGAATGTGTTGAAATTTTTTAGTTGCCGCAACTAAATAATTCAATGTGTGAGGGCTCTCATAAGAAATATGTAATTGTTAAAAACAAGTTAACATAAAAATGTGTTCCAACTAAAGTCGGGATTGTGCGGTACTGTTACTTTGTTGCTCTGGAAATTCGAAAAGTTTTGTGTTGATGTAATATTATCACTGCAACTGAGAGAAACCCGATAAAAAATAAACACCCTGATAAAAATTAACGCACCACTTACCAATTTAAAATATTTACATTAACCAGAATAAAATTGATGTAAATTAAATCATATTTTATGACAATTATGACATTTGTGATTTACATATTTTTTCTTAATAAAAATATCTGACGTCTACACCTAATTACTTCATTCATACGTCGTGATATTTTTGGATTATATTTTCAATAATTTCCTGAAAATATTTTCCCATTCTGCATTTAATGAATCTGCCAGTTGGTTGTGTTTTATAGGTATACGTAAATGGTCAATGGGGTTTAAGTCAGAACAGTTAGGTGGCCATTCCATTAATGGGTTGTCAAAATCTTTTAAATAATAGCATCATCTGTCTAACCCCATGGGACTGATACAAGTAAAAAATTGGATCCCATAGAAGAAGCAGAGGGACTTGTGTTCTCAATTAGCGTATTTTCAAAATGATAGTGTCCGACCGAAGGTCAGATCTTGGCCGAAGCCGAAGCTGATTGTTCGGCCTTAGTCTTCTTAGCCGAAGGCCGAAGGTTTCATTTTGTATGAAATTATTATAAACACTGTGCACGAAAAGTATGGAACCTACCAATTAAAATCTATCCAGATAAAAGAAAAAAACCTTCGGACACGTCAATCTTAATTTAATAATGCGCAATTTGGACATAAATGGATTTCTGATGACGTCATTAATGTGATCAATTTTTTTAAATGGCCACCCCAATACATGATATATCGATTTGAAAGATCTAGTAATTCATCGTACAGGACATTTAAATTTCAAATTGGTTACATAACACGTTTTTCTAGAAAAAAAATCTTCTATTCACATAAACCAAAAAAATCTACTGGAAGGCATGAATATAACAAAATAATAAGAAAAACTCAGTGTTCCAATTATCCACCACTTACTAGCTGACAATGAGCAATGCGATTTTCAAATCCTTTTTTAACGTTTGATAACACCTGAGGAGTGAATAGTCTGATTTCTTCCATTATCTTATCTTTAAATTTTCAGTACCTACTATTTGGTCGGTTTACATAAACTTTTCATTTCAGATAGCCCAACAAAACGAACTCGAGAGGAGTTAGGTCGGAAGATCTAGCAGGCCAGAAAATCGGCCCTCTCCTACAAATCCATTTGTTTGGGAAAATGATATCTAAATAATTTCGGACAGGTTGTGAATCATGTGTCGGTGCATCGCCCTGCTGAAATCATAGAACATCATTAGGCATGCAGGGATGCTCTGCATTTGTAAAGATTCCTGCAATTGTATTATGTTTTGCTGTAGTAGTTCCAAATAATTCGCACCATCTAGTGCAACTTCAATAAGAAACGGATCAATGACTGCAGTGCCAACAATGCCTATACATTGATCCTCTGTGGGCGTTGTGTATGTGCTTCCATCATCCATTGTGGGTTTTCAGGTGCTCAACATCTACAGTTCTGCGTATTAGCAGAACCATTTAAACAAAAAGTTGCTTCGTCTGAGAAAATTATACGACTTGAAAATTGCAGAACGTTTATCATTCTTCCACAGAATTCAACTTTCAGTCAAAATCATCTCCCAACTTCAGCTCACGGTCTTCAGAATTTTTGACTTAACTATTGAGCAGCACCAGTGTCAAATGTGATGGTGATCTTCTTGCCATTGTTGGTACCTTGAATGAATAAACTGCCTTACAAAATCTTCGGATAGATACTGTCTTGGAGGCTGGTGGATGGCTATTCAGCTTTCGCCCCTCCATGCTGGCTACTCGGAGTTTTCCTGCTTGTTAGTATTGTTAGGTTGACTCCCTCTAGATCTTTGTGGCACCCTAATCCTACAATCTCTTTTAAAATGTCCAGATCGTCCTCAACGGAAACATTCTATGCGGGTAGATTCATTTCTTTGTGGTATTTTCTGAAATCTTCGTTATTTCATTCAGAAACTCAGTAAACATGGTTTTTACCTTAGCATTGCTTCTTGATCTACTTTCTGAAATAAGACTGCTCCCACTTTACGCTTAAACCTATTCATCCCTGCCTCAATTTCTAAAGCACGGAGAAGGGCTTCATTGCACTTTTTAATACCACTTAGTCGCAGGCTTTTTAGGGTTCCGTATATACAATATACGGATACCCTTATAATATCACTCAGGATTTCTGCCTCTGTCACATCACAGCCATTTTCTCCTAAACTACTGGACGGAAGAGGTTGAAATTTGGTATCAATGTATAGTTTGGTGACCCGATCAGGAGTACATATCGTAAAAGAAAAAATTTTGATTATAGGGGTACTTCTGGGGGGAAAAAATAAAAAAATCGACTGTTCCCCCCCCTGATCTCCGAAACTACTCAGCCTAAAAGTTTGAAAAAAATAGGAAATATAGAGCGTTGCCCGAACTTTACAGGAAAATTGAAGAGAAACCATTAATATTAATTTTGGGGGGCAAATTATAGAATTAAATAAAAATTTAAAACTAAAAAATTTTCAAACGCATCATGTAATATATCAAATGAAAGGTCTCATTCTGAGGAACACAAATATTTTTTTTTCATATTAAAAAAAATAATTTAAAAGATATTAACGAAAATATACCAAAATTTACCCATTCCCCCCCTTATCTCCGAAACTATAAAACGTAAAGTTTTGAAAAAAAAAATAGATTTATAGGTTCTGATCTGAAGTTTACTGGAAAAATAAGGATAAACCTCTACTTTTAATTTTGGGGGGCCAATTACAGAATTAAATGGAAAATATAAAATTAAAATTGTTTCTAACCCATCATGTTATATATCAAATGAGAGGGCTCCTTACAACGAAAACAAATATATTTTTTTCAAATTTTTAAAATAAATTAATTAAAAGATATTAACAAAAATATAAAAAAATTTACCCATTCCCCCCCTTATCGCCGAAACCATAAGCTGGAAAATTTTGGAAAAACTGGAAGTATAGCCCCTCACCTGAACTTTACTGGAAAAATAAGAAGAAACCCTAATATTCATTTTGGGTGGCAAATTATAGAATTAAATGGAAAATAAAAAATTATAATTGTTTCTAACGGGTCATGTAATATATCAAATCCCAGTGCTCATTATGACGAATAGGTACAAATATATTTTTTTAATTTTTTTAAAATAAATATTTTAAAATATATTAAAAAAATTACCCATTCTCCCCGTTATTCCCCAAACTCTAAGACCTCATTTTTTTTGTTTATAGGAAAAATATGAAAAAAAAATCCCTAATTCTATTATTTGGAGGCCAAATAATACCAAATAAAACGGAAAATAAACTACTAGAAAACCCCCATAGTAATTTTAGGGACAAATTATAGAATTAAAAGGAAAATAAAGATTCAATTTTCAAACGCATCATGTAATATATTATATAAAAGGCTCATTATGTGAATTACAAATATAACATATTTTTAAATCATTTGTATAAATGATATTAAAAGTATTAAACATCGACTTAATTCCCACTTTAGAAACTACACTATTTAAAATTTGAAAAATATATTTTATTTATATTTTTAAATAATTTGAATAACAGATTTAATAATTTATAATTTAAACTTTGACCTATTTTGCCGTTTTTCTTTCTTTCTTATTCTTGCAATCTACAGAGCCTCAAAACTCAGACAGTAGATTATAAAAGGCATTTCTGAAAGTTTATTAGTAAAATAAAACTCTAATGTTACTTTATGGGGGACAAATTAGAAAATTTAATACATATGTATTGTGCTAAAAATCAAGCGAATCCTAAAGCAGATAAAATAAAAAGTCTATGTTTATACTTAAGTATAAGAAAATGCACTCATTCCCTGCTTGTTTGAAACTGGAATATTCGAATCTTGATGGTGGTACGGAACCCTAAGTATGCGAGTCCAACTCACACTTGACCAAATTATTTTAATTTCACCACCCCTAATGCCATCCATCAATAAAGCTTTGAGTGGCCAACTGCTCCTGAAATTCTTCTGTTGCATCTAGATAAGTTCGGTTTCCGTGGCGTATATGTCTGCTTCGAATTCTTTTTTCCCAGATTTCTATTCGTGAACTAAGTTGCACTTGGTATACTTGACAAAGACTTTGATTGCCATACCGCCGGTCAAGAACTAAGACTAATTTGTCAAAATTTGCCTGTTGCTCTTCTGGGATAC
This sequence comes from Octodonta nipae, assembly GCA_034190945.1. Lineage (NCBI taxonomy): Eukaryota > Metazoa > Arthropoda > Insecta > Coleoptera > Chrysomelidae > Octodonta > Octodonta nipae. The sequence continues at coordinate 85,074,370 of CM067217.1, read as the reverse complement.
TTTGGAGTAACTCTTAGTGTAGAGCTCTTAAGGAAATCACAAGTGCTGTCTTTTGTACATTGGCCAAGAAGAAATTCCATAAAATGTAGGTTGTTTCACAAGTGAACCTCTAATAATAACAGTATCTGGATATTTTCTTTTCATTATTGGTTTTCTAAACTTCTCTCTTATTTTCTAATTTGTCGTGTACATTCTGAATTTCGTTTTATACTTTATGCATAACATTTTGTACTTTATGCATTTCATTTTGAAGTTTGTCTTCAACGAAACTGTTCCTTGTACTCCATTTTTAACCTTGTGAATTTAATCTTGTAATTTATCTTCAACTATTTCAATTTTCTTATTTACCTCATCGACTTCACATCTTATTTCTTTTATTTTACTGTCTACTACTTCTTTTGTTGTTTTTATTAGCTGTACCTACAAATTGTTGGAATTGCTCTTGTTGGGGTTTCATACATAGTACCTGTTCATTTTGCTTTTGCTCTTCCAATGATTTTAGTAATTGCTCTTGTTGAAATTTTATTTCTTGTTGGACTTTCTCATCCAGTATTTTTTTTGTCTTTTCTCACCTAGTAATTTAATTAACTGTTCTTGATCTTTTTGTTGGGCCTTCATAGTCTCTTCTAATTAGGAGTAAGCTTATTTGAAATTTCTTCACCCTGTTTGTTCATTTTTCTTGGGCTCTTGTATTCACCATTAATTGACCAACAGTCTTTATCCCAACTTCTGACGTCAATTGCTACGGATTCCCGTGGGTTTCAATTAGACACTTGTCGTCCAATTAATAGTACTTTATTTAACTATGGAAACCTACTTAAACTTCAACAATTCAAAATATAACACAAATTACATTCTGACCGTAAAACTAAACTTGGACCATATACTTAACTAAATGCGCTACTCAACTGAACTTAACTTACTCTCACAGAACACCTATTTATATACTATTTAACGTCCAAGAGTTCTCGAAATTACTGTGTGGCGATAATGTAGAAATCTGTAGATCTTTCCCGAACTGAGAGATAGCTTGTATATACAGGGCCTGGGCCGCCGAAGTTATAGCTGTCCGTGAAAATATTTTAAATGTATTAAAACGAACATGAATCCATTTTTTCCTGGTGTTCGCAGACGGCAACCACCTAAACATCTCAACCAGTCAACCTGTCACATTGCTTATCAAATATCAAATGTTAGACACTCATTGACAGAAAATTTATTTCTGTTGTTGCAAGAAATGTTTATTCATGTGTTACATTGTGTATAATTTGTCACAAGTTGATTGTCTGTTATGGAATCTAATTGATTTTGATTTTTCATGGTTTAGGAAAATATCATTTTCGTTGTATTCTAAATGTTATTTGTGGCATGTTCTTGATTATTTTTAAGTTTTCTTAGGAATAACACCACAATTGAATTAAAAAGCTGTATATTGAAAGAAAATACCAAACGTTTCAAAGTCGATTCTGACTTCGCTGTCAATGGCTTTAAAATATGTAATGAAAATGTAAATTGCAATTTACATTTTCATTAGAAATACATACATAGAATTGCATGATTGACGCAATTTAATGCTCTGCTGAGGAGGCAAAAACTTAACATGCTGATCACCTGCCTCCAGGAACTCCCGACGAACTTGACATTCTGCTCAGGAACACTTGTTAGACTTTTTGATAATGACCATATTTAAAAATTGGTGAAACTACGCCAAGTTTTAGGACCCTCGGAAACATACCTAAATTAAAGGAGAGATTGAAGAATGTAGAGTTTAGATTATAGATAGTAATATGTTTCTATTACGAATGACGGCATTTCTTCATATCCACAAAAGATATATTTTTTACCTTTTTCCGCAATAGTTCAATTAGTTCGTCATGAGAAAAGGGCCTTAAGTAAAAATATACCGAGTTTCCAGCAATTGACGTTGCTGAAGTTACAAAATATCGCGCTAGCTTAAACGTTAAGCTAGAAGAGTAGGTGTTCATAGTATAAATTTCTAGTTAAAAAAAATTAAGTAGTTAAAAAACTAGCAGACCTATGATATGCATATTTCTGGACGCAAATCAGGAAGACATTTGAAAAATTTTGAGCATCCAAGATATATTTTAAAATTAGGACGTCAAATATCATTACATTTATCCTATACTATTTTTTTATTACATACGTAAACAAGAAGAGCCTTTGAAAACCACGTTATTAAATAACATCATTCTTTTGCTTTCAGTCTCTTATTTGAGGTTAAATATTTCGAATTTTAAGACAGTTTTGATCGTGTTTTATGTCTTTTAGAGGCGTATGTATATTATCTTCTATAAGGATTTTGTTAAACAACTCATCTACAATGTAAAAATAGCGGCTGAATAGTTGTGATCTGCCATCGCAGTGCCACAAGTTGCAATTCCACTGCTATAATTGCGCTATTTTGCACTACATTTATAATTGCTCTAAACTTAAACAATTTTCAAAGCGAAGACCAATTATGCTTTTTTAGACTCTGGCTTCTTTTTGTTTAACTTATATCGATTGTTTAGGCGCTTTTTGAGAACTTTTTTTTTAAAAAGTACCCACTTGTTCTTTATCTGTTAGTAACCAGTTTGCCTAGATTACGGACTGTATATGTATTGACCTGTTTGGCGTAATTTGATGTTAACAATTATTTAACAAATTTGCATTTCCTTTGTAAATTGCACTCAATTTAATCAGCGTTGTCATGATGCTAATTCTATTACGGGGGTGGCAAAATATTCGAGTTCATAACTATTGACAGCGGCTTTTAGAAAATTTAATAACGTTGTTAAAAAATCCCGTTATATTTGTTTTTTTATTGGCGTTATGTCCATTATTCACAACTATATTTGTAGTCATAATACCTATTGCACACATAATTTGTGTAAATGCGAATTGTTCTACGTTGTTCAGCATTATTGCAAATTAAATATGCTGTTTTAGGTAAAAATACGGTTTCCTTTCTGTAGCATTATAGAATGTTATAAAACTGTCATGATGTAATATCTTTCTATTAATAATAATATTAAAAAATAAACAATTGCAATAACATTTTCATTTAAAAAATATTGCCTGTATTCTTTTTTATACCTTCTGAATTTAATGAGAATAGAACAACGACTCATACAATGCAGAAAATCTCTTACTGATCATTGACGATAGCGCCAGACATATTCACAAATTTAATTTTTATTGGACTATGCCTAAAGACAAAAGAATAGTTTGTTTCGTTCCTTTACTTAATTTTCGTGTAATATTAATGTCAATTTCTTTATTTGTAAATATTTTTAATATGATTTAGGCACTTTATTATTGGTTAAGATGACCTCGACCCAGACAGGAGGCTGTAAGGGGACCAACCGCGAGAGGTCGCTTCGAACGAGGGACGGATGGTCGCAATCGGTGTGACGAGACGCTGGCTGTTTGTAGTGGAGCGATCGAGCGGCAAGATTTTAAAGGGGAACAGCAGACAAATTCCGTGCGGCGATGTCGGATCGATGCAAATTACAACAGCTTTAAGAAACTTTAGATATCGCATGCCACTTTTATTCTTGATTTACTAGTGAATTTGTCAACCAACCATTGGCAGATAAATAAATAAGTACCCTACAATTGTCCTTAATTATTTAGCTTTAATAAAAGTGTTATTAAAACTTAGTATTAATATCCTGAGCGTAATAAAAAAGCATGTTATTGGAGTTTCTTTATCATCACAAGTTTAAAGAAATCGTAGAAATTTTAACCGTATTAATGCTCCTTATTTATATTCCTTTTCAGATCCTGGTTTGTTCCAATGCCTCCATGAGAGTGTTAACTGGAGGCCAATTAATTTTTTAATAGTATTTTAATAGTAAGATCAATCGACAGAGATCAGGGCAAATTTAAAAAGAGCTCTCTCTCTCTCTCACACTCTCTCTCTCTCACACTCTCTCACTCTCACACACTCTCTCTCTCTCATGACATCAACGAACTGCCCCGAATCATTGCACCGCATTGTCACTCACTTGTTTCCTGCGAAGCCTGAGCTACCCGCTTATCTTTCGTGGCAGGTGAGGGACGAAGATATACCACCAGTGACTATGAGTGAGCTGATGGGCGCGTGCAACCGGCTCCAAAACGGTAAGGCTCCCGGTCCAGATGGCATACCTAACATCGCACTAAAATGCGCCATAGACAATAGGCCTGACATGTTTCTACACATGTATGAGACCTGCCTAAAGCAGGGGGTTTTCCCGACTAAGTGGAAAAAGCAGAGGCTTGTGCTCCTCCCTAAAGGGGGAAAGAAACCTCCCGACGAACCGTCATCATATCGTCCCCTCTGTATGTTGGACTCTGCGGGAAAACTCCTTGAAAGGATAATAGCAGATAGGCTGGAGCCCTACGTTGAGCCGAAACTTTCCACCAACCAATTCGGGTTCAGAAAGGGGAGATCAACCATCGATGCCGTGAAGCTCGTTACCAGCATCGCCAGAGAGGCTATCTCGGGAAAGAGATGGAGAAGAGGTGGAAAAAAGTACTGTCTAATAGCCACCCTGGATATCAAGAACGCCTTTAACTCGGCCCGCTGGGACCGCATTTTGGAGGCTCTTGTCAGGATGGAAGTTCCGCAGTACTTGCGCAGAATGGTTTCAGCGTATTTCAAGGACCGCATCTTGTTGTACCAAACTGAAAATGGGCAAGTAGACTATAAGATCACAGGAGGTGTACCTCAGGGCTCTGTTCTTGGCCCCCTCTTATGGAACGTAATGTACAACGACCTGCTCCTGCTCGGTCTGCCTGAGGGCGTCAGGCTAGTGGCATTCGCCGATGATGTGGCATTGATCATAGTGCGCAAGCACATAGAAGAGATACAAACAACCTTCTCATTCGCTATAGCCACAATTCAGCATTGGATGCTCGCAGCGGACTTGAGTTTAGCAGAACAAAAGACCGAAACACTTCTTGTTAGCAGTCGAAAGGCAAGGGAAACCATCACCCTCAAAATAGGCGACTCCTACATACAGTCGCAGCCCTTCATCAGCTATTTGGGGGTGCTCCTGGACACACGGCTCAACTTCAAAGAGCACATAATCGCGGCCAGCAAGAAAGCAGCTGGGGTACAGGGGCATTATCTAGAATAATGCCGAATGTCGGAGGCCCTAGACAGATAAGAAGACAGCTACTGGCAACAGTAACTACTTCTGTTTTGTTGTACGGGGCACCGGTATGGGAGAAATCGCTCGAGCTACCATCGTACCGCCGGAAAATGAAATCAGTCCAGCGGCTCTCAGCGATTCGAGTGGCATCATCCTACCGCACTGTGTCTTACGAGGCGGTGAGTGTGATTGCCTCTACCCTACCAATCGACATCCTGGCTGCAGAAAGGGGACGGCTTTATCGCAGAAAGTTAGAGAAAGACCAACCGACAGGAAACAGCGATGAAAGAGCCATGAGTCTAAGGCAATGGCAGGAGAGGTGGGACAACTCTACTATAGGAAGGTGGACATATCGATTGATACCTAACATCAGTCGTTGGGTCAACCGCCAGCATGGGGAGGTTGGGTTCTACATCACTCAACTCCTGACTGGACATGGATGCTTTCGAGCATACCTGCACAGGTTCAGGAGGGCAAACTCCCCAAACTGCCCACACTGTACGGACGTGATAGAGGACGCGGAACACGTGTTCTTCTCCTGCCCCCGGTTTCAGGACGTGCTGAAGTGGAGAGGATTCTGGAGACTAATATCGTTCCAGAACAATTAGTAGAAGCCATGCTGAAGGGCCCCCAAGCCTGGAACTTGGTATCAGATTACGCGGAGACTATCCTCAAAGAACTCCGCAATACGTTCGAGGAGTAGGCTTTAGAGGCTTTCAATGTAAGAGCAGTAAACATCTGCAATGAACCACCCTTGCGAAGTAGTATTGACTAAGAGTGCCGCAGGGGATCATGGTTGTAGGAGAAAGAGGTTAGGGTTTTAGCGGGTATACGGTATACTGGTTTCAATGCAACGATTTACTCTTGCTTTGAAGTCATTACATCGGGAGTCCCGCACGACGGCCAGCACGTGCTAGCTAAGTACGGAATGTATTTCCCCCCTCTTCGGATAAAAAAAAACACTCTCTCTCTCACACTCTCTCACTCTCTCTCTCTCACTCTCTCTCACACACACACACACACAAAACATATGAAAGCATAATGAATTTCTGCACAGTCTTGTGGAATAATTTATCTAAAAATGACAAAATTGCCAACCAATAATAATAAAAATTCTGCCTTTCAGTCAAAAGGCAGGATTTTGCAGATTAGAGGTTCATAATGTAAAAGTTAATGTTATTAAATGCATGGATAGAAACTGTAACTGAGTGCAGGTGCCTTCAAACATGTAGTATTAATTTTCAACATACAGTTTCAAATATCTTGCAAAATATTAAGTTGATTTTAATAATAAATTAATATTAAATATGATATTTTAAAACATTTTTTAATATTTTTCCAAAAATATTAAAAATATTTTGGGATTTGACATTTCAATAAACTTAAAAATAATATTGGCCACTTTTCTCATGGAATAAAACATTTTCAAGTACGAAAAATTTCTCATCATCAGCACTAGTGGTCCGGTAGGAACAAACAAAACCTAATTCCACTTCAAATACTTGCAGATTTAGCCTTAAAAAAAGTTTTTGACAGAAATAATGACCCAGAAGCAAAAATAAAAGTTTGCGAATCTTAATAATCCCGACTTGACCATACAATGTATGGCATCATACTCCCTCTAAGGCACGCTGAGGGTGCCTTTAGGGCAAAATTCAGTAAACCCCAGATACCCGGGATATCAAAAGGGTTTAGCTCTGTGGGGTTTTCAGGCCCGTGGTTGGAGTCGTGGCAGCAGTTTCCCATGAATTTTCTGACCGTCCGGGCTGTCCCTAACAGGACGGCTTCTTGTATTTGTTTGTACCTAAAGATGTTCTTCCAGACCTAGGTATTTTAAATTGTTTAATAGATGTTTTGGGACTATTGCTGTCGTTTACATAACAATTGGTACAGTTCGTGTGTTGTTCATGTCCCACTGAGTCTTTATTTGAAATTCCAAATCTCTATATTTGGTTATTTTCTCAGCCTGCTTGACATTTATATTATTGTTGTTAGGAATTGCTATGTCAATTAAAGTTGTTTTCCGAGCGACTTTATCTACCAAAACTATATCTGGTCTATTGTGAGCAACAGTCCGATCAGTCAGTATCGTGCAGTCCCAGTACAGCTTGAGTTGTTATTTTCTAAAACAGATTCTGGTTTGTATTTATAGTATGGTAATCTTACCGACTGTGATAATTCATGTTTCAGTGCTAGTTCCTGCTGCAGTATTTTAGCCACAACATCGTGTCGTTCTTTGTATTCAGTTGTAGCGAATGCTTGACAACCTCCTGTGATATGCTGGATAGACTCAGATGTTTGGCAACGGTATCTGCATCTGTCGTTGTTAATAGAAGGGTCTTTAACGATGAACTTTAAATAGTTCTTAGTTGGAATTACTTGATCTTTGATTGCCAATATAAAACCTTCAATTTCAGGAAACATATGACCAGAGATCAACCAGTAGTTCGACGCTGCACTGTCGACATAATCTTGGTTGACGTCATTTATATATCTTCCATGAAGGGGCTTCTCTTTCCATTTCAGCAGTTTCTGATCAGTGGTCTGGTGGTGTAATTGGACGTGTTGTTGTGTCAGTCGCAGTGGTGTTGAATCATCAACCTGGCACATGACTCTGTGTAGATTAGAAAATTCTGCGAGTTTCTGGAAATGACTACGCAAAATAGAAATTTGTTGATCTAATAGTTTGCTTAGATCTGCCAATCTTCTTTCTCCTTCATACCGTGGCAAAGTTGTACGTTCAACAGAGCTCTTTGGATGGTGATCTTGAGCTTTTGTTAGTAAAACTCGAACTTTTCGTTGTAATTTTTCAATGTCAGTCTTGCACCAGTTAACTATACCGAAAGAGTAACCGAGCACTGGACATGCATAGGTGTTAATAGCCTGAAACAGAGTTTGGTTTTCAACAGTCGTCGTACCCTTCTATAAAACTCTGCTGTTAGGTCCTTTTTCATAGTCAAGTGATCAATTGGACGTGTTGTTGTGTCAGTCGCAGTGGTGTTGAGTCATCAACCTGACATATGACTCTGTGTAGATCAGAAAATTCTGCGAGTTTCTGGAAATGATTACGCAAATTGGAAATTTGTTGATCACGTAACTTGCCTATATCTGCCAATCCTCTTCCTCCTTCATACCGTGGCAACGTTGTACTTTCGACGGAGCTCTTTGGATGGTGATTTTGAACTTTTGTTAGTAAAACTCGTACTTTCCGTTGTAGTTGTTCAATGTCCGTCTTGCACCATTTAACTATTCCGAATGAGTAACTGAGTACTGAGCACGCGTAAGTGTTAATAGCCTGAAATAGATTTTTACTGTTAAGCTTAGTTTTCAACAGTCGTCTTACCCTTCTATAGAACTCTGTTGATAAGTCCTTTTTCATGGTGGAGTGATCAATTCGTTAAGCCTGCTTTATTCCAAGGTATTTATAAGTATGACCTTCCCCCATAGATTCAATTGAGGTGCCATCTCCCATTTCGAAGTGCCCCTGCTATATTTTGCCTTTAACTATATTAATAATTCGGCATTTGTCTAGGTCAAATTTCATATGGATGTCACTAGAGAACCCTTCTACTATTTTAAGCATATCATGCAGCTGTTGTTTCGTAGCTGCCATCAACTTTAAGTCGTCCATGTATAACAAATGGTTTATTTTTAATGCTTGTACGTTGTTGTGTTTGAGACTGAACCCAAAATTTGTCGAGTTCAGTTTGTTTGAGAGAGGGTTCATAGCCAGGCAGAACCAGGATAACAGCGGGCATAGAGAGTCTCCCTGGAATATACCCCTTCTGACTGGAATGGGGTCACTTTGTATCGAACAGTTGGCTTCATTCAGTGACATTTTGGTTTGCCAGGTGGACATGGCATATTCTAAAAAGTTAATAATACAATTATTCACAACGGAATCAATTATCAGTTGTTCTTTGCAGCCCATCGAATTTTTCACGCATCCCTTTTGTTGTTGAGTAATTATGTTGTTCAGCTCACAATGTTTGAAAATGCGATGATTAATGCACGATGTTATGAGTTTGTATAAGGTATTTATAAGGGTTGTTAGTGTTTCGTGGGTTGCGTAGAGTTTCTTGATCCAGTAATTTTGCACACCATCTGGTCCTGGTGCTTTCCAGTTATGGAGATGCTTCATTATGTTGGATGTGTCTTCCGTTGTAAATGGTAGGTGTTGCATGCCATCACAATTATGAAATGCAGCCTCCTCCTCATTAGTCCAGCTGGCTTTGGAGTTATAGGAGATTGTTGTGGAAAGCTGTGTTTTCCAGAATTCCTCGATGTCTGTTTTACTGGGATAACTAGGAGTTTCATTATTATTGATGTTGTTGAGATTTCTATAAAACCCTTTTTCTGATTTTCGCAACAGTGTGTTGTCTAGTTTCCGTTGGTTACTGGTTTTGCACCTTCTCAATCGACTTGTGTAGACGGAAAGTTTTTGTCGTAGACTGTCCAGACACTGCTGAGATGTGATGTTTTCTCCATCCCACTGGGAGTGTATTCGGTTATTGTCCATGATAGTCTTGACAAGTCTTTCTATTCTGTTGTTCTCTATACAACGAGGCCACTACTAATAATAAATTGTTTACATTAACAGCCGCAAATATCTTTCGCAAAAACATTTCAGGAATTTTGCTCACTTGTTTATTTATAGTCATGCTTTATTACAATTCAAAAATTTTAATTTTTTACTGTTTCTAGGTCATTACTCTGTAAAAAATAATCTGATTTAAAAAAATGATGTGTCAATAGAGACCTAAAAAGAGGTATCCCGTGATACCCCTTTGTATTTAAACTTGTAGAAGTGATATTCACCCCCGTTTAGGGGTTGAAACTGCAGGGGGACCGATACGTGCAAATTGTGTAAATATAAATTAACGTGTACTTTTTTGTCTTTTTCTTGTAAATATATTTTAAAAGATATTTTTGGTGGCTAGTTTTAAAATGAAAGCCCTGTATATAAAACTTAATTAACTGGGAAGCAGGCAGGTGGTTGTTAATGAAATACTCTTTATTTCTTTCGAAAAGCTTTCGGACAAATCTATTCCTTCTTCAGTTCAAACAGGAAGTTAAATAAAATCAGAATAATTACATTTACATAAATTACAACTTACGATATTTGAGGTTTTGTTGTTGAAACTGGCAGAATCCAGAGGAGAAAGGGGAGCATATCTTACTAGTCCATATTAATAATAGCTATTACAAATTACAAAAACTCTCATATGTTAGATGAATTATACTGACATTAGAATGACTTAAAGTCAGTTGAAAATTAAATTATAGTGAGTTACAAAAGATAGAAACTGAGATGCAAAATTTTGAACACAAAAATTTTAATAAAAATTAATATGATTAGTTTATCCCATATTTCACAAAAAAAAACAAGTTTAAGTAATAAGTGATGATTAATCAGTCGTTGAGGATAATAAATTGATTAATGTGACATTCTGTGAAATTTGGGACTCTATCTAATAGACCACAATAAATAATATTTAAGTTTTGTACATCGGTTCTCTTGTTGTATGCGGTTGGATTGGTTGTTAATGTGAACCATCTCTAGAAAGCTTCTTTAAATATTTTGTTCTTGTTCTAATATGCATACGTTGTCAAAATCTGCAGTGTTGTTGTTATTATGGCAGTGTATAGCAAAAGCACAGCTATCTTTGCCAAGTCTTATGTCATATTTTTTGAAATTATTCTTCCTTTGATATTTCTTGATGTTTGACCAACATATTGTTATATAGTCCGTGGGTTCAATTTAAAATTATACAACTAATATTCACTTTCACTTTTCTAGAACTTTTATTTACATCGAATATATACATAACAATTTTGCATATAAGCTCTTCGCTTCTCTAACTGACTTGCGATCGTGGGCTGCTTCATTTTTAAAACCAGCATCGAAAATCTCGTAAAATCAGTCATCAATCCTACAGCTGCCGAGCCATTTCCAGAATATTTTTTTTATCTTAGAAGCGATCGGTGTCGTACTGAAATGAAACAGGGTCGGCTTTGGTAAATTTCGTAATACTGTCCCCCTTTAATTCTGATCGTCCCGATCAGAAGCATCCTCTCCATGGTAGGGAGCGAGTCGATCTAAACGGACCACCTTCAACTTAGCCTTGGGGTTTCGACGGATCCGGTAGACGACGTCATTAAGCCTCTTGACCACCTCGTATGGACCACCCCAGGCGGGTGTAAGCTTTGGGGATTTACCGTTGCTCCGTTGGGGGTTGTACAGCCAGATTTTGTCCCTCTCCTGGAACCCGACTGAATTGGCCTTGAGGTCGTATCGCGTCTTCATCCGGTCACTGGTGGCCAACATCTGCGTTAGGGCTAATTCGTGTATTGCCAGCATTTTATGTCGGAGCTTGTCGGCATAATGGTCAATGTCTTGGGAAGGTTCTTCGGGGGAGCCAAATGCCAAGTCGCATGGTAATCGCAGCTCCTTTACGAATAGGACCCTGGCTGGGGTCAGGCCTGTACTATTATGTTCGGCAGAGCGATATGCCAACAGGAATAGGGGAATATGCTCATCCCAATCACGCTGGTTATTGCTGACGACTTGGATAGGTGTTGTTCCAGGGTCCTGTTGAATCTCTCCACCATTCCGTCTGACTGTGGGTGCAATGGTGTTGTTCTCGTTTTCCTGATCCCCAACATCGTGCAGACCTTCTGGAATACATTCGATTCGAAGTTACGCCCCTGGTCTGAATGTAATTCCATCGGGACGCCAAACCGGCTGAATAGTTGTTCTACTAGCACCGTCGCTACCGTGGTTGCCTCTTGGTTGGGTATCGCATATGCCTCAGGCCATTTGCTGAAGTAATCCATTGCGACCAGAATGTATTTGTTCCCCCTCTCAGACTCGGGAAACGGACCGGCGACATCGATGGCGATTCTCTCAAATGGGACGCCCACATTGTACTGCTGCATTCTGCCCTTGGTCCGGGTCTTCGGGCCCTTACTGGCGGCACATGTGGCACATTTGCGGCACCAAGTTCTGACGTTTCGAAGTAATTCACCCAGTAGTACCGCTGGCGAACTGTGTCTAGGGTTTTATTCATGCCCAGGTGGCCTCCGGTAATTCCATCATGTACTTCGGTCAGGATGGCTGGTACCTTTTTCTTCGGAACTACCAGTTGGGACTTGGTTTCTCGTCCATCAGCGCTTTCCCAAACTCGCTTGAGCATTCCATTGTCTACTCGTAGAGAGTCCCACTGAGCCCATAACGATTTCAGCACGCCGGAGTATCTAGCTACCTCGTCCCATCGTGGCCTGGGTGCCCCTCTCATTTTGAGTGACAAGATTGGTTCGATGTCTGGATCAGCCATTTGGTCCTGGATGCACTGTTCCGTTGTCCAGTCTTCATTGGCCTGCACTCGAATCTGCCTGATGGAGATACCCTCTCGCTGTTCCGTCTTCAGACAATGCTTGCATTCCGCTCTACAGGGTCTTTTGGATAGGGCATCGGCATTATTGTGCAACCGGCCGGCACGGTGTTCCACCTTGAAGTCGTATTGCTGTAATTTCTCCATCCATCTGGCCAGTTGTCCTTCCGGTGTCTTCATGTCCAGCAGCCATTTGAGTGCGGCATGATCTGTACGGATTAAGAAATGACGACCATAAAGGTATTTGTGGAAATGGTCTACAGCCCTTATTATTGCCAGAAGTTCTTTTGTGGTGACGCAATAATTTCTTTCTGGTTTCGAGAATCCACTGCTGTACTACTCGATCACCCTCTCTTCACCATCTTGCACCTAGGATAGGACGGCCCCCAAACCTGTGTTGCTGGCGTCGGTGTCTAAGATGAACTTGCCGGACTGTGTAGGAAAGGCTAGGATTGGGCTGGAACATAGTGCTGCCTTCAGTCGCCTGAATGATGTTTCGCAATCCTGATTCCAACGGAAGGTCTCTTTCTGAGTGGTCTGCCGATGTAGAGGCGCGGCAATGGTGGCAAATCCCTCAACAAATCGCCTGTAGTAGGAACAGAGGCCCAAGAAGCTTTGCAGTTCATGCTTGTCTCTCGGGACTGGCCAATCACGAATCGCTTCTATCTTGTCCTCGTTGGTACGGATTCCTGACTCGGAAACGACGTGGCCCAAAAACTCTACTTCTTTTTGGAACAAGGAACACTTCTTCGGGTTGAGTCTCAGGTTGGCGTTATTAATTCTGGAGAATACTTCGCCCATGTTCTTCAGATGGTCGTCGAATGTCTGATCCACGACTAGAATGTCGTCGAGGTATACTAAGCACGTCCTCCATGTTAACCCGCTCAGTACATACTCCATTAGCCTCTCAAATGTAGCGGGTGCATTACATAAACCAAAGGGCATGACCGTGACTTGAAACAGCCCTTTACTGGTGGAGAATGCTGTCTTCTCTCTGTCATTTGCTTCTAGACCAACCTTCCAATATCCACTTTTTAGGTCTAGTGTGGAGAACCAACGGAAGCATGCTAGTGTGGTCAAAGTGTCATCGATTTGGGGTAGTGGATAGCTGTCTTTTCTTCGTGACGTCATTCAGCTTTCTGTAATCCACGCAAAATCGGGTGGTTCCCTCCTTCTTTTTAACTAGCACGACGGGAGCAGACCATGGGCTGATGGATGGCTCAGTTACTCCATTTTGTAACATGGACTTGATGTTTTCCTCGACTGCCTGTTGTTGCCCCAATGGTAGTCGTCTAGGTGGTATTCTGATGGGTTGAGCCTTTCCGGTATCTATTCGATGCTGGATGATGTTGGTGCGACCGGTGGTTCCATCTTGACTGTTAAAAATTTTCCAGTGCTTTGTGATAAATTGCTGGGCTTTCTTCTGGTTTTCTGGTGTCAGATGTGTCAAATGGTCAGCAAACTGTTGTAGGAACTTTTTACTGGGCCCTGTCTCCTTCATCGACGTCTGGTACTCTTCTTCGCAATTGATGATAGTCTCTACTGGCTCGAAACAAGCTATCTCTTGACTATTGGCAATTCTAATGTCGTTGTTGGACAAATGCAGGACTCTGATTGGTATATCTCGTCTGGTTTTAACTATAACCCGTTCAACTAAGTAGTCATGAGCTGAGTGTACGGGCTCCACCATTCCAACGCAGCTCCCAGGATTGCTGTCTAGCTGCCCATGAATAATCTGTTCCGTTCGACCGGGAATTCTGGCTGGAGATTTTGCTACAATTTTTATGGAAGTCGATAAGCTGTTAACGGGCCATGTCAATACAAATTCCTCATTTAGGAATCGAAGAACATCATATCTCGGGTCGAACATAAATCCATGCTGGCTGATTAGGTCGATACCCAGTATAAAATCGTCCTCAATATTCGCTACCAGGACCCTATGCCGGATCAAGTTGTCCCCTATCTGTAGCACGACATCTGCCTCACCCTGTATTGACATGGACTCGCCTGTTACTGTTATAAGCTGGATGTTGTTGGTAACTGGCCGAATTTCTGATGCTCTCAAGACCCTGGACGTGGCAATGGACACAGCGGCGCCGGTGTCGGTGGTGATGGTAATTGCTCTGCCATTGATGGTGCTCCTGATGACTAGGCTGCTGCTATCTCGGCAAAATCCCCGGATGGATACTGTCCTGGGGGCTAGTGGAGGGTTAGTCAGTATTCGCCCCCTTATGGTGACTGATTGGAGTTTCCCTGGTTGGTAAGGTCGGTTTGCTGGCTACCCCTGGTTGGTGATCGTTCCGGTAGCCTCTACATCTCTGATGCCGTTTATGAAACTCTGTGTGACCAACTGGTCTTTCGTTTCCTTTGGCAGGTCTGGGTAGGACAAGTCTACTAACCGTCTAATCTCTGCTTCGAATTCTTGGAGGCTTTCACCGGATTTTTGCGTTTTTCCACTCAGTTGGACATGGTATACCTGGCTCAAGGATTGATTGTCGTATCGTTTGTCCAGGATGGCGATGATCTTGTCGAAATTGCCTTGTTCATCGACTGGAATGCTTTGAAGGAGTTCTAGGCCCGGACCTCTTAACGAAATTACCAGAGAAGTAGATTTTTCTTGATTATCCCATCCATTAGCTGTAGCCACGGCCTCAAATTGCCGTTTATTCATGGGCCAAGATGAACTGCCGTCGAATGTGAGTGGCTTACTAAAGGTACCTTTGGTCCTCACGGTTTGCTGGTATTTTCCGCGCTGTAAGTCGTGTTGCATTTTTTTGATTTCTGTTTCTACCTTGTTTTGGATGGCATTGATTTTATCTTGTACCTCACTTTGTAGTGTTTTTTTAATGGAACTGATTTGGTCTTGCACTGTGTTTTTAATTGAACTGATTTCAAATTTTACCTGGCTTTGGATGGAATCGAGGTCATCTACTTTGGTTTCAAGAGTGTCCACGGTATTTTTATGGTCTTAATGTCATCATTTATATCTTTTATATCTGACTTATCTATTTGCATTCTTTCATTAACTGTTTCATTAACTTGTCCTACTATTTGCATTAATTGTTCAAATTGCGATGACACGATTTTCTAATTCTATTTTTTCGTCTAGTCCCTCCATAACCTGCTTGACTATTTTTTTGGTAGTTTCGTCCATTTTTTCCATGCTACGGGTAAATTAAATTACGATTTTAACTGCACTTAATCCTTTACTTCTGATCACCAAATTTCTTATATAGACCGTGGGTTCAATTTAAAATTATAAAACTAATATTCACTTTCACTTTTCTAGAACTTTTATTTACATCGAATATATACAACATCTGATTCAAATATCACAACAATTTTACATATAAGCTCTTCGCTCCACTAACTGACTTGCGATCGTGCGCTGCTTCCTTTTTAAAACCAGCATCGAAAATTCTCGTAAGATCAGTCATCAATCCTACAGCTGCCGAGCCAGTTCCAGAACATTCTTTTTTATCTTAGAAGCGATCGGTTTCGTATTGAAATGAAACAGGGTCGGCTTTGGTAAATTTCGTAACAATATTTAGCTTCACAATCATTACAATTTATACAATACACTACATTTGACTTTTTGTCATTGGGAGTTTTGTCTTGTATTCTGGAAAATAATTTGGCGACAGTTTCATTGATTTATGACCAATATTGTGTTTCTATGGGAAAAGATTGTGGTGTACTCATATTTATATCTCGTGGGCAATTAAAAATTAATCTTTTTAGCATGTTTGAAGGCTATGAATTATCTGTAAACATTTGAAATAGGATATGGAAGTTTTTTTCTCTTAAAATGGGATCACTGTTATTACAGATCGTTTTTTTTACACAACAATCAAATTGATCTTCATTTTCATAGGATGATTTGAGTAATAGTTAATATATCTACCGGATCTAGATGGTTATCTGTACCAGTCTAATTTTAGATTGTTATCGGAACTTCTTATTATTCTGGTATCTAAGAAAGGGATACTACAAGTAGTATCCTGTTCTTCTAAAGTAAATTGAATATGGGAGTTATAGTTATTAAAAGTTTTTAATAAATCACTTTTTTTGTCTGCTTGTTTGCAACCGATATCATCAACATATTTTTTGAGAAAAATGACGTCAATTTTAACTTTGGTGAACTCATTAATCGAATCATCTATAACATTTTTTTATTTTATTTATTTATTGTTTAGTTTACAAACTAGTTTAAAATTTTTTAAGTCTTAGAATTTAATGTTCTCTTAAAAATTATAATTATTACTATATTTTATATTATTAAAAAATATATTAAAGGATGTCTGTACAGTACATCCTTATTTTATTATAGAAAATAGTTACAATTGTTTATTAATATTTGTTTCGGTATTTCTTTTCAGAAAAGACAGCCGTAGATTTTTTTGTTTATTTGTTTATTTGTAAAAGTCACGAAATGTTATACATAAAGAGAGAAGAGAATGTTTCAATAGAGGACACCTAAGTATTTACACTTGTGTTGTGTCCTATACATATTTAACCAAGTAGCACTTAATAAACAAATATACAAAATTACTCAATGATCCTATAATTAAGAGAGATAAAGAGAAACATAGTGAAATAGGAAGCAAAATGCAGAACGTAGAAAGTTAGTCATTTTTTAGTCAAGTTTTAGACTTAAAATGTTATAATTTGAAATAATATATTTTTTGCTCTTACATTTAAATTTATAAAATAAAAGATTTTTGAATTCACGAGGAAGAACATTATATAAATTAATTTCATTAAAATATTTATTTTTTGACACACAGCTTTGGAGTAACGGTTGTGAGAATACGTTTCTAGTAATTTGCTTCTGGTAGAATAAGGATGACTAATTTTTTTTAAACCTATATGTTTGTGAATAAACTTAAGAGCAGAATGCATATAAAGACCTTTAATATTTAAAAGAGATTCATTGATAAAAATACTTTTTACACTGTCACAACTTTTTAATTTAAACATTGTTCTTAGGATATAATTCTGTGTAACCTGTAATTTTGATAAATTTGTTTTATGAGCAGAACCCCAAATGGTAATTCCATAGTTTAGTATGGATTCCACTAGACTGTTGTAAACTATAAACAAGTTGTTTTTGTTGAGTATGTTACGCAACATAGAGAATTTATAAGTAAGTTTTTTCATTCTGTTGGATACGTAGTCAATGTGCATAATCCACTTAAGATGTTGATCAATGATTACCCCAAGATATTTTATGTGGTTAGTTCTGGCTACATTTTCTTGTGTTCCTGCAATCATCAGGGGCCCCAAATTTTCCCTTAGTCCCGACACGTTAGGTGCAAATGCAATGTACTTAGATTTAGTTATATTTAAGCTTAAATGGTTACTGTCAAGCTAGATCTTAACATCATTGAGTGCCTGTTGAGCAATTTGCCAGACTTCTTGCCATTATTTACCTTCGCATTGCAACACGGTGTCATCAGCATATGATAAAATGTTACACTTGTTATAGTTTAGAAGGTCGTTTATAAATATAAGGAAAAATGTAGGGCCCAAAATGGTCCCCTGTGGCACCCCTGTTTTAATGTTTTTTTTATCGCTATATTCTTAACCTACTTTAACCTGTTGCGATGTGTCTAACAGATAATTTTTTAGCAATTGATACACATAACCCCTTATACCAATTTTTTCAAGCTTTTTAAGTAATCTTATCTGCGAAACAGTGTCAAAAGCTTTTTGTAGATCTATAAAATAGCAATATTTTTTTTTGTTTTTATTGAAACTATTAAGAATTTGGGTTGTTAGGATTTCCAAAGGTTGCTCTGTGCCAATTTTTTTTTTTTTGAAAGCCAAATTGATTAGTAGATAATATTTCGTGTTTTTGTATAAAAGATAGGAGCCGACTATTTCCACATTTTTCAAATATTTTTGAGAAGTTGTTAATTAGAGATATATGGCGATAGTTGGTCATTTCTTCTTTTTTTCCACTTTTGTAAATTGGCGTTACACAATTTTCTTTAAATTGATAAGGTACTAATGTAGTTTCAAATCTAATATTTATTATATATATTGGGAAGTAATATGTGAAAGTCTTTAGCCCAATGGAGATCCAAAAATTTGCTTGTAATATTTATTTTGAAATGAAAATACTGTGGTTTCAAAAACACATTTTGTAAGTTTGTTAAAGTTATTCTTGTTAATATTAGTGTGCTGAGAGATAGTCGTCCAATGAGTATCAATACTTAAGTTCCACCAAATCTAAAGGAATGTTTATAAAGAGAGAGGCAACATCTAAACTAAAATATGGTTTGGAGGTATTAAGTAATCGTTATACAGGGTGTAAATGAATAAGTGAGAATGCTTTCAAGATGTGCTTCCTCGAGTCATTTTATGACGAAAAGTTCCTATGAACATATGTCCGCAAACGCTTCGTTATCGATATAGAAGGTGTTGAAATCTAGGCTGCAGCAAAGCTAAACGGATGGTCGGCAGGGGAGAAAGCATTAGCATTAACCCTCGCTTTAAGAGGGGATGCTACAGATATTTTGCAAACGTTGAAAGCAAGAAGTTTACGAACAACTGGTCAAACATTTAGAACTTAGGTATGGCCAGACACATTTGGAGCACATCTATCACTCCCAATTGAAAAATCGCCACCCCCAATTGAAATATCGGCACCAGAAATCAAATGAATCCCTACAAGGGTTTGAAGCTGATATTGCCCGTCTGGTTCGTCTTGCCTATCCAGCCACACCGGAAAATGTAATAGAAAGATTAGCAGCGCAAGCATTTTTGGATGGACTTCGGGACCACGAAGCCAGACAAGTATTGACCCTAGCTCGACCGACTCAATTAGTGGATGCACTGGCTTGAGCACTGGAATTGGAGGCTGCGAAATACCTGTAGAGGTTAGGGCAGAGTCCGAATCATTGAAGGCGAGTCAGAAGACCGCGGAAATCATAAGGCCTCTGTATGGAAGTAAGTAAAGGAAGTCCTTACCGAAAAAAGACAACTGAGATGTTGGAAGTGTGGTAAGGTAGGACACATACGGAGTCGTTGCAAGGAGAGCAACGGAGGCTCGACTTCCTCGCCGGAAACCTAAAGAGGGTCGATGTGAAGGGGCCATTGTCGACCTGTAGTCAACAAGCCCTAACTATCAACGCCTATATTGCTTCGCTACGCAACCAAGTTAACAGTGTCTTTGTAGATGGCTTTATTAAGAAGATATAATATAATAATAATATAAGACTGTATCCTTAATTATGGAACAAGGGGTGTAGAGTACTTTTAGGAGATACCTATTTTTAGAGGATCTGTAGAAAAATTTCAAATAGTAAAATTGTTATATTAAGTACCATTGAACTTCATACAGCAATTTTTCATGTCCATTTTAACCTCAAACGATGATTATACCGACTTTATAGTGGAGAATATTATTTTACAGATTTGCCTCAACAACTAACAAATTATTATTATTAATTAATAGTCTAACTAACAAGGCTAATTTCTTAATTAAATTATTAAGAATTGGTTTATACCAGGACGAATAAGGTAACCAGTAATTCACTGGCGGATCTAGGGTGTGGGCTAAGGGGCTGAAGCTCCCCCCCCCCAAATCATCTGAGTGGTATGATTTTTTAGTGATTATTGTGCTAAAATCAACCTTCAGTGACGTCGAGCCCCCTCCAAATGACAATCCTGAATCCGCCCCTGCAGTAATTGAGTGTTTTATAAAAATATTATTTCTGTTTTTATCGTACTGTGAAATTTAATTGCGAAACATTTCATGGATCATTTGCAGCCACGTAGGCTAAACAGTATATCATGAGAAATCTTCTCAGATTTCCCTAAATATATGTTGTTATATTCTGAAAATTCCCTCATGATATTTGTGCATTAAAGTACATGCTCTAAGACCAGATTGACTAGTAATTAGTGACTGTAAAACAACTAGTAAAGTGGACTCTATAGATAAGTATAACTCCATTTCTATTGTCATTTCGGATTTAGTCATCTATGGGCTACTTTCAAACTAATTCTGCAGATAGTTTGCTGTTAAAGTTCACAACACAAAAGAATTTCATTATATAAATTTAAAATTGTGAAAAATTAATAATTAAAATTATAAATGCTTCAATAGACGGGTGTAAAGTACCTGAAGTATGGGAAACGTCAGTAATAGTGCCTGTGCAGAAAGTAATCAACACATAAATATGTGAGGAATTCCATCTCGTAAATACATTATCATTGCTTGAAATTGTGAAACTATTCATTAATAAATAGTTTTTGGATCATTTAATATAATAATGGATAATCAATCGATTTTTCGACATAACACTCTAGTGGTAGTTGGTTATAACATATGTTAAAATGGAGGAAAATCATTTTTTTTATAAACTTTAACATGTGAGCCTAACAGTATATAAATCAATTATAGTTCCACTCACCCTCTATTTTATATTATTGTTGGGAGACATACAAACAAGAGTTACAAAAACAATTATACTGGAAGTTGACAAATATACCAGAGTTAGAGATATGCTCAATTGCCTACAATTACGAGTGTAAACCAAAAACTAGTTTACATCAATATGATTTTCATATATAAGATATTTTAGAATATGTTTTCTAAGTATGTCTAAAAGAATAACGCTTGTAGGTGACATTCATCAGTACAAAAACCAGAACTTCATTGAACCTATGTGTATCTCCTGTAAGGAAATCTGGTACCAAGAAGTCGCTATTTTCAGTTGACCTGATTCTTTACAACAAATTACATCCTTATATAAGATCTATAAATAGTCTTTATGTATTTAAGAAAAAAATGTGGCATATGTAAAAACTAATTATATTTAAATAACAGATTTAATTGTAGTAGTTTAAGTACGAAATAATGTTAATTAGATATATAAGTATTTATGTAGCAGAATATTTGCTAATAAATACTACTACTACTACATATTGGATTTTTCATTTTGAATTTTGAAAATCTATAATCTGCAACACTGAAAATCCCTCTGTACAAGTTTTTAGGTAGATTCATTGAGTTTGATTAGCAGTGTTGGATTCTAGATTTTGAATTTCGACAATCTGTCCTTAAATCCATAATATGCGACACCAATACCCTCTTACCCATTAAAATTGACGCCTTTAGCACTCAATAATGAAGTTCCCAATTGCAAATAAATATTTAGAAATTTTAAGATTTGATCAAATGTATTTATAACCAGTATCCAAATGCACTAAACAAATTATATTTTATCATCATATTTTTTGTATTACATTAAAATTTTTAAAAATGATTTTGTAATTATTGAATTTAAAATATGTAATAGTGCACCCATGCCGTGTTTGCTAAAAACCAAATTTTTACGTATGTTTATGATAAGGAGAATATATATATATATATATATATATATATATATATATATATATCTACCAGGTTGCCTATCAAAATGTGGCCGCTAATATTTTTAATTAAATTGTAATTAATTGATTTTTGGTAAAAAATTTCACCGACTTGTTTTTTCAATAAAATATCTTCCACTTCACGGCAATATATATAAAGATTCTGAAAAATCCCGGTTGCCGTTGCGCACTTGGCCGCACCTCTTCGCAGCCAGGTTAACATAAGTATGATTTTGTTACATTTATACACTCATAACGTACATTTATTATTTATATATCAATTTAAAGCTATTTTTTTCTGTTTATTATGATATACGGTTGCCTAATTAAATCTGGTCGCAAATAAGGGTTGCCGGCTGTTCAAGATGGTAAATATTAAAGCTAGAGTAAAAGAGAGGTAGGCGTAACATCACCAGTCAAACGAGGATAGCGCTTCTCAGCTGTACGACGGTTTAAAGCCATTGCGCATGCGTCGGATGCTAGTGTTCTCAACCCGCGGTTCAAACAATAGTAGGTACGACTTAATATAATATATACTTCAAAAGACAAATTTAAAAATTACAAAAAAAAGATATTGATGAAAAATAAAGTCAAGGTTACTTATGTAACAGAAAATTTTATTGTGCAAGTACTGAAAAAATATTTGATTTTCTTCAAGTATTAGATCGTTTTCTACATATTAATTAAATATTTAAGTTAATTAAAATTTTTAAAATTTATTGGTTTTAGAAAACCATATAACAGCAGCCAGTCATTATTTTCCGCGCTGAACTTCATGCAATCCGGCTCTGTAGCATTTAAGTACATTGAATTAAAAAAGATTGTCGGCAACAATTTTTGTTTCAAAGATTTACTGCTCGGTTTAATTAAAAATCATGGGTAGAATCAACTGCTAATAAAGTGTCATGATATTAATATTTTTTCTTTCGACGGAACAATAACATTAGCGAATACTTTTTGATGATGCGTTATCAAAGTCCAGTACATTGCATTTTTTGTTACACAGAAACAAGCGTGGTTTTTAATTTAGGCTGTGTCCCATGTAAACGCGATTTGCGCGACGCGTGCGGTAGGCTGCGTGAAAGTTACAACCACAAACTATGAAACACATAAAAAACATTCATGGTGTCCTTACTGGGTATTAAGTTAGTGCGATAGTCACGATTTTATGTTGTCACATCGCTCAATTGGTATTATTTCGTCAGCAGTTTCAACTTGGTGATGTTAGCGCTAGCTCTCTTTCACTCTACCTTTAATATTTACCATCTTTAACAGCCGACAACCGTTATTTGCGGCCAGATTTAATTAGGCAACCGTATATCATAATAAAGAGGGAAAAAATTAGCTTTAATTTCATATATAAATAATAAATGTACGTTATGAACCTTTATATATATTGCCGTGAAGTGAACGATATTTTATTGAAAAAACAAGTCGGTGAAATTTTTTACCAAAAATCAATTAATAATAATTTAATTAAAAATATTAGCGGCCACATTTTGATGGGCAACCTAACCTGGTAGATAAATATTCTCCTAATCACAAATATGCGGAAAAATGCATTAATTGTGCAGCCGGATCTCGTACTATACGTTACGCTACTGGATATTATACGATAACAAGTCTCAAGCTTTACATTGTTGCTAGCAAGCAACTTATGGCGCTCTGTCTTTTTCTCACTAATTATTTGTTTACAGTTAATGTTGGATCGGTTTTGTATCTGACTTATGCAAGAAGCTTTCGGTCTCTTGAATTTATAGGTTTGTGTCCAGGACCAAATGGCTTTTCCAGACATTGAACCAATCCTATCACTCAAGACGAGTGGGGCTGTCAGGTTACGATGAGACTAGGTCACTAGATACTTGGGTGTCCTAAAGTTATTGTGGACCCAATGGAGAATTTGGGAAAGCAATCATGGCAGAGAAGTCCCAATTGGTAGTCCCAAAGAAAAAGGTACCTGTCCTCTTGACCGAAGTACATAATGGGATTACCGGAGATTATCTGGGTATTAATAATACACTAGATAAAATTCGTCAAAGTTATTACTGGGACAAATAGCACAATGTAGCAGTACAATGTGGGTGTCCCATTTGAAAGAATAGTTATAGATGTCGCTGGTCAATTCCATGAGTCTGAAAGGGGTAACAAGTACCTGAAGCCTATGCCATACCCAGTTAGGTGGAACAGCTGCTTGGTGTCCTGTTGTAGGTGCATTTGGTCCAGGGGCCTAACGTTGAATTCATCGTATTTCCCCTTTGCATCCACAATCGGACTGGTGGAACGATCCGACAGGACCTTGGTACATCTATTCCAGGTTGTCAGTAACAATCAGCATGATTGGGATATTGGCCTATCGTACACAACAGCACAGGACTATTCGGAAAGGAGCTAAGATTACCATGTGATTTGGTTTTTGGCTCACCAGACGGACGGTCCCAGGATGTTAACGATTATGCAGACCAAATTCGACAAACCATGCTGACCATGCACGAACTTTTTTTTTTGAAGGTGGAAATCCATTATGGACAATTTGAGCCTAGAGTCTATCACTCAAATTAGTGTGGGACTCACACCCACTAAAACCACCTTGTTGTTTCTGCAGTTTCCGAAGGTGGTGGTACTGTTATTTTTAACTTGCCTTCATCACACCATTCTGTTTAAATCTTCTTTCTCCTTTTCCTCTATAATTTCCCTAATCCATTTGTATATAATTTCCCTGTTCTCTTTACTTTCTATCATTAGTTTTATCACATTAGATGGTATTATCCTTTCACCAATCGTTATTTCTGTTCTTGTTTTATTCCTTGCATATCTTTCGCAGTCAAAAACCACGTGCTCCATTGTCTCTTCAATTTGGCATATATGACAGTTACTCTCCCTCATTTTCCCTATCCTTTTCAGGTATGGTTTGACACTACCATGCCCAGACAAAAATTGTGTCATAAAGTAATCTGCACTTCTATATTTGCTGCTCGCCCATTTTGTTAGGTCTGGTATTAGTTTCTTTGTCTATTCCGCTTTTCCCGTTAGCGCATCCCATTCTTTTTGCCATTCTTCTAGGGTATTATTCCTGTTTTCTCTGTATTTTTTATTTTCGTAATTTTCTTCGTAAGTTCTTCTACCGTCAGATGGATCGGAGGAATACCGGCTATAACTGCCGCTGCCTCATACGAGATCGTTCTATATCCGCTTATTACCCGCAGCAGCGCCTGTCTTTGTATTTTTAACATCATGTTCTTATATCTTTTTACCCTCATACATCTGTGCCATGTTGGTGCCCCGTACAAAAGTGTTGATTGTACCACTCCATAAAGCAGTCGTCTTTTTGCATGTGATGGTCCCTTTATGTTTTTCATTATTTTTCCAAGTTTTGCTAACTTATCACTCGCTTTGCTTACTGCATTCACAATATGTGTCCCGTATGTACCTTGGTGATCGATAAATATACCAAGATACTTTACGCTCTTTTGTGGTGTTATATTTAGATCCTCTATTTCTATTTTTATTTTTTCTCTTATTTTCTGCATTTTTGTACCTTGAGTAGCACCGCCTCATTCTTTTCCGGTGCCCATTTCAACTTTGCCTCTTTCATCCAGTCTCCTATTATTTTTATTGCCTCATTTGCTTTTTGAACCAACCTGTCAGCATTTGGCCCTTCCACATATAGTGCCAGGTCGTCTGCGAATGCTATCGTATTTGCACCAGTTGGCAGCTTCTGATTTAGAAGATCATCGTACAATATATTCCATAACGTCGGTCCTAGTACTGATCCTTCTGGTACGCCTGTGCTCATTTTTAACGTTTTTTCTTTCTCGAGTATAATACTCCTTTTGGAGAAATAACTCTCTATTATTCTTATTAGATATTCACTAATCCTTTTCTTCTCCATTTCCTTAACAATAGGTTTCCATGATGCCGAATTGAATGCATTTCTAACGTCAAAAGTGATGAGTATCACCTAGCCCGCTCTAGAGCTCCTTGCTTTGTCACGAATCCAGTTTGCTGCTTTGACTGTTGATTTCCCTTTCCGAAACCCAAATTGTCTCTGATTTTTTTTCATCTCCTAATTCTTTGTCTATTCTGTTTCTTATTAGTGTTTCTAATACCTTACCCATAACGTCCAACAGGCAAATGGGTCTATATGATGTTGGGTCATTCATAGGTTTAGCGCCCTTCCTCAGAAATATTGCTTTAGCCTTCTTCCAGATTGTAGGGAATTTCTGTTTCTTTATTAATTCGTTATACATATCCCTTATTGTGGCTTGGTTCCAGGTGCTTTTTTCATCTTGATATGCTTAATTGCTATTTTACAATTCTTTGTTTATTTCCCCGGTTATTGTGTTAAACATTTTTTCATATTCTTCGATGTTATATTGTGTTCTTGTTTTTAGGATTTCTCTCGCCTTTAATATCTGCACATTGTTCTCTTTTAAAACCTTCAAGTTCTTAAAAGTGCCGTGCAGGAAACTTCATTATTATATAAAAATTAAAGATTTTGCCTTCGGGATCCTGAGCTTACCAGTTTATAGTAATTGCTTTATTTTTAAGTGGTTGAAACAAATTTAGTATAGCAAAGGCAGAAGCTAAGAGAAAAATATTTCCCAGTTTTTTTCCATTTAAATTAAGTATATCACATTCAAGATGCTTTGTAGATAGATATACCATGGTGGCAATCTCTTCATTTTAAAGATTAAGACTACAGATTCATATGTCATCAGGGGAAGTTGTCTAGACGTATATCATATCTGAAAATCATATTCATAAAATTTTATAGCCATATATTTGATGTCCACAGTAAATCAGTAAATCTTTTTTATTTAAAATTTTATTTTTTTGTAGGTTTTCATCTAAGCGGTGTAGTTACTGCTCCTCGGTCTTCTTCCTCAGCAACGATGCCATGTGGGGCGCCGGAACCTCCCCAGAAATTCAAAGTATCAGTTAGTTTTGATAGGTAAGTATAAATATATTCTGTGAGTTTCAAATTACACACTGGTCGACCAATTAATGATAACAACAAATCACAACTTCTAAAATTCATATTACAGTCAGACGTTTATTGTCAAAACTAAATGCTCTACTCAACTGAACTAGCCCAGGTCATTTACGAAAATACGTGACAAAATTAATATTAGAACAAAACCGACATCAACTTGTTCTAATGATAAAGCATGACTAATTGACATAATAAAATTCAACATTTTTTATCGATGCGTTTTTTTTATAACATAAACCGCGAAAAATCAGTAACAATTTAGTTTTTTACCTTTTACACAAAATCCACCTATGAAACCGTGTTTGTTACTATGTTAAAGAGAAATGAAAAACCTACAAAATGAGCTACTATAAGCTCAACTTCGTTAATTGGTTTCTTAGATAATGGAATCTTTACCCAAAATTCCAAAAAAAATAAATAATCGATTATATATATTTTTTTATTTTATAGCTAAAACATTCTTATTAACGGAAGCGATAGATCTTTTCATACCCAATTCATGTTCTAAAAATAAATACTGTAGCCCCGGTAGTTTTTGCAAAATTTCAGTCAATCCTATGGAAGACATATCTTTTTGAAAGGTCATATTACCTCACCGGATGACCCTACCTATCATTACGAATAAACCACCGTTGGAAAGTAGAAGAGTTGATCTTGAGACCCCTCATTTCACTTTTCCAAAATTTACACAGGTACCACCTCTTAACAATTTTTCGAATGCACTCGCCCAGAAACATTATAGGGAATGGCTAAATATATTCACTACTTAATATATACTTTAAATTTTGAAAAAATGAGACGAGGGGATAAAGTAAAAAAATATATAAGTGATTTTTTTTTTGGAATTTCGGGTAAAGATTTCATTATCTAAGAAACCAATTAACGAAATTGAGCTTATAGTAGCCCATTTTGTAGATTTTTCATTCCTCTTCAACATTGCCCATAGTAGCAAAAACTGTTTCATAAGGGGATTTTGAGTAAAATTTTAAAAACCAAATTGTTACCGATTTTTCGCGGTTTATTTGTTATAAAACAAAATGCATCGATAAAAAATGTTGAATTTTATGTCAATTAGTCATTTTTTATCATTAGAACACATTGATGTTGGTTTTGTTCGACCATTAATTTTGTCACCAAAAGGTCTTTTTCTCCGTAAATGACCTGAATTTAGTGTCGGACTTATACTTCTGGAGGTAACATGCATGTACAAATATCGTGACAAGATTAAAAGGAGTGGGCAATAGAGAGCAAGAGTCTAGTTTGGGAGCCGCTTCCAATAAAATACGTCCAGCATGTAGTTCATTGGCTGCTTCCACCCACCAAGTGAAATAATATGATGATCTCTTTATTGCCTTCTGTTTTTAGAATTTGCACGGTATTTGTACATTGCAGGCTCCAGAAGTATATGCTCTAAGAAATTAGTAGATTTTTCCCGAAGTGCCAATTACCATTTGCTGATAGTGACATCTAGTTTGTATATGCAGGGTCTTCCCTTGGAGCAGTTATAACTTTCCTTGACAATATAATTAATACAAACATATCTGTGTAATCATTTATGTCTCAATATTCTTCTCGTCTATGCTCTGTTCTGAAGTCATTTTGAAATTCACTTTTTATTTTGTTGAACTAAATACAAAGCACATTAGCGATTTGTGCTCATCTTGTATCGAGGGTTCATTCCAGTTGGTTTAATTATTATTTACTCTCCGTTTCGAACAAATTTGCAATAGAAGAGAACAAATATTTTTACTTGAATAAGATCCAATTGGCACCATTATAATAGCCCGATTGATACATCCAAAAACAAAGATGATCTGCGCCGAAATTTAATAGCAAACTCCCTGTACTATAACTTAAAAGGGTGGATCATAGATGATTAGTGTAAATTTGAATTAGAATTTTTGTAAATAAAAATAGGAAAAAGTAGTTATTTTTTTTGCATATATCATGGAAACCATCGAACGTTTTTAATGGATCGGGTTACTTTTAGTTGACCATTTAATTTGTAGAGAATAAAAAACATACAATATGCTTTTTTATAAAATTCAATGGAAAGATTTAAAATGCTTAAAAATGTTTTTTTTTAATTTCCAGGTATGTTTCATAATTTTCAAGATTAAGAGAAAATGATACCCCATTATTTAAACTTTAAAGAGGCGGAAGATCGCAGTCATAATTTTTTCTGTTAAAAAAAAAGAGTTTTAATTTTTCAATGTCAGTCTATGAACCAAGAGTTGCCCAATATAAAGTTACCTACATTTTCAAAGTTGAATTACAATTTCTCTGTCTGTAATTTCGTATCATTTTGGTGAAATATGCGAAAAATATAATACATGTGCGGGATTTGCATCACTGTTTTTTAACCGACTTCCAAAAAGGAAGAGGTTATCAATTCGTCGGCACTTTTTTTATGTTTGCTCAGTGATTATTCATAATTGTATTAAGGATTATTACAGAAATGTGCCATATAATTTTCTATAACGTGAGATTTGCCGTTTTCTAGAAAATCAGAATAAGCTTTAATTAAGGACACTTCAGTGAATTTCAATGAATCTACACTGTTTTCTCTAAAACGGCTCAACAAATTTGAATTTTTTAAATTGTATTCTACTAAGAGATGTTCCAGCTTGATTTCGTATAATCTTCTATAATGTAAAACATACTGTTTTCTGAAAATCGTAAAAATATGTACAAAAAAACGTAAACATCAATGTAAATGTCAAATTTCATCATAAATATCTAGCTTAAATGTCAAGATATGCAATGAATGTATAATATACAGGGTGTTTGTAACAGTTTTCACTTTATAGGGCGAGTGGAATGGCACAAAATATTCCATTAGTGTATCGCAAAGAAAAATTGTTAGGTGAGCGATCTTTTCTTTTCTGTACGGTATATGGGGGTAGTGTGTGTGTGTGTGTGTGTGTTTTGAGATTGGTAAAAATACATTTACATATCCAGCAGGACCAGTTCTCTGGCCTGGGTATGTCGGACTCTGATGGCAAATACCGACTAAAAACCCCTCCTCTTTCTCCGGCCTCTGATTCCCCGTGGAAACCGCCGTCAGGCATTACTTCACGGGGAGAGGATTTAGCAGATTGCTCTTCCTTCAGGTGGTTGAGGTCACTTTTTCTTCTTCTAGCTTTGATTTACTTTGGCTCTTTTCCTTGAGTACTTCCCTGGACAAAATGCTGGTCTCGTTCCAAGCAGCTTCTGATGACAGGATAGCCTCTGGAAGTGTTTCTCGTTGAATCGTCTGTTGAAGGATGGTTTCCATGTTATCAAGCTGTAAGTTAAAACGAGGACACACGGAAAATACGGGTTTCGCATCTTCAGGAACTCCTGAGGAGGACAAGCAGTCCAGGGCATCATCGATTTAAAAGCGATGGAGATATGGTCGGAAGCAACCATGTCCTGAAAGTATCTGTGTCAGATGGTGGTTCACCTCTACATGGTTTCGGTTCAGCCAAGCATCTATTCGCGGTATACGGCGGTACTTCCACCTTCCTTTCTCTGACGCATCCCACTGCGATTGCCATCGTATGATATTCTGCCGTTCCTTAGTTTTGAGTTCATCAAGACATGACGTAGATGACTTTTGTCGATGATAGAGGACTTGTCGTTCTTCATCTAGCACTTGAATAGGCATCATTCCGGCAATAAAGCTTCTTCAGAAACTGTGCGGAAAGCACTAGTCACTCTCAGTCTAGATATTGATACGACCCTTCTTGTTGTTTCTTTGACTTCTAGGGCCTCGGCCCAATTGGAAATTCCATATGTCAGGATAGGGGAGACTACACTGACGATAGTAACATCCTTCTACTCTGTTTTGGATCCCCTACATTAGGCATCAGACGTGATAGGCTTGTTCTCACCACTGAAGGCATGGCACTAATATGCTCTACTTGCTCATCACTCCCAGTTACCGAATAAACGGTTTTAATGTTATCTGGTGCTTCCCGACTTAGAGTGTGATGGTTTGCATCTGCTTTCTGCTCGTAATTAGCACTGCCTCGGTTTTGTGCTCTGCCAACTCCAGTTTCGTCTTATTCATCCAGTGGCTGATCCTCTGGAACGTGGTGTCAAACGAGAGATTTATCTCCTCAAGGTTCTTCGCGACGACTACCACAGCTACATCACCCGCATGTGCTACCAGTTTGACATTTTCTGGCAAGGCTACCCTCAGCAGCTCGTCGTACATATTCCACAAAAAAGGGCCTAGGACTGAGCCCTGTGGTACTCCTCCAGTTATTCGATATTCCTTTGTGCCAATCGTCGTGTCGTATTTCGGAAGCCTATCTGTAAAATAGCTGGTAACTATTCTACGTACCTGGTACTTTTTTCTCTCCCATCTCCAGACCCAATTGGCGGAATTAAAGGCGCTCCTGATATCCAAACCAGCCACCAGGCAATACTTCTTCGTACCACTTTTCCATCTGGTCCCGGCGATCGCATTATTGGCTATTGTGACGACAAGATTTATCTCGCCTAGCGTTGATCGTTCTTTCCGAAAACCATACTGGTTGTCGGCTAGCAGCGGTTCAGTTACTGCTTCGATTCTTTGATGGATTACTCTCTCTAGTATCTTGCCTGCTGTATCCAGCATGCAGAGCGGCCACTTCCGAAGCATGCGTCATAGACTTCGAGGAACAATGATGACACTTTTCTGATAGCTATTTTCAGAACGAGGTTTGGAATTCCGTCCAACCCCAGTACTTTATTGTTCCCCACTCGATTACACACCTCCATCAATTCGTCCCTCGTAATAGGTGCGATCTCTTCCGGGTCACACTGCGCTGGCGGGTAGTCAAATTCACGTTGCTGCGGAATCAGCGTGGTAACGATGTGGACATGTAGGTGACGACATTAGCTGGTTTTTTAGGTGGGCCATAACGACCTTGTATGGCCTACCCTACTATCTTTGTCCACTTCGTCAATTAGTTCCTGCCAGCCTGCCTTTTTGCTATCTTTAATGGCCTTCTTCGGTTTCCGACGTGCTTTTTTATACTCTGCTACCAGCTCTGCAGCGTCAGGTCATCGGTAGCCACGCTGAGATATTCGTCTTCCTCTAAAGTCGTTGGTCGTGTTTGTTCCTGCAACTGCTTCGGTTACTGTTATTCGCTTAGCTTCCGCCTGTCCCTCTTCGATTGCACCACTTCCCATTGTGGTATGTTCTCCTTCTCCTTGTCGCCAGGGTTCTGTGTGGACTGCTTGAGCGAAAGGCTTGGTCCTGAGTCCTTTTTCTTCTTCACCTTCACCCGCTTGTCTGTAGCGTCCGGGGATGTCCGATACTTCCTTTTAGTGGACTTCTTCTCTCGCTC
This sequence comes from Octodonta nipae, assembly GCA_034190945.1. Classification (NCBI taxonomy): domain Eukaryota; kingdom Metazoa; phylum Arthropoda; class Insecta; order Coleoptera; family Chrysomelidae; genus Octodonta; species Octodonta nipae. Next base: position 85,042,137 of record CM067217.1, on the reverse strand, counting down.
GTCTTGGGCGACTGATTCGATGTCGCCGTCGGTTTCTGTCTCCATATCTTCCACTGTCTCAGCGTCGGTTTGATCAGTTGATAGTGGTGGTCACTGCACTTCTCGAGTGTGCCACAGGGAGGCTGCTGCTGCATAGCTTGCCACTCCCCATCCAGGTTTTTAAACCTTCTGAGTGTAATTACGACATTGTTTGTCTTGGTCTTTATCTCCTTGTGTAAGTTGACCTTCGACATGACGCACTCATGTCGCTCGTTGGTAAGCTTCTTTAGGGTTTTTTTACGCTTGCGTCCTTTGCCTTTCAATGCTTACTTCTAAATCTGCTTGTTGGGGATGATGGCCGTTTTCTCTCATGTTATTTTCCTGACTTGTTCTCATACTTTAAAGTTACCAGTGCTTCGTACGAAGTGGGGCGGGTTGCAAGACTAGGAACGGATGTACCCTCAAAGATAAACTTCTACCCCAGTTCCCTAAGGCCTAGCCGGCACTTGGCCAATACCGGAATACACCGACGGATTTGACAGGCCAGGGACGATGCCAGATCTCTGCATTCACTGCATACTTTGAAATATAAGGTGGAATAGAAGTTATACAGGGTGATTCTAAAAGTGTTGTTGTATTGGGTGGCACATAAGTGCGTGTACAAGGTGGTTGGAATAAGAGTGAAGTAAAACTATAGTTATACAGAGTGGATTAAAGAACTTAAAAAAATGCTTAAATAAGCATATACAGTAATGATATTTGAGTTATAGGGCGGAGAGTTCAAAAAATGTTAGAAGCAGTTGCATATAAAGGATGATTGAAATATAAGGTGGAGTGTAATTATAGATATACAGGGCGGTTAAAAAAATGTTATATAGTGTGGAACATAAATAGTTGCTTATACTTGGCATATGGGGCGAAGGAAAATTATAAGTATACAGGGTGGAGTTTCATTCAGAACAAGGGCGTAACTTTGAATCCAATGTATTCCAGAAGGTCTGTACGATGTTGGGCATCAAGAAAACGGAAATCGCACCCTTTTATAAAATAATCTATCGCTACCAGATTATATTTGTTCGCCCGCTAAGATTCGAGGTATGGAACGGTGACATCAATAGCATTCGTTTGAAATGGATACGCCCATATTGTACTGCTGCATTCTATTTTTTTTTTGGGTCCTGCTGGTTGTCACATTTCCAGCAACTGAATCTGACGTTCTCCAAGTAATTTACCTAGTAATATCTTTGGGCAATTTATTCAGAGTTTTATTCACGTCCAGATGATCCCAGGTAATCCCATTATGTACTTCGGTTCAGCGAATATCTTTTTCTTTGGGCTACCAGTTGGGGCTTGGTTTCTCTGCTATTATTATTTGAAATAATAATAGCAGAAATAATTTATTTCCCCAAATCTCTTCAACGTCCCATTCTCTTTTGGGAGTTACATCGAGCCCACAATGACTTCAGAACGCATGAATGCCTAGTTGTTTCGTTCCATCGAGGCCATTGTTCGGGTGTCTTCATTCACCTGCTCTGTTCCATCTTCCGGCAATGTCCACAATCGGCTCGACAGGGTTTTGTTGACAAGGCATCGGCATAATTATGTAATGAGCCGGAGCGGTGTTCAACCTTGAAATAGCATGGGGCATTTGTCCTTTCAGTGACTTCATGTGCAACAGTCGCCTGAGAATGGCATGATCGTTTCCAATTAAGAAATGGCAACCATAAAGATGTTTGTGATTATTGCGAGAATTTTTTTTCTGGTGACACAGTAATTCATTTCTGGCTTCATAATACAGTCATTTGGTAGTTTTTCCTGGAAAGTTTTCCGGAAGTTTTGAAAATTGGTAATTATATAGATTTTGAGATACTCTTTCCGAATTTCGACTTTGCCACCTCGTATTTTTGCCGCTCGCGCCGCCATATTGGAAAAATGGCGCCTAAATGCAGTGTTTTGACAATATCTCCTTTCCGACTCATTTTACTATAAAAACAGTTATGTACAGAATAAAACTAGAGACGATTGCCTACAATTTATGTATCCACCTTTTTTCTCATAAAGTCAATAGTTTTGGCGTACGAGCGCCGCAAAGTGTACTCCAACGCGCTTTTTGGTCATTACTCATTATTCATCCGTCACTGCTAATAGAGCTCCTGTGGTTTGTTTTCGGAATACAGGATTTAAGTTATTGACGGAAGCCTGGTACAACCAAAAAAGTGAAAATAAGGTAGCAGAACGTCGGCGTATTGTGAAAACGGCAGCAGCAATAGTTATAGAGGATATTCGGTCTACGAGACAAGACATTATCCTCCATCAGATAATTTTTTTCAAAAAGTTGATATACCTGAAACTTTTCGCGTTTTTCTAGACGATGTAATTTTGAAAAATAAACGTGCTTCTCTTGAAAAATGGAAGAAAAAAGCATTGCTCTTGCACATTCCATAATTGCCGCAGCAAGACCAAAGTCTTTCTTATCATCGTTACAGGTCGGAGTAGCAGCATTTTTGTTTCAAAAGTATGGATCTCGGCGATTAATCGATACATTATCAGCTCTCGGGTTTTGTTCTTCGTACACTGAAGGAATGTTGTTTGAAGTTTCAGCTATAATGCGCCCACCGTTGGATATCGATGATGACTCATTTTCCCAATTTATTTTCGATAACGCTGATTTTAATACGCAGACATTAGATGGTCACAATACTTTTCATGCCATGGGCGGTATCCAATGTATAACACCTAGAAACGCTATTGCTCCTGATCAAAGCATTCCGCGATTAAAGCAAATGCCATCTGCAAAAGTCGTAGATGGTTTTGGTACCATTGCATTAAAAACATTTACGAAGAAAAATGATGCGGGCTTAAAAACAATAAAGAGATTGGGGATACCACACTAAAAAAAAAACGCGCCGCTTACTCTACCTCAAGGTGGTGTGGAAATGATTTTTTTAGCCAAAATGCGTGTTGGAGTACACTTTGCGGCGCTCGTACGCCTTAACTATTAACTTTATGGGAAAAAAAGATAGATACATAAATTGTAGGTAATTGTCCCTAGTTTCATTTTGTATATAACTGTTTTTATCATAAAATGAGTCGGAAAGTAGATATTGTCAAAAAACTGCTTTTCGACGCGATTTTTCCAATATGGGTGGCGCGAACGGCAAAAATGCGAGGTGGCAAAGTCAAAATTCGGAAAGAGCACCTCAAAATCTATAAAACTACCGATTTTCAAAACTCCCGGAAAACTTTCCAGGTAACCACTATTTTTCGCACTGTACTATCAAGAATTCTTGCCTGTAGTATAAGTACTCGATCACTCGCTCCTCACCATCTTACACCGCATCAATATTGCTGGGTTCGGTGCCTAGGAAAAACTTGCCATATTGTGTAAGAGACGAGAGAATTGGACTGGAGCATTATACCGCTTTCAATAGTCTAAATGCCGTTCCAGATTCCTGATTTCACTGGAAGGTTTCTTTTTCAGTGATCTGTCGATGTAGTGGTGCGGCGATGGTAGCAAATCCCTCAGCGAACCACCTGTAATTTGAACAGACACCCAAAAGATAGTTTATATTTGTCTCGAGGAGCCGGCCGGAGGCTTTAATGTCATCCTCGTTATGTTAGTCCAGATTGCTGATTCAGAAACGACGTGGACCAAAAGCTCTACCTCTTTTTGAGATATGGACCACTTATGGTTGAGTCTCCACTTAGCATTCTTAATTCTGGAAAATATTTCGCTGAGGTTCTTAAGGTGATCGTCGAACTTGTGATCCACGACAATAATGTCGTCGGGGTATACTAGGCAGGTCCTCCATGCCAAACCCATAATTGATGCCAATATCCACTCTTTAAATCTAAGTTGGAAAACCAACGGGACCCTGTTATGTTGGTTAGAGTAGAGGATAGTTGTCCTTCGTTACGTAAATCAATATTGTATTATCCACACCGATAGATGCCATCCTCCTTTTTCAGTAGAACTAGGGGGAGCAAACCATAAGATGATGGATGGCTCAATAACCAATAACTCAGTTTTTGTTTTGGTAGTGGCGCAGGTGCTATTCTTATGGGTGGTGTTTTTTCGTTATCTATTCAGGGTTGGATGACTCTATACGACCGGAAATTTGCCACTGGTTTAGGATACAAGCTATCTCTTCACCGTTGGTAATTCATATTCAGTACTCTAATACGTATGTCTCCTCGAGTTTTAACTATAGTTCGTCCAGCCAAGTAATTAAGAACTAACTGTCCCGTCTCGACCATTCCAATGCACCTTCCAGGATTTATTTCTAGCTCCACGTGAATAATATGTTCCCTTCGACCGGGGTTCTATTGAGGAGTTCGCTACAATTTTTATGGAAGTCGAGAACGTGTTGACGGGCAGTGTCAATACAAATTCCTCATTTAAAGGGAGCATCATATATCCGGTCGAAAATGAACCCATGTTGCCTAATTAAGTCCATATCTAGTATAAAATCTTACTCAGTATCCGCTACTAGGACCCTAGGCCCGATTCTCTTGCCCCCTAACTGTTTATTATATTATATCTCCCTCGCCTTTGGTTTGGACATGTTTATGATAGCGTCTAATTCCACTCCACTAACTTCCACATCTCTAATACCTTTGTGTATCCAATTGATTTTTAACGTCCTCTGGTAGATCTGGGTACGCCAACTGTTAAATGGCTAATAACTACTTCAGATTCTTGTAGACTCACCAGATGTTTGCACTTTTCACTTAGTTACATTTGATATAACTGATTAAGCGATTGCGGGTCATGTTTCTTAACAAAGACTGAAATTATTTTCTGAAATTTACTTTATTCGCCGACTGGAGTGTTCTGGAAAAGTTCTAACGCCGTACCGCTTAGAGAAATTATAAGAAAGATCGAGTTTTGTTAGTTATCATATCCATTAGCTAATAGCTAATTAGCTAAGACCACTGCCAAGATGAACTACCATCCATATTTATTTATAAATTATTTATTTATAAATATAAAGCCATTGACAACGAAGTCAGAATAGACTTTGAAACGTTTGGTATTCCTGCAATATACGTAGTTTTATTTCTATTGTGGTGTTATTCCCCAAAAAAACATAAAAGTAATCAAGAATATGCCACAAACAACGTTTAGAAGACAATAATACTGCTGAGACTCGTGAAACATATTCGCTTCTAAAATAAATAGAACCGAGTTGAATCATTTTACGTGAATTCAGTTATACTATAGGGGGTAGTTGGGGTATTTATTAAGAAAAGCACTCGGGAAGTAGTAGTTTTTATTCATTGTAATAGAAGTGCTAGACTGATTCTTTTCTTTAAATGAACAGAGCCGGATATTGTATTAACAAGTTGTGTTCAATTTAAAGTAAGTGTGAATATATTAGAAGTTAGAAGTATGTATTAGGTCTGAGTAAACTTATAATAGAACAGTTAAAGTTGTTTATGCACTTTCTGGGAAATAAGATCACAAGTCACGAAAAGTCGGTATATAGATATTGGCAAACATTTCAATTTTACATTTTAGAAATGTACCTTTTTAACAGACTTCAAAAAGAAGGAGGTTCTCAATTTGTCTGTATCTATGTTTTTTTTATGTTTGTTCACCGATTACTCGGAAACGGCTCGAGCAATTTCGACCATTTTACTGGATCCTGTTTGGGGGGATAGCGAAGTGGTCCCATATTTTTTTCATTAAAATAGTTTTACCGTTTCTTAGAAAATGGGGAAAATCTATTTTTACCTATTCTCATATACTCTATGCCTTGGTGGAGAAGCCGGTATTATTATAAAATTTGAAAAATTTGATTCGGAACATGGGACAATTTGAAAAGAGATTGGATTAGTTCCGTGATATATCAAAGTGGTCAGAATTTTTTTTCAAATAAGATAGCTTGTATTGTTTCTTATAGAATGGGGAAAAACTTTTTACCTATTTTCTTATATTCTATGTCGTGATGGAGTCGCCGGTATTATAAGATTTGATGGAGTTAATGGTATTAACTATTCGGAACTTGGGGTAAATTGTAAATAAGATTAATTAATTAAAATAAGTATCAGTTAATATGAATATATAAGAGAAAAAAGTTATTTTTCACAAACAGATTTTTTACATGGTCTAAAACATAAACAGCAATCATTCCATGTCAATTTGTATTAACTGTAGACAAGGTTTGTCTTCAAAGAGGACTTTTGATTACAAATTAAAGTATCTTCATTTCTGTTAAGATATAAAATTGTTATCAAATAGAAATAATCTAATACTATACGAACAAGGTTTGTTTATATATATATATATATATATATATATATATATATATATATATATATGTATGTATGTATGTAATTGAGTTCTGGAAAAAAGGCTCTAAAGATTTCGATGAAATTTTCCTATTTAGAAGTTTCAATGGATAGAAATCGATTGGTTAGGGTCTCATATTTGGGAAAATCGTTTTGCAGAGAAATTAAATACTTAAAAAAGTTATTGACAGTTTGCGACAACCAAGATAGCTGATTTGTAATTTAAAGGTGTTCAATACAGGGTGATTTGGTAACCTACGTAAGAGTGAGATTCGTCTTGTAAAAATTCTTTCAATAAAGGGTGATTTGAGAGTGAAACTGCTCTTGTAATCATTTTTTCAATACAAATTGTATTTTTTACACCTGGAGATTTCAAGTTTTCAAAGTGATAAAATTGCCAAGGCAGGCGATTTTTGGATGAGTAAAATCTTATGAATTTGCATATTAATTTCACACATATAAATATAAATTTGTAGTGTAAAAATAAAATTATATAGACTAGTTATTAAATTGTTAGGTGATCCATAATATTTACTATGCAAGATGGTTAAAATATAACATCGAATGTAATTATAGCATACAGGATGGTTAGTAAAAAGCAAGAAAAAATAATTATATAAGGTAGCTCATAACAGTTGGAAATTAATGATAGCTGACATACAGGGCGGAGTACAAATATTATTATGAAGGATGGTTAAAAAAATGTTAATAGAATGTTACAGCTGTAGGATAACTCATTAGCAATTACAGCCATTGCATCTCTGAAAATTGTAAAATAAATACATTAAAAAAAAACAAAAACTTACCTCAAAAGAAAATTAACTACAAAGCATGAAATAATATTTTGCTACAATTAAATACTTTTTATGAAGTCGGTGCCAATTTGAGCAGCGAAGTTGCGAAGTACAACTCATCAATGTACCTCACAAAATATTTCACTTTCGCTTGGCACCGACTTGAGAAAAAGTATATAATTGTAGTCGATTTTTGTTTTTGTAAAAATGTATTTATTTCATAGTTCCTTTGCCATTGACAACGGAGTCTGACCCAGACTCCGAAACGTTTGGAAATATACAGACATTTCGTTACTTGTGGTGTTACTTCCCAGAACGTGCTTAGATATTAAAAAAATATGCCACAAATATCCTTCAGAAAACAGTTAAAGTTGTATAAAGTAAAACCCAATTCTCATAGGTACAGTGGAGAGACGATGTTAATTGCTGTATCATTATTTATTCAGTCTTCAGCTGCTTATTTCTGTTTATATAAAAGTAAGACCATCTTTTTGTGTCATCCGAGAAATAGGTAGGTATTAAAAAATTGATATATATTAACTGACAAAATTTTCAGGTAGTATAAAATACTTAAAATTCCACCAATTTTTAGTTAATCTTTACCTAGGTGACGTTTACTAAAATGCACATCTTCAGTTTAAAGGCTGTAGAACTTTTGGAAGGACTGAAAATTCTGAAAATTCCTACAAAATAACTAAAACTGCCTATATTTATGACTTCGAGCTTTCTTTCCGAACATAGCGATGTTATGTATATTATACCACTGGGTAATATGACTGCTAATCAGCTTAAAAAATATTTGTTAGATGTAATAGTTCAGGTTGAGTCATGGGCTTTTAAATCATTTCTGTTATATCAGATAATGGGGCTATAAATAGAAAAGCTTACCTAATTGATAAAATAGATAACTGATTATTGTTTCTACGAATATATTAAGAAATGATGTTCGTAAATTGCGTATAAAAAGAAAATATTCCTTAGCAAGCTATTCATTCTTGCCGCCTTCAATGGTCACGTAACGTTGAAAATCGCTAGCGCCGGCGCCACATGTATATTAGTGTGCCGTGGGAATCTGACATGAAGGCAATAAATGATGATCTTGAAACTCTAAAAAGTTCAATGGATAGTTTCGAAAATAAGGTTACACCTTTTAATCCAAAACACAGTACATAGTGATATTCAAAAGATACAAATGGAAATTTTAAAATGCTACAAGACTACAAGGACAAGATAGAAGCCATCTCCGTGATAGACTGGTCCCGAGTGACAAACATGAACTAAAAAGTTTTTTGGGACTCTGTTCGTACTACAGGCGTATTTGGGGGATTTTCCACCATTGCCGCACATCTACATCGTCCCACCACTGAAAAAAAGACCTGCTGTTGAAATCAGGATTGTGAAACAGCATTAGACGACTGAAAGCGGTATTATGTTCCAGTCCAATCCTAGCGTTTCCTACACAGTACTGCAAATTCGTCTTAGACACCGACGCCAGCAACATCGGTTTGGGGGCCGTCCTATCCCAAGTGCAAGATGGTGAAGACGGGGTGATCGAGTAGTATAGCCGTAGATTCTCGAAACCAGAAAGGAATTACTTTGTCCTTAGAAAAGAAAATCTCGCAATAATCAGGGCTGTAAACCAGTTTCACAAGTATCTATATGGTCGTCATTTTTAAATCAGAACCGATCATGCTGCCCTCAAAAGGCTGTTAGACATGAAGACACCGAAGGGACAACTGGTCAGGTGGATGGAGAAATTACAGCAATACGACTTCAAGGTTGAACACCCTATCGGTCGTTTGCATAATAATGAAGATGCCTTGTCAAGAACATCCTGTAGAGCAATTGCGGGCTACCTGAAGATGGAATAGCGAAAGGCTATTTCCAGATTCGTGTGCAGGTGAATGAGGACTGGCAACGAACGACCAAATGGCTGACGCAGACATTGAAGCAATCCTTTCCCTCAAGAAGAGAGGGGCACCCAAGCCACGATTCGACGAGGTCGCTTTATACTCGGGCAACCTGAAGTCGTTGTGGGCTCAATGAGATTCTCTAAGAGTAGAGAATGGAAGGTTGAAAAGGGTTTGGGAAAGCAATGATGGCATAGAAACCAAGAAACCGGTACCTGCCGTCCTAATCTAAGTACAAAATGGGATTACCCGAGGTCACCTGTGCGTTAATAAAACTCTGGATAAAATTCGCCAACGTTATTACTGGGTAAATTACTTCGAAGACGTCACGCCGGGAATGTGACACTTGTGCAGTCAGTAAGAGCCGAAAGACTCGTACCAAGGCAGAATGCAGCAATACAATGTGGGGGTTCCGTTTGAAAGAATTGTCATTGATGTCATTGGTCAATTTTCCGAGTCCGAAAGGGGGAACAAATACATCGTGGTCGCAATAGACTAATTTAGCAAAAGGCCTTACCATACTCAATCAAGAGGCAACCACGAAGGCAACGGTGCTGGTGGAAAAGTTATTCAGCAGGTTTGGTGTTCCGTTCAAAATTCAACAGGATCTTGGAATAACTATCTAAAATCGTCAGCAATAATCACCGTTATGAGAATATTCCTCCTATTCCTGTTAGTCCCTCGCTTAGCCGGAAACAACAGCACACACAGAATACTATTCGGAATGGAGTTGAGACGGCCATGTGGTTTTGCCTTCGACTCACTAGAAGAACCGTCCCCAGAAACGAATATGCCGACCAACTCCGACAAAGCGTGCTGGCCAAACACGAACTAGCCCGGCCGTAGATGTTGGCAATTAGCGATCTGCTGAAAGCACCTTACGATCTCGAAGGCATATATTTAGTCGGGTTTCATGATAGAGATAGGCTATACAACCCCCCAGAGAAGTAAAGGGTAAAGGCAAGTCTCCAAAGCTCATACCAGCCTGGAACGTCTACCGCATTCGCCGGAATTCGAGAGCTAAGATGAAGGTGGTTCATTTGGATTGATTTACTCTCTATCATGGATATGATGATTCCGATCGGGACCATCAGATTTAAAGTGGGCACTGTTATAACATTTTGTTTTACTCTGCCAAAATAGGAACCCTTCTAGAACCTCTTCAATAAAAACAAATTTTGCGAATAAATAAACTGAAGGAGAGGATACTCGGAACATCTTTCTGATCCCAAATAGAGCAGTACAAACAATTGCGCAAATTAGTACCCGAGAAACTTATTTTTTGGCATTGTACATATACAAGTCTTTGATATTTTTCTTTAAATATAAATATGTAAATTACAACCACTACAAAAGTGCTTGAAGAGTTCATACTAAAATGCTATATAGTTCTACAACAAGCTACCCCAAATCACAAAAAGGCACAAATCTAACAGACTTTAAAACGATATTGAAGTATTCTTCCTGCTGAGCTATATAAGGGCTTTTTAAGACCATAGGCCCAGATTCTTAGATATATTTTTCCTTTCTTTTTTTTACTGGTATTATTTCCTTTAAAGAGGTTTGTCTGAGACAATTGTGTAACCACTTATATAAAAATAACGAAACTATTATTATATTTATAAACACTATACAGTGTGCACGTAAAGTATGGAACATACTAAATAAAATCTATCCAGATAAACGAAGAAAAAACACTGGAACACGTCAACCTTGATTTAATAATGCGCAAATTTGGACATAGTAGATTTCTCATGATTTCATTAATATGGTCTATATGACGTTTTATACAAGTTTTTAAATGGCAACTCCTTATATCGATTTAAAAGATCTAGTAATTCAACGTACAGGTCATTTAAATTTCAAATCAGTTACATAACAAGTTTTTCTACAAAAAAAAAATCTCTTTTATTTCCTTAAACCAAAAAAACAACAGAAACGGATAAATGTAACAAAATAATAAGAAAAAATCAAAGCAATTGTTCAAATTGGCCACCATTTACTAGCTGATAATGAGCAACGCGATACTTGAAGGGTGATTAGTCTGATTTCTTCCATTATTCTTATCTTTAAATGTTTAGTACTATTTGGTACGGTTGAGGTAAACTTTTCATTTCTGATAGGTCCACATAAAGAAATCGAGCGGAGTTAGGTCGGGAGATCTAGCAGGCCGTTCAGTCGACCCTTTCCTACCAATCCATTTGTTTGGGAAATTGGTATCTAAATACAGGATGTGAATAATGTGGTGGTGCACCATCCTCCAGAAACCATAGAACATCGTCTGGCATGCCCGGATGCTCTGCATTTAGAAAGAGTTCTGCATTTAGTTCACCTTTATTAAAAACGGACCTATGACTGCAGTGCCGACAATCTCTGCCCATAAGTTGACTTTGTCTGGCCGTTGTGTATATGCTTCCATCTTCCAGTGTGGGTTTCAGATGTCCAATATCTAGTTCTGCCTATTGACAGAGACATTTAAACAAAAAGTTGCTTCATCTGAGGAAATTATACTACATAAAAATTGCAGATCGTTATGGCCTTGCTCCATCAGTGTTTCACAGAATTCAAGTCTTCAGTCAAAATCATCTTCATTACTGAACTTTGTATGGATGCCATTTGTTTCGCTTTAAAGATTTTAAAACCGAAGACTGACTTGTTTCTTGCTTCATTGCGATCTGACGACTTGATAAGACCTGATTTTCTTCAACTGTTAATAAAACATCCAATTGTTGTCTTCTGATATTACTGGACGACTTTATTTAGACTGATCTCTTACATGACTCAAGTTCCGAAATTTAACCTGTATCTTACTTATTGTTGATCTTGTAATAGGGCGACCAGGGTATTTATTGTTAAATAGCGTTAGTACTTGTGAAGTCACTAACGCTGTAGGTAAGTAGGTACTGTGACAACGCACTGTTTACATCTGAAATAAAAGGTAAAGGCATACAAGGTTACAAGTACCAACGCTGTAGGTAAGGTTCTAGTTACTCGAATAGAAGCGAAAGCAGAAGGCTACGAGAATTATGCGAACCAACCTTAAGAGGGCAGATGTGACTCTGCCGAAACGTCGTCATTTTACCATCGATCCCGGCAGGGATCAGTTATCAACTACGCGGATGAATTCCCGGAAACCACCTAAAACATTTAGTGCCCGCGAAAACTTAAAAACATATATATATATATATATATATATATATATATATATATATAGTTTGTCCCAAATTCACTTATTTACACAGGGATCTCGGCTGCTATTATACCTACAGCAAAGTTTAAATGAGGAAAGTTTTAGAGGAAATTTACAATGGGTCAATTGGTTTTGGAAATAATCGGCAAAAATCGGTTTTCCACGATAAATTCGAAGGGTGACATTATTCGGACATTTTTTTAAGACGAAGAAGAAGACGTGAATAGCAAGTCTCTATCGTGTTTTGTTATCTCAATTTACATTTTTTTTATGGCCGACATATTGAGTTTTTAAATTTTTGGTTTTCCAGTTTAGTGATTTTTCACAAGTGCATGAAAAATTTGAGGTTCACCGAAATATCACACTTGATAAAGTTATGTCTTAATTTTTCTAAGCAGACCCATGACTTATTTGTCGAATAATAACACTAATGAGTTGTAGTAAAAAATGGTCCTATAAGTCGAAAAAAATATACTTTTATAATAGGTACCCAATTAAAAAACGTAAGTTAAACCAATGACCCACACACCAAACGGGCCACATAAAGAATGAGATTTATGCATCTGCGAGCATAGAAATTCTGAGACATAGAATTTTGGATACATTCAGAAATAGTATTAGCGGAAATACACTTCTACCAGAAACAGTCACCAACTGACAATAATGTTTGGATGCAGACACTAATTTGCAAATCTGTAGATTAATACCTAGTTACGAAGCAGTAAGAACTTAATTAGATTTTAGCGTATGGCCTTGGACGGTGCTATTACTTAATAATTCTGACTTGTTTAGAAATCGTTATTTACGTTCATATTCTATTGAAAATGCGCTTGTATTACGTATTAATGTTTTTTTTTGCGACAAATACATCATGGCCTCCCTATTTATGTTCATTTTCTATTGAAAATTCAATTGTTAGTACACTACTTACCTATTAATCATATTTTGCGACATATAAATCATGACCTATTTAGGAAAATTAAGGCCTAACATTACGAAGTGTGATATTTCGATGATACTCAAATCTTTTATGCACTTATGAGACATCACAAACCTCTTTGCAAAAATTGAAAAATCTAATGTGGCGGTCAGAAGAAAAATGAAAGTTGAGGCGGTTGGCAAAAATAAAGATATAGGGAGTGTATGTGACAGTGGCCAATACCAACTTTCTTATTTTAAATGCAAGCCCCTGTATATTATTTATTTTTTGGATTCTCCATAAAATTCTAGACATAATTCATGTACAATGTCCTACACCTATCTTCAACTCTTTCGGAAATATTAAGTGTTTTTAGATTTATTACAAAAATAACATTAAAAAAATAAAATTATTTTATTTCACAAATTAGCTACATTACACTCAATACTTATTCCCATTTAGCTCTTGATATTGAGATAGAAAGCAAAAACCATTCCTGTGTTCCTTTTTTCGTCAAAACTCATAGCCTTAGCATCTTGTTGTCTGCCTGCATGACAGTAGTGATCAGTAGCAGTGCTATTGTCATTTAAATTTGGTTAACTGCACGTAATAATATCAGAAATATGGTTTATTTAACAGAAATGCACAAAATAACAATTCTACAAATGATTGGTTATGGAGATAACACACGGACACAGATGGAAGTTTCACGCTTATTTCACGAAAATTTTCCAAATTTGCCGCCTATACCCAAAGGATCAATTAACAAAATAGAAAAGCAGTTTCGCGAGCTTGGTCATGTAAGACAGATAAAAAATAGCTGCCAATGCTGTAAATGATAATGCGCAGTTGGATATTGCTTGAGTTTAAAAAAAAACCCACATCATTCTAGTCGAAAAGCAGCCCCACTGTTTAACGTTAGCCACACATGAATTTTTCGAGTATTAAAGTAAAATGCATCCCTATAAAATGATGCCGAGTCAGGAACTCATGGAAGACGATTTCGATAGGAGAACATATTTCTGTGAACAAATGATGGTAAGATTAGATAACAATGTGATCCAATCAGAAGATGTTTTGTTTTCTGATGAGAGCACATTTACACTTCAAGATCTTGTTAATCGGCAAAATTGCCGCTATTGGTCTAATGAGAATCCTCACTGGATGACAGAGAAACATGCGCAATAAATATCCTGAGAATGTTACTGTTTGGGCAGGAATTGTTGGAAATCATATCGTATGTCCCTGTTTCATTGATGGCAACTCGAATGAATAGAAATATTTAGAACTGCTCCAAAATAATGTCGTGTCAACTTTGACAAACTTATATCCTGATCCAGTAAACCCACAAGTTCATGCCAATACAACGTTGTTTCAGCAAGATGGAGCACCGCCCCATTACGAAATCAATGTCCGGTAGTACCTGAACTAATTTTTTTCAAATCGGTGGATTGGGATTCGCGGATCAATGGAATGGCCAGCACGATTTCCCGATTTGACGCCATTGGACTACTTTTTGTGGGGATATGTCAAAAGTACCGTATACAAAACTCAACTTACATTACTTAAAAAGACGAATCACGCTTGCCATTAGATGAGTCACGCCTGAGGTGTTGAGTAACGTTAGAAGACATTTCTATACCAGATTAGCATGTCGCGGCCAGGATTTTGAACATTTCCTACATTGACATTAATGGTTTTTTTTTTTTTTTATATTATTAAGAAATAATCAGTATTAGGTACTTATTAGGTTTTTAGTGTAAAGTAGCGAATTTGTGTAATAAAATAATTGTCTTTTTGTAATGTAATTTTTGTAATAAATCTGAAAACACTTAATATTTCCGAAACACTTGAAGATAGGTGTAGGATATTGTACATGTATTATGCCTAGAATTTTCTGGAGAATCCAAAAAATAAATAATATACCTGGGCTTCTATTTAAAAAAGAATGTTGATATTGGCCACTGTCACGTGACACACCCTATATATTTTTTTGTTGAAAAAATGCGCATTTAAAAATACAAATCGACGTGTCCTAAGTGTTTTTCCCTACAAGCCCTCCTTTATTCGTTATCGAATTTATTCTATTTGGCTGAGCCACACTGTAAATAATAGGCACAGTCAAAACGCTTCGGTACCATTTTCTCGTCTGTCCCTCAACCGATTTACTTTGTTTTTGTTTTGGTTAGTAACTACTGACGACCTTCATCGCAGAATGCTAAAATTTATTTATATATTATATTAATGCCAGATTGCTTGGAGAGAAAATCTAAAAAAACGAATTGACTCGAATGAGTAAAACAAACTAAATTAAACGCAAAACTAACAATTTTTAATCGGCTCCGAAAGTTATTCTACATTTATTAAGATCTCACCCAGAAAAAATATATTATATGATAATGAGCATTTATTGAGTACTCCCAAGTTCGAAACTTTCCTTCTAAATATGGTTTGCCAACTAAAATTGGAATTGTGTATTGTGTGGTGGCAACTGATCAATATGTTTTCGATAATATTCTATTTTAAAGGCTAATAGTTTCATACAATTTAACTAAGATTACAAAGCCGATGATATGAATACAAACAGTGAGATTTAACATTTTTAAGCAAAATATGCTTGTTAGGCTATCTTTGGATGACTAAAAAGTTGTGTTCTCATTTTAACTTGAGGCACACACCGAAGTTGTCTTAAGAGTCGTTACATATGCATATATAAATTGACTGGGATATATGGCGCTGTAAATTATAATTATATAAGGTGATTCCAGATATGTTAGAAACCAAATGTTTAATTGGGTGGCCCATAAGCAGTTACATATATAGACCGTTTAAAATATAGAGTGCAGTGCAATTATAAGTTATACAGAGTGGTTAGAAAACGGATTATATAAGGTAGCCTATCAGCGGTTGCATTTACAGGGTACTTGGAATAGAATATTTATACAGGGTGGTGCTAAAAACATTATATAGGGATGCTTATACAGGTTGTGGGAAATATGTGCTGGAGCAGAATTATAATTATACACTGTGGTTTAAAAAATGTTACAACAAAAAGGCAGATTTATAGGATAACCCACCAGAAACAAAGAGTTAATAGAGTGGCCCATAAGCAGTTGCATATATAGAGTATGTAAAATATTTAGTGGAGTTCAATAATAGTTACACAGGGCGGTTAGAAAACAGGATTATTAATATTAGTGTAGCCCTGCAGTTGCATTTACAGGGTACTTGGAATAGAGGACGCAGTAGAATTTAGTTACACCAGGTGGTGCAAAAAATATTATATACTGATGCATATACAGGTTGATGGAGTTGAATTGAAAGTTTTAGAACAAATTGCAACATTTCGTATCCCATATGCAGGAGCAGATATAGGATAGATGCATAATAGGGTGAGAGGAATTATAGTTATAATAAATGTTAGAAAAATGTTATTTAGGGTAGCCTACCATGAGATGCATATATATGATAATTGAAATATAGGGCGAAATATACTTATAGTTACAGAAGGAAGTTAAACAAAATGTTGTAAAAAATGTGATACGTAGGTCATGAGTAGTTGCATAAACAGTTAAACATAGTCCGGACTACATGTATAGTAATCTTATAGGGTGATTAAAAAATCATAGCAAAAAATGTTATATTGAGTAGTCTATAAGCAGTTACAGGATGGTGTAAATATAAAATTGTAAGTTTGTCTGTTTGTTTGTTCGGGCATCACGTAAGAACTACTTAACTGATTTTGCTGAATCTTGTTTTGTTGCGAAGGATACAGGGTCGTACAAAAAAATTATATTTGGTGGCAAATAAGTAGTTGCATATAAAAGGTTGTTGAAATATAGGGGGGCTTACAGTTAGAATTATACAATGTGGGTAAAAAATGCTAGAAAAATTTTGTTATATAGCACTTGCATATATGTATGGTGCGCAGTAAAGTTATAGTTCTACAGTGTCATTCAAACAAAGTAAGATAAAGTTGTAAATGAAGGGTGGTTAAAATGAAGTGTGGAGAGAAATTATACTTTAATATATCTTGAAAAAATATAAGGAAAAAATGTGAAATAGCTTAGTTCATAATAAGTTGCAAAGATAGGATAGTTGAAACATAGGGTGAAGAAGTGTTATGATAATTATTTAAAAAATGTTATATTGGTTGATTAATAAGCAGTAGCGTATACAGGGTAGTTGTAATACATACAAGGTGATTCAAAAACATGTTGAACAAAATTGTTATTTTCGATGCCCCACAAGCAGTTGCGGTTTCGGTGAAATATATTTGGCATTGATGGATTTATAGTTATACAGGGTGGTAAAAAAATGTTATACTGGGTGGCCGATAAGTAGTTGCAAATACAAGGTGATTGAAATAGCGGGTGGAGTAGATTTATAGTCAAACAGGTTGAATATATTTTTTTGTAAGATAGAACATGAGCTGTTGCATATCTGCAATATCTGAAACATGGATCGAAGTAAAATTATAGTTCATACAGTGTGATTAGAAGTATTTAAAAATTTTATATTTGATTTCCCCTAAGCAGATGCACATACAGGGTGGTTGAAATATTTTCTAGAGTAAGATTATGGTTATACAGAGTGGTTCAAAAATAAGTTGTAATGTTTGACAAATTGGCAGCGGTGTATACAGGATGGTTTTAATGTAGATGGAAGAAGAGTTAGTTATACAAAGCGGTTAAAAAAAAATTCTGTTAGGATGGATTAAAAAAGTTTAAAAAAAATGTTATATAGGGTAGACCATAAACAGTTGCATTCTACTATATGGTATATCTGAAATATGGGGAGAAGCAAGATTATAGTTTTAGAGTGTGTTTAACATAATGTGAGAAAAAGCTGCATATAAAGTTTGATTAAATTATAGAGTAAAGAGAAATTTTACTTTAAACGGTCGTTCAAATATCAGGAATAATTGTATACAGCGTAGACCATTAGCAGTTGCATAGCTGGAATATAGGCTAGAGAAGAGTTATAGTCAGGTGTTCAAAAAAGTTATATTGGGTGACAAATAAACAGCAGCATACAGGATGGTTGCCATATAGGGTGGCTCATAAGTACTTGCAGTTTGGGTGAAATATATTCGGGATTGGTGGATTTATGGTTAAGTAGGGTGGTTCAAACAAGTTAAAAAATTTTATATAGGATAACCCATATGTTTCATAAGTTATTTTTTTGCGAAGGCTTGAACATTCCGTACGCGGGTGAAACCGCGGATAACGGCTAGTATATTATAAAGTGGAATAAATATAAGTATGTGAGATTATATGGATATATGTACTAATATTTTTTATGAATCCTTGAATTTACGAATAAGGATCGTTCACCCATGTAGTATTTAGTAAATGTACAAATGGTAATTGAATAAGTATTTGTAGAAAAATAAAACTAATTATTTTGCAATATCTATTCAAATAGAATTGTCATTTACGTTTGTTTATTATATTAGTTAATCGTAATAATAGTTAATGGCTATACTATTTAAATTTAAGAAATTTCATGTTTACTAAATTTTTTTGTTTAATTTCCACTTACTGTCTCTTTGTCATACCTTATATAGTTGAGGTAAGAATTAAGATATGCACACAAATATATATATATATATATATATATATATATATATATATATATATATATATATATATATGAAAAGCAAATTTCCTTACATATTGAGACAATTGGTCGATTTTCGACGACAGGCGATTCTAGTTCGTAATAAATATGAATATAACAAATTTATTTTTTAATGATAAATTAATAATATCCATTAAAATTTATATTCCAGATGTAAGATAACTTCAGTGACATGTAGTTGTGAAACTAGAGACATTTTTTGGTGCCAACATGTCGTAGCTCTGTCTCTATACCGTATAAGAAATGCCGAAAATGTCCGATTACGAGTTCCTATTTCAGGTAAGAATGATTAAATTTTCCACTTTTGCATTTTACATTAATAGTTTCTTAAATTAACACATACTCTTAAATACCTTCTTAAATACCTTGTAAAAACTAAACCAAATTGAATAAAGTTGTTGCTGCTGGGGTATGTAACATAAATAAATACACACAATCCTAATAGTAAACCGTTTTTTGAATTAACTCAACTGATTCAGCAACATTTAATGGTTTAGTGTTCTTTAGGGTAGTTGTTCCGAGGAATACCGTTAACTGTTATCGGCACAATTTAAAAAAAATATTTAAAATAAATTATAACTATGTTGATTGTTTCTGTAAAACGTTAGCCTTTGAAATTTTATTAACCTGCTGCTATCACAATTATGTGAACTTCAAACCATTTGGTTAATTCCATTATATAAATGTGTTCGCTTACCCCTAGAAATGACTTCTATTTTTTCCTTCCTTCACTTTTAGGACAGTGAATATGTAATTTGAAATTAATAGCACTTGTATAAGCGGTTTTTGCGTACGGGAACATCCATTAATTACATAAGATGGATTTGTAAATATATAATTTCATCAGCCCCCCCCCCATTCATTACGTATCACATTTGTTTTTTGAAATATCTTCAATTATAATATAATATATTTGCCAGAATCTACCCATAAAATACTGTCTCTACTTCAAAATATTATTGCAGGAACATACTGTAATATATTTATATCCTCTTCGGGTTCTTGGATTTATTTAAGAACACAGTCGAACTTACTATAATTTATTTCCACTACTTTTATTTATATTCACACAACTATTAAAATTTATCTCGAACACCTGATGTTTACTATACTGCGACTAAATACTAAATGAATCCTTCCGTTACCTCTCCTTATATTTCTTCTTGGAATTCTCCAGATGGTCAAAGAGATGCCGAGAAATTTTTCAAGGACTCTCGAGTTGTTTGAGAACTTTAACAAAGCGAGCTGCTAGCCTCGAGGCGACATACGAACGATATTTCGGATTCCACGAATGTTAAGACAGCATACCAAAGATCTCGATACCACTGAATCGAAATATAGTTTCCACCATTTTCTAACCACCCTCCAGTTCATTCCATCCAAATCACAGGCTATCTTTGGGACCGCCAATTTCATCAGGTTCTTCTCTATCATCACAGTCATCAATTCTACCGGAGTCTTCTAAAGATCGCTGTATGTTGGCTTGTCCTGCGAGAATGTTTTCGTTACCAAATAGAAATGTCTCTGGTACCCACTGGTTGTTTAGCTTAGCTATTCCTCTGGACATCCGAAGATCTCGGGCCACACAATGAGCCAGGGCATATTCTATGGGCACCTCAAACAGGTCTCGGGATTCATCTCTGGCCTCATCGTGCTGCACTTTCTGCCCATCCGAGTACAGTGCCATAAACTGTTCGAAGGTCGTGTCTTTATCGGGTGGTTGAATGCTGAGCACTTGGGCTTGCTCAACTTCGCCTTCATGCCTTCCGGCATAAAGGGCTAACCTGTTGAAGTGTACCACGTTTGGTTTTCCTCGAGGTAGCTTTCTTGTCCTGTAGTCAGCATCTTTGATTCTGTTTACAATGTGGTAAGGCCCCTCCCAATATCTCTGTAGTTTGGCGAATATCCACGACGACGTTGCGGGTTGTACAACCAAACAAGATCATCAACTTGCAGTTCCCCGCCTTTGGTTTTCATGTCATATGCTTCCTTCATACGGGCAGTGGCAGTCTCGATATTTAACCAGACTCGTTGGTGGCTATTGTTCATTATTTGACGTAACTGCAGTCTCTTCGCCTTGGGCACCTCCAAACTTCAAATTGGTCTGAGTGCAACTTCAAGGGCACACCAACACGGCTGATCCATTCCATGACAAGTACATCATTAATGGTCAAGGCTTCTTTATCAGTAAGTCATAAGCTTCTGCCTGTTCACTGAAATAGTTCATCACCACCCCAATGTACTTATTTCCGGGGTCAGATTCAAGGAACCGGCAACATCAATTGCTACTCCTTACAATGGGCTGCCCACTTTATATTATTATTAACTTTATGTTTCACTAGATCAGTCCACCCAGTTTTTCCTTTCCCTACGTCGATGATATCCTGGTAGTTTCTAACGATGTGCCTCTGCCTACATTTTCATCGTGCAATTTGGGATCAAACATCATTACTGTTCCAGCATTAGCTTTCCCATCTAGGCAAGTATCTATACTATTATAAAATTGTAAGTTTGTCTGTTTGTTTGTTTGTTTGTTTGTTCGGGCATCACGTAAGAACTAAATCTTTTTTTCTTGAGAAGCCTATAGTTTGACTTAAAATCTGGTAGACATTTTATCTCTCTAAATTGACAGAAACGGTAGATATAGCGAAAAAACTTCGACCATGTTGGGTAATTCAATTACTCAATTGGTTCCACCGCACGCACAAAATATTAGATATTGGCATCAGCTTAGCGTTTATTCAAAATTCGGAATGTGCAAATGTAACATGTTTCGATTTAACAAAAATCAACATTTATCAAGCGTAATTTTACAGGGTGTTCATAAGATACTATAGTTATGAAATGGGTTGTTTATACACGGTGTTTGAAATATAAGGTGGAGTGGAATTATAGTTTATGTTGTGATTTGTTTTATATCCACAAGTAGTTACATATATAGGATGGTTGAAATATGTAGCGGAGTATAATTACAGCTATATAGGTGGGTTTAAAAATATTTTAAAGTAATGGTATGATCTACAAGCTGTTCCGGATGGTTGAAATATTGGGTGGCGTAGGATTCTAAGGATAATAGGGTCCTACAGAATGCTATATTTACTGGCAAATAAGTAGTTGCATATAAGAGGTTGTTGAAATATAGGGTAGCTTACAGTTAGAATTATACAGGGTGGGTAAAAAATGCAAAAAAAAATGTTATATAGCACTTGCATATACAGAGTACCTGAAGTATGGTGCGCACTAAAGTTATAGTTATACAGTGTCATTCAAACAAGGTTAGAAAAAGTTGTAAATGAAGGGTGGTTTAAATGAAGTGTGGAGAGAAATTATACTTTAATATAGGTATCTTGAAAAATATAAGGAAAAAATGTGACATTGCGTAGTTCATAATAATTTGGAAAGATATGATAGTTGAATCATAGAATGAAGAAGTGTTATTATAATTATTTAAAAAATGTTATATTGGTTGACCGATAAGCAGTTGGTGATTCAAAAACATGTTGAACAAAATTGTTATTTTCGGTGCCCCATAAGCTGTTGCGGTTTTGGTGAAATATATTTGGCATTGATGGATTTATAATTATACAGGGTGGTAGAACAAATATTTTAATGGGTGGCCGATATGTAGTTGCAAATACAAGGTGGTTGAAATAGCGGGTGGGGTAGATTTATAGTCAAACAGGTTGGATAATTTCTTTTGTAGGATAGAACATGAGCTGTTGCATATATGCAATATCGGAAACATGGATCGAAGTAAAATTATAGTTCATACAGTGTCATTAGAAGTATTTAAGAATTTTATATTTGGTTTTCCCTAAGCAGATGCAGATACAGGGTGGTTGAAATATTTTGTAGAGTAAAATTACGGTTATATAAGGTGATTAAAAAATAAGTTGTAATGTTTGACAAATTGGCAGTGATGTATACAGGATGGTTTTAATGTAGATGGAAGTAGAGTTATTAATAGAAAACGATTAAATTTTTTTTAATAAAATTATTATATAGGGTGGCCAATAAGCAGTTGGAGTTTGGGTGAGGGTTTAAATATAAGTTTGGTGTTAGGGTGCAAAACTGTGTTTTTATATTTGGGGCTCACGAAGGGTTTCACATCATTTCCATTAGGATGGATCAAAAAAGTTTTTAAAGAAATTGTTATATAGGGTAGACCATAAACAGTTGCATTCTACTATATGGAATATCTGGCATATGGGGAGAAGCAAGATTATAGTTTTAGAGTGTGTTTAACACAATGTTAGAAAAAGCTGCATATAAAGGTTGATGAAATTATAGAGTAAAGAGAAATTTTACTTTAAACGGTCGTTCAAAAAATATCAGAAATAATTGTATACATTGTAGAACATAAGCAGTTGCATAGCTGAAATATAGGGTAGAGAAGAGTTATAGTCAGGTGTTCAAAAAGTTATATTGTGTGACAAATAAACAACCGCATACAAGATGGTTGCAATACAGGGTGAAGTAGAAATTGTTATATTGGGTGTCCCATAAGTACTTGCAGTTTGGGTGAAATATATTTGGGATTGGTGGATTTATGGTTAAGTAGGGTGGTTCAAACAAGTTAGAATTTTTTTTATAGAGGATAACCCATATGTTTCATAAGTTATTTCTTTTTCATTCCGTACGCGGGTGAAACCGCGGGTAACGGCTAGTCTAAAATAAAATTGGCTTTATCCGGGACATTTACGTCCTCTGCTAAGATTGCTCGGAGCATTATGCCATCTTTCCCGTGAAGTACCACTTCTTCGTCATTCACCCGCAGAACTCCATCTTTAAAATTTGACTGGAATTCCTTGGAGCTCATGACATTCATTCTGATGATGACTTGGTCTTCGATGTCCGCCACTAATGCCTGATGTTGGAGTGTTGTATTGCCCAAGACCATTTCAACCTCTATTTCACCATGGACTTTAGCTGTTCTCCTGTCGCTGTTCGTAGTTGCCATGTTGTTGGTTTTATCATTGTCTCGTCTAAAACAATGTTGGGCCTTATGACTGTTTTCTTCGTACCTGTATCCAGCACCATTTTACATTGCTGCTTATTAATAAGACTATCTGCAAAGACACTGTTAAGGCTCTGGAGTATATATTGATAGTTGGGTCTTGTTGACTACTGGTCGACGATGGCCCCTTCACATCGGCCTTCTTTAGTTATCCGATGAGGAAGTCGGTACTCCGTTGTTATCCTTGCAACAATTGCGTACTGTCCTACCTTACCATACTTCCAACATCTCAGTTGTCTTTTTTCGGTAAGGTCTTCCTCCACACTCTTCCTTACAGAGGCCTTATCATTTCCGCCATCTTCTGACTTTCCTTCAATGATTTGGAATGTGTCCCAACAGGTATTTTTTCGCAGCGCGAATTTCAGAGCTCCAGCGAATGCATCCACTAATTGAGTCGGTCGAGCCAGATTTAATGCTTGTCTGGCTTCAGTGGACCACGAAGCATTGAGCTTGTTGGTCTTCGTGGTCCCGAAGTCTATCCATAAACGGCTGCACTGCTAACCTTTCTATAACATTTTTCGGTGTGGCTGGATAGGTATGGCGAACCAGACGGACAATATCAGCTTCAAACTCTTTTAGGGATTCATTTAATTTCTGATGGCGATCTTTCAATTGGGAGTGGTAGACGTGCTCCAAACGTGTCTGGCCATACCTCAGTTCTAAATGTTTGACCACTTGTTGGTAGTCTTCTTGCTCAGAGGTATTCACGGTTTCCAAAATATCTGTAGCGTCTCCTCTGCCGACCATTCGTTTAGCTTTGCTGCAGCCTCGAATTGACGGCGATAATTAGTCCATGATGATTTTCCATCAAATTGTGAAGGTTTCATTTTGTGTCTTGTTCCCTTGAGGCCAATTTTCGAATCCACTACTTCTAGACTGTTTCGGCTTTCGGTTTTTGATTGTGTTTCTCCCCTTTATATTGTGACTACCTGTTCTTTTATTTTGCTGATCTCACCCTCCATTGCCTGTTTTAGCTCTTCTATCCGCGCTTCGTTTTTGACTGTCGTCTGCATCAGCTATTCGACCAATGTTTGCTTTAGCTCTTCCATCCGCGTTTCATTTGAGACTGCCGTCGGTACAGCTCTTCGGTCCGAGCTTCATTCTCGACTTTCTGTACCATGCTTTTCACATTTTCTTCTAAGGTTTTAGAATTTTCCAGTAATTTTGTTTCTAAGTATTCTTTCCAGGTGTTAGAGTTTGCTAGCATTTGTCTTCTAGTGTTTTAGAATTTTCTAGGGATTTAAAATTTTCTAGGAATTTAGAATTTCTTGTAATTTATTTTCCAAAAACTTGTAAGGGTTATTTTAAATTTTCCACCATTTTTTTAATGGCTTGCTCATGTCGCCATTACCAGAAACTTCAAATAATTGAATATCGGGATTATTACCTTCATTTATTAAGGCATCTCGTAGTCGTATTAATTCACTTTTTTTCCCACTTATTTCTAAATCCCTTTCTTCTAGTTCTGTTTTTAAATCGGTCACTTTCAATTGGTCCAAACTCACCGCTTTAATCATTTTAGTCTATTTATTTTCCACTTCCAAAGTTCCAGAATTTCACTTACACCTGTCACCATTGTAGTGTTTTTATTTCCTCTTCATTTATTTAAAAACACAGTCGAACTCACTATAATTTATTCCCACTACTTTTATTTATACACACAACTATTTACAATTTATCTCGAACACCTGACGTTAACTATACTGCGACTAAATACATATTTAATCCTTCAGCTCTACGTATTTATAAATTTCTTCTCGGAATTCTCAGAGGTCAAAAAGAAATTTCCATCAAGGCTTCTCGAGTTCTTGGAGAACTTGAACAAAGCGAGCCGCTGGCCTCGAGGCAACAGACGAACGATATTTAGGATTCCACGAAATATCGGGTGAATGCTGGTTCCACGAAATATCGGATCAATTCCGGTCCCAATAATTTTATTACTAATATTACTTTTTTGGTGTAACATATTTTTAATTTTAAAGCAAGTTAAAATTATGAAAGCATAAAAGTACATATCATATTGTTACTTTGGAAAGGGTTTGCGAAAAATTCTGGCTTCCAGAGTTTTCACATAATTAGACCGTTACATGTTTACTTTTTACGTTATTGTAAGTGTCAACTTATAATGAATTATGTTATTGTTATTCTTGTAATTCTTTTATTATATTTGAAATTATTTATCAAGTAGAATTTCAATTTTTATATAAATATTGATAATACTTAATTTAAGCAAATAAAACACATAATATTTAAAAAATCTTAAGTAAAATCATTTTCAAACACCCATCTCCATAAAATATTTTGTAGGATATTAGCAGACAAACCACCCACCCTATAATATCTGACGTAATTTACGTATGTTCCCTAAATATTGTGTGTGGTGATGTTCGGAAAGGATACTCATCTTTATTGTCAAAAATAATTTTCTGCTTCACTTTTTATTAGTTTTTGCAAATTCCCATTTGTTTATCCCGCTAGGGGGAAACACCAATTTTGATCTCTATGTTTAATACGAAAATGGATCAGAGTTTTAACTAATAATCATTAGTTTATCGTTTATAATCGATAAAACTTAATTTCCTAATGTTTCAAAATTAAACTTTTCAATTAAAGTAAGAGTAAATATTTAGCCTAGTTTATTATAAACAATTACAAAGTCTTTTTGATTTTTACTAATAAATATTGCTTACAAATGGGATTTGGACTAAGCACCAAAACTAGGATGAACAAATTTTATGCATTTTAAGGTATATACAATATACGGATACCCTTATAATATCACTCCGGATTTATGTCTCTGTCACATCACAGCAATTTTCTCCTAAACTACTGGACCGAAGAGGTTGAAAATTGGAATCAATGTATAGTTTGGTGACGCGATCCTAAAAGAAGAAATTTTGATTTTAGGGGTACTTCTGGGGGGAAAACTAAAAAAATCGACCGTTTCCCCCCTGATCGCCGAAACTACTGAGCCTAAAATTTTGAAAAAAATAGGAAATATAGAACGTTGCCCGAACTTTACAGGAAAAATAAGGAGAAACCATTAATATTAATTTGGGGGGGCAAATTATGGAATTAAATAAAAATTTAAAAATACATTTTTTTTAAACGCATCATGTAATACATCATATGAAAGGTCCCATTCTGAGGAACACAAATATATTTTTTTCATATTAAAAAAAATTAGTTAAAAAGATATTAACGAAAATATACCAAAATTTACCCATTCACACCCCCCTTATTTCTGAAACTATAAATCGTACAATTTTGCAAAAAATTAGAGGTATAGGGTCCGACCTAAAGTTTACTGGAAAAATAAGGAGAAACCTCTACTTTTAATTTTGGGGGACAAATTATAGAATTAAATAAATAAAATTAAAATTGTTTCTAACGCATCATGTTATATATCAAATGAAAGGGCTCATTATGGCGAAAATAAATATATTTTTTTCATATTTTTAAAATAAATAAATTAAAAGATATTAACAAAAATATAAAAAAATACCCATTCCCCCCTCTTATCTCCGAAACCATAAGTTGTAAAATTTTGAAAAAAAATACAGGTATAGCGACTCACCTGAACTTTACTGGAAAAATAAGGAGAACCCCCTAATGTTCATTTTGGGGAGCAAATTATAGAATTAAATGGAAAATAAAAAATTATAATTGTTTCTAAAGGATCAAGTAATATATTGTTACGAAATTTACCAAAGCCGACCCTGTTTCATTTCAGTACGACAACGATCGCTGGGATATAAAAAAGCTAGAATCTCTATCTCGATCATAACTCGACAACTGTAAAATTGACACTGGATTATACTAGAGAATTCGATGCTGATTTTAAAAGAGGGACCCATCCTCGCAGCAGTTAGTTAGTGGAGCGAAGAGCTTATATGTAAAATTGTTGTTGTGATATTTGAATCAGCTGTTGTCTATTCGATGTAAATAAAAGTTCTAGAAAAGTGAAAGTGAATATTAGTTTTATAATTTTAAATTGAACCCAAGGACTATATTGAAATATCAAATCACAGGGCTCATTATGACGAGTACACATATATTTTTTTTTAATTTTTTTTCAATTAATATTTTAAAATATAATTAAAAAATATTTTAAAAAATTGCCTATTCCCCCCTTTATTCCCCAAACTATAAGACATTTTTTTTTACAGGAAAAATAGGAAAAATCCCTAATATTAATATTGGGGGTTATAGAATTAAACGGAAAATAAAAAAATATTTTTTTAACGCATCATGCAATACATCAAATGAAAGGGCTCATTATGAGGAATACAAATATATATTTTTCATATTTTTAAAATTAATTGTTTACAAAATTCTCATTTCTCGCTTTATTTCCGAAACCATACTACCTAAAATTCTGAAAATAATTAGGGATACTGGGGCTCACTTGAAATTTATAAGAAAAATTATTAGAAAACCCCCATAGTAATTTTAGGGACAAATCATACAATTAAATGGAAAATAAAAATTCAATTTTCAAACTCATCATATCAGATAAAAGGCTCATTATGTGAGTTAGAAATATATCATATTTTTAAATCATTTGTTTAAAAGATATTAACAAAAATATTAAACATCGACTTAATTCCCACTTTAGAAACTACATTATATAAATTTGGAAAATATATTTTATTTGTATTTTTAAATAATTTGAATAACATATTTAATAATTTAAAATTTAAAACTTGACCTATTTTGCCCTTTATCTTCCAATCTCCAGAGCCTCAACATTCAGACAGTAGATTATAAAAGGCTTCCCTGAAAGTTTATTAGTAAAATAAAACTCTAATGTTAATTTTTGGGGGCCAAATTAGAAAATTAAATACATATGTTTTAGATTAAGTCTTTTAAATTTAACTTAAAAAAAAATATTTTCATTAAATACAAATTTAAAATTTTAAACCGGCAGAGTTACGCCTTACACAAGTTACTATTATGATCTCCGACGAGACCGTTAATTATTTAGTATTTATACAATTCAAGACGTGATAAAATCTGCAATTTAGCGTCTACAGGATTATACTGAGAATGGTCATATCGTTAACGTAATATGATATTGCGAAATAGTACACACATGAAATATTCCAAGAAATATTTCACTGAAATATTTCTGCAATATTCCTATGTCCACGACAAAACGTCTACTGAAATATTTCATGAAATCTTAGAGAAACATTTTGTGAAATATTACACCAATATTTCATGAAATATTTCAGGAGAATTTTAGTCTTGAATATAGTAATATTTTGGAAAAAAAATTCAAAAGATACTTTAGACATCAAATATTTTAGCACTATTTTAAAATATTTGACTCTAATATTTCTGAAATATTCGTATGCTCACGACAAACAAATCTTTTAAAATATATCTTGAAATTGTTTTCTGAATAATACTTGTGGCATATTTTTCAATGTCTAAGTGCTTCTTGGGAAATACCACAGTTTAAAGAAAATTGCTGTATATTCCAAACGTTTCGGGGTCTAGATCAGACCCCGTTGTCAATGGTTAAGAAAATACGGATTAAAAAGGCACAATTCTAAGATGTAAATTAAAATATTTGACAATGTGTATTATTTGTTTTTTGACGTAACTAAGAGAATTTTATTTGTAATATACAGGGTAGCACAGAAATTTCTGAAGATCATATAATCATAAAGCTCCTTTCAAATTGGAAGAATTTGAAAGGGAGATCTTCAGAATTTTATGTGGCGCTCCTAGGTGCAACTTTGTTGTCGCCAAAAATGCGACCAAAGAACTTTGTTGATTCAGTGATCCCATTAGTGATCCCATTAAAATCATAAGGGAAAACCTAGGAAAAACCTTATGAACCATCCCGATATTGGGTTGTTCACAAGGACATGACCGTTAGCAATTTCTTCCTTAATCATCTGCAACCAGGAACGACTGAATTCTACGGAGGTAGTAGCGATACAATCGTTTTCATTTAACAAAATTAAAGCAGACTCTTT
This sequence comes from Octodonta nipae, assembly GCA_034190945.1. Taxonomy (NCBI): domain Eukaryota; kingdom Metazoa; phylum Arthropoda; class Insecta; order Coleoptera; family Chrysomelidae; genus Octodonta; species Octodonta nipae. The sequence continues at coordinate 85,012,401 of CM067217.1, read as the reverse complement.
TAGTTTTCTTTTGGTGTTGTGTTCTTCTTTGTGTAATATAATAATATCAATAAATTCAATGAAGAAAAAACGTTTATAAAAATGTACTTTCTGCCAATCATTACCCAAATAAAGTTATTAATAACGAGTTAAACAAAATGGAATACCAAACAATCCCTAACAACCAACATCAAACTTCACCAAGCAACACTGACTCCCAAGATAATCACATTAATGCAATAACTATACCATACATACAGGGTCTATCAGAAAGACTAAAAAGAGTGGGAAACAGATATAATATCAAAACATCATTTAAAACAAGAAATACACTAAAATCAATTATATCAAAAACCAAACCAAATAACACAACTCAAAATACAAAAAATTGCATTTATAAAATCCCGTGTGAATGTAATAAATTCTATATTGCAGAAACCTCTAGACCTCTGAATGTTCGAATAAACGAACACAAAAATTACATAAAAAACGACAATTTGAAAAATCCAAAATTTGTGAACATGCTTGGGACCTTGGTCATAAAATACAGTTTCAAAATTCAGTTATATTACACAAAGAAGAACACAACACCAAAAGAAAACTAAAAGACTCTGCTTTAATTTTGTTAAATGAAAACGATTGTATCGCTACTACCTCCGTAGAATTCAGTCGTTCCTGGTTGCCGATGATTACGGAAGAAATTGCTAATGGTCATGTCCTTGTGGAGAACCCAATATCGGGATGATTCATAAGATTTTTCCTAGGTTTTCCCTTATGATTTTAATGGGATCACTGAATCAACAAAGTTCTTTGGTCACATTTTTGGCGAATGCTCTTATAACAAAGTCGCACCTAGGAAAGCCACATAAAATTCTGAAGATCTCCCTTTCAAATTCTTCCAATTTGAAAGGAATTTTATGATTATATTATCTTTAGAAATTTGTGTGCTACCCTGTATATTGCAAATAAAATTCTCTTAGTTACATCAAAAATCAAATAATACACATTGTCAAATATTTTAATTTATTTATTTACAGAATTGTGCCTTTTTAATCCGTATTTTCTTAACCATTGACAACGGGGTCTGATCTAGACACCGAAACGTTTGGAATATACAGCAATTTTCTTTAAACTGTGGTGTTATTTCCCAAGAAGCACTTAGACATATCTTGAAATATTACAGAATATTTCATGAAATATTTCAAAAGGTTTTTGTAGGGAAAATACGAAGATTTCTGAAATATTTTTTGATACTTCAAAACAAACATGAAATATTATATAAATATTTTTAAATAGTTCACTAAAATACATTTAAACTATTTTCATATCTACAACAAAAGATCTTTTGAAATATATCATGAAATATCACACAAAGATTTCATAAAATATTACAGGAATATTTCATGAATTATTTCAAATGGGGTTTTGTCGCGGACATAGCAATATTGCTGAAATATTTTAAGAAATATTTTGAAATGTTTCAAATCAAACCAGAAATATTGCATAAATATTTTAGAAATATTTCATGTTGTGTGGGAAATGATACGCTTGTCACGGATACTTGCTGAGTAAGCAACACGTCTGTGTATGAATTATGATATAACATATATATTCTTATAAAAATCAAACGAATCCTGAAGCAAATAAAATAAAAAGTCTATGTGTGGAAAATAAAAATGTATATTTTTTATTAATTTAAAACGCTTCCTTTTAAAGATATAAGGGTAAATATAAGAAAATGCACTCATTCCCTGCTTGTGTGAAACTGGAATATTGGAATCTTGAAGGTGGTACGGAACCTTTAGTATGCGAGTCCAACTCGCACTTGACCAAATTATTTTCATTACAAAACGCTCAAAGATGGTAATTGGGATGTTATCTTTTGCTTGGTTGGTGAATGAGACTGAGTTCTTTGATCATTATTGTCAGATTCTGTACTGCTCAGACAACAATGACACGTTTTTGTGTGATTGATAGGGTAAAGAAATGTTTTGAGTTCTGGAAGATGAAGCTCTCTCACGAGTGTCATCCTATGCTGAGAAACTTTCAGTAACCTTATTTATTAAATTAGGATCAAGTTTAAGTTGCAAGCATTATTATTATTTAGTAATTTTTCTCGTATTTGATGTGGTTCTATAATTATAAAATGGGTATTTACTCGACAACCCAAGTTAAATATAGAGGGTTACAATGTCTGACAGCGGATATAACACAAAAATTGATAGTCCGCTACTATTTGAAAATTCTTTTTCAATTCGCAGCGCTCTTAAATTATTGTCTGGAAAATGAAGCCCACATCGTTTATAAGCCATGCTTGTTGTTTTCCTCCCTTTGGGAATTTTGAACAATCGTTATATGGTTTCTTATTTCTCTATAAATAGTTAATTAAAAGGAACGTCATCCTTTCAATACATTTTCGGATGTGACGAAAAACAAATATATATATATATATATATATATATATATATATATATAATCAGTACGTTATTAAGCCCAGTATATAGATTGATATCATAGAAGTATATATGTTTGCATAATAATTAATTAGTTAGTTTGATTTTGAGCACTTTAAGAGGGGTAAATAAATTCCATGTTTTAAGGTTGTTTATATTGATTATACGCTGTACAGCCCATAAAATATGAAGGAGACCGTATTTAGCCCGCCTGTATATAAAAAAATACTCTACGGTTCTTGCTTAGCCCGCAGAGTTGCGAAATTCCGTCTATGCACGATTTATATGGTTTGTATTAAAATCTCGCTAAAAAGCATTTCGTAATCTCAAAATTTAACAACTTTGCACTGTATCGTAACGTTGTACATATGCCGTTTACTCAAAGGGCTGCCGCAAAGATAAAAATTGGGCAAGTTTATTAACCGACGACTTTTATTTATGTATGACCAGCGATTATTCAAAAACACCTTGGGCAATTTTCATGATTTAAAATGTATTATGTTAAGGAACATTACAGAAAGGGACCATATAATTGTCTATAACATGAGATTTACGGTTTTCCAGATAATCAGAAGAAAAAAGTAAATGAGGCACTAGATTTCAGTGAAGTTCAAATGCTCTTCTTCACCGTTTTCGCTAAAACGGCTCAAGCAATTTGAATTATTAGAAATTGTATTCTACAAAGATATGTTGCAGTTTGATTCCGTACATTTTTCTATAACGTAAATCATACCATTTTTCAGAAAATTCGGTAAAATATGTGCAAAAAACTGTAAACATCAATGTAAATGTCAATTTTTCATTATAAATATCTAGTTTAAATGTCAAGATATGCCATGAAAATATATCATACAGGGTGTTTGTAATGGTTTTCATTTCGATTCATTTGAAGTAAGTTTCTTTTAGAGACTAAGTTAAGTTACGGCCCTTATACTGGCGTGAAACGGCAGAAAATATTCCGGTAGTTTATCGAAACGACAATTTGTTATGCCGGATATCTCTTCTACCTATATGGTATAGGGTTGTAGGTGTGTGCGTGCATATACTAGGTGGTACATAAGCAATTGTATACATAGGATGGTTAAAATATAATAGTTATACAGAGGGGATATTTGCGTCGTGACCAATACACAGAAGCATATACATTGTGAATGCAATATAGAATGAATTAGAGTTACACTTATCGAAAGTGGTCCACGCAATAAAACAAATAAATAAGTTATAACATTTTTGGAAAATATAGAAATAGAATACAATTTAGAGAGGCTGAAAGAAAAAGGGAGAATGAAAGAGGTAGAAAGAGAGAGAGAGATAAGAATACGCTTAAATTTTCAATTGATTTACCTAAAATCACATAAAAATGAAGATATGTCTGCTCTCTAGCACGCATCCGATCTTCACTAACAAATTTATGTTAATGCCTCTTAAAAATAAACCTCAACTGAACACTGAACTCTTTCAAAAAACATAATACTATAGCATCAAGAATTAGTTGAGAACCCGAATTAATATAAATCATCCTGAAAAATAAATGACCTATTTCCAAAGACATCATATAAGAAATCGAATATAACGCGGGTGTATACGTATATAATATACTTAATATTACACAATTAAGGTACTAATATTTTTAAATTATAAAGCTATAATTGTTTTCAATGTAAAAATAATTATTTGTTCTATTTTTGGTTGAATAATTATGTACCTTTCTAAGATATTTTACACCATTTGGTAGACAAAAAGAACCATTTCAAATTTTATCTTTTACACAAAATCCAAAGCGCAGTTAGTAATTAACACTCCACAATAATAAACCTTACAGTTTCCAACATAAGAGATATAGGTGTAAGTAAACCTAATATATCCTAAGATTATTGTCATTATCCGGTTCTGCAGTTTCTGCATTTGGTATATTTCATTATGTAGCAAATTAAACAAAATAAAGCAGCATATATTGAACCTGTATTTCCCCTATTCTTATTACTAAGTTGTTCCTGTACTATATTAGCATTATATCTTTAGTAACATCTAAACCGTACATAAAAATATTTTATAATCAATTATTTTCGGCATTAGGCAATTTTGTTACTAACATATTTATTACTTGAAATACTTTAATCATTTAGTGATACCCTTATATTAATACTTCTGGTCAGTTCTTGCATTATATGATATCATAGTTTTCTAAAATAATTTTAATTTAAATTATGAATCGATCAAGTCGAATTCTGTCTTTGGTAACAAGCAGTAACAAATATTTGTTGGACCTTCCAAAATATGAAACTACTAAGGGAACAATAATACAAGACCAAATTTTAGCCATAAATGCTTTTAATAATCAAGAAATTCAAGAAAATTATATAATTAACATAATTGGCAGATGGATGTAGAACGGATAAACCTTTTAAATGAAGAACAAACTGATACCAACGTTGTTGATATATCAGAAAGACACACTCAACCCAACAACAATGAAAATATCCAAACATTTAGGAAAGATACAAAGTCCAACAAAGTGAAGAATCATATACCTTTCGAATATAGTGATTCCGAGTAATCAGATTCTTGTTCACGGAGTGATTATGTCCTTGATTCAGGTGACTATGAGTCTGAGGAAACTGAACAAATTGAAGATATAGAAATAAAAAAAACAAAAAATCGTTCTATGTATTAGTCGTATTTCAACTGCTCTGTCAAATTCGACAGCTATTACAGAAATTAAGCAGACGAGTTTTGTAAAATAAAGTAACTTATTACTAAGTTCTTCATTACCTTCAATATCGACATGTATATTTTTATTTTTGAGATGTAGTCCAGTAAATCTGTCTGATCACGATTTTTTTTTCATACTGTAAAATTTTAGCTTATCCCTACGTATTTCGAGGCCCTGAGTACGATTCTGTCATTTAAAGCTGTCGCTGAGTTATAGTTAGTTTTAAGGTGCAAAAATAAACATGTTTCAATTTTTCAGGGTTTGGGAAGAAAATACGTATCAGAAAAAATGTGGATATTGAATGCATCATTTATAAGTCCTCAATATACATAAGAATCAAGTTCTCAGTTTCTCTGCCTAAGAAAAAAACAAAAAAAATCAGACTAATAATTATTTATTGTATTTTGTAGAAAATAAAACTTTACAACCAGAAGATAAAGTAGCTCCTTTTGGCGAATTTGTTCTATCTTCGTTTGGCAAAATAGAACAATTTACAAACTTTAGACCTTGGACTAAGAAGTCATCATGTCCATATTGTTTTCGAGAAGTAACTCTTTCCTCGAAACTTAAAACGGAATCATAGTGAGGAAGGTGCAGTTAGGCAGTTGTTTTCTGTCTTTGAAAGATCCAAACAGAAAAGTGGTTATAATTTCAATTCACCGACAAGAAAACTTTGCGTCTGCTTCCAATACTAAATGAAGAGTGTTCTGCAACAACTTTTTTGTGCTGTGACTAATACTGGTACCAAAACTATCACCCTTTTATACCAACATATAACCTTACTTTTAAACAAATAAGTTATAGTGTGAATTGTAATAATTTATATTTAAAACAGAACCGACTTCAACTGGCTTAAAATAAGAACCGTTTAAGGTACAATTCTATTGATTATTTTTCGGTATTCTTATCTCTATCTCTCTCTTTCTTCCTCTCTCTCTAATTTGTATATTTTTCACGTATTTTTTAACTTTTTTATTCGTTTTATTGTTTGGATCATTTTCTATAAGTTTAAGTCTAATTCACTCTATATTGCAACCACGCTGTATATGTTTCTGTGTATTGGTAACCCAATATAAATTATTTGCCTATCATTTTCTGAACCACTCTGAATAATTATAATTCAACTCCACACGATGTTGCAACCGCTCTGTATAAGTATTAATTCTCTCCACCCTTTTCACTGTTTCAATTTTTCTATTGTTTAAATCACCCTGTATACCTAAAATTTTACTTCGCCCCATACGTAAAGCATAAGCAAACACGTATGTTCCTCACTATATAACATTTTTTTAACATAATGCGGAGTGGAGTTATAGTTAATTAAATTAATGTACCACCCAATATCAATCACATTTACTTGTAAGATTTTTTTGAACCCACATGTATAAATTTAATTTTACTTCATACCACCGTATACTGTAAAGGAAAGATAGCTCACATTACAATCTTTCTTTTCGATACATTTCACCCCGTAAAATGAAAACCGTTACAAACACCCTGTACGATATAGTTTCATGGTATATCTTGACATTTAAGCTATATAGTTTTAGATATTATTTACATTGATTAGTACAGTTTTTTGCACATGTTATTCCGATTTTCGGAAAAACGGTATATTTCACGTTATAGAAATTGTAAAATAGAATTTAAAATATTCAATTTGATTGAGACGTTTTAAAGAAAACAGTGTAGATTGATTGAAATTCACTGAAGTGTAGTCCCTTAATTACTGTTTTTTTTTTCGATTTATATAGTACCTTTCTGTAACATTCCTTAATGCAATGCCGTTTAAATAATCAAAATTGCCCAAGCCGCTCTTGGATAATTACTGAGCATACATAAAAAATGTTCCGACGAGTTGATAACCTCCTCCTTTTTAGAAGTCGGTTAAAAATTTCAAAATAAAACCTTTCATTTTCGCCTACATAAAGTTTCATTTTGACCATTACAACTGTAAACAAGTAAGTTTTATATATTTTTGTATTGACCAAATATATAAGAATAGTAATAAAATAAAACTCATTTATAGTGAGACTGCATGTTTGGCCTCTAAAATGATGAACTTAAGAAATAGATCAGTGCAGACCTTCCCATTTTAGTAGTTCATCTATCAACAAAACGAATACAGATCCCATTTTATATAAACATAAAAATTTACACGTATAATTTCTAGTCTATAAGCTACATTTTGACATAAAAATAAAAATACCGAGGTTAAGTGAAATCTGATTTGAAAAAAATATATATATTTCACATTGTTAATAAATGCCAAAATTAACATACAATTTCCTCAAAAAAAAACCCACGTCTTTTAATTTCCAGCTTTTCGGATAATAGTGGCAATAGCTTTCAAAAATCCATTCCTCAATGTTTTTCAATTATTCAAAGGGTTATATTATAAACTGGCAATTAGGCCTGATATTCATTCAAGTCATTTAGAAGTACAATTAAACCAAAGATGAACAAAATTCAAAATCTGATATTATTTTCGCTGTCCGCTTCAAGTGAAATGCCCCAATGTATAAAGTCAACGAATATTTCTCCTCCGATCTGACCTCGCGGTGTTGCAATATCTCGGGCTACATAACGTGTCAGCTATATCCTTGTTACATACCTCTACTACTGCGCTGCCACCTACAGTCTGCTCGATTGAACTATTTTGTATGAAACGATGGCTAAGCGACTCGTTGTTCAGCCCTCGCAAAATTTATAGGCTAGCTATGAAATACACGTAAAACGTTGTGCCGCCCGTGAGCGGGCTAAACAACGTCAATTTGGGCTACACAGAGTACCAGTGATATATTGGTTGGGCTTCACAATGACCGTTTATATATATATATATATATATATATATATATATATATATATATATATATATATTGTTACGAAAATTTACCCAAAGCCGACCCTGTTTCATTTCAGTACGACAACAAACGCTTTAAGATAAAAAAAAACGATTCTCGAAAAGACTCGGCAGCGGAAGGGGTGATGATGATTTTTACTGGAGAATTCGACGCTAGTGTTTGTTATAAAGGAAGCACGCCACGATCGCCAGTTCAGTTAAACAGTGACGACAAGCGTATATCGAATTGTTATTGTCATATTTGAATCAGCTGTTTTAATGTAAATAAAGTTCTAGAAAAGTGAAAGTGAATATTAGTTTTATAATTTTAAATTGAACCCACGGACTATATTGCAATTTGGTGTTCGAAGTGAAGGATTAAGTGCAGTTAAAATCGCAATTTGATTTATGGAAACTCGTAGTATGGAAAAAATTGACGAAACTACCAAAAAAATAGTCAACCACGTTACGGAGGGACTAGACGAAAAAATAGCACAGATTCTAGAAAAACGTGACAAGAAGGAGAAACAACATCAAGAAGAAATTCAACAAAGGTTAGTGAAATCTTTTGATTATAAACTTAAAGTTGAGTTAGGAAATCTTGTCACTAACATCGATGAAAAACGTAAAATAGAACAACAAAATCTTGTTTCTACAATGAAAAGCGAACAACAAAATCGTGTCACTGCCATGGAAGAAAAACAACAACATTTAATGGAAGGATTATTCTCGAAATTTGCAGAAAAACAAGGCCAAACTGAAGAAAAAAGGCAACTAAAATTTGAGCAATTAATGCAAATAGTATCACAAGTTAATGAAACAGTTAATGAAAGAATGCAAATAGTAGAATCAGATATAAAAGAGGTAAACGACGACATAAAGATCCTAAAAAATAATGTGGAGGCTCTTGAAACCAAAGTAGATGACATCGATTCCATACAGAACCAGGTGAAATTTGCAATCAGTGCTATTCAAAATAAAGTAGAAACGGAAATTAAAAAACGCAACAGAACTTACAGCGAGGAAAATACCAGAACACCGTGAGTACCAAAGGTTATGTTAGTAAACCACCCACATTTGATGGCAGTTCATCTTGGCCCATGTATAAACGGCAATTTGAGGCCGTGGCTACAGCTAATGGATGGGATAATCAAGAAAAATCTACTTCTCTGGTAATTTCGTTAAGAGGTCCGGCCCTAAAACTCCTCCAAAGCATCCCAGTCGATGAACAAGGCAATACGACAATCAATCCTTGAGTCAGGTATACCAAGTCCAACTGAGTGGAAAAACTCAAAAATCCGGTGAAAGCCTCCAAGAATTCGAAGCAGAGATTAGACGGTTAGTACACTTGTCCTACCCAGATCTGCCAGAGGAAACGAAAGATCAGTTGGCCACACAGAGTTTCATAAACGGCATCAGAGATGTGAAAGTACAAAGAAATTTAAGACTGAATGGCGTCAAGAAGAGTAATGAAGCTCTACGTCGGGCTTTGGAAGTAGAGGCCGTCATGAACATGTCCAAGCCGAGGGTCCGAGCAGTTTCCTTCAACCAGGAAGAGTCAGAGTCACCATTTCAAGCGCTGCTGGCTGGCCTGAATAAAATATTAGAACGGTCACAACGAACTAGCACCAGAGGGGCATGTTACCGCTGCGGACGGACAGGACACTTCCAACGTGATTGTCGAGTGAGGCCACCTGAACGATCACCGACCAGGGGTAACCAACAGAACAGCCACATGTCCAGGGACCGTTAGCCAGTCAGCATAAGGGGGCGAATGCAAAGTCTTCAGCTAGAATTCCCGGTCGAACGGAACAGATTATTCATGGGCAGCTAGACAGCAATCCTGGGAGCTGTGTTGGAATGGTGGAGCCCGTACACTCAGCTCATGACTACTTAGTTGGACGGGCTATAGTTAAAACCGGACGAGATATACCAATCAGAGTCCTGAATTTGTCCAACCACGACATCAGAATTGCCAATGGTCAAGAGATAGCTTGTTTCGAGCCAGTAGAGACCATCATCAATTGCGAAGAAGAATACCCAACGTCGGTGAAGGAGACAGGGCCCAGTAAAGAGTTCCTACAACAGTTTGCTGGCCATTTGACACACCTGGCACCAGAGAACCAGAAGAAAGCCAAGCAATTTATCACAAAGCACTGGCAAATTTTTAACAGTCAAGATGGAACCACCGGTCGCACCAACATCATTCAGTATCGAATAGATACCGGAAAGGCTCAACCCATCAGAATACCACCTAGACGACTACCATGGGGCCAACAACAGGCAGTCGAGGAAAACATCGAGTCCATGTTACAAAATGGAGTTATTGAGCCATCCATCAGCCCATGGTCTGCTCCCGTAGTGCTAGTTAAAAAGAAGAATGGAATCACCCGATTTTGTGTGGATTACAGAAAGCTGAATGACGTCACGAAGAAAGACAGCTATCAACTACCCCGAATCGATGACACTTTGACCACACTAGCAGGCTCCCGTTGGTTCTCCACACTAGACCTAAAAAGTGGATATTGGCAGGTTGGTCTACACGCAAACGACAGAGAGAAGACAGCGTTCTCCACCAGTAAAGGGCTGTTTCAGTTCACGGTCATGCCCTTTGGGTTATGTAATGCACCCGCTACATTTGAGAGGCTAATGGAGTATGTACTGAGTGGGTTAACATGGAGGACGTGCTTAGTATACCTCGACGACATTCTAGTCATGGGTCAGACATTAGACGACCATCTGAAGAACCTGGACGAAGTATTCTCCAGAATTAATAATGCCAACCTGAGACTCAATCCGAAGAAGTGTTCATTGTTCTAAAAAGAAGTAGAGTTTTTGGGTCACGTAGTGTCCGAGTCAGGAATCCGCACCAACGAAGACAAGTTAGAAGCCATCCGTGATTGGCCAGTTCCAAGAGACAAACATGAACTCCGAAGCTTCTTGGGCATCTCTTCATACTACAGGCGTTTTGTTGAGGGATTTGCCACCATCGCCGCCCCTCTACATCGGCAGACCACTGAGAAAGAGACCTTCCATTGGAATCAGGATTGCGAAACATAATTCAAACGACTGAAGGCAGCACTATGTTCCCGCCCAATCCTAGCCTTTCCTACACGGTCCGGCAAGTTTATCTTAGACACCGACGCCAGCAACACAGGTTTGGGTGCCGTCCTATCCCAGGTGCAAGATGGTGAAGAAAGAGTGATCGAGTATTACAGCCGTTGATTCTCGAAACCGGAAAGAAATTATTGCGTCACCAGAAAAGAACTTCTTGCAATAATAAGGGCTGAAGACCATTTTCACAAATACCTCTATGGTCGTCATTTGTTAATCCGAACAGATCATGCCGCACTCAAATGGCTGCTGGGCATGAAGACATCGGAAGGACAACTGGCCAGATGGATGGAGAAATTACAGCAATACGACTTCAAGGTGGAACACCGTGCCGGCCGTTTGCACAATAATGCCGATGCGCTATCCAGAAGACCCTGTAGAGCGGAATGCGGACATTGTCTGAAGACGGAACAGCGAGAGGGTATCTCTATCAGACAGATCCGAGTGCAGGCCAATGAAGACTGGACAACGGAACAGTGCATCCAGGACCAAATGGCTGATCCAGACATCGAACCAATCCTGTCACTCAAAAGGAGAGGGGCACCTAGGCCACGATGGAGCGAGGTAGCTAGATACTCCGGCGTGCTGAAATCGTTATGGGCTCAATGGGACTCTCTAAGAGTAGACAATGGAATGCTCAAGCGAGTTTGGGAAAGCGCTGATGGACGAGAAACCAAGTACCAACTGGTAGTTCCGAAGAAAAAGGTACCAGCCATTCTGACCGACGTACATGATGGAATTACCGGAGGCCACCTGGGTATGAATAAAACCCTTGACAAAGTTCGCCAGCGGTACTACTGGGTGAATTACTTCGAAGACGTCGGAGCTTGGTGCCGCAAATGTGCCACCTGTGCCGTCAGTAAGGGCCCGAAGACCCGGACCAAGGGCAGAATGCAGCAGTACAATGTGGGCGTCCCATTTGAGAGAATTGCCATCGATGTCGCCGGTCCATTTCCCGAGTCTGAGAAGGGGAACAAATACATCTGGTCGCAATGGATTACTTCAGCAAATGGCCTGAGGCATATGCGATACCCAACCAAGAGGCAACCACGGTAGCGACGGTGCTAGTAGAACAACTATTCAGCCGGTTTGGCGTCCCGATGGAATTACATTCAGACCAGGGGCGTAACTTCGAATCGAATGTATTCCAGAAGGTCTGCACGATGTTGGGGATCAGGAAAACGAGAACAACACCATTACACCCACAGTCAGACGGAATGGTGGAAAGATTCAACAGGACCTTGGAACAACACCTATCCAAGGTCGTCAGCAATAACCAGCGTGATTGGGATGAGCATATTCCCCTATTCCTGTTGTCATATCGCTCTGCTTTACATAATAGTACAGGCCTGACCCCAGCCAGGGTCCTATTCGGAAAGGAGCTGCGATTACCATGCGACTTGGCATTTGGCTCCCCCGAAGAACCTCCCCAAGACATCGACGATTATGCCGACCAGCTCCGACATAACATGCTGGCAATACACGAATTAGCCCGAACGCAGATGTTGGCCACCAGTGACCGGATGAAGACGCGATACGACCTCAAGGCCAATTCAGTCGGGTTCCAGGAGAGGGACAAAGTCTGGCTGTACAACCCCCAACGGAGCAAGGGTAAATCCCCAAAGCTTACACCCGCCTGGGATGGTCCATACAAGGTGGTCAAGAGGCTTAATGACGTCGTCTACCGGATCCGTCGAAACCCCAAGGCTAAATTGAAGGTAGTTCATTTAGATCGACTCGCTCCCTACCATGGAGGGATGTTTCTGATCGGGACGATCAGAATTAAAGGGGGGGCAGTGTTACGAAATTTACCCAAAGCCGACCCTGTTTCATTTCAGTACGACAACAAACGCTTTAAGATAAAAAAAACGATTCTCGAAAAGACTCGGCAGCGGAAGGAGTGATGATGATTTTACTGGAGAATTCGACGCTGGTGTTATAAAGGAAGCACGCCACGATCGCCAGTTCAGTTAAACAGTGACGACGAGCGTATATCGAATTGTTATTGTCATATTTGAATCAGCTGTTTTAATGTAAATGAAGTTCTAGAAAAGTGAACTTGAATATTAGTTTTATAATTTTAAATTGAACCCACGGACTATATTGCAATATATATATATATATATATATATATATATATATATATATATTATTTTTTAACATTTTTATTGTGAAAATATCACAATGTTCATTTAATCAGCCCCTTAACTCATGGTGCATACAATTGCTATTCATTTTTTGCCTCAAAAAATCTATTGATTGATGAATCAAAACAAGAGTGAAAATTAATCAGGTAATAGCGCAAAGAAAGATGATGAATTAAAGAGAAAAAAACCTAACACGCGTATAGCAACTCATTGTCATTAATTCACTAATAAATCGAATTTTTAAAGATCTAAATAATGTTTAAAAACTCGATTTATTAGTGAATTATAGACAGTGCTTTGCTATACTCATATTAATTTTTTTTCTCTTTAATACATCCTCTTTATACGGTGTAAAATACACAATAATGATTATAATTATTTTATTCGTGTCAAAAACGTTGCGTTTATAAATAAAAAGGTAGAGACAGAAAATACATAGAAATACTACAAAAAGTAGAAATAAGTATGGATAAAATGTATTTTGTGTTTAAGGAGTGATTCCTATATGTCAGGGCACATCCAATGTCGCCCCAAAGTATTTAGGGCTAATCAGTGCTTCAGATCCTTGCCATCTTAGGTACTATTAATTTTCTATTAGGGTCTTTGTTACGTAGATTGAAAGTGCATAATTGAGTTTTAGCCGCATTCGGTTTCAAGTGGTTATTTTAATAGTATTCTGGTGAAATTATGCAGTCCATTTGTTAGATACTTCTCTATTTGTCTTCTAAACGTTGTTTGTGGCATATTCTTGATTACTTTTATGTTTTTTTGGGCAATAACACCATAATAGAAATAAAACGACGTATATTGGAATTTTCAATTTGCAATCTACATCAATAAATATAAAACATTGACAAGAAGTCAGAATAGACTTTGAAACGTTTGGTATTCCTGCAATATACTTCGTTTTATTTCTATTGTGGTGTTATTGCTTAAAAAAAAACATAAAAGTACTTCTCTATTGTTTCGAAATCTTTGATTGAGGTTGTTAACTACAGGTCGTCAGCGTAAATGAAGCTTTTTGTATTCGGGGGTTGTGGCTACTCGTTACTATAGATGTTTAACTGTGTTTGTGACAGGACGCTACCTTGGAACAGACTGATTTTTTGTACTCTTCAGCTACTTTTTTGCCATCTACTTTCACATCGAAACTGTAAAGACTCGCTCGAAACTGTCCTCCATATTCTGTATCAGATTGAGGATTTGTGCTGTGCAATTTTTATTTGATCTAAATCCAGCTTGTTGTGGGATTAGTTATGGCTCTATGGTAAAACATAGATGATTAGCAACATTCTTTTAAGGATTTTGTAGAGATGACACAAAAGAGGTATAAGGCTTAAGTTTTAGATATGGCAAGCTGGATTGCCGGGTGTTAGCATAGCGATGATCCTTGTCCATCCTCAGCATTTAGGATGTCGTTTCAGACAGTTATTTTAAATTTGCTGCACCAATAAATCTTCAAACTCTTTTGCCTTGCCGGTTTTGCATATTTTAATCGCAGTTTTTAGTTTTTCCAACGTACACTTAGCGAATATCTCGTTCGGTTCTGCTTTTAGGCATATCAACTCACACTAATGTATCCATCCGTTGGTTTTATTTTGCTTTCGCCAGTTCCTGTGATATTGTCAAACCTGATTACTGTGTCCATACTATACAGGTCGTCATCGAACAGTCTAATGTATTCTTGCACTTTTACCGTTAATTCTTCCTTCATGCCGCTATTGTATGATGTACTCCAGCGTCTGGAGATCGAAACGCCAGATCATCTCTTCTGTGCGTTTACATATGGATCGTAGGAGCCTGGCACGGGTTCAACACTTAGAATCGCTTTTTTCGAGGTATCTAGATTGGCCTTTGTAAAATTAGACCGTCGACAGAACAAAGTCTCATTTGGTTTGACAATTGAAAAACCGATGAAATGAGTATTCTGATTTTAGGGGGAATGAAGTTGTGTGATCTCTCAATGACAGTTTGCATTCCTGCTAATATTTGGTCTTCCCTGTGCTTTTCTTGTATGCACAATCTATACTTTACACCTTATTTTAAGGAATTCTTTACTGCTTGGAGCTTAAAATGTTTATTGTCATTATCGTCAATTTTGGTCTGGAGAAAAATTTATTTATTTTTATTGAGAAGATCAGTCTGATATAAAATATTTTAACCCTTGTCCAAGGGACGCCCGAGTGTATCAATAGTATGGGAAGATACAATCTACGTCGAGGCACTTTTTGAGTTCCCCATAAAATATCAAAATGATATTGCCTACATATTTCTAAATGCCTATATTTTATATTTATATGTACCCATCTATTTTCAACAATATATTACTAATATATTCCATACCAGAAAAATTATATAGGTGTTTTATATCTGTAAAGTTGTAGATTATCGAAGTTTCGCTGGTTCTAATCTACTATATTTTCTTTTCTTTTTACCGAACGAAGACACAGTGTAGCGAAGAATATATATTTGAACGTAAACAACTACACAATGTTACATATGAACGAGAAGTTATATATCAGAACAAAATTGAATGAATATTGAATTAAAAGTCTATTTGACATGTGTTACAGCAAAAACTTTTTTTCTTGTTTTTTCGTCAACGGCAACCAGTGTCGTCTCATTAGGGAGCAAAACTGAACATGGCCCCTGCCTTGAAAGACTGGTCTTTCAATGAAACTGTTATGATGCTTCGTCGCTTGAAGGTAGCGGGCATATACTGGAGACTGCTCTTCGGATTAGACCCTTGGAGGTGTGTAGGGTGGCTACACGAGAGATCCCATCTGGCCCTGGGTGAAGTTTGACTACTCTGCCCAATTTCCATTGAAGCGGGCTTAAATTTGGATCCTTCACCAGAACCAACGCACCAATAGTCAGCTTTGACTCGTTGTTCTTCCACCTTTGCCGACTCTGAAGCTCAGAGATATATTCTATGGACCACCTTTTCCAAAAGCTTTGTCGCAGACGCTGCAGCCTCTCCAAATGACTGATGCGACTCTCCTTAAGGTCAATGACAGATGCCTCTATGATAGACATCATTGGACGGCCGATTAGGAAATGGGAAGGTGTGATTGGATAAAGGTCTGAAGGATCTGATGACAATGGGCTCAGAGGCCTTGAATTTAAGATCGCCTCCAACCTGTACAAGGGTAGTTTGAAAGTCCTCATAGGTCAAAAGTGCGCCTGACCAAATACGTCTAAGATGGCTCTTCATCGACTTAACTCCTGCCTCCCATATGCCGCCAAAATGGGGTGAGTAGGCAGGGATGAAATGCCATGAAATTTCTTGATTTGCAGCTGAATTTAGAATGTCATTCCTCCTATCTTTAAGAAACTTACCTAGCTCTATTAATTTATTATTGGAACCGACGAAATTAGTTCCATTATCAGAATAAATACAAAGGGGTTTACCTCTCCTAGAGGTGAATCTCTTCAGCGCAGCAATAAAGGACTCTGTTGATAAATCGCTGACAAGTTCCAGATGAATGACTTTCGTGGCTAGACATATAAAGATGCTCACGTAAGCCTTATATGTTTTAAATCCTCGACCATTACGGTCCCGAAGAGTAAATGGCCCTGCATAGTCAACTCCTGTTTTAAGAAATGGAAAAGAAGGAGTTACACGAAATGCAGGAAGGTCACCCATGAGAGCATTACCCAATGTGTACAGGTGAAGAAACCGTTTACTCGGGTAAGACAACAAATGAAAATGAATGATACAGTGGAACAGGTACCTGGAAATCGCGCCGTATGCAGCGACCATAAACCATCAATCCAAAGAGCTTCTCTGTTTCGTCAAGTGTATCACGGGGAGAAGGACGATATGTAAAGTTGTAGATTATCGAAGTTTCGCTGGTTCTAATCTACTATATTTTCTTTTCTTTTTACCGAACGAAGACACAGTGTAGCGAAGAATATATATTTGAACGTAAACAACTACACAATGTTACATATGAACGAGAAGTTATATATCAGAACAAAATTGAATGAATATTGAATTAAAAGTCTATTTGACATGTGTTACAGCAAAAACTTTTTTTCTTGTTTTTTCGTCAACGGCAACCAGTGTCGTCTCATTAGGGAGCAAAACTGAACAATATCATTTTTATACGTAATAGTTCAATTTCCCAGAGTTAAGTAAAATGCAATAACCAATATTAATTTTGCTCAACAAACGTGTTTGTAACTAGTTACTCTTTCACAGATTTTTTAATTTTTATTTTTAAATTTGCAGAAACGCTGTTACAAATGGATCGTCAGCAACTTCAAAAGTTCGTCCAATATTTGATCTCAGAACATCACACAGAAGTATTACCCACAGCACAAAAGCTAGCAGATGAAATTTTACAACAACGTTCAGAAATCAATCAGATACCTGGAGCTCCGGACCCTACAGCCGGGGCTTCGGCCGATGATGACCATTCCTGGCACTTAGATGAAGAACAAGTTTGCGAGCAAGTGAAATCCTATTTGTCACAAGGAGCTTATTACAACGCAAATAAACAACTTAATTCATTGTTTTCGAAGGTCAGAGAATTATCAGCTTTACTATTTAATTATATAAGAAATATATTAGAGGAAAATGAAGAATAAAAATATATTACATAATTCTGAACTGATTATCGAGAGGGCTTTGATAATGCCGTATGTTAATTAGGAGTTTGCCTCCTAGCTCTTCTTATATCAGAGAGGTATTTTATTTTGTGACGGAAATAAAGTGTAGTAGAACAATTTTGAACAATTTACCGCGTTACGAGTTGTAATGTGCAAAAAATATACTTTACAGATGTACTGGAAAGAATACCTACAATATCATCAGCCGGAATTCCTATGTACAAATAAGTGTTTGTACATTGTGTATAATTATCTGTTCTCGAGTTATTTTAAATCCAAGCCTAGAGTCATTGTCAAAAACTGTTAAACATTTTTTCTTCTTTATGATTTCAATCTGTCCCTAGTTTCGTTACATTAAGTAAATACTTAATTTTGTAGTAGATGTACTTAATAGTGCTAATTTCGCTGTTAAATATTTCAGCGGATGAGAATATTAGTATACAATATATATCCCGATTGGGTTCGATACAAGTTTTTACACTCACTATAAACGTCTTTATTTGCACCAAAATAAATCACTAATCCATATATTTCCATCAACAACAATGATTCATACCCTAGGTTCTATCCGTTTGCTTCTGGTACGCTAATGTGTATAATTTCTAATTTCCGAATGGATTCGAAATTCTCCACACTTGTTTTTACAAACAATCGTATTTTCGGGAAATACCCCTTTTTGTCGGCATTGTTTATATGAATGATTCTTACGCGCAAGATTAGTTTTTATATAAGATAATTAATTTCTCAAACGATTCTTATTTGGCAGCGTGAAATAAAATGTTATGATAATATTGTTATGGATTTTCGTCTGCTTGTCTAAAATTATTAACTTCCACATATAATAAATACGATCTGATAATTCACAAATCACAAAATACTTTTAACCACTACACTATTGTGACATCACTTCTTTTCAATTCGTAAACTATATCGAGTTCAACCCACTTGTAAATTTGTAATATCTATTTATAATTCCATCTTCTAGAATGTACTGGGCGGATTCGAATTCTTTCTCTCTCTCGCATCTCATTGCTTCATGAAAGGGCTCTGCAAAATTGTGTTTTGCCAGTAAATTGTTCTTTGTGAGTGGCATGTTTATGGCATTCCCGATCTTTCAGCTATTTTGACTACTTCAGTTGCGTCGTAAAGAATGATCTTAAGAATGTGAAACAAAGTGCATGACGGAATCTAAATAGGTAGAAAATAATATCTAATATTTATTAACACTTTAGGATTATGTCATTATGTGTAAGATTTGTATTGTTTTTGTTAATTATTTTGAATTTTGATGTATATATATACATATATATATTTGTTTTTAAGTTTTCGCGGGCACTAAATGTTTTAGGTGGTTTCCGGGAATTCATCCACGTAGTTGATAAACTGATCGATAACTGATACTGATAACTAAGCGAAAGCAGAAGGCTACGAGAATTATGCGAACCGACCTGAAGAGGGCAGATGTGACTCTGCCGAAACGTCGTCATTTTACCATCAATCCCGGCAGGGATCAGTTATCAACTACGCGGATGAATTCCCGGAAACCACCTAAAACATATATATATATATGGTTGATGAGGACTGTTATGTCGGCGGTAAGGGTACATCCGTTCGTCTAAGTAAGATTCGTTTGTTCCCTAAAATTGTTATCACTTGACGTGGGTTCGCCAAATTATCATATTTGGCTTTCACTCAAACTTTATTTACATTTAAGTAACTGATTCACAATAATTTTCATTCTAGTCGTGTTCACTTCGGCGATCTCAATTTATACCTGCCCTGTGAGCCCTCATTAGTACTTAAAAATGCCTCTTTTCAGGTACTTTATAAAGCGTTTGTTGTCGTGCTGAAATGATACAGGCTTTGGGGGTTAACTGATGTCCCGTCAATGGTAGGGAGCTAGTGCAATTACTTGGGTGTTTCGACGGATCCGGTAGACGGCATTAAGCCTTTGACCACCTCGGTAATTTGGGTAATCCGAGGCGGGTTATTTGGGTTTATTGCTGGTTTTGTTGTACTTTGTTGAATTTTGATATGGGATTCACTGGTGGCTTTCCAAAATGGTGATGCCAATTTTATGTCGGAGCTGGTCGGCTTCGTCGATGTCTTGGGGAGGTTCTCGGGGGAGCCAAATGCCAAGTCGCATTATGGCTCCTTTCCGAAAATCTCGGGTCAGGCCTTCAATAAAGCAGAGCGATTGACAACAATAGGGGAATATGCTTCTCACGCGTATTGTTGACGACCTGATAGGTTTGTAGGTCCTGTTGAATCTTTCGACATTTGCTGTGGGTGATGGTGTTGTTTCTTTGATCCCCAAGTGCAGATTAAACTCTATTCGAAGTTATGCCCTGTTTCTTGTAATTTCGGGACGCCAAACCTGTCTGAATAAAGTTCTACTAGACCGTCGCTACCGTGGTCTGTTTGTTTTTCGCATATGTCAGGCCATTTGCTAGTAATCCATTGGCGACCAGAATGTATTTGTTCCCCTTCGTCGGGAAACGGACCGGCGACTCGATGGATTCTCTCAAATGGGCGCCCACATTGACTGCTATTCGCGGGTCTGCCCTTACTGGCGGCACATTGCACATTTGCGGCACCAAGCTTGGCCGTAATTCACAGTAGTACCGCTGGCGAACTTTGTCTGGTTTTAACAGGTGGTCGGTAATTCCACATGACTTCGGTCAATGCTGTACCTTTTTCTTCGGAACTCCATGACTTCGTTTCTTCTCAGCGCTCCCAAACTCGCTTGGCATTCCATTATCCTTTGGGTTCCCTAGCAATAACGATTTCAGCACGCCGGAGATCTGTTCGTCCCATTGGCCTGGGGCCCCTCTCATTTTGTGACAAGATGTATGTTCGAATTTGGTTTGCACTGTGTTTAGTCAGAAACCTCCCTATTCTGATACCCTCCGTTGTACCTCTCAGACAATGTATTCCGCTCTACAGGGTAAACTTACATGGGCTCGGCATTATTGTGCAACCGGCCGGCACGGTGTTCCACCTTGGTCATCTGTAATTTTTCTCGAGGTCTCACGGGTCTTCACCCCACTACTTACCTCGAGAAAACAACGATTTGTGGAAATGGTCTACAGCCCTTATTAATCAAGGCAGTTCTTTTCTGGTGACGCATTTCTTTCTGGCGATAGAACCAGGAATTCAACAAAGTATCACCCTCTCTTCCCACGGGAAAAATCAAGTAGATGTCGGTGTCTAAGATAACTTGCCGGACTTTACGGAGTGCTGCCTTACCAAATGTTTCGCAATCCACAAAGAAGGAGTGCCCATCAGACCCATAGTAAGCGCGATAAACTCACCAACGCAAAAACTAGAGAAATACCTGGCAAGAAGCCGATTCATGCAACCAATAGTGGAAACATCTTGTCTTCGTTGGTGCAAAATCTTCGGACACATCAAAAACTCACATCACTTCATTGAAATAATTAAAGACATAAACTTAGAAGAAAACGACTTAATAGCAAGCCTCGACGTCATATCTCTCTACCCCAGCATACCACTCGACGAAGCACTGGACAGTATAGCTATGCACGAAAACCTACCTCACCACATAATAGAATTAGCCGACCACTGCCTCAAAAATACGTATTTCTCCTTCGACGGCCACTTTTATAGACAAATACAGGGTGCTCCTATGGGATCAGCTCTATCACCAGTTGTTGCCAACTTGTTTATGGTATATCTGGAAGAAAAGGCCATAGCTAACGCAGCATTAAAACCAAAACTGTGGGTTCGCTACGTTGATGACATCTTCATTATATGGCCTCACGGGAAATTAGAACTCAATAATTTTCTTGCCTATATGAATTCCATTCATAACAAGATACAATTTACCCTAGAAACAGAACACAACCAACAACTCCCTTTCCTAGATGTCCTCCTAACAAGAAACAACCTAAGTTTCCAGCACACCGTCTTCAGAAAAGCAACACACACCAACAGATATTTACACGGCAATTCACACCATCATCCAGCACAGATCCAAGGAGTAGCAAACACCCTTATAGCACGATCGGTACGTCTCACAGACCAGCAAACTAGAAAAGAAGAACTAGCTTTCATGAAAACTATCCTCAGAAAAAAAATGGTTACAATAACCACACCATCAGAAAAGCAATAAACAAACAACAGGCAGAGAAAAAGAAACAAAATGATGACCAAGAATACGTAGCCCATGTAAGTTTACCATACATTAGAGGTACAACGGACAGAATAGGGAGGTTTCTGACTAAACACAAAATTCGAACTACATACAAACCCCAAACAACAATCGGAAACTGCTCGCCTGTTGATTGCTAGGGAACCCAAAGGATAAAATGCCTTTAGAGAACCATGGAGTTTACAGCATTTCATGTGGAGACTGTTCCAATGTGGCTGTTCTGTTATACGTCGGCCAAACAAACAGGCGAATATCCGCCCGTCGAGACGAACACAAACTATACATAAAAAACAAACAGACCACTTGAAGTGGTGACTCTACTTTATTCAGACACGACCCTCGGCTTGGACAAGAAACAGGGCATAAAATAGAATTTAATACTTGTAAAGAAATCGCAAATGTCGAAAACTACAAAATCAGAACAATACGAGAAGCCATTGAAATTGAAACCCGAGATACCATAAACAAGAGAGACGAAGCTCTAAAATTATCACCATTTTGGAAAGCAGTAATCCCATATCAAAATAACAATACAACAAAACCAGTAATAAACCCAAATAATCGGATTACCCAAATTACCGACAAAAGCCATAAACACCGTAATTGCACTTTAATTGACCATCAGTTAACCCAACCTAATAAACAAGATAAAGTACCTGAGAGATTAAGTACTAATGAGGGCTCACAGGGCAGGTATAAATTGAGATCAAGAACAAGAAATTCTTCAGTTACTTAGTATCTTTTGAGAAAGCCAAATATGATTTTGGCGAAACGTCAAGTGATTTTTCAAACGAATACAGACGAACGGATGTACACCGGAATAAATCATCAACCACATATTTCCATCCGTGAAACAGTATACACAAACATATATATATATATATATATATATATATATATAATATAAATTTAGTTGTAGTATAAAGTGAGGACCTACTGTAGAGCACATGATGTGAGAACCGGCAGAAGGAATAAAAATTAAGGGAATTTTTTTATCCAGCAAATATTAATTCTAAAATAGCAACAATTTTGTCACTATCGTGGTGTGCTTCTTTTATATACACACAGTATAAAAATGTAAGATAAGTATTTTTTTATCATAAATTTTTTTGTTCCTTTGGGTAAATTTCTAAATATATTAAAACGAAGTGAGGACCTTATAAGCAACTATTCAACTCAGGCCCAACAATAATTTTAATGTACTACTAACATTCTGAGGACAGTATATAACTTGGACCTACCAAAGCGAGAGCTAAGCATAGTTGCAACATTTAAGTAGTTATATATATTGTGGCGATAACGTCCTATAAATCTACGCATGAAGTGAGGTCTATAGATTTTTATTCCGGCAAATTCACAGTTGTTTTGACTAGTCGTTATATGTTTACCTTTTTTTATATTGAGGTGGTGATTCAGGGTCAGACGTTGTGACTCAGAACGGTGCGTTTAAATTCATTTAAACATAAGATGTTTTTGCTCAATTAATATCTCATTAAAGTAATAATTTCTTGGATATGCTTCATACAATATACAGTTTGAGCCATAAATATAGCTAGAGATGACATATATTGTTTTTTTCCTATTAATGAGTCACCCTATATGAACCATTCGTACTGCAATTTTAATAAGACAATAAACAGACATATGATCCGTCTCTTGATCCTCAATAGGATGTTAAACTCAATGCAAAAACTATACATATTGAAAAAGGTAGTTTTTTATACTACCTTGTAGTTTTAAATTCTCTCCGTCAACTTTGTATGTTAAAATTGTATGACTAGTTTTCGAGATATAGGGTGTTAAACATCGGAAATGTTTCCATTTTCTTATGAGATTTCTCATAACAGACGTGTATTATTTCCGTACATTGCCGGAAAGATAATTTTCGCATTATTTGACAAAAATATTGAATATAACTATTACCATTAATTATCTTTGATTACAGTGTGTTTCCAATATATGTAACATGTTTTTCAGAAAACCCATTTTTTATTACAACGATAAATACATAGATGTAATCGCACAATTAATAAGAAATGAGTTGTTGGACGTGTTCATATATTATACAATGTAAGTCGTAAATATGGCTATAGTGGGGATATGCCATTTTTTACCATTAATGAGTAACCCTGTATAAACTACAATACTTTAATTTGTACAATTTTTGCAAACCTGTAGAATTTAGTGTGACGAGTAGTTGATTTCTATAATTTAATATAAAAATTCCAGGACGCATGGTTTATACAGGGTTACCTATTAATGGAATAAATAATATATGCCCCCTTTAGCAATATTTACAACTTACACTGTATAATGTATGAAGACGTCCAAAAATTAATTTCTTTAACACTATATTAACTGAGCAATTAGATCTTCTTATGTATTCAACATTATAATAAAAAAATGAGTTTTCTAAAAAACATGTTACGTATATGAAAAACACCTTGTAATAAAAAATAAATAATAGTATTTTTTGTGCAATATTTATGTCAAACAATGTGCAAACCACGTCTTCTGCAATAAAGGGAAATAAAACACATCTATTATGAGAAATCTGATACGATAAAGGTGACATTTCCGAAATTTAACACTCTATATCTCGAAAACTAGTAATACAATTTTAATAATATTCTGCTCAGTAAAACACTGAACATTTGTTAACGTAAAAATGTAATAACATTCTAAGTTGACGGAGAGAATTAAAAATTACGGGGTAGTATAAAAAAATACATTTTCTCAGTATGTATAGTTTTTGCAATCAGCTAAACATCCCGTTGAGTCATCAATAATTCGAAGCAGAGATCAGACGGTTAGAACACTTGTATTACACAGACCTGCCCAAAGAAACGAAAGACCAATTGGTCACACAGAGTTTCATAAACGGTATCAGGGATGTGGAACTACAAAGAACTATAAGACTTAGTGGCATCAAGAAAAGTAATGAAGATTTACTTCGGGCCTTGGAAGTAGAGGCAGTCATGAATATGTCCAAACCGAGAGTGCGAACAGTTTTCTTTAGTCAGTGTTGTTCGGAATCCATAAACTTCTAGAACGATCACAAAGACCTGACCACAGAGGAGCATGCTACCGGTGTGGACGGTCAGGGCACATTCAACGTGACTGCAGAGTGGGGCTACCTGAACGATCACCAACCAGAAGTAGCCAAAACAACAACCTCACCCATCAGGGAAACTCCAATCAGTCAGCATAAGGGGGCGAATGCTGACTAACCCTCCACCAGCCCCCAGCACAGTATCCATCCAGGGTTTTTGCTGAGATAGCAGCAGCCTACTCATCAGGGGCACCATCAATGGCCAAACAATTACCATCACCATCGACACCGGCGCCGCTGTGTACATTGCCAAGTCCGGAGTTTTGAGGGCATCAGAAATCCGGCCAGTTAACAACAACATCCAGCTCAGAACAGTCACCGGTGAGTCCATGTCAATACAGCGTGAGGCAGATCTAGTACTACAGTAGGGGGACAACCGAATCTGGCATAGGGTCCTGGTAGCGAATATTGAGGACGATTTCATACTGGGTATGGACCTAATCAGCCAGCATGGATTTATGTTCGACCCGAGATATGATGTTCTTCGGTTCCTAAATGAGGAATTTGTAGTGACACGGCCCGTCAACAGTTCAGCCACCTCCATAAAAATTGAGGCAAAATCCTCAACCAGAATTCCCGGTCGAACGGAACAGATAATTCATTGGCAGCTAGAAAGCGATCCTGGGAGCTGCGTTGGAATGGTGGAGCCCGTACACTCGGCTCATGACTATTTAGTTGGACGGGCTATAGTTAAAACCGGACGAGATATACCAATTAGAATCCTGAATTTGCCCAACAATGACATTAGAATTGCCAATGGTCAAGATATAGCTTGTTTAGAGCCAGTAGAGACCATCATCAATGGCAAAGAAGTGTATCAGACATAAGTGAAGAAGACAGGTCCCAGTATTGAGGGAGTTCCTACAACAGTTTGCTGGCCATTTGACATACCTTACACCAGAGGAACAGAAGAAAGCCAAGCAATTTATCGCAAAGTATTGGCAAATTTTCAACAGGTAAGATAGAACCACCGGTCGCACCAAGATCATTCAACACCAAATAGACACCGGAAAGGCTCAACCCATCAGAATACCACCTAGACGACTACCATTAGGGCAACAACAGACAGAGTTATTGAGCCATCCATAACCCCATGGTCTGCTCCCGTCGTGCTAGTTAAAAAGAAGGATGGACTCACCCGATTTTGCGTGGATTACAGCAAGCTGAATGACGTCACGAAGAAAGACAGCTATCCACTACCCCGAATTGATGACAATCTGACCATACTAGCAGGCTCCCGTTGGTTCTCCACACTAGACCTAAAGACTGGATATTGGCAGGTTGGTCTACACGAAAACGACAGAGAGAAGACAGTGTTCTCCACTAGTAAAGGGCTGTGTCAGTTCACGGTCATGCCCTTTGGGTTATGTAATGATCCCGCAACATTCGAGAGGCTAATGGAGTATGTCCTGAGCGGGTTAACATGGAGAACGTGCTTAGCATACCTCGACGACATTCTGGTCATGGGTAAAACCAGAACTCCAGAATTAATAACGCCAACCTGAGACTCAACCCGAAGAAGTGTTCCATGTTCCAAAAAAAGTAGAGTTTTTGGGCCACGTTCTTTCCGAGTTAGGAATCCGCACCAACGAGGACAAGATAGAAACTATCCATCGTTGGCCAGTCCCAAGAGACAAGCATGAACTCCGAAGCTTCTTGGGCCTATATTCCTACTACAGGCGATTTGTTGAGGGATTTGCCACCATTGCCTCTACATCGGCAGACCACTGAGAAAGAGACCTTCCGTTGGAATCATGATTGCGAAATATCATTCAGAGACTGAAGGCAACACTATGTTCCAGCCCAATCCTAGCCTTTCCTACACACTCCGGCAAGTTCATTTTAGACACCGACGCTAGCAACACACACACACACAACCGGAAAGAAATTATTGCGTCACCAGAAAAGAACTTCTTGCAATAATATGGGCTGTAGACCATTTCCACAAATACCTCTATGGTCATCATTTGTTAATCCGAACAGATCATGCCGCCCTCAAATCGCTACTGGACAAGAAGACACCGGAAGGACAACTGGCCAGGTGTATGGAGAAACTACAACAATACGATTTCAAGGTGGAACATCTTGCCGGCCGTTTGCACAATAATGTCGATGCCCTATTAAGAAGACCCTGTAGAGAAGAATGCGGACATTGTCTGAAGACCGAACAGCGAGAAGATATCTCCATCAGACAGATCTCAGCGCAGGCCAATGAAGACTGGACAAAGGAACAGTGCATCTTGTCGCTCAAAAAGAGAGGGGCACCCAGACCACGATGGTACGAAGTAGCTAGATACTCGGGCGTCCTGAAATCGTTATGGGCCCAATGGGACTCTCTAAGAGTAAAGAATGGTAAGCTCATGCGAATTTGGGAAAGCACTGACGGTCGAGAAACCAAGTCCCAGCTAGTAGTTCCAAAAAAAAGGTACCAGCCATTCTGACCGAAGTACATGATGGGATTATCGGGGGTCATCTGTGTATGAATAAAATCCTAGACAATCCTAGTAAATTACTTCGAAGACGTCAGAGCTTGGTGCCGGAAATGTGACACCTGTGCAGCCTGTAAGGCCCCGAAGACCCGGACCAAGGACAGAATGCAGCAGTACAATGTGGGAGTGCCCTTTGAGAGAATTGCCATCGATGTCGCCGGTCGATTTCCCGAGAGTGTGAGGGAGAACAAATACATTTTGGTAGCACTGGATTACTTCAGTAAATGGCCTGAGGCATATGCGACTCTCAATCAAGAAGCAGCCACGGTAGCGACGGTGCTGGTAGAACAGCTATTCAGCAGGTTTTGCGTCCCGTTGGAACTACATTCAGACCAGGGGCGTAACTTCGAATCGAATGTATTCCCGAAGGTCTGTACGATGTTGGGGATTAGGAAAACGGGAACAACATTATTGCACCTACAGTCAGATGGAATGGTGGAAAGATTCAACAGGATGTTGGAACAAGACCTGATTGGGATGAGCATATTCATCTAATCCTGTTGGCATATCGCTCGGCCGTCCATAATAGTACAGGCCTGTCTTCAGCCAGGGTCCTATTCGGAAAAGAGCTGCGATTACCCTGCGATTTGGCTTTTCGCTCCCCCGAAGAACCTATCCAAGCCATCAACTATTATGCCGACCAGTTCCGACATAACATGCTGGCAATACACGAATTAGCCCGAATACAGATGTTGGCCACGAGTGATCAGATGAAGACATGATATGACCTCAAAGCCAATTCAGTCGGGTTGCAAGAGAGGGACAAAGTCTGGCTATACAACCCCCAATGGAGCAAGGGTAAATCTCCAAAGCTTACGCCCGCCTAGGGTGGTCCATACGAGGTGGTCAAGAGGATTAATGCCGTCGTCTACCGTATCCGTCTATACCTCAGGGCTAAGTTGAAGGTGGTCCATTTAGATCGACTCGCTCCTTACCATGGAGAGGATGTTTCTGACCGGGACGATCAGAATTAAAAGGAGGGCAGTGTTATAAATTATCTATTCCGTTCTTGGCGACTAACGTAAAGCATTTCATTTCAATACATCAATCGGTGGGAGAACAAAAAAATTAATCTCGAAATAACTCGACAACTCTAAAATTGGGTGCATTCAGGGAATTGTAGCGATGCAGCACTTTGTTAAAGCGGTGTACTAAAGAGTGTCTGCTCTACCCACAGCGCTGCAGTGCTTTAATAAAGCAGTAAAGCATATAAATTCTCCGCTTTACCGCTTTATAACTAAATCAGCTGTCAAATTCTGTGTTGATATTATGCAAAAGTGTCGCCAACAAGTAAACATAATTAGTGAAAATAACTAGAAACAAAAGTTTTCATTCAGCGGAAGCAAAGCGCTGTGGCCCTTTAGCGCTTTAATGCTATAAGTCCCTGAATGCACCCACTGACACTCGGTTTTGCTAAAAGAATTCGATGCGAATTTTAAAAGGAGCAGCCCAGCATCGGAGAGTTAGTTATTTATTGCGAAGAGCTTATTTCGAATCAGCTCTTGTGAATATTTGATGTAAATAAAAGTTTCTGGAAAGTGATACTTAGTGAATATTAGTTTTTAATTAATTGAACCCTCCGAGTTTAGAATATATTAGTCCTGAAGATTGTCAAAGAATAAACGGAAATTAGAATTTTCAGTTTAACCGTAAACATCGACCAAAGAAATGTACTACTTACTTAAACGTCAATGGAAATAACATGTATATTAATAAATAGAATGCTATACCAACCTGCACTCTTAGTGAGGACTGAACATGGTTGCCGATTATATATCCTCACTTATTGCATAGAATAATATTTGAATAGTCGTAAAAATATACGTCGTGAAAATATACATACGGTGAAGCGCCCTCAGTCTAAAATTCGGTGAACTAAATTTGTATTTTTCGTCAAATTTTTCAAATAGTTGATTAAGGGTTGTCAAGTTCCAGTGAACTAATAGAGTCCATTTATAGTTTGATACAATTATTCGACTCTCGTCGTGGTAGTAGGCACCAAGAGTGTTGTTAATGGGTTTGATGTCGTACTGTGAAACTGCTGATCCGAGCTGCAGTAGAATCCTGAAAAGAAAGTTAGTTTTCAGAATATGTTTTCATTCTGTCAAAGTTAACTTTCGTTCGTTGGTTAGTTCTTAGTTTTATAAGTGTAGCAAGTTATTGTGACTCTCAATAATTTGGAATGGGCCATTAAATTTGTTCTTGAGTTTGTCTTTTATTTGTGACTCTTTAACGTATACTTTGTCACCGATTTTGTATTCAGCAGGGTTTTTCGAAACGTGTTTGTCAAATCTTTCTTTCGCTTTTTGCTTTTGACTTCTGTTCATTCGCGTGCAATTCTGTAATAATGGGATCGGTTATTTAGGTCTCGTACGTATTTACTAATTAGTTCTATTTGGTTCTAAAGAGTCTCTGGGGGCCTGCTCGAAGTATGTCCGAAAACGATTTCGAACGGGGTAAAGCAATGGGTCTTATTAGTTGAGTTGTTATAGACAATAATAGCGGAAGTACGTTTAAGGGGTGTTCGTATGGATTTTCAGCTTTGTGAATGTGAATCATTTCTAGTAGAGTAGAATGAAATCGTTCCACGGAGCCGTTTGTCGGGTGTCCCACGCTAGAGTAGGTACGTTTTATGTCAAAGTTTGCATAGATCGTTAAGTATGGCATTGTCAAATTCTCTGCCATAGTCGCAGTGGATACGTAATGGTGTACCGAAATGTTGAAAATACACCATAATAGTACTAACGACAGATTTGGCGGATTTATCTGCCAAAGCATAGGCTTGTGAGAATTTAGAAAGTTCGTCTCTTATCATCAAAATGTGATTTCTATTAGGAATTTCTAAGATGTCGATGTTAATTTTTTCAAAGGGTATTTTAGGTGTTTCAGTTATGACGAGGGGATTGTCTAAGTTTTTTCGACAAGCTTTGGTTTGTTGACAGATTTCGCAGTTCTTTATGAAGTTCTCAATGTCTTTAGTAAATCCCGGCCAGTTGAACCTCTCTTTGACACGGCGTATGGTTTCGTTGATGCCGCGGTGTAAGTTATTTTTTCCGTTGTGGTATTGCTCGAGTATTAGTGGTATTTCGTCTTTTTTGGAGTTTTTGTGATGTTTTGGCAAATCTTCCAATAAATTTCCTTTTCAGAGAAAATAAAGGAAAGCATTTCCAGAATTGGAAGATCAAGGTTCTTTTCTACACAATATGTTTTCGATGGGGAGAGAACGTCTTTGAAAATAGATGGAAGTGGGACTATGAAGTATTGTCTCCTGCTAACAGTTTTGCTAGCGAATACGTTAATTTTAAATGTTTCAAAATCAGCAACTTCTTCGAAAATATCTTCGAATTTGTCATGATGGAATTCCTGAAGGTTGGATGATTGGGGAAAGATTAGAATATTTTTATTTGCCATGTCTAAAGATTATTCGAATATTTTTATTGTGCCATGTCATAGATTGAAGAACATTTCTTATGCATTTGATGCATAAATTAGTCTCTTGAAAAAGATGTCAGATTTTACTATATATAGTCAATTAAGGAAACAGTTTTGTAACGTTTAACAAAAGTTTTGAATTCTTGGGATATCGTTTCGCTAGTTATTTCTTTTTGTTCGGGATTCTGAGGTATTGTCATCGTCTTCGTCATTTAAGCGTAAGATTTTGTTGGGTGTTAGTTTAGTTTTGTCCTGGAATGATGTGCATTCATCAACGTGGTTGATTTTAAACCGTGATAAAGCGTCGGCATTTTTGTTAATTTTACCCGGTTTGTAAATGATCTCATAGTCATACTCTTCGAGTATAAGTCTCCATCGGGCTAATCGACTTCCGGCGTCTATTATAGAGTCTCCAGTGCTTTACTGCCCAATCAATAGCCAACAGTTCTCTCTCAATAGTCGAATATCTTGTCTCGGCTTGACAAAGCGTCCTGGAAGCATATCCAATGGGTAAATCTTTACCTATTGGCCCTTGGGATAGTACAGCGCCGATTGCAAAGGTGCTGGCGTCAGTGGTTAGTATGAACGGTTCCCCGAAGTTCGAATAGATTAGTATTGGTGTTGAAGTTAAAGTACATTTAAGTTCGTTAAAGGACCTGACGCATTCAGCGTTGAAATTAAACGGTTCATCCTTTTGTAAAAGTTTCGATATTTTCGCGGAGTTTGGAATAAACCTTCGATAATAGCCAGCAAGTCCCAAAAATGACAATATCTTTGGGGTTCTGCAGTTGAGGAAAATTTAAAATACATTTGACTTCGACGGGTTGGGTTTTACACCGTCTTTTGTTATTATGTATCCTAAAT
This sequence comes from Octodonta nipae, assembly GCA_034190945.1. Lineage (NCBI taxonomy): Eukaryota > Metazoa > Arthropoda > Insecta > Coleoptera > Chrysomelidae > Octodonta > Octodonta nipae. The sequence continues at coordinate 84,980,468 of CM067217.1, read as the reverse complement.
AAGCGATCTCCTTGCGGAGAAACTCGCATTTGTCAGGCTTTATTTTGAGGTTTGCCTTCCTAAGTCTTTTAAAAACATCAGATACTCTTGCTAAGTATTCGTGAATGGTGGGCAAATAAACGATTATATCGTCCATGTACACCAAACATCTTTCGTTCTGGATTCCTATCAGAATATTGTCCATCACCCTTTGGAATGTTGAGGGAGCATTTTTCAACCCCAAAGGCATACAAACAAATTCAAAATGACCGTTCTCTACAGTGAAAGCGGTTTTTTGAATGTTCTTGGACTCGATTTCAATCTGGTGGAAACCAGAAGCTAGATCTAGCGTGATAAATACTGGCATTCGCCAAATTGGTCCAATAGATCGGATATGTTGGGTAATGGTTATTTGTCGTTTATTGTCAGTTCGTTAAGGTTTCTATAGTCCACGACTACGCGCCTTTTCTGTTTTCCTGAGGCGTCTAGTTTTTTCGGGGCAACCCATATAGGGGAAGACCAGGGAGAGTTTGAGGGACGAATGATGCGCTGTTCTAACAATTTCGAAACTTGGTTACGGAGTTTCTCTTTGTGAATTTGAGGATAGCGATACGATTTAGTGTATATGGGTTTGGCATTGTTAGTGTCGATGGAATGTTTAATTTCATTCGTGAAACTTAGAAGGTCACCTTTCAAGTAGAAAATATCGGAGAGGTCAAGACAAAGTTGTTGTATTAGTTCGGCTTCTTTCTCATTAAGGTGTTTGAGTCTGAGTTTATTGTTAATCTCCGTTTATCTGTCGAAGTTAGGATTAGTTGCAAACGAAATTTCTTCGCAGTGGTTTACAGAGAAATTTTCAATGGGCTCTAATATGATATTGTCGAAATTTATAGTTTTTGGACAGACAGGCATTAGCGTTTAAGATGCATGTGAAAAATTCGCCTTTGTCGTTAACCTGGAGTAAAGCATTCGGGCGTCTCACATTTTCTAAGACAGTAGTGGTTGGAATAGCTTCCGTATTGCGTAAGTCACATTTAAGTTTTCAAACTCGTTCTGTTCGCGTTTCAATAGTTATCGTATTTGAAATTGTTGGCTTAATTGTAGGAGATTGCCTGTTTGAAGATATTGTTTCGTCTGTTACTTTCATAAGTGGAATAGTTTAGAAGTTGGTAATGAGTAGTTTTTTATTAACGTCAATCACACAATTGTAATGTTCTAAAAAGTCAGAACCTAGTAGACCATCAAATTCAATGTCTAAGTTACAGATGTAAACTTTGTGTGGGTCCTTAAGATTAAATGGAACTAAGGTCGATTCGTTAATTAGGATTTTTTGATTAGTGATACCTTGTATCACAACATTTTCTGGGTATCGGTGTCGAATACAGTATTCGAGTAACTAGAAGCGAAAGCAGAAGGCTACGAGAATTATGCGAACCGACCTGAAGAGGGCAGATGTGACTCTGCCGAAACGTCGTCATTTTACCATCGATCCCGGCAGGGATTAATTATCAACTACGCGGATGAATTCCCGGAAACCACCTAAAACACACACACACACACACACACACATATATATATATATATATATATATATATATATATATATATATATATATGAACTAAGCTAGGTTCCGGGTGAGAACCGCGTCTGAATTTATTAAATACTCGACGTTTCGACTCCTGCTTTGGAGCCATTAACAAGAGACAAAAAATGAAAAAGAGTTTCAGAGTCTAGATCGAACTCGGGGCCTCAACCTGCCTACTCCCCAAGAGTCACTAGGTAACTGAACTGAAGGTACATCTGCGCTGCTTCTTTTATTTATAGTTATCGGTCGATTAGGAGGGGATGTCTGGTCTGTTTAATCTGGCAATTACGGAGGTCCAAGTTGTGGGAAGGCGAGTGCTGTCATCGCGTCTATTTAGACAGAGAGATCTTTTTTCTATTTCGATGGCTTCGCGAATAGTGGATGCCCTAAGAGAATTGAGAGATATGATAGTCCTACTGTCCTCGAAGTTGATAGACTGCCCTGTTTGGATCTGGTGATGCGCGAGAGCTGAAGTCAGATCTTTTTTACGAACTGACAGAGAGTGTTCATATACTCGATGGTTAATGCGCCTATTAGTACGACCGATGTAGCTTTGTGGGCAATCGCGACATGAAATTTCGTAAACTCCTCGATCCTCGTTAGGTACTTTGTCTTTGGGGTTACCGGTTAAGTTGCCTATAGTTTGAGTGGTGTTTAAGGCAGTCTTTATTTGATGTCGGTGTAAAATCAGTGCTATTTTGTCAGTGACTCCTCGAATGTACGGGAGGACGGCTTTTCGATGTTGTTGGTCTGTTTCTGACGGGTTTGGTGTGATTGGAGGTTGTTGAGATTGATGAATTATACGAGCAATGTGGTCCGGATAATAACCGCTTTGTCGAAGGATTTGTTGAACTAAACAGTATTCGAGTAACTAGAAGCGAAAGCAGAAGGCTACGAGAATTATGCGAACCGACCTGAAGAGGGCAGATGTGACTCGGCCGAAACGTCGTCATTTTACCATCGATCCCGGCAGGGACCAGTTATCAACTACGTGGATGAATTCCCGGAAACCATCTAATACATATATATATATATATATATATATATATATATATATATATATATATATATTATTGAGAAATCTTGGGTTTTTGGGACCATTGAAATAATTTTAATTTAGTTTTTCGTGGTAATTATTTTATTTTACGTACGTTTCGACCAATTCTTGGTCTTTTTCAAAAATTTTCTTTTTTGTAAATTAATGACAACCTATGAAATGTATAAATAAACAAAAAACTAGTCAAATAATAAAATACTGTTACTTACATAATTTTACACACACTTAACCACTGTAAATAAAATTAACATATTTGAAAAGTATTGCGCCACTACAACCAAATTTATCTGTCTGCCACATGATAGTCAATATGCAAGTTGTGTTCGCCTCTTCGGGCCGCAAAGAAATAAATTTATTTCTCACTATTCGAGTAACTAGAAGCGAAAGCAGAAGGCTACGAGAATTATGCGAACCGACCTGAAGAGGGCAGATGTGACTCTGCCGAAACGTCGTCATTTTACCATCGATCCCGGCAGGGATCAGTTATCAACTACGCGGATGAATTCCCGGAAACCACCTAAAACTATATATATATATATATATATATATATATATATATATATATATATATATATATATATGAAGAAATATTTATCCGGGAATACATCCGTTCGTTATATTGATTCATATTTGAATCCTCAGGATTCAATATAACGGACGGATGTATTCCCGGATAAATATTTCTTCATATTCCATCCGTGAAAGCCTACGACTAGACATATATATATATATATATATATATATATATATATATATTTCAAACCTTAATAACTATAACTAATCTTCATTGACTTCGACAATACCAATTGTACAATTTTAACATTTATATTATAAATTATCTATTATTATCTAAATTCTCTAGTTATAGTTTTTAATTCTTTTATTTTATTAGGTACGGGAAATGCTCCGAGCACAAGATTCCAATGGAGCTAGAATGTTAACACTCATAACGGAACAATTTTTATCAGATCCCCGACTACAAATGTGGAGGAATCAAGGTACGCCTATGACAGACAAATGTCGTCAGTTATGGGATCAGTTGGGTTCTCTATGGGTTTGCATTGTACTGAATCCGAACTGCACGCAGCACGAGAAACAACAATGGAAATCACTTCTAGAAAAATGGTCGGTTATAGAAGTTTGTCCGCCTGAAGATCCAGATTTTAGGTTACAGCAAGGATATAGGGAAACGGTTAGTTCATAATAGGAAATTATTTATGATTAATTATTATTAAGTATACACTTTTTGCAATTTCAGCAAAATTTGTACTCTAGTACTTCATACGTTATTTATGTGTTTAGCAATTGATTAACATTTTCATGATCTACTCATGAAGATTAAATAAAATTGAAACTGTGATTATTTAAAAAAAGTATTTATTAACTTAGGGTAACTTAGAAATAATTATAAAAAATGTTGGCCGCTGATTCATTTGATTTTTGTTCTGGTACAATAAATTTGATATATTTTATTTAAATTACGATATAGGTTCACTTAACGTAGCGATTGTTCATTTTTTTCTGATCTCATCAGCTTTGCTCTTTGGTCAGTTTCTAAACATGACCATTCTTTGTCATTAGTCTATCTTGTCCCTCTCCGAACCATATCAGTAAACTCCCTAAAATATAATGTTTCGGAAGCTCTTCATAATTAACATTTGCATCGGCTGCTCCTCGTCACGTCATGTGAATTTCATTTCCAGTGGAAATAAAATTGGTCGGTAGCCTTTTTTTAATTAAGAAGTCGATACCATATCAGGTGCAGTTTTTCTTCAGTTCGGTATCAACATTCAGCAATCAACATTCTACCATTCTATTCTATTCATAATAATTAAGATTACGCGTTTGGAATCCTTAAAAATTGTCGAAAGTTTATTAGGTGAAGCAACAGCTATTCTGGGATGTTCGTTAGACAACAAAGGCGAATGCATTGCTGTTTTCTGGAAAGAAAATAGGGGCACAAATATGTTAGTTGAAATAGTCTGAAGAGGTCAATGAATATAGTGTTAATACAATAGAAATTTTTGCATTATTGTGTTTGTGAATAATTAAATTGTAAAGAAGTTTTGTTTTGGAATTTAAATTATAATCAGCAAATCTCAACTTTGTTTGTCAAAAGGTGGTATACATAGAAATTAAAATTTACTCACATGAAATGATTCTACAATGAAATAGGTCAACAAAGAAATCTGCATAAGCCTCACTGATAGATTTGACGAAAAAAAAACTAGAAATAAACAGACAAGAAAGAGGTGCAGATTTTGCCAGAAATTCAAGAGAAATTAGCACAAACCTAAACTATTATTTTCCAATTTAGTAGACATAGGCATGTTGAACTCAAAATATTGGAAGAATAGACAAGCTGAAATGAAAATATTAGAAGGAAAGGGACAAGATGAATTAAAAATTCGAATGGAACGATTTGAAGTACTAATGCAATTTAGTAACACAGTGTAAGTAGTTAATCAGAAAATAGAGATGGTGGAATCAGATATAAAGAAGATAATGATGAAATAAAGGTACCAAAAAGTACCATGGATACTTTCGAAGACACGGTAGAAGATAACATCGATTCTATTCAAAGGAACGTACAAGGTGAAATTCGCACTATCCAAAAAAAAAATCAAGTTGAAATCATTGTGACAGAGACTTACAAAGAGTAAAATGTCATAATATCTTAAATCGTAAAATGTCTTTTATGAAACCACCCAACTTTGATGCTTACAAGCAGTGACCGCAGCCAATGGATAAGATAGACTAAAAAATGCACCTCTGTGGTAATTTCTCCAACAAGTCCATTGAACTTCTCCAGAGCAGGCCAGTAGGTAAAAAAGGTAACTTTGACAAACTAATTTGAGTCATACATAGCAACTATCTGCGTCGAGTGCAACTTGGTGGGTAAACATAAATCCTATGAAAGTTTGCAATAATTTAAAGTAGAAATTAGATGTTTAATGCATCTGGCCTTCCCAGATCTACAAGAGGACACGAAAAATTAATTGGACAAACAAAGTTTTATAATTGGTATTAGAGATGTGAAATTAAAAGGCTTCGGGGGAAATCAATGGAGCCATAATCCGAGCCGTGGAAGTTGACATCGCCATGTACAGGTCCAAACCAACGGTGCTAGCAGTTTCCTTCAATCAAGATGAACCAAAGTCGCCCTTCCCGGCATAGTTGCTTGGGATAAACAATGTACTTAAACTGTCACAAAAAACTGGAACCAAAACAACGCCATGGTAAGCGCATTATGGACGTTTATGAAGACATTTCCAACGTAACCCAGAGTAGGGCTGCCCGAAAGACCACCAATAAAACTCCTATAAGTCAGCAGAAATTTTGCAGAGATAGCAGCAGCCTAGTCATCAACAGCATTTTCAATGGCCGGACAATCACCATCACGTTTGACGGCGCTTTGTCCATTTTCAGCCCTGAGATTATGTGAAATCCGGCCAATTAACAACAATATTCAGTTACGAACAGTCACAGGCGTGTTCATGTCCAATATAGGACGATGCGCATAAGTATTGTTGCTTGTTAGTACTAACATGAATGTTATAAAAATAGTAGCGAAATCTTCAACAAAATCTTGGTTGGACGGATTATAGTTAAAAACTACCTACTAGTATACTGAATAAGTCAAACATCGACATTCGATTATGAAGAGAATTTGTTACAGCAGTCAAGTCTCAACAGGTGGTCCCAAAGATAAAGGTATCCGTCCTCCCGATAGAAGTACATAACGGGATTAGTAAAGGTCATTTGCCTATGAATAAGACTGCACAAGATACGGCAACGGTGTTCTCTTCGAAGACGTCAGTGCCCTGTAGGGCCCGAAGACTCGAACCAAAGGAAAAATAACAATTTAGTGTTGGTATTCCGTTTGAAGGAGTTTGTATTGATGTAACAAGGCCATTCTGGTTGCTATAGATTATTTCAATAAATGGCCTGAAGCGTTTGCTATAGCCAATTCCTGTGACAACGGTGTTTAGGGAACAACTATTCAGAAGATTTGGTGTGTCGTTAGTGCTGCATAACCAAAGCTGAAATTTCCAATCTAACTGGTTTGAGAAGCTTTGTGCTATGTTGGGCATCAAGAAAGCGAGAACCAATTCCATACACCTACAATCGGACGGAATGCTGGAAAGACTTTACACACCTAACCAAGTTCGTTAGTACTAACCAGGGTGATTAGGATGATCATATTTACCTGCTCCTATTATCCTATCATTCTTTAAGGCTACCCTGAGATTTGGCTATTGACTCATCGTAACTGCGATGTCAACGATTTTGCGGACCAACTTAGGTATAGCATGCTGACCACACACGAGTTGGCAGTTGTCGGATGAAAACCCACTACGAACTGAAGACAAATTCCGCTGGGTTTCAACAAAGAGTTTTACAACACTCAGCGAAGCAAAATCAAGTCTCCAAAACTTATCACAATTTGACAGGGGCCATACTACGTGATTAAGATGATCACCAATAACTGCTGTATTCGCTGGAATCCGAGGGACAAGATAAAGACCGACTGGCTCGCTATCACTAAGGGCATGATTCCGACAGTTAAATTTAAAATTGGCTCTGCCAACATATTTCACCCAAACCGCAACTGTTGATGGCCACCCTATATATGGATCCGCCAGTGCTGAATAACCATAATTTTATTCTACAAAATATTTCAACTACTCTGTATATGCATCTGCTTAGGGCCCACCAAAAATAACATTTTTTAAACACTTAACTATAGCTCTGATCCTCTCTATATTTCAACTATCTTATCTATGCAACTGCTTATGGACTACGCTAAATAAATATTTTTGAGATATTTTACAACCATCCTGGAAAATATAATTTGTCTCCACCTTATATGTCAACCACCCCTTATATGCAACCTTTTTTATCATGTTTTAATCACACTGTATTAGTATAATTTTGCTTCACCTAATGTTTCAGATATTGCATATATGCAACAGCTCATGTTCTATCTTAAAAAAATTTCAAACAATTTTTGATCCACACTGTTTAACTATAATTCCACTCCACCCTCTATTTCAACCATCTTGTATGGGCAACTACTTATCGGCCACCCAGTTTGTCATTTTTTGTACCATCCTATATAAATATAAATCCATTAATTCCCAATAAATTTCACCAAAACTCCCACTGCTTATGGGGCAACTTAAGTAACAATCTGTAAATCTTAAACTACTTAACTCTACTCCTCCCTATATTTCAAATATCCAATCTATGCAACTGATTATGAGTTACGCTATTTCACAATTTTTCCTCATATTTGAAGCACAGTGTAAAATATAATTTCTCTCCAATTAAACCATCCTTCATTTGCAACTTTTTCTAACCTTGTTTGAATCACACTGTGTAACGATAACTTGACTTCGCCCCATATTTCAGGTACTCCATATATGCAACTGCTCATGCTCTACCCTATATAACAAAATTTTTTTAACTTTTTGCCCACACTGTATAATAATTATTCTACTCCACGCTATATTTCAACAACCTTTTATATGCAACTACTTATGGGCCACCCAATATAACATTTTTTCACCACCCTGTATACTTAGAATTCTAGTCCACTCTATATTTCAGCTATCCGGTATATGAAACAGCTTGTAGATCACAACATTCCCCTCTAATATTTTTTAAACCCACCTGTACAGCTGTAATTATACTATGCCACATATTTCAACCATCCTATAATATGCTACTTATGAACTTGTGAACTACTTGTGGATATAGAACAATTTTTTAACCACCCTATAAACTATAATTTCACTCCATCTTATATTTCCACCACCCTGTATAAACAACTGCTTCTAAGATTTTTTCAACCCATTTCCTAACTATAATAATAGCTCACTTGGTGCTACATATCGAAAGTCGGCTCACATGGTGCTACATACTCTTACCAAAGGATAACCTATGTACACAGGACCCAGCAAAGTACCGACCAATCACTTGCCTCCCAACCTTATACAATCTTATAACGTCGTGCATTAATCATCGCCTTTTCAGACATTGTGAGCTAAACAACATAATTACAGAACAACAAAAGGGATGTTCGAAAAACTCGATGTGGTGCAAAGAACATCTAATAATTGATTCCGTTATCTGCAATCAAGCCCACGCCAAACGACGAAATCTCTACATGATTTGATTCAGTTCCACATGATTGGCTCATTTAGGTGCTTTCATGACTACATGGCAAACCAAAATCTTTCTGAATGAAGCCGACCGTTCGATACAAACCGACTCTATCCCAATCAGAAGGGGTATATTCCAGGGAGACTCTCTTAGCCCGCTGTGGTTCTGCTTTGCCATGAACCCACTCTCACACAAACTGAACTCGACTAACTTTGGGTTCAGTCTCAAACAAAACAACGTACAAGCATTGAAGATAAACCATTTGTTATACATGGACGACTTAAACTTGATGGCAGCTACGAAGCAACAGCTGCATTATATGCTTAAAATAGTAGAAGGGTTCTCTAGTGACATCCATATGCCATTTGGCCTGGACAAATGCCGACTTATTAATATTGCAATATACTTCGTGGGTTCAATTTAAAAATTATAACAACTAAGTATTCACTGTCACTTTTCTAGAACTTTATTTACATTCAAACATCTGATTCAAATACAATAACAATCCCATATAAGCTAGTCGACGCGGTATCACTGAACTGCGATCGTGGCGTGCTTCTTTTATAATCCCCGTGGAATTCTCCAGTAGAAAATAATCATCGCTCCTTCCGCTGCCGAGTCTTTTCGAGAATCGTATTTTTTATCGTAAAGCGTTTGTTGTCGTGCTGAAAGGACACAGAGTCGGCTTTAGGAAAATTTCGTAACACTGCTCCCCCCCTTAATTCTGATCGTCCCGATCAGAAACATCCTCTCCATGGTAGGGAGCTAGTCGATCTAAATGAACCACCTTCAATTTAGCCTTGGGGTTTCGACGGATCCGGTAGACGACGTCATTAAGCCTCTTGACCACCTCGTATGGACCATCCCAGGCGGGTGTAAGCTTTGGGGATTTACCCTTGCTCCGTTGGGGGTTGTACAACCAGACTTTGTCCCTCTCCTGGAACCCGACTGAATTGGCCTTGAGGTCGTATCGCGTCTTCATCCGGTCACTGGTGGCCAACATCTGCGTTCGGGCTAATTCGTGTATTGCCAGCAGGTTATGTCGGAGCTGGTCGGCATAGTCGTCGATGTCTTGGGGAGGTTCTTCGGGGGAGCCAAATGCCAAGTCGCATGGTAATCGCAGCTCCTTTACGAATAGGACCCTGGCTGGGGTCAGGCCTGTACTATTATGTTCGGCAGAGCGATATGCCAACAGGAATAGGGGAATATGCTCATCCCAATCACGCTGGTTATTGCTGACGACTTGGATAGGTGTTGTTCCAGGGTCCTGTTGAATCTCTCCACCATTCCGTCTGACTGTGGGTGCAATGGTGTTGTTCTCGTTTTCCTGATCCCCAACATCGTGCAGACCTTCTGGAATACATTCGATTCGAAGTTACGCTCCTGGTCTGAATGTAATTCCATCGGGACGCCAAACCGGCTGAATAGTTGTTCTACTAGCACCGTCGCTACCGTGGTTGCCTCTTGGTTGGGTATCGCATATGCCTCAGGCCATTTGCTGAAGTAATCCATTGCGACCAGAATGTATTTGTTCCCCCTCTCAGACTCTGGAAACGGACCGGCGACATCGATGGCGATTCTCTCAAATGGGACGCCCACATTGTACTGCTGCATTCTGTCCTTGGTCCAGGTCTTCGGGCCCTTACTGGCGGCACATGTGGCACATTTGCGGCACCAAGTTCTGACGTCTTCGAAGTAATTCACCCAGTAGTACCGCTGGCGAACTTTGTCTAGGGTTTTATTCATGCCCAGGTGGCCTCCGGTAATTCCATCATGTACTTCGGTCAGGATGGCTGGTACCTTTTTCTTCGGAACTACCAGTTGGGACTTGGTTTCTCGTCCATCAGCGCTTTCCCAAACTCGCTTGAGCATTCCATTGTCTACTCGTAGAGAGTCCCACTGAGCCCATAACGATTTCAGCACGCCGGAGTATCTAGCTACCTCGTCCCATCGTGGCCTGGGTGCCCCTCTCATTTTGAGTGACAAGATTGGTTCGATGTCTGGATCAGCCATTTGGTCTTGGATGCACTGTTCCGTTGTCCAGTCTTCATTGGCCTGCACTCGAATCTGCCTGATGGAGATACCCTCTCGCTGTTCCGTCTTCAGACAATGCTTGCATTCCGCTCTACAGGGTCTTTTGGATAGGGCATCGGCATTATTGTGCAACCGGCCGGCACGGTGTTCCACCTTGAAGTCGTATTGCTGTAATTTCTCCATCCATCTGGCCAGTTGTCCTTCCGGTGTCTTCATGTCCAGCAGCCATTTGAGTGCGGCATGATCTGTTCGGATTAAGAAATGGCGACCATACAGGTATTTATGGAAATGGTCCACAGCCCTTATTATTGCAAGAAGTTCTTTTCTGGTGACGCAATAATTTCTTTCTGGCTTCGAGAATCCACGGCTGTAGTACTCGATCACCCTCTCTTCACCATCTTGCACCTGGGATAGGACGGCCCCCAAACCTGTGTTGCTGGCGTCGGTGTCTAAGATGAACTTGCCGGACTGTGTAGGAAAGGCTAGGATTGGGCTGGAACATAGTGCTGCCTTCAGTCGCCTGAATGATGTTTCGCAATCCTGATTCCAATGGAAGGTCTCTTTCTCAGTGGTCTGCCGATGTAAAGGGGCGGCGATGGTGGCAAATCCCTCAACAAAACGCCGGTAGTATGAACAGAGGCCCAAGAAGCTTCGGAGTTCATGTTTGTCTCTTGGAACTGGCCAATCGCGGATGGCTTCTATCTTGCCTTCGTTGGTGCGGATTCCTGACTCGGACACTACATGGCCCAAAAACTCTACTTCTTTTTGGAACAAGGAACACTTCTTCGGATTGAGTCTCAGGTTGGCATTATTAATTCTGGAGAATACTTCGTCCAGGTTCTTCAGATGGTCGTCGAATGTCTGACCCATGACTAGAATGTCGTCGAGGTATACTAAGCACGTCCTCCATGTTAACCCGCTCAGTACATACTCCATTAGCCTCTCAAATGTAGCGGGTGCATTACATAACCCAAAGGGCATGACCGTGAACTGAAACAGCCCTTTACTGGTGGAGAACGCTGTCTTCTCTCTGTCGTTTTAATTCAGTTTGATCTTGTCTTTCTACAAATTTCGAGAATAATCCTTCAATTAAATTATGTTGTTCACTCTTCATCGTGGAAACTAGATTTTGTTGTTCACTTTTCATCGTGGAAACAAGATTTTGTTGTTTTTCATCGATATTAGTGACAAGATTTCCTAATTCAACTTTAAGTTTATCATCAAAAGATTTCACTAACCTTTGTTGAATTTCTTCTTGATGTTGTTTCTCCTTCTTGTCACGTTTTTCTAGAATCTGTGCTATTTTTTCGTCTAGTCCCTCCGTAACCTGTTTGATAATTTTTCTGGTAGTTTCGTCGGTTTTTTCCATACTTCGAGTTTCCATAAATCAAATTACGCTTTTCACTGTACTTAATCCTTCACTTCTAACACCAAATTGCAATATACTTCGTGGGTTCAATTTAAAAATTATAACAACTAGTATTCACTGTCACTTTTCTAGAACTTTATTTACATTCAAACATCTGATTCAAATACAATAACAATCCCATATAAGCTAGTCGACGCGGTATCACTGAACTGCGATCGTGGCGTGCTTCTTTTATAATCCCCGTGGAATTCTCCAGTAGAAAATAATCATCGCTCCTTCCGCTGCCGAGTCTTTTCGAGAATCGTATTTTTTATCGTAAAGCGTTTGTTGTCGTGCTGAAAGGACACAGGGTCGGCTTTGGGAAAATTTCGTAACACTATGTTGTGTAAGCAGTTAGGATATTTGAATTTACTTGAGCCCCCCGACTTGACCATACAATGTATGGCATCACACTCCTTCTAAGGCACGCATAGCGTGCTTAATATTTATATTATTGTTGTTTGGGATTGCTATGTCAATTAAGGTTGTTTTTCTAGAAACTTTATCTACCAAAACTATAGTCTGGAACACCCTCTATATAAACCAGTGAAAATAACAACTACAAGCACTGGGACAGTCCGATCGGTCAATATGACCGATCTGTTGCTCACAATAGACCAGATATCGTCCCATAGCAATCCCAAAGTAAGCACGCTATGCGTGCCTTAGAAGGAGTGTGATGCCATACATTGTATGGTCAAGTCGGGGGGCTCAAGTAAATTCAAATATCCTAACTGCTTACACAACATAGTGTTACGAAATTTACCAAAGCCGACCCTGTTTCATTTCAGTACGACAACGATAGCTGGGATATAAAAAAAAGCTAGAAGGTTCTGACGGGAGAAAAACTTATCTCGATCATAACTCGACAACTGTAAAATTGACACTGGTTTATACTAGAGAATTCGACGCTGATTTTAAAAGGAGGACCTATCCTTAGTTAGAACGGACGACGAGCGTATATCGTAATGTTATTGTGAATCAGCTGTTCTGTATAATTTGATGTAAATAAAGTTCTAGAAAAGTGAAAGTGAATATTAGTTTTATAATTTTAAATTGAACCCACGGACTAGATTGCAATTTGGTGCCAGAAGTAAATGATTTAAGTGCAGTTAAATTCGTAATTTGATTTATGAAAACCCGTAGCATGGAAAAGATGGACGAAACTACCAAAAAAATAGTCAACCACGTTACGGAGGGACTAGACGAAAAAATAGCACAGATTCTAGAAAAACGTGACAAGAAGGAAAAACAACATCATGAAGAAATTCCACAAAGGTTAGTAAAATCTTTTGATGAGAAACGTAAAATAGAATTATAAAATCTTGTCGCTACGATGAAAAGCGAACAACAAAATCTTGTCACTGCCATGGAAGAAAAACAACAAAATTTAATGGAAGGATTATTCTCGAAATTTGTAGAAAAACAAGATTAAGCTGAATTGACGAGACAAAATTAATTGAATTAAAACGACACCAAACTGAAGAGAAACGACAACTGCAATTTGAACAATTAATGCAAATAGTAAGACAAGTTAATGAAAGAATGCAAATAGTTGAGTCAGATATAAAAGAGATAAATGATGACATTAAGACCATAAAAAATACCGTGGGCACTCTTGAAACAAAAGTAGATGACCTCGATTCCATCCAAAGCCAGGTAAAAGTTGAAATCAGTTCAAATCAAAACACAGATCAAGACCAAATCAGTGCCATCCAAGAGAAGATAGAAACAGAAATTTAAAAAATGCAACAGGACTTAACAGCGAGGAAAATACCAGAACACTACGAGTACCAGAGGTTCCGTCAGCAAACCACCCACATTTGATGGCAGTTCATCTTGGCCCATGTATAAACGGCAATTTGAGGCCGTGGCTACAGCTAATGGATGGGATAATCAAGAAAAATCTACTTCTCTGGTAATTTCGTTACGAGGTCCGGCCCTAGAATTCCTCCAAAGCATTCCAGTCGATGAACAAGGCAATTTCGACAAGATCATCGTCATTCTGGACAAGAGATACGACAATCAATCCTTGAGCCAGGTATACCAAGTCCAACTGAGTGGAAAAACGCAAAAATCCGGTGAAAGCCTCCAAGAATTCGAAGCAGAGATTAGACGGTTAGTTCACTTCTCCTACCCAGACCTGCCAGAGGAAACGAAAGACCAGTTGGCCACACAGAGTTTCATAAACGGCATCAGAGATGTGGAAGTACAACGAAATCTAAGACTAAGTGGCTTCAAGAAAAGTAATGAAGCTTTACTTCGGGCTTTGGAAGTAGAGGCCATTATGAACAAGTCCAAGCCGAGGGACCGAGCAGTTTCCTTCAACCAGGAAGAGTCAGAGTCACCATTTCAAGCGCTGCTGGCTGGTCTGAACAAAATATTAGAACGGCCACAAAGAACTGGCACCAGAGGGGCATGTTGCCGCTGTGGACGGACAGGACACTTCCAACTACCCTCCACCAACCCCCCAAACGCTATCCATCCGGGGATTTTGCAGAGATAGCAGCAGCCTAGTCGTCAGAGGCACCATCAATGGCCGAGCAATTACCATCACCATCGACATCGGCGCCGCAGTGTCCATTGCCAAGTCCAGGGTTTTGAGAGCATCAGAAATTCGGCCAGTTACCAATAACATCCAGCTCAGAACAGTCACCGGCGAGTCCATGTCAATATAGGGTGAGGCAGATGTCGTGCTACAGATAGGGGACAACATGATCCGGCATAGGGTCCTGGTAGCGAATATTGAGGACGATTTTATACTGGGTATGGACCTAATTAACCAGCATGGATTTATGTTCGACCCGAGGTATGATGTTCTTCGTTTCCTACATGAGGAATTTGTATTGAAACGGCCCGTCAACAGTTCAGTCACCTCCATAAAAATTGTGGCAAAGTCTTCTGCTAGAATTCCCGGTCGAACGGAACAGATTATTCATAGGCAGCTAGACAGCAATCCTGGGAGCTGCGTTGGAATGGTGGAGCCCGTACACTCAGCTCATGACTACTTATTTGGACGGGCTATAGTTAAAACGGGACGAGATATACCAATCAGAGTCCTGAATTTGTCCAACAACGACATCATAACTACCAATGGTCAAGAGATAGCTTGTTTCGAGCCAGTACAGAAGGAGACAGGGCCCAGTAAAGAGTTCCTACAACAGTTTGCTGACCATTTGACACACTTGACACCAGAGAACCAGAAGAAAGTCCAGCAATTTATCACAAAGCACTGGCAAATTTTTAACAGTGAAAATGGAACCACCGGTCGCACCAACATCATCCAGCATCGAATAGATACCGGAAAGGCTCAACCCATCTGAATACCACCTAGACGACTACCATTGGGGCAACAACAGGCAGTCGAGGAAAACATCGAGTCCATGTTACAAAATAGAGTTATTGAGCCATCCATCAGCCCATGGTCTGCTCCCGTCGTGCTAGTTAAAAAGAAGGATGGAACCACCCGATTTTGCGTGGATTACAGAAAGCTGAATGATGTCATGAAGAAAGACAGCTATCCATTTTGTTTCAGTTCACGGTCATGCCCTTTGGGTTATGTAATGCACCCGCTACATTTGAGAGGCTAATGGAGTATGTACTGAGCGGGTTAACATGGAGGACGTGCTTAGTATACCTCGACGACATTCTAGTCATGGGTCAGACATTCGACGACCATCTGAAGAACCTGGGCGAAGTATTCTCCAGAATTAATAACGCCAACCTGAGACTCAACCCCAAGAAGTGTTCCTTGTTCTAAAAAGAAGTAGAGTGTTTGGGCCACGTCGTTTCCGAGTCAGGAATCCGCACCGCAACGAGGACAAGATAGAAGCGATCCGTGATTGGCCAGTCCCGAGAGACAAGCATGAACTGCGAAGCTTCTTGGGCCTCTACAGGCGATTTGCTGAGGGATTTGCCACCATTGCCGCGCCTCTACATCGGCAGACCACTGAGAAAGAGACCTTCCGTTGGAATCAGGATTGCAAAACATCATTCAGAGGACTGAAGGCAGCACTATGTTCCAGCCCAATCCTAGCCTTTCCTACAGAGTCCGGCAAGTTCATTTTAGACACCGACGCCAGCAACACAGGTTTGGGGGCCGTCCTATCCCAGGTGCAAGATGGCGAAGAGAGGGTGATCGAGTACTACAGCCGTGGATTCTCGAAATCGGAAAGAAATTATTGTGTCACCAGAAAAGGACTTCTGGCAATAATAAGGGCTGTAGACCATTTCCACAAATATATTTATAGTCGTCATTTCTTAATCCGGATAGATCATGCCGCCCTCAAATGGCTGCTGGACATGAAGACACCGGAAGGACAACTGGCCAGGTGGATGGAGAAACTACAGCAATACGAGTTCAAGGTGGAACACCGTGCCGGCCGTTTGCACAATAATGCCGATGCCCTATCCAGAAGACCCTGTAGAGCAGAATGCGGATATTGTCTGAAGACGGAACAGCGAGAGGGTATCTCCATCAGGCAGATCCGAATGCAGGCCAATGAATACTAGACAACGGAATAGTGCATCCAGGACCAAATGGCTGATCCAGACATCGAACCAATCTTGTCACTCAAAACGAGAGGGGCACCCAGGCCACGATGGGACGAGGTAGCTAGATACTCCGGCGTGCTGAAATCGTTATGGACTCAATGGAAATCTCTAAGAGTAGACAATGGAATGCTCAAGCGAGTTTGGGAAAGCGCTGATGGACGAGAAACCAAGTCCCAACTGGTAGTTCCGAAGAAAAAGGTACCAGCCATCCTGACCGAAGTACATGATGGAATTACCGGAGGCCACCTGGGCATGAATAAAACCCTAGACAAAGTTCGCCAGCGGTACTACTGGGTGAATTACTTCGAAGACGTCAGAGCTTGGTGCCGCAAATGTGCCACCTGTGCAGCCAGTAAAAAGACCTGGACCAAGGACAGAATGCAGTACAATGTAGGAGTCCCATTTGAGAGAATTGCCATCCATTTCCCTAGTTCAAGGGGGGAACAAATACATTTTGGTCGTAATGGATTACTTCAGCAAATGGCCTGAGACATATGCGATACCCAACCAAGAGGCAACCACGGTAGCGACGGTGCTAGTAGAACAACTATTCAGCAGGTTTGGCGTCCCGATGGAACTACATTCAGACCAGGGGCGTAACTTCGAATCGAATGTATTCCAGAAGGTTTGCACGATGTTGGGGATCAGGAAAACGAGAACAACACCATTGCACCCACAGTCAGACGGAATGGTGGAGAGATTCAACAGGACCCTGGAACAACACCTATCCAAGTCGTCAGCAATAACCAGCGTGATTGGGATGAGCATATTCCCCTATTCCTGTTGGCATATCGCTCTGCCGAACATAATAGTACAGGCCTGACCCCAGCCAGGGTCCTATTCGTAAAGGAGCTGCGATTACCCTGCGATTTATCATTTGGCTCCCCCGAAGAACCTTCCCAAGACATCGAGGATTATGCCGACCAGCTCCGACATAACATACTGGCAATACAAGGCTAATTCAGTCGGTTTCCAGGAGAGGGACAAAGTCTGGCTGTACAACCCCCAACGGAGCAAGGGTAAATCCTCCATACGAGGTGGTCAAGAGACTTAATGACGTCGTCTACCGGATCCGTCGAAACCCCAAGGCTAAGTTGAAGGTGGTCCATTTAGATCGACTTGCTCCCTACCATGGAGAGGATGTTTCTGATCGGGACGATCAGAATTAAAGGGGGGAGGGCAGTTTTACGGAATTTACCAAGCCTACCCTGTTTCATTTCAGTACGACAACGATCGCATAACTCGACAACTGTAAAATTGACACTGGATTATACTAGAGAATTCGACGCTGATTTTAAAAGAAGGACCCATGCTTGCAGCAGTTAGTTAGAAAGGACGACGAGCGTATATCGTAATGTTATTGTGAATCAGCTGTTCTGTACAATTTGATATAAATATAGTTCTAGAAATGTGAAAGTGAATATTAGTTTTATAATTTTAAATTGAACCCACGGACTATATTGCAATATTCTTTTATCCACCCTGTATAAATATAATTCTATTTTGCCCTTATTTCACCCACACTGTATATGCAACTACTTATGACCCTAATAATATAAAATTTTGGTGGGCAAATTATGGAATTAAATGAAAATTTAAAAATATATTTTTTTAACGCATCATGTAATATATCAAATGAAAGGTCTCATTCTGAGGAACACAGATATATTTTTTTCAAATTAAAAAAAAAATTAAAAAGATATTAACGAAAATATACCAAAATTTACCCCCCCCCCTTATCTCCGAAACTATAAAACGTAAAGTTTTGAAAAAAAAATAGAGGTATAGAGCCTGACCTGAAGTTTACTGGAAAAATAAAGGGAAACCTCTACTTTTAATTTTGGGGGGCAAATTACAGAATTAAATGGAAAGTATAAAATTAAAATTGTTTCCAACGCATCATGTTATATATCAAATGAAAGGGCTCATTATGACGAAAACAAATATTTTTTTTCATATTTTTAAATTAAATTAATTAAAAGATATTATCAAAAATATAAAAAATTTACCCATTCCCCGCCCTTATCTCCGAAACCATAAGCTGTAAAATTTTGAAAAAAAATACAGGTATAGCGCCTCACCTGAACTTTACTGGAAAAATAAGGAGAAACCCCTAATATTCGTTTTGGGGGGCAAATTATAGAATTAAATGGAAAATAAAAAATTTAACTTGTTTCTAATGTATCTTGTAATATATCAAATCACAGGGTTCATTATGACTAATACAAATATATTTTTTTAATTTTTTTATTTACAGGAAAAATACGAAGAAATCTTTAATATTAATATTGGGGGCCAAATTATAGAAATACATGGAAAATAAAAAATATTTTTTTAACGTGTCATGCAATATATCAAATGAAGGGGCTCATTATGAGGAATACAAATATATATTTTTCATATTTTTAAAATTAATTGTTTACAAGATATTAACATAAAGATATAAAAAATTCTCATTTCTTGCTTTATTTCCGAAACCATACTACCTAAAATTTTGAAATTAATTAGGGGTACTGGGGCTCACTTGAAATTTATAAGAATAATTATTAGAAATTTTAGGGACAAATTATACGATTAAATGGAAAATAAAAATTCAATTTTCAAACGCATCATGTAATACATCAAATAAAAAAAGGCTCATTATGTGAATTACAAATATATCATATTTTTAAATCATTTGTTTAAAATATATTAAAGATATTAAACATCGACGTCATTCCGATTTTAGAAACTACACTATTTAAATTTTGAAAAATATATTTTATTTGTATTTTTCAATAATTTCAATACTAGATTTAATAATTTATAATTTAAAACTTGACCTATTTTGCCCTTTATCTTCCACTCTACAGAGCCTCAAAATTCAGACAGTAGATTATAAAAGTCTTCCCTGAAAATTTATTAGTAATATAAAATTCTAATGTTAATTTTTGGGGGCCAAATTAGAAAATTAAATACATATATATTCTATAAAAATCAAGCGAATCCTGAAGCAAATAAAATAAAAAGTCTATGTGTGGAAAATGAAAGTGTATATTCTTTATAAATTTAAAATTCTTCCATTAAAGATAATAGGGTAAATATAAGAAAATGCACTCATTCCCTGCTTGTCTGAAACTGGAATATTCGAATCTTGAAGGTGGTACGGAAACCTTAGTATGCGAGTCCAACTCGCACTTGACCAAATTATTTTTTGATACATTTGTTGGTATTGAAATGATATTTATTAAACATTTTGTGTTGATTTTTAACCTTATTAAAAGCTTATTAAATTTGGTGGTTCAGCGCACGAGTGCACTTAAGGGACAACCGACCCTGCAGACAACTACAATTTTATAATAGTAGCCGTTACCCGCCCCACTCGCGTACGGAATGTTCAAGCTTTCGCAAAAAGAAATGACTTATGAAACATATGGATTATCCTAATAAAAAATGTTCTAACTTGTTTAAACCACCCTACTTAACTATAAATTCACCAATCCAGAATATATTTCACCCAAACTGCACGTATTTATGGGCGACCCTATATAACAATTTTATTCAACATTTTTTTTAAATCACCTCGATAAACTGTAACCCTACTTCACCCTATATTGCAACCATCCTGTATATATTGCTATTTATTTGTCAACAAATATAACTGTTTGAACGCCTGACTATAACTCTTCTCTACCCTGTATTTCAGCTATGCAACTGCTTATGGTCTTGGCTGTATAACAATTATTTCTAATATTTTTTTAACCACCTTTTAAAGTACAATTTCTCTTTACCCTATATTTTAATCACCTTTATATGCAGCTTTTTCTAACGTTGTGTTAAACACACTCTAATACTATAATCTTACTTATCCCCATATTTCAGATATTCTATATAGTAGAATACAACTGTTCATGGTCTACCCTATATAACAATTATTTTTTAACTTTTTTAGATCTACCGTGATGGAAATACCTGTGGAACCCTTGGTGTGTCATAAATTTAAAAACCCAATTTGGACTCTAACACCAAACTTTTATTTAAACACTCACCCAACCTGCAACTGCTTATTGGCCACCCTATATAACAATTTTATTTAACATTTTTTTAAACTGCTTTATATAACTAAGTCTACTTCCATCTACATTAAAACCATCCTGTATACACTGCTGCCAATTTGTAAAACAATACAACTTACTTTTGAACCATTCATTATAACGATAATTTTACTCTACAAAATATTTCAACCATCCTGTTTTGCATCTCTTTAGGGGGCCACCAAATATAACATTTTTTAAACACTTAACTATAACTCTGGTCCACAACTATCTTATATATGCAACTGCGTATATTTACTATGCCTTATAACTATTTTTGAACCACCCTTGAAAGTATAATTTGTCTCCATCCTGTATTTCAAGCACTCCTTAGATGCAGCTTTTCTAACATTGTTTTAATCACTCTGTATGAACGATAATTTTACTTCGATCCATGTTTCAGATATTACATATATGCAACAGCTCTTGTTCTATCCTACAAAAAAATTGTCCAACCTGTTTAACTATAATTCTACTCCACCCGTTATTTCAAACACCTTGTATATGCTACTACTTATCCGCCACCCAGTATAACTATAATAGTAATATTTTTGGTTTCCAAAAATAACTTTTTAAAAAAAATTCAAATTTTAATTGTACCGGAAAAATATTACAAGTTTAAAATTATTAACTGAATACAAAATTATACGTCTAATCGCTACAAAGTTTATGTCTATTCTAATTGTAAAAACAAATGCATCATGATATGTGAATTCACTAGAAACTATGCTGAATTGGCTGCACGTGTTGCTGATATTCTGTTTTTTTTTGTTATTGTTCTCTTATCGGAACGGGATGCATAACTAAATCCACCAATGCCCAATATATTTCACCAAAACCGCAACTGCTTATTGGGCACCGTATATATCAAATTTTTTTCAACATGTTTTTGAATCACATTTTATGCATTACAACTACCCTGTACAGGCAGTACTGCTTATTGGTTAACCAATATAACATTTTTTAAATAATTTATCATAACTCTTCTCCACCCTATATTTCAACTATCCTATCTTTGCAACTTATTATGAATTACGCTATTTCCTCATATTTTTCCAACGACGTAATAAAGTTTAATTTCTTTCCACACCACCCTTCATTTTTCTAAACTTGTTTGAATCACGCTGCATAACTATAACCTTACTGCGCCACATGTTTCAGGTACTCCATATATGCAACTGCTATATAACAAAATTTTTCGAGCTTTTTTTACCCACCCTGTGTAATTATAACTCTACACCACGCTATAAAAATATAGGGTATTAAAAAACAACCTTTTACATGCAACTACTTATTTACGACCCTCTATCCTTAGAATCCTACCCCACCCTATATTTGAACCATCCGGTAAATGGAACGGCTTGTAGATCATTACATTATTTACTTAAAACCCACCTGTATAGCTATAATTATACTCCGCGACATATTTCACCCATCCTAGGTATGGAAAACGTTTGACTGGGGTCGGAGAATGCTAACGTTAAACAAGGACGGAACTGCTACTATATGCATGAGACGAGGATTGTCGTTTTAAGTACGTCTGTTTCACGAGCATCGATCGTGCATCGATCGTCACAGTCACATTGCGACCGGCCGCTATTACGCCAGAACGAAAACTTAACATTTTTTCTGTTTTAAAAATGAAATAAAATAGATACTCTTAAAAATAAAATAAATTAGTAACTGTTAAAAAAATTGTCAATAAGAAATTAATCATTAACCTTATAATTATTTACAACATATCGTATGTTTTATTTTTAAGCGATTGGAATCGTCGGAATGTGGTGATAAGAAAAAAAGTATTTACCGCCCGAATACGTCCGAACTCGCGTCACACCGACTTCATTCTCCTGGTGCGTATTGCGTTGATTGATTCAAAATCGCATGGGATTCTACCCGACCCCAGAGAACGAATTTCCACACCTGTATATGCAGCTGCTTGTGGATATAAAACAAGTTTTTAACTACAATATAAACTTTAATTCCACTCCATCTTATACTTCAAACACCCTGTATAAACAACTGCTTCTAACATTTTTTCAACCCATTTCATAACTATAATATCTTATGAACATAATTCAAAGATCCTAATTGTTTACATAACACATTTTTTTCTAAGATTTTTCAACCACTTGGTAAATGGAACTGTTTATATTATAATATAACTTTTTTAGACCACCCCGTATAACTAATTCCACTCTGCCTTATTTCAACCACATTGTATATATGCAGCTGCTTAAAGGAAACCAAATATATATATTTTTAATCCATTTAATTCTACTCCGCCCTAAGTTTCCTATATACAGCACACCCCGTAAAATTACACTCGTTATATCAGTTGATTTTTGTTAAATCGAAACATGTTGCATTGGCACATTCCGAATTTTGAATAAAAGCTAAGCTGATGCCAGTATCTAATATTTTGTGCGTGCGGTGGAACCAATTGACTAATTGTATTACTCAACATGTTAGAAGTTTTTTCGCTCTATCTACCGGTTCTGTCAGTTTAGGGAGATAAAATATCTACCAGATGTTAAGTCAATATTGTTATAAAAAAGGCTAAAACTGTTTTTTGTGTGACTCCGACGATATCTTAATTAAAAATTGTTTATTGAAGTTAGCTTTTCGTAAAAAAAACTTTTAAGTACAATGAAGTTAAGCCAATTAAAGCATCATTCGATTTTGTTGGTTACCATACCTACATGTTATAAAAAGTCATTGCTTTGGGAAATAAATGCAATGAATAATTTTTGGTACATAACATATGATTTTGTTGCTGCGCCCACGTGATAGTTAGCCTCGTTCTCGCTGGTTTCCATTTCCATCAAAATTTCACTTTCCAAAACACGACAATCGTCATTCAGGCGAAATTTTTTGCAAGTAAGCATATATCATCGAGTTTGCAATGAGGCAGCCCTAATTTTAATAATTAGTAGCGACATACTGTTTGTACCTGCCAACCCTGTTGTTCTATCGACTTCGGTTAGTATTAAATTTATTTGTTATACTCATGAGACCAATGTTTAATGAAACGTCATTTTTTAATTAACCATGGTTTGGCCAGTGAAGGTGGTTTCTAAGACTATGAGTATTTAATAATATTTAAATAATCTTTGATCATACGATTGAGACTTTGAGTTTATTAACCTCCTTGCATACTTTTAATTGGGTTCGCTATTCCTAAGAAAACAAACTTCATTACCCATTTCGGGAATCGTTGCAGATATTTTGGTAGCCCTTACATGTGTATTTGACAATTTATCTGCAAGATAGCAACTGTTTTATCAACTAAACCGCACAGTAAACAAAATCCTCGACCATTCTTTTCACATAAAGGGATATTTACGACAAAATTAATATACATTTTCAACAAAATTAATGAAACATAAAACATAGGAACAGAGGGTTAAATTCTCTTTCGTTCTTAAGCGTAGACCCCAATAAAGGAAGTATTGCAGAAGGTTCTGGTTCCTTATTGCAAAAAAGTTATGTGATATTTATTTGCTTTAAATGTAATATTTTAACGTGGTTATCTTATTGGACAGTTTTATTTTAGTATTAAAATGAACAATTTTCTCTGACTGTTTTTCAATTATGAAGTTTTGGTTATTGTTTACGAAACATAAGTGTGGAAATGTTAAGCATGAAATAAAAAACAACTGAATAATTGGTGTGTTTTTATGACATTGTAATTTCATGCTACTTGTGAAATTTCTCAATTTTATGTTAGTACTGTCGGGTATGATATATTTTCAGTATATTTTATATTTATTGACAAATATAAAGCCATTGACAACGAAGTCAGAATTGACTTTGAAACGTTTGGTTTTCCTTCAATATACGTCGTTTTATTTCGATTGTGGTGTTATTGCCCAAAAAACATAAAAGTAAACAACTACATATTTCTAAAATCCATCATACAAATTTAAAACTTAAATACATTTTATTTCATTGTTAGTATACTCTTACCGTGCCATACAGTATTATGTATGTACGGCAAGGTTGCCAGCTGTATTGAAATTTCACAAAACTTAATAATCGAATAGCTCCTTATCAATGACTACTAATATATTAGTAGTCATTGCTCCTTAACGATACAAGATAAATATAACTTTGTTTAGGAGTTTTTAGTTCACATTTCCAGTACTAATACCTGCCAAAATATCTACACTGCCATTATGTTACAATTTGTATATACTAAATAATAATAACTCAAATTTGTAAGAAATTTTGAAAATTTATTTCAGCAACATGGAGGAAGTCAAAAAGGTTATCAGGGTACCGTAAATGCTGCCAAGCCACAAACATTCTTCCGTCATATCGTTAATCTAAATTTTAGTACTATTTGTGGGAGTACCGAGAGTTCTGGAACGAATTAAGTTTAAATTTTAATTGTATATTTCTAATTGCTGAGCACACTGTCAGTTGGTTATTGGATTAAATAAATGGTGGCGTCATCATTTGGTAGTCGTGGTTATTAGTCAGAAAAAGAAGCGTGAAATTGTTGAGCGCACAGGCAGTTGGTTGTTGGAATAAATAAATGGTGGTGTCATCATTTGGCAGTCGTGGTTATTAGTCAGAAAAAGAAGCGTGATGCTTGGCTTATATTGAATCCGGTGCAATACTACCTAGATACATTTATATACATGTATAATCTGGGTGGTGGCGATGACATTCCGTCGGACCGAAATTTTCCAGGCATAGCTGAACGTAAATAATGAATTATGGGAAATATCCAAACAATCAATTTATTACCAATTATTTATTGTACAATAATAAATAACAGCACATAGGGACCTATAGGGATATAGAAGGTACAAAGGCACATACAGAAATATCTTGATATTAAAAAAGAACAAGGACCAGACAACAAGGTCAATATTAATCAACAATAAACCAAATATAATTTAAATTAGAATAGCTAAAGTGTGTTTCGTTATCTGTATACTTTTAAAGCGAGTGTTATTTGCGTTCCTAATAAATTCACTTTTAAATCTACTTACTTTATACTGAGTAGGTCGTCTAATATTAAGTTCATTAACACCAATTATCTTCAATAATTTTTATTATATATATTTGAAACTTAAAAAATTAACTTATAAATGGAAATCTAATAATTTTTAGGTATAAAGTAAATAATTTTGAGGTGAGCCCAGTTTTTTGCAAACTATTGACATCATCAATAAAGATACTACTTAAAGCAAAATTTGTGATTTGGAAAATGTATTGTACGCAACATGCCTTTTGGAACAAAGGACATAGCCCTCAAGTTGGTATTTTGGGGCATTAGTGAAGGTTATCAGCAAGGGCAACCGCTTATGTGGACGATCCGCCAACGACAGCTGGTAGGGATGCCACTGACACTTGATATTCAAAAGGAGCTTAATAAGTTACTAATTCTTCTATATACTGTATTGTCTACATTTGTTGTATTGTTACTTAAAATATTCGTGAAATGTATAAAGAGGATAATGGATAATTAAAAACTTAATTGTTCACATGTTTTTTATGCAAAATATCATTCAATGACCAATAATACAAACCCCTAAATATTCGTGAAATGTATAAAGAGGATAATGGATAATTAAAAACTTAATTGTTCATATGTTTTTTATGCAAAATATCATTCAATGACCAATAATACAAAATGGTATCATTAGAGTCACCACTTATATAAAGGCGCGTTGACATTATGCCAATTCACTAGTACTAGTAGACTAGCGCCAGTCGACTGGTAGTTGTTAATCTGTTTACATATTGGTATCAATAGGGAATAGTTAGTAGTAATGTGAACTGAAGTATTCTTATAAAAATTAAGTCGCCACGGAGATGTTGGACTCGAGAATGGATTAGATGTCAAAATTTGGTGTGTACGAAAATGTATTAAAAGAAATTAAATTGTCAGATCCACAAATTTATTATACTCATTGAAGGTTGAGCCCTAAAAAGTTCTGAAGCGCTTATGCTACTTGTGACTCCCTTAATTAGGACACTTGTTTCATGAAAGCATTATAATTTGAAATAAAACTTCATATCACATTAAGTTCTTTGGCTAAAGGACATTTTTTCAGTACTTTTGAACATATTTATAGAGTATGAAAGAGTCCAGTTTCTAAATTTCTGGTACCAGTTTTAAAAATCATATGCAAATGTACAATTTTACGAATTTTACTGTGTCATTCTCCTTTCAGCTGTTAGTTGCCGCCATTTTTAATCACACTACTGGTAAACAAAAGTTCAAATGTCTCGAACTTTACTAGCGCTAGTAAAATACGCACGCTACTAGCGCTAGTCACTGTTTATATCATGCTTTTAACAAGCTATTCGACTGGTGCTAGTCTACTAGCGCTAGTGAATTGGCATAATGTCAACGCGCCTTAAGTTCCTCCGAAGCCCTGGTTGTATTGTCATATGGAGTGGTGCTGGTAGCTGAATAATTCACAGAATGAAATCTTTTGATGTTTAGTTCTCCATCTTCGGTAAACAATCTTCGCATTTTTTCACTTTGCAACTCCGTTATTAACCTTTTATATAACAAATATGTATAGTGAACGCATTTCTCAGATGAGTTCCCAACATTTGTCTGCTGCTGAAGGTGATAGTAACATAGCATTGAATGTCGACATTATTATGATGTCAGTTACAGTAGGATCGTAAACAAATTTTTGCGCAGCACCGCCCATGAACCAGGTTTTTCATGCGATTCTCTTTTACTGTCCCTGGAAATATTAACGCTAAAAACTGAAAATAATTAACAGAAATACTCTCAAAGCTCTGACAAAAATCATGGATGCCCGTCACAGCAACACTTTAATACAGCCAATACAATTGAAACACATTTGAAACCTGCTGGTGAAGTCATTTTAGAGACTTTGAGTACCGTTTAATGACTAATTAATGCACGTTTAATAAGACTCGATCAATAATGCAAGAATTTATACACAAACTTGATGAAAATGTTTCCAAAGTAAATGTACTACAACTACGTCAAATTAATATGTATGGCAATATAACACACACATCTAAGAAAATTTACTGCTATTTGCTGTATACAGGATAGAACAAAAATAAAGTAATATGCAAGAGATCTTCAGAATATGTATGAGGCGCTCCTAAGTACGACTCTTTTATAAGATGTATTATAAAAACAACCATACCATACATACAGGTCTTTCAGAATGACCATATTTAATATTAAAACTACATTAAGTAGAAGAGTCTGCTGTAGGGTTAGTAAGTTGTTTAAACAACCCTCTACCTTATGCTGGGATAGTTCTCTCTCTCTTTACCTCTATTTCTCTCCCCCTCCCTTTCCCACATATCTTTGTGGCAGTCTGCACAAGGAATCTCATACACTCCTTGTTGTTCGGATTCCTCAACACCGTGCTGATTTTTCTGTCATTATTGAAAATAGTATCAATCTTGTGCCTACGTAGAATTCCTTCGCAATACTGTTCGTGATGCCCTTGACATACGGTAAATAAGCCTTGTTTATTAGGGTCTCATGTTCCTCGTCTCTCGTTCTAGCGCTTCCACCTATCCTGACTCTGCTCTCTATTCAATAGCAAATGAAATTAAGACTTTTAGACGATAATACAGTAAAAAAGGGCACACATTTTAAAGGTTCTTCTATATTTATATATTTATTTCATTCGTTACTTAACACTTAATTTTATGCTCGTTATTATGTATACTAGTCAGTCTACGTTAGCATTTCTTAGATTTATCGGTAAAGATTTTAGAAGAAAATGACATCTGTGAGAAATGAAGTTATTTAACACTTACAAAAGAAAAAGATAAGGTGATTCCTCGTTGAGCTCGAGAGCCGCTACATACATTGGGGGGTGAAAGCAGAATGGAGAGATGAAGGTGAAGTAAATCTAGTAACGTCAACAAAGAAGATCTGCAAGATCGTTATTATAATTATTATATTAATATTTGTGTAATATTAGTCGCGATGGATCATACATAAGTTTTATAGGGGGTCACAGAAAGTGTGTTATGAATGACCACTTACAAGTTAAAAGTTTGTGAGTGATTTTTAATTCAAACTCGCAGATCCCAGTTTTCCAAACAAATGATCTGATGTGATTAAACCAATTTTAGCAAATGGACATAATAGTCACTACTGTTGCTTATGTTAATCTAGTAACGGCAAAGAAACACAAACATTTAAAACTCTTGTTTTGAGAATTATTTAACAAAAAATGAACATTGAAAAAGGTTCACAAATGCTTGGAAATTCTAGGACAATTCGAAAATTTATTAAAATATGATCTTTAATTTTCAACTTGTTTAATTATTATTTTTTGTTACAATATATTTCTTGGAAACTTAGTTCTTGTTGCTTTAATCTAATGTCAGCGTAATTATTGTATAATTAATACACTTTAATTTCTAAATCAGTTTATGAAATAATTGTTACCGACATCGCTTAGCATCTATTTACTTCATTTGTGATTAAAATTTGTTTTATGAATAAACTGTTTGAGATAAGTAAAAGAAGAATTCCCAATATTGATTATACAGTCTCTTTTTGTTCAATCAAAATAAGTTAGAATATTGTTATAAACTCCGTGGAAAATTCTAAAACATATACACTATCACTTTCTAGAAACTTTTATTTAGATCAAATACTCACAATAGCTAATTTGAATATCAAAATAATAACACGAAATAAGCTCTTCGCAATAACTAACTCTTCTCCGATGCTGGGCCGCTCCTTTTAAAATCCGCATCGAATTCTTCTAG
This sequence comes from Octodonta nipae, assembly GCA_034190945.1. Classification (NCBI taxonomy): domain Eukaryota; kingdom Metazoa; phylum Arthropoda; class Insecta; order Coleoptera; family Chrysomelidae; genus Octodonta; species Octodonta nipae. The sequence continues at coordinate 84,950,858 of CM067217.1, read as the reverse complement.
CAAAATCGAGTGTCAACTTTACAGTTGTCGAGTTATTTCTAGATAAAGTTTTTATTGGAATGTAATGTTTTACGTTACTCGCCAGGGACGGTGTGGATAATTTATAACATCCTCTCCATGGTAAGGAGCGAGTCGATCTAAATGGACCACCTTCAATGTAGCCCTGGGGTTTCGACGGATACGGTAGATGACGTCATTAATCCTCTTGACCACCTCGTATGGACCATCCCAGGCGGGTGTAAGCTTTGGAGATTTACCCTTGCTCCGTTGGGGGTTGTACAGACAGACTTTCTCCCTCTCTTGGAACCCGACTGAATTGCCCTTAAGGTCTTACCGCGTCTTCATCCAGTCACTGGCGGCCAACATCTGCATTCGGGCTAATTCGTGTATTGCCAACATGTTATGTCGGAGCTGGTCGGCATAATCGTTGATGTCTTGGGAAGGTACTTCGGGGAAGCCAAAAGCCAAATCGCAGGGTAATCGCAGCTCTTTTCCGAATAGGACTCTGGCTGGAGTCAGGCCTGTACTATTATGCATGGCTGAGCGCTATGCCAACAGGAACAGGGGAATATTATCATCCCAATCACACTGGTTATTTCTGACTACCTTGGGTAGGTGTTGTTCCAAGGTCCTGTTGAATCTTTCCACCATTCCGCCTGACTGTGGGTGCAATAGTGTTGTTCTCGTTTTCCTGATCCCCAACATCGTACAGACCTTCTGGAACACATTCGATTCGAAGTTACGCCCGTGGTCTGAATGTAGTTCCAACGGGACGCCAAACCTGCTGGATAGCTGTTCTACCAGCACCTTCGCTACCGTGGCTGCCTCTTGGTTGGGAATCGCATATGCCTCAGGGCATTTACTGAAGTAATCCATTGCGACCAAAATGTATTTGTTCCCCCTCTCACTCTCGGGAAATGGACCGGCGACATCGATGGCAATTCTCTCAAAGGGGACGCCCACATTGTATACTGCTGCATTATGCCCTTGGTCCGAGTCTCCGAGCTCTTACTGGCTGCACAGGTGTCACATTTCTAACGTCTTCGAAGTAATTTACCCAGTAGTACCGCTGGCGAACTTTGTCTAGGGTTTTATTCATACTTTGGAACATTTCTTTGGAACTACCAGTTGGGACTTGTTTTCTCGATCGTCAGTGCTTTCCCAAATTCGCTTGAGCGTACCATTCTCTCCTCTTAGAGAGTCCCATTGGGTCCATAATGGTTTCAGGACGCCCGAGTATCTAGCTACTTCGTCCCATCGTGGCCCCAAACCTGTGTTGCTGGCGTCGGTGTCTAAAATGAACTTGCCGGACTGTGTAGGAAAGGCTAGGATTGGGCTGGAACATAGTGCTGCCTTTAGTCGTCTGAATAATATTTCGCAATCCTGATTCCAACGGAAGGTCTCTTTCTCATCGGTCTGCCGATGTAGAGGTGCGGCAATGGTGGCAAATCCCTTAACAAATCGCCTGTAGTAGGAACAGAGGCCCAAGAAGCTTCGTAGTTCATGCTTGTCTCTCGGGACTGGCCAATCACGGATCGCTTCTATCTTGTCCTCGTTGGTGAGGATTCTTGACTCGGAAACGACGGCCCAAAAACTCTTTTTGGAACAAGGAACACTTCTTCGGGTTGAGTCTCAGGTTGGCGTTATTAATTCTGGAGAATACTTCGCCCATGTTCTTCAGATGGTCGTCGAATGTCTGACCCATGACCAGAATGTCGTCGAGGTATACTAAGCACGTCCTCCATGTTAACCCGCTCAGTACATACTCCATTAGCCTCTGGAATGTTACGGGAGCATTACATGAGCCAAAGGGCATGGCCGTGAACTGAAACAGCCTTTACTAGTGGAGAACGCTGTCTTCTCTTTGCCGTTTTCGTGTAGACCAAGTTGTCAATATCCACTCTTTAGGTCTAGTGTGGAGAACCAACTGGAGCCTGCTAGTGTGGTCAGAGTGTCATCAATTCGAGGTAGTGGATATGTGTCTTTCTTGGTGACGTCATTCAGCTTTCTGTTATCCACGCAAAAATCGGGTGGTTCCATCCTTTTTAACTAGCACGACGGGAGCAGACCATGTGCTGATGAATGGCTCAATAACTCCATTTTGTAAGATGGATGTTTGCCTCGACTGTTTGTTATTGCCCCAATGGTAGTCGTCTAGGTGGTATTCTGATGGGTAGAGCCTGTCCGGTGTCTATTCGGTGCTGAATGATGTTGGTGCGACCGGTGATTCCATCTTTCCTGTTAAAAATTTGCCAATGCTTTGCGATAAATTGCTTTCTTCTGTTCCTCTGGTGTAAGGTGTGCCAAATGATCAGCAAACTGTTGTAGGAACTCTTTACTAGAACATGTCGCCTTCACCGATGCCTGGTACCCTTCTTCGCAATTGATGATGGTTTCGACTGGCTCGAAACAAGCTATTTCTTGACCATTGGCAATTCTGATGTTATTGTTGGACAAATTCAGGACTCTAATTGGTAATCTTCGGTTTTAACGATAGCCCGTCCAACTAAGTAGTCATGAGCTGAGTATACGGGCTCCACCATTCTAACGCAGTTCCCAGGATTGCTTTCTAGCTGCCCATGAATAATCTGTTCCGTTCGATCGAGAATTCTGGCTTAGGATTTTGCCACAATTTTTATGGAGGTGGCTGAACTGTTGACGGGCCGTATCAATACAAATTCCTCATTTAAGAACCGAAGAACATCATATCTCGGGTCGAACATAAATCCATGCTGACTGATTAGGTCCATACCCAGTATGAAATCGTTCTCAATATTTGCTACCCGGACCCGATGCCGGTTTTGTTTGTCCCCTATCTGCAGTACTATCTGCTTCACCCTGTATTGACATGGATCGTCGGCGACTCTTCTGAGCTGCATGTTGTTGGTAACTGGCCGGATTTCTGATGCTCTCAAAACCCTGGACTTGGCAATGGACACAGCGGCGCCGGTGTCGATGGTGATGGTAATTGCTCGGCCATTGATGGTGCCCCTGATGACTAGGCTGCTGGTATCTCGGCAAAATCCCCGGATGGATAATATTTATGCTGACTGGCTGACGAACCCTGGACAGGTGGTTGTTTTGTTGGATACTTCTGGTTGGTGATCGTTCAGGTAGCCTCACTCGACAGTCACGTTGGAAGTGTCCTGTTCGTTTACACCGGTAGCACGCTCCTCTGTGGTCAGTTCTTTGTGATCGTTCTAGAAGTTTATGGATTCCAAACAACACTGCATGGAGGGATGGTTCTGGTTCGTCCTGGCTGAAGGAAACTGCTCGCACTCTCGGTTTGGACATGTTCATGACTGCCTCTACTTCCAAGGCCCGAAGTACTTCATTACTTTTCTTGATGTCATTCTTTGTACTTCCACATCCCTGATACCGTTTATGAAACTCTGTGTGGCCAATTGGTCTTTCGTTTCCTTGGGCAGTTCTGGGTAGGACAAGCCTAGTAACCGTCTGATCTCTGCTTCGAATTCTTAAAGGTTCTCTCCGGGTTTTTGCGTTTTCCACTTAATTGCACCTGGTATACTTGTCTCAGGGATTGATTGTTGTATCTCTTGTCCAGGATGGCGATGATTTTGTCGAAATTGCCTTGTTCATCGACTGGAATGCTTTGGAGGAGTTCTAAGGTCGGATCTCTTAAGAAAATTACAAGAGACGTAGATTTTTCTTGGTTATCCCATCCATTAGCTGTAGCCACGGCTTCAAATTGTCGTTTATACATGGGCCAAGATGAACTGCCATCATATGTGGATGGTTTACTAACGGAACCTTTGGTAATCACGGTGTTCTGGTATTTTCCTCGCTGTAAGTCCTGTTGCATTTTTTAATTTATGTTTCTACTTTGTTTTGGATGGCACTGATTTTTTCTTCTACTTTACTTTGGATGGAATCGAGGTCATCTACTTTGGTTTCAAGAATATCCACGGTATTTTTTAAGGACTTATTGTCATCATTTATCTCTTTTATGTCTGACTCAACTATTTGCATTCTTTCTTTAACTGTTTCATTAACTTGTGATATTATTGGCATTAATTGCTCATATTGCAGTTGACTTTTTTCTTCAGTGTGGCTTGTTTTTCTGCAAATTTCGAGATCCTTCCATTAAATTTTGTTGTTTTTCTTCCATGCCATTTACAAGATTTTGTTGTTCGCTTTTCATCGTAGAAACAATATTTTCTAATTCTATTTCACGTTTTTCATCAAAAGATTTCACTAACCTTTGTTGAATTTCTTCTTGATGTTGTTTTTCCTTCTTGTCACGTTTTTCAAGGATCTGAGTAATTTTTTCATCTAGTCCATCCGTAACCTGTTTGAATATTTTTTTCGTAGTTTCGTCCATTTTTTCTTTTTCCGTACCATGTTTCCATAAATCAAATTACGATTTTAAATTAACTTAATCCTTCACTTCTGATCACCAAATTGTTATAAACTCGGCGGGTTCAATTAAAACTGTAAAACTAATATTCACTATCACTTTCTAGAAACTTTTATTTAGATAAAATAAGAACACGAAGTAAGCAATAACTAACTCTTCTCCTATGCTGGGCCGCTCCTTTTAAAATTCGCATCGAATTCTTCTAGCAAAATCGAGTGTCAACTTTACAGTTGTCGAGTGATTTCGATATTAAATTTTTATCCTTATTAGAAGATCACACTTCTTGTTTTTTTTCCTCCCAGCGATTGATGTCGTATTGGAATGAAATGTTTTACGTTACTCGCCAGGGACGGAGTGGATAATTTATAACAAAATATAGGATATTCTGTTTGAGATAAGCCATATTCAAGCTATTTTCTAACTTCTAAGAGAGCAGTAGGAAATTTTATGCTACCTGTTTAAATTTCTGATTCGATTTTAATTATTTCCCAAACTCATATATTTTGTCTACAACCTGTCAAAATCCCAATTTTCTCAACTGGAACGTCTGATATCGTTATTTGTAAAACTAACGTTTGTACGTTTGCACGTTAATAAATCAAAATCTCGTAAATATCTCGAAAACTGTAAAGATATAGTACATCTTCATTAAACTTACTTTTATTTTTTACGATAAATCCAAAAGTACAATAATATTCAAGGTGTTGTATTTAAAATAAGAAAGTTGTAATAGTTTCATTAGATAGAGAACAACACCTCAGATACCAAATTTCATGTAAATGGGTAGCGTCGTTAGCCTAAAGCTTCAAGCGCTGATCGTCGTGAAACATCCAGGATATAAGGATTCATTACTTTAACATTAACGAACCAAAAAATATATAATTACAATTCTATGGCAAAGCTTTCAGTTTTTTCCCAAAAAAATTACTGGGACAATTACGAACATTTAAAAAATATGTCCATAATTATCCTAGCCGTTCTCAATTTATACAAAATTATTCGGTTACCAACAAAACACCAATTTCATTTTTAATAATATAAATTTAATCATATGTTTATTATTAGTACATTGCTATCACTCTTGAGTGGAAGTTTCATGGATTAAATGAGCAATAAATATGCGGTTTTGTCTATTTTTGAACTAGTTAACCCGTCGTGCGCATTCGAAACAACGAATCAACGTCTATTTACTTCTATTATCTTCATTGATTGTATTATTATAACATTGATCGTAATTCTCAAACATGCGCATAAGCCAAGAAGTATTCTAAAAAGAGACGTATATATGTTTGTATCGTGAGCATTTCGCCTTTCTCTAGATCCGCTAGAAGTATACTAGTACTAGTATATGAATGTGATGTAAGATTTTAAAAAATGCTTAAAGTTGTTCTACTATTTAATTCTCTTTTCCAGTACGTTAATCGTGACAGAGATAGAGATAGAGACCGTTATGAGGATCGATATCGTGATAGAGACCGGTATGAAGATCGATATCGAGATAGAGATCGATATGGCGACCGAGAAAGGGATCGACGCGATCGCAGAGATCGAGACAGAGAGAGAGAAAGAGACAGAAATCGTGCGGCGTACGATACATCAGAGAGCTCAGAAGATGAGGATTCGAATTCATCGTACACTCACCGAAACAGCAAAAGACTACGCTTATCAGGAAATAACTTTAAGTCAAGTTCGCCAACATTGCCACGATCTATATTCCACAGGTAATGTGTTTTGTATTAAGTAGATTATGTTACTTCATAACTCATTAGGTACCTACACACACGCACACACAGATATATATATATATATATATATATATATATATATATATATATATATATATATATATAACTGGTGGCAGATTTTGGTCCACCATTTTCCCGCTTCTGCCTTGAAGTATGTTATTGTTGAATACAATGAGGCGAAATTTGCGAGAAAACAAAAAATATGTTTTGGGCGGATTTTCATGTGATTGCATGACATGTGTGTTTCATGAGGCTAAAGGGTGAGTTAACGACCTGATTCTGTAAGGAAATGTAACAATATGGCCACGACATTCTCGCTTCTGCCAAGCGGAATGAAAAATTGGCATAAGGTTAGCAAATGGCCGTCCGGATCTGTGCATCCTTTGGCCGCATGCGACACATATACAAAAACTACATGTAGCCACAACCGGCCTTATTTTAATAATATGAAATCTGTGGTGGAATCTACGAAAGCCCAATTTACCTCTCAAATAGAGTAACTGAGAGAACATTTTAAAAATGTTTAGAGAATTTGATAGTCAGTCATAGTCCTGAATCTCTGATTTATACGCGCAAATAACATAATATTCCCAAATGTCGACAAAAGGTGATTTGCTGTGGCTTCTGATCGTTATGAACAGGATAGAAATGTTATCAAATGTTTTTACAAGATATTCCATTTGGGAAACCGTTCTAATGTCAATAAAACTCGGTCTTTACGTTTAACGTTTACGGATAAATAATGAGTATGCTCTTACCAGTATCCGTAATAAATGCTCCACTGTTACAAAACAATTGTAACCGAACAAACTCGCCTTAGAGCCCTCGCTACTCGATTTAATTTTCTCTTCTGAACATAATCTCATATCATCAGTCTGATAGCATCCACATATAGAAATAGGAGCCTAAATATGTTTACAAATTCTGAGCTGAATGTTATAAAACCACTTCGTAAGAAACAAGAGGCAACAAACCGTTTCAGCAGTTCATAATAAATTGGTGCAGTACTGACATTACAACGGAAAGTGCGGGATCTATTAACAAAAGGCCAAAATCACCATCCAATGCACAACATTGCTAAGGTCTCAAGGAGAAGATATGGGCAAGTAATTAAAAGAACAAATTTTTAATTTACGTATGCATTTCATGCCTCAACACCACTGCGATGGCAGAACAATAGGTCCAATTAGACCATTGCTCCAATGCTAAGAGATTGCTCCCATGAAACGAAAAGCCCCTTCTTGGATGACTTATAAAATACTTCAACCAATAATGTGTAAATATTTAGCGTCTAACTACTGGTTGATCTTTGGTAATATGTTTCTAGAAACGGAAGGCTTTATCCAAGATTCCATCTGAGAACTATGAAGTACGTTCATTAAAGACCTCCTACAAACAACGACAGATGTAGGTATGGTACATAGGAGGTTGTCAGGCATCTGACATAATGCTGCGGCAAAATACTGCACCAGAGATATAAATTATTACAGTCGGTAAAAACTCACTATATACACAAACCATAATCAGTTTTACAAAATATTAATTGTAAGCTGTATTGGGATGGCACGATATCGATTGATCAAACTGTAGCTCACAGACATCATTTTTATAGACATATGACTCAAATTACCATTTATAATTTATAAATAAACATAAATATATATTCAAACTTGGGACGGTGGATATTTCCGATCACAGGGCTAATAATAATAATAAATCGTGCATAGAGATCAGTCATATAACAGATAGACGACCTGGCAATGTTTTACTCAATACAAAGAGAGATGTACAACGATGGATATATATAAATATTTGGCTAACATAGCAAACACTCGTTTTTAATTTTCCTCAAAAAATATGTTTTGGGCGGATTTTCATGTGATGCAACCAAACATCAAAATACGATAGACATGTGTGTTGCATGACATGTGTGTTTCATGAGGCTAAAGGGTGAGTTAACGACCTGATCCTGTAAGGAAATGTAACAATATGGCCACGACATTCTCGCTTCTGCCAAGCGGAATGAAAAATTGGCATAAGGTTAGCAAATGGCCGTCCGGATCTGTGCATCCTTTGCGACACATATGCCTAGCGTATTTTGATGCTTGGTTGCATCGTAGAATTCATTTAGTCAACATCACAGAGATGAGAAAATCGGACCAAAACATCTTTTTTCGGAAAATGGACAGGTTTTTAAACCGTTCTCTCGCAAATTTTGCCTCATTGTATTGCATAGATTTTAGTATTAAGTATATATTGTATTCAACCTTCGAAGCAGATGCGAAAAAATGGTGGACCAAAATCTGTCAGCAGCTGACGGTCTAATAGGTAAATAATAATTTGCTCCGAGGACTTGTTTTTGCCTTTTTATTAGAAGATAAACAACTATATAAATTATATTACATTAATTGTTTTGTTCCAATCTCATTGTGTCTGTTAAATGTCAAAAATGTATAGATATTTTTATTTGTAACCCTTTTCATTTACACTACACAAAGCTTAATTGCATTATTTATTACATTTCATTCATAACATTTACAATTTTATAAAAGAACTAGCCTTACCCGTGGCTTCAACAGAGTATGGCATGTAAAATTATATTCTAATACACCCGACTTCTGTTGCCAGATAAAATAAATACCAATATAATCATAAACTCTTAAATACAAACCCAACGTGTTAATTTAATTGTCAATTTTAAAATTGACTGATGCATAGTAATCTGTTAAGTAAATATTGTGTTTCAGCTGAAATACAAAAAAATTCGAGTCAAAAAAATTTAAGACAAATAACTTTCTTGGGATTTTTTTACATTTGTATGTTTGATTACCTTTTTTCATTTTTCTAATGCATTTTTGGATTCTGAATTTCAGCATGCGGATTTTGTGTTTTTTTTTCAGTGAGATTAGTTCCTCTGTTTTTCTGGTAGTTTTTGAGTGAAATTTTTCCTATCAATTTGCCAGTTCTTTTCCACATTCTTCTTTTTACATTCGAATCTTTTATCTTTTCTGTATTGCCCTGTATACGCGCTTTGTTCGGGAAGATTCTTATTGGTGTGAATTTGACTTTGATTTGTACTAGGTAAGTGACCTGAGTCTATGTTCGGGCCCCTGCGGACTTGGACGTTGTACATCTCTCTTTGTATTGAGTAAAACATTGCCACGTCGTCTATCTGTTATATGACTGATCTCCATGCACGATTTATTATTATTATTATTAGCCCTGTGATCGGAAATATCCACCGTCCCAAGTTATGAATATATATTTATGTTTATTTATAAATTATAAATGGTAATTTGAGTCATATGTCTATAAAAATGATGTCTGTGAGCTACAGTTTGATCAATCGATATCGTGCCATCCCAATACAGCTTATATTAAATATTTTGTAAAACTGATTATGGTTTGTGTATATAGTTTTTACCGACTGTAATAATTTATATCTCTGGTGCAGTATTTTGCCGCAGCATTATGACAGATGCCTGACAACCTCCTATGTACCTATGTACTGTGCTGGATTGATTCTGATTGGTAACCATACCTACATCTGTCGTTGTTTGTAGGAGGTCTTTAATGAACGTACTTCATAGTTCTCAGATGGAATCTTGGATAAAGCCTTCCGTTTCTAGAAACATATTACCAAAGATCAACCAGTAGTTAGACGCTAAATATTTACACATTATTGGTTGAAGTCATCCAAGAAGGGGCTTTTCGTTTCATGGGAGCAATCTCTTAGCATTGGAGCAATGGTCTAATTGGACCTATTGTTCTGCCATCGCAGTGGTGTTGAGGCATGAAATGCATACGTAAATTAAAAATTTGTTGTTTTGATTACTTGCCCATATCTTCTCCTTGAGACCTTAGCAATGTTGTGCATTGGATGGTGATTTTGGTCTTTTGTTAATAGATCCCGCACTTTCCGTTGTAATGTCAGTCTTGCACCAATTTATTATGAACTGCTGAAACGGTTTGTTGCCTCTTGTTTCTTACGAAGTGGTTTTATAACATTCAGCTCAGAATTTGTAAACATATTTAGGCTCCTATTTCTATATGTGGATGCTATCAGACTGATGATATGAGATTATGTTCAGAAGAGAAAATTAAATCGAGCAGCGAGGGCTCTAAGGCGAGTTTGTTCGGTTACAATTGTTTTGTAACAGTGGAGCATTTGTTACGTATACTGGTAAGAGCATACTCATTATTTATCCGTAAACGTTAAACGTAAAGAGCGAGTTTTATTGACATTAGAACGGTTTCCCAAATGGAATATCTTGTAAAAACATTTGATAACATTTCTATCCTGTTCATAACGATCAGAAGCCACAGCAAATCATCTTTTGTCGACATTTGGGAATATTATGTTATTTGCGCGTATAAATCTGAGATTCAGGACTATGACTGACTATCAAATTCTCTAAACATTTTTAAAATGTTCTCTGAGTTACTCTATTTGAGAGGTAAATTGGGCTTTCGTAGATTCCACCACAGATTTCATATTATTAAAATAAGGCCGGTTGTGGCTACATGTAGTTTTTGTAAGTTGCGAGATTTATTCCTATTAGTTGAACGTCTTCATCAGTTAATCCAACACAAGCATGTGCACGATGCCACCCAGTTACAATTGGATTGCCTGCTTATTTTTACTTGGGCTATGTCCAACGTAAACACGATATACGCGTTGCGGGCGATGCGTTGCGTCAAGGTGACAGCTGGAAGCTGAAACTGAGGGAGAAAACAAATGAATTTCATTTCTAGTAAGGACATTATAAATGCTTTTTATATGTGTAATAGTTTACGGCTGCCACATTGACGCAACGCACCGAGCAAATCGCGTTTATGTTGGATATAGCTCTACAGACGAGTTACAATTCATACACGCGCCAATTCCTACGATCATATTGGAATAAATTCTGTGAGTTCAAAAATTCAAAATTATTCACTTTTACTTTCAACGTCTTTATTTTTATCAAAATAGACAAGTAACCTGCCTCAAAACCAAACTACCTCGCACAAGGTAGTCGCCGTTAAAGATAGAAATCAATCGTCCAAAGAATTTCCCCGCCTTCTCGAGTGCCAGCCTAGGTGGTATTCGAATTCGAATTCACGTCAACCTCATATTTTTGCTGCATAGTCGAACTTTCGAGATCGCTATTATTGTTGTCTCTTTTTAGAATCAGCCGGTTTTGTGATTAATTTAGAAGGTTTCTTAATTTTTTTCGGCGGCGTTAAATGAATTTTACAACAATATCATCGACTTTCAGAACTTCATAGCTGACAAAAATTGGAAAGTACTAACCATAATTTTCGAAAAAAAAAATTAAGCAAAGCTCATTGAAATTTGTAATGATGGAAACTCCGCGCATGAGTTCGTTTAGAGTATGTATGTGGTCAACAGCGCTGAAGTCACTGGCCGGCCTGTTCTCTTGGCTAAGCAGACTCTATTACTTTCTATTATATTCTATACTGTAAAGTTTTTGAAGCGAAAGCTTAACACTAACACATATGAAAATAGATAAGCAAGAGAATGAAATGCATAACTTGAAATTGTATTTGTTTCGACCCGACATCACGACTGACACCGCGACCGACGACACCAAACACTACCATGATCTTGAAATAGCCATACAATTTAGTTTTCTGTGTTAGAAACAGGGACCAGGCAATATATTAATAGTCTCGTCTTTTATAGAAAATCAATAATATAAAGGAAATAAACTAATATAATAACATCCAATTAAAATACAATGCCTGCACAAAATTGGCTGTTCGTTCCCTTGAAAACTCCAATTCTCTCTTTGCGGTATATTAAATTAGAGATTACTTCTGAATTTAGCGTGCAATGTACATTAATAACGGCCTTAGAGCATATACTTAATGTGACTTTAAAAACATTTATAAATTAATATATTATCGTTTTATTAACTTATTATTAATATCGGACCTTAGAGCAAATACATTTTGTGACTTAAGAGCATTAACACAAAATTATCGTTTTGTGAAACCAAACGTAAAGTTCTTTCGTACACCTTTTTTACATTTTTTGCCGCACTTACAACTTACAATTCATTGGATATTAATTTTTGGTCGCTTACAATTGCTCAAGTATGAGCTTCAATTGACAAGTTAATGAGTTATCAAATTTTTTATTGCTTGCTGAAATAGGTGTATGATTTATTGGGGTTGACTTTTTAAGTATAAATAGTTATTATTGATTAGACTGATTTGATTTTCTGAAGCGAAAGCCCATAACAGAAGCTCAGACTTAAACATGTGAGAATGGGGGCGTTTACTTGTATCGATTTTCTGAAGCGAAAGCCTCATAACAGAAGATTTCTTGTAAACTGATGACACCTCTGTGATCGTGTATTTATCGTGAATACCCCGTGTATTTATTACATTTGTACACGATTGATATTTTTTAATAATATGTGCTGGTTTAAACTATATTAAAATAGCTGTTTTGAAGAATAGTCTGGAGATGCTGGGATATTTAAAAAAATTCTCGCTAAATAAAGTTTCCATAATTTAATATGTTGTAATTAATGTGACCTCGTTATATATTGCCAGAAGATTAAATAAGTGAAATGTTCGAAATATTATAAATCAATAATTTTTATTTGGAACTTATATCTAAATAAGAAGTAAATTAATGGAAATCTTGTCGAACCTTTGGTGTGTCACAAATGTAAAAGCACAGTTTTGCACGTCAACACCAAACCTTTATTTTAAACACTCAACGCCGTTTCAACAACTCGTTGTCATCATCAAGGAGTAAACCAAACTAAATCGAAATTACAATTTTCTCTAATTTATATCTGTTACGGTAAATGTACAGTCTTGGTAAATCTACACTTTTACCCTAAAACGTGTAGTTTTCCCAAAAAGTTAGGTATATGTGAACTGAATATATGTACATTTTCCGGCTCTTACCTTCATGTTTTAAGAAAAGTTGGAAAACAAATAAATTAAAAATGTTGTTGCAGTAAAAAAATATTTATTTAAATAAACATAATACAAAAGGATTTAATAACGAAAATTATTTGAATTAAAAAATGTAAATGACAAACAAAACATACTTTTCTTTGCATATTCGTAGATTATGATCCAATTTTCGTCCTGGTTTTTCAGGAATAATTCGATGGGAATCAAACAAATAATAATAGTAACATACTTTTCTTTATTATAACAGTTAAATGTTATAAAATTATAAAGGAACATATAGAAATTTCATAATGAAAAAAGTTTTATTTATTTGAGCAAGAATTGCTATTGTGGCACTTGGAATTACATAACATTCCAGTATTTTTACAACTGCATTTTTGAGGAACATGTTGCTTTACAGATGCATCTTTTAAAACCTTGTCCACCAGTAAGGGACTGCATTCCCATAATTTGATATAAACTTTTGTTCGCAAATGGGGAATTCATGCTTAGAATAACGGTAGTTCGCGTACTACTACAAGTGCGCATGCGCCCACATAACTAGCACTTGCGATTTCGTATTTTGTATGCTCACAATTACCAAAACGACATGGTCATTGTGAATTCAATGTACATTTCTAATTTGAAATTGTAAATGTTAGTTGAATGCACATTACCCAAACGAGGAGGCAAATGTGCACATTGACCGGAAAATGTGTACATTTGCCGCAATATCTACTTTTACCCTAACATATCTACCACTAAACTATTACTTAAGTAATTAGTACAAAGGGATTTACTCTCTCCATTTCGATAACGGGAAGATTGGTGGAAGTCAAGTCACAGTCAACGGATGTCGATGCCACTGAATCGAAAGATAGTTTCCATCATACTTCTCACAATAACCCTCCAATTCAGTCCATCCAAAACACAAGCTATTTTTGGGACCGTTAATTTTATCAGGTTCTTCTCCATCAACACAGTCCTCAATTCTACCAGATTCTTCTAAAGATCGCTATATGTTCGCTTGTCCTGCAAGAATAGAAGATGTCTCTGGTACCCACTGGTTGTTGTCTTCGAGAAGAAGCACCTTCCCCAACACAGGATCTTGCTCCCTTAGCTTCTGGAACTGGCCGTACTTCCTTGCAAACATCTTGGCTATTCCTCTAGACATCCGGAGATGTCGAGACACACAATGAGCCAGGGAATATTCTATAGGTATTTCAAACAGGTCTCGGGGTTCCTCTCTGGTCACGCCGAGCTGCCCATCAGAGTACAGTGCCATAAACTGTCCGACTGTTGGTGAACTTCGCGGTCATGATTTTCGGCATAAGGGGCTAACCTGTTAAAATGGGTTTTCATCGAGGTAGCTTCCTTATTCTGTAGACACCATTGTTAATTCTTTTTACAATTTGGTAAGGCCCCTCCCAAGATCTCTGTAGCTTGGCAAATATCCACGACGACGCTGCGGGTTATACAACCAAACAAGATCATCAGCTTGGAATTCTCGATATTTAAACGGACTCGTTGGTGGAGGTCGGTCATCTTTTGACGTAATTGGTCTCTTCTGCTGGGGGACATCCAAACTTCCAATCGCATGGTAGTCGTAATTGTCGTCCCATAACACTGGCAGTATCTGACCCTTGGACTCGTGCGCAGACGAACGATATGCCATTAGAAACAAGTGAAGATACTGGTCCCAGGCTCTTTGATGGTCAGAGACTACCTTTGTCAAAAGGCGGTTAATGGTCCTGTTCATCCGTTCTACCATCCCATCGGATTGAGGGTATCATGCTTTTGTCCGTGTTTTATTGATCTTCAATAGTTTGCAGACATCTTGGAAAAAAGTAGACTCGACATTTCTACCTTGGTTTGAGTGCTACTCCAAGGGAACACCAAAACGATTGAACCATTTCTTGACAAGGACATCAGCAACGGTCGAGGCTTCTTGATTCGGCAAGGGATAAGCTTCTGCCTATTTACTGAAATAGCCCATCACCACCACAATGTACTTATTTCCGGAGTCAGATTCAGGAAATGGACCGGCAACATCAATAGATACTCTTTCGAATGGAGTGCCCATGTTTTATTGCTTTCTGGGAGCTTTTGCTCGCTTCTGAGGCCCATTACTTGCTGCACAAACCGTACATTTCCTGCACAAATCCTTGACATCTGCTTGGCAGTTTACCCAATCGAAGTGTTCTCTTAATTTCCCCAGGATTTTTGGCATTCCCAGATGTCCATCGGTTGTACCATCATGTAGTTCTCGCAAAACATCCGAGCTCCTATTTGTGGGGATTATAATCTGTTTTCTGTCCCTGCCGTCGTCTGGAGTTTCTAGCACGAGGTTCAGAAGTCCGTTCTCCAGAATGAGGGAGTTTCACTGAGCACAGTATGACTTTATGGTGGATGAGAAACGGGAAATCTCCTGCCACATAGGTTTGCGGTCTTCTTCCTTTCACCGGATAACTTCTTTTAACTCTGAATCCAATTTCTGGTCTTTCTGGATCTTCTCAGATTGCCAATGGTCATCGATGGCGATAGTTCTACAGAGAATAGCCCCTTTTTCTTCAACTCGCTGACAATGTTTGCAATCATCAGGGCATGGTCTCCTCGATAAGGCATCAGCATTCTTATGGCTTGTTCCAGCGCGATGTTCAGTCTCCAAGTCGAATTCTTGCAACCGCTCAATCCACCTGGCCATTTGCCCTTCGGGGTTTTTAAACTGCAGGAGCCACTTCAGTGCTGCGTGATCAGTTCTCAGGAGGAATCTTTTACCGTAGAGGTACGTACTTGTAGAAATGTTCCACCCTTTACCATAGCCAAGAGTTCCCTGCGAGTTACACAGTAATTCCGTTCTGGCTTGCTCAAGATCTTGCTGAAATATCCTATGATTTTCTCCTGGCCCTCTTGGATTTGTGAAAGGACCGCTCCAATTTTCGACATTGCGTCTGTATCCAAGATGAAGTTCCCATCTGGTAAAGGATAACTTAAAAAGGGGGGCACTAGTTAATGCACTCTTCAGGGTCTCGAATGATCGCTGGCATTTCTCGCCCCACTGGTACCGCACCTTCCCTTCTGCGAGTCTAGTGAGTTGCTTGGCGATATTAGCAAATCCTGCTACATATCGACGATAGTACGTGCATAACCCCAGGAAACTTGTTGGCTGGTGGATATCTATCGGCTATTCTTGGACGGCTTTGATGGTCTGTTTGTCCTCAGCTACTTCGAGTACGGAAACCACTTGTCCAAGATATTGCACCTCTTCTTGGAACAGCTGACACTTCTCCAGGCTTAACTTTAGTCCGGAACTTCGAAGTCTCCGAAATACCTCCTCCGAGTTCTTTTCGTGGTTTTCAAACGATTTTCCAACCACGATAATGTCAAGATAAACTGTTTCCACGAAAGGCCTTTTAACAGTATTTCCATCAATCTTCCAAACTTCGCTGGAGCATTACACAACCCAAAAAGCATCAGCGTGATTGGTAAAGTTCTGAGCCAACGGTAAAAGCAGTCTTTTCGCGGTCTTCTTTCGTTAGTTCCAGGGTGGAAAACATCTTTGATCCCGCCAACATATTAGGGTATCATCTATTGTTGGAAGAGCTGTCCTTCTTTGTGACGTGGTTTAGTTGCCGATATTTTTTAACCAAGACAACTGGAGAAGCCCTAGGTCTACTGGATGGTTCAACCTTCTTCTTCCATTTCGTGGACTATCCTGTCAGCTTCTCCTCTTTTAGCTAGGGGTAGTCTCCTCGCCGACTTCCGAATTGGCTGAGCATCCCCGGTATTAATTTTATGTTTCACCAGAACAGTCCGTCCTCTCTTTCCTTTCCCTACGTCGAAGATATCCTAATAGTTTCTAACGATGTCCCTCAATTTTGCTCTCTGGATTGGTTATAAATTCTTGGATGAATCAGTTATGAGTCTTTCCAGTTCCTCAGATAGTTTACCTGGTTGTATTTCTGCATGCTGTGTGCTTCTGACTACGAAGGGAACTGTTGAACAATGGCCCAAAGTTGTTCCTTTCTTTAACGCAACCGAGTAATGATTTAGGTTCATTACTCTTACTGGCACAATCTCCTTGGCACGAAACAGAGTCTTCCAGCTTTAGCTTGCCCTTCTAGGTAAGCATCTACAGTGATTTCAGCTCTTTACGGAACATTTATATCCTCTGCCAAAATTGCTCGAATCATTATGTCGTCTCTCCACTTCTTTGTCATTCACTCGCAGAATTCCATCTTTAATGTTAATGTTTAACTGGAATCCCTTGGAGCTCATGACATCCATTGCAATTATGACTTTGTCTTCGATGTCTGCCACTAATGCCCGATGTTGGAATGTTGTATTTCCCAAGACCATTTCAACCTCTATTTCACCATGGACTTTCGCTGCTTCTCCTATCGCTGTTCGCAGTTGACATTTTGCTGGTTTTATCATTGTCTCTAAAACGATGTAGGACCTAATAACTGTTTTTGTCGCACATGTATCCAGCAGCATTGCACATTGCTTCTTATTAATAAAGCCATCTACAAAGACACTGTTAACGTAGTTACATATGCGTTGATGGTCCCTTTACATTGGCCTCCTTTAGTTATCCGACGAGGAAGTCGGTACTCCGTTGCTCTGTTAACGTAGTTGCGTAGGGAGGCGACATATGCGTTGATAGTTGGGGCTGGTTGGCTACAGGTCGAGGATGGCCCCTTCACATTGACCCCCTTTAGTTTTCCGACGAGGAAGTCGGGCCGGCGTTGCTCTCCTTGCAACCACTTCGTATGTGACTTACCTAACCACATTTCCAACATCTCAGTTGTTTGTCTTTTTTCGGTAAGAACTTTCTCTATTATCTTTCTTACAGAGGCTTCATCGTTTCCGCCATCCTCTGATTCTCCATCAATTATTCGGACTCTGGCTTGGACTCTGCAGGTATTTTTCGCAATTCTCGAATTCCAGAGCTCGAGCAAGTGCATCCACTAATTGAGTGGGTCGAGCTAGTATCAATGCTAGTCTGGCTTCGTGGTCTCGAAATCCATCCAAAAACGCTGCCATTTTCCGGTGTGGCTGGATAAACAAGGCGAACCAGACGAGCAATATCAGCTTCAAATTCTTGTAGGGATTCATTCAATTTCTGGTGGCGATTGTTCAGTTTTTGTTTTTCTTTGCTTGACCAGTTGTTCGTAGTCTTCTTGCTCAAAAGCAATTAAAGTTTGCAAGATACATCTGTTGCATCCCCTCTAGTAATTTATCTTGTAAGGTTTCTTTTAAATTTTCCATTTGTTTTAATAACATACTCATTTTCACATTACCAGTAAACTTCAAACAAATAAGTATCGGGGTTGTTACCTTCATTTATTAGGGCATCTCGTAGCCGCTGTGTTAATTCACTTTTCTTGCCACTAATTTCTAAACCCCATTCCTCCAGTTCTTTTTTAAATCCGTCAATTTCAATTGATCCAAACTCACCGTTCCTCGAAGTTTCCTTCGACTTTCATGGTCTTGAAGTGGTTGATCTCACCAACCAATTCAAGACGATGGAAATCCAAGGAAACTTCGAGGAACGAGTTACATTGTCTACCAACTTCAGACTAACCCAAACTCACCGCTTTAGACATTGTCCGTATATTTATTTTCCACTTCTAAAGTTCCACAAATTTATCTACACCTGTCACCACTGTAAAGTTGTTATTTTTACACTCGGGTTCAGTTCTTGGAATTATTTAAAAACCAGTCTAACTTACTATAATTTATTTCCACTACTTCTATTTATATTCACAGAACTATTTAAAATTTATATTTACTATACGGCAATAGAATACAGAATGAATCCTATCGCCAGCGGTCCGTATTTATATATTTCTTCTCTGAATTCTCCAAAAGGTAAAGGAGCCGTCGGGATATTGCCTTCATGTGTTCTCGAGGATTCGAGGAAATTCGACGAATTTGTGTTAGTGTCAGCCGCCGGCCTCGGATCGACAAATTCCGAAATATCGAGTGAATGCCAATTCCAGGAATTATCGTATGAATTCCCTTCGCAATACGATCTTAGTGAATACTTTATACACTACCGGCAGGAGACGTATCGGTCTTCTTTACTACTCTTCTTTTTGGTTAATTTTATAAGGACGCTGTTCCATTGTACACCGGAATAAATCATCAACTATATATATATATATATATATATATATATATATATATATATGTTTTAGGTGGTTTCCGGGGATTCATCCGCGTAGTTGATAACTGATCCCTGCCGGAAGAATTCAAGCGAGACCTGATGAACACCAGAACGCTGTAAGAAAGCAGGAATAGACACCGAATAGACTTTGAGAACACCAGAGTACTGGCAAATATAGAACACCCGAAATCAAGACTCGTAAGAGAGGCAATTGAAATAGCGAAGAGGCTTTTCTCACAGTCTAAACGCATGCAATGAAATTCAGAACTGTTGTTATCGAATTGTTGGAAAATTCTATTAAACACCGTACCGGCCTGGACCCGTCCTATTACAAATCAACCGGATATAACCAATCAGCAAGCTTATATTTTGAGGCGTGGCCACTGAGCGCCAAGGGCCAATTTCGTTCACACATTTGGCAGCCGTTCACTGTGCCAACCGATAGGCGCCGTGCCGCGACTATATAACAGCGCGAGCGCTCCTGAAAATGTTAGTATTCGAGTAACTAGAAGCGAAAGCAGAATTCTACGAGAATTATGCGAACCGACCATAGATCCTGCCGGGGATCAGTTATCAACTACGCGGATGAATTCCCGGAAACCACCTAAAACATTCCGCTAGTGCGAAAACTTAAAAACAATATATATATATATATATATATATATATATATAAATTTTTTTAATAACGGCTGAATTGATTAACACAATGTAAGAAAGATTTCGGGAAGCAGCCTTTTTATGAGCGGTTTTATAAAGAAGTGAAATACTCTTTTACTTTGCGAAAGCTTCCGAAATACTTTATTTCTTCGTCAGTCTTTTGAATACAAACAAAATTCAAAATTGTTATATGTGTGAAATTTTTTTAAATACTTACAGTAAATTGTGATTGTAATTTGAAAAAAGGCACAAACATAAGAGTTATGAAATTAATAAAATAGATCTAAAAAAATTGTTGAGTGACATTGATAGCAAAACTAGACATGAAATTATTATAATCAAAAATAACATTACTATGGTGAGTAGCTTATTGTATTGTTACTTATGTACCTTAATTGTTGAATACTGAAAATGCATTTTTTTCTGTAGTATATGTTTTGTTATTAATATTATTCGGATAATAGTTAATAAAACTCTCTAAAAAATGTCTTTTCTATTAATTTTGTTCACATACCAGAACTAAAACGTTGTTAAAATTTACGGTGTGAGAATTTTGAATGCAATAAGTGGCAATAGCACAACTTTCTTTTCCTAATCTGATATCGCCTTTATGTGAGATCATTCTACTTTTTAGAGTTCTTGACGTTTGTCCAATATACGTTGCATCACAATTAATACAATCTATTTTATACACAATATTAGATTTCAATTCTTTAGAGAATATTATGCACGTGCACGTTATCAAGTATCGTATTTCGCTGACAGCTTCCTTCGGATCCGTTGAATTCGTTGAAACCGTGGGAATGCAATTCAGCAAAGTAAATGTTATAAATGCGAGACTTGCCACCCCACGGCGGTCATTAAGATAATTAAAATTCATCCAGTAACTTTTATATCTTGTATTTTTAACTATTGTTTTGTGTATTTATTAAATCAATTTTTTTAAAAGTGACTTGTGTTTAATAATATAAAAATGGCGCAGTCAGTAGGATTCGTTCAACACGTTTAGAACAAGGATCAAGGAAGAAGACTAACTAAACGTGGCAATTCCTAAATTTGTGAACGAGGACTTCCCGACCAGGACATAACTGTAAGATAGCTGACCAGGAACACGCACACAGCTAACCAGTCATCGCTGAGCAGAACAGTCCATGCCAAGAGCATTTACGTATGTACAATAATTGTTTGAAACTTAATGACCACGTTGCTATTTAATTTTTACTTTTAAATCGTAATATCAGTTTAATCGTTTAAAGTTAATAAGACATTTTCCTTACCTTTAAAGCAAATTTCGAACCACTTCAGAACCTATCACCAATTATTGTTGCCTTTTGTATTTACCAATACACTTGATATTTATTTAAGGGATATTTGAAATTTAAATTTTATCATTGCTGATTTCATTGCTATACATATTCAGATATTTTATTTGCACTTTATATATGCTTGCATATTTCGTATCTTCCGGCAGGTAATTAATTATATAATTATATTCACTACTCGCCTTAATCTACTATTTTTTCCATTTACATTTTACGTGAAAATTGTTCACTCGATTTCATTTTATATTTAAATAACTATAAGTAACCATGCCTGAAACACGCCAGGCAACGGTAGAACCATACAAGATCTCTGAGATTTTCTCTATTATTCCCGAATATGATGGTAACCCGATTTTCCTGAATACGTTTATCAGCTCATGTACGACAGCATATAGTATGGCTGTTGACAACCAACCCACGTTACTAACCTTACATATTAAAAACAAGTTAAGAGGCCGTGCCTCCAAACTTGTTAACTCATGCAACCCGCCTATCTGGGACGATATCAAATCGGTCCTAGAAAGCCACTTTGGTGATACCAGAGATATTTCCTCATTAATCCAGGATCTGCAACGAATGAGGCAGATACCGCATGAATCACCTCTTACCTTCGCTGCCAGACTCCAAACTCACGAAGCCAAAATGTATGCGGCGATTAATAAACAAAATTTAACCGGTAAAAAAAAACAAGCACAGATATCTCTTATAGAATCCATGGCTCTTAATAGCCTCCTAACCGGCCTAGAACCGAAAATAGGACAGATTGTACGAGCAAGCGATCCGATAAATATTATAACCGCAGTTTCCCGAATAAAAAGGGAACTTCAGCTAAGCCATCTTGAAAATCAGAATTTTCTTAACACCCGTAATCAACAAATACAACAACAACAAAAAAGACCCAACGCAGTAACTTTGTCCAAACAATGTTCATTCTGTAAACGTTTAGGGCATACTTTTAACGAATGCCTAACGCGTCTGAGACAACAGCAACAACAACAACCAAACAACAACAACAATAACAATTACCAACAGTTTCGGTCTAACCCGCCTCAACAAAATGCTAACCAAACTAGGCCAAACTTCGCCCAGCAAAATCGTCCCTCAACAAGTGGACAAAATCCTGGTCCTCGCAACGCTTTTTCCCCAAATCCAAATTTCTACAAAAATCAACAACCCAAAACTCACCACCTCAACCAAACTGATACATATAACTATTCATATGACTATACAAACGACCAATTTGACAACCCTGACGAATCTAATTATTACCAAGACGATAATTTTGATCCTGACACCCAAGCCCTAAATAACTACATGGGCTACCCCCAAAATCAAAATTATGAAAACTATGAATATAAATATTCTGAACCCTCTTCTGACGCAGAAATACCTGGTCAACATTTCCAAATAGCTATAAACATAGACAAACCGCCAGACAACGAGATATCGAACATACAAACTCAGATCCAGAACATGAACCTCGACAACTTCAACCCCAACTTGAATCTCGAAGAACAAACATTTCTATAAGGCCCCTCCTAACTGTAAACTCAAAAAATTTATACTATATTAATGATGCTACAGGAAAATTTAAACTTCTGATCGATACAGGAGCCGGCATTTTCATTTTTAAAGAAAATACGGTCAAAAACTACCCTCAACGATTTCCCGAAAGAGTTACCATACAAGGTATCACTCACGAGAAGTTCCAAATTTCAGAATCTAATTTGATCCCGTTTGCCCCACGAAATCCACACAAAGTCTTCATTTGCGACTTGGATATCGAATTCGACGGAATATTAGGTCTAGACTTTTTGGAACACTATGAGTGTGTAGTCGACCTAAAATCCAAACAACTAATTACAAATTTTAAAACTATTCTCCTTCACAAAGTAGAAGACAATGACCACTCCAATAACAGTTTTTTAGAAACACCCAGCTGTGAACCACGAACCCCCACGCAAACTTCCCTTAACTTAATTACTATCAAAGCACGTACAGAGAAAATTTTTAAACTTAAATGCATGCTATTAAATACCGATGCTATTTTACAATCCCAAGAAAACGAGAAAGTACGAATTCCCAACGCTATTGTACACGTCAATTCGCAAGGTGAATTCCTTACCTCCATCATAAATGCTAATGCAATACCCAAAAATATCGATTTCTCGAACATCCAGTTGGAACCAGTGAACCAAATGCATCTTCTTTTGAACTTAAACTCACAAGACTACCCCGACTCTGACCATTTAGACAGGAACGAAATCGTTCAATCGCAGATTAGGATAGAACACCTTAACGACAAAGAAAGAGAGATGATTGTTAACCTCTGCCTAGAATTTCAAGATATCTTCTTGAAGGAGACGCTCTGACATTCACTAACGAAGTCAAACACGCTGTCGATACGAACAACGCAAAACCCGTTTTTACAAAATCGTATAGGTACCCCCAAATCCACAAGAACGAGGTGAAATCCCAAATAGGTAAAATGCTGGCCCAAGGCCCATCAGGCACTCTTCGTCCCCTTGGTCTTTGCCAATATGGGTCGTCCCCAAAAAGGTCGATGCATCAGGTAAACAAAAGTGGCGCGTCGTTATCGACTACCGCAAATTAAACGAGTAAACCGTAGGCGACAAATATCCATTGCCGAACATCTCTGACTTACTTGACCAGCTAGGAAAATGCCAATTATTTCTACCCTAGACCTCGCATCTGGTTTTCACCAGCTAGAAATTCGAGAGAAGGACATCCCTAAGACTGGATTTTCAGTCGAGAATGGTCATTACGAATTCGTTCGTATGCCATTTGGGTTAAAGAATGCGCCCTCTACATTCCAAAGGGTTATGGATAACATTCTGCTAGGTATTCAGAACGAGCGTTGTCTTATTTACATGGGCGATATAATCGTCTACTCTCCAACTATACACGAACATGTTACACGCTTAACGGAAGTGTTTAAAAGACTTAGGAAGGCAAATCTCAAAATCCAACCGGATAAATGCGAATTTCTCCGCAAGGAGGTCGCTTACTTAGGGCACGTAATAACTAAAGACGGCGTTAAACCAAACCTGTCAAAGGTCGAATGTATCGTGAACTTTCCGCAACCGCAAAATCCCAAGGATATTAAATCATTTTTGGGTCTTGCTGGTTATTATAGGAGATTCATCCCGAACTTCGCCAAAATATCAAACCATTGACTAAACTCCTCCAGAAAGACGTACTGTACAATTTCAACGCTGAATGCATCAAATCGTTCAGTGAACTCAAAGAGGCACTAATTTCCACACCGACATTGATCTATCCCAACTTCGATGAACCTTTCGTCATAACCACAGACGCTAGCGCTTTTGCGATCGGCTCTGTGCTGTCACAAAGACCCATTGTTAAAGATCTACCAATAGGATACTCCTCTAGGACTCTTTGCAAAGCCGAAACGCGGTACTCAACCATCGAGCGAGAACTCCTAGCCATTGTTTGGGCCGTCAAACATTGGAGACCTATCATCTATGGTCGAAAATTCCTTTTAGTTACAGACCACCGCCCATTAACATGGCTGTTTTCGATAAAAGACCCCGGAAGTCGATTAGCTCGTTGGCGCCTCAAGCTTGAGGAGTACGATTACGAAATCGTATACAAACCTGGCAAAATAAATAAGAATGCAGATGCTCTTTCCCGCATCAAAGCAAACCACTTCAACATTATGTATCTTCTTAATCGAGTAACCACCTAACACCCTTCCAAGTACTCCCCACTAACGAAACCGACGATGACTCTTCAGAACCCGAACCACAAAGCCCTAATATCCAACAAATCTGTGAGGAATTCAAAACATTTGTCGAACGGTATCAGACTATATCACTTATAGATTACGACAAAATCCAAATGTCCAACTGCCAATTACTTGACAAGGAAACAAAACATCCTGGTAATTTCCTCAAGGTTCCCTCATGAAAGATTTCCACACGACATACTCGAAGACATTTTTGAGGAAAACGCTGACTTTCACACCACAAAAGTCAATGTCTTTGCGAATAAAAGTGTCAAAAAAAGACGCTATTATATCGTCCCACTTCCTTCCGACCCCGATATAGTTAATGAAATTCTTTTCGCATCTATATATAATAGTAAAGATGTGTTCACTGAAAATGAAATCTATTGCGTTGAAAACAACTTAGAGCTACCTATATTAGAGGTACTATAGTTTATCTTTTCGGAAATAAATATCAAATGGAAAGTTTGCCAGAACATCGTGCAAACGATTGATAAGGATCGGATACCTATAATCCTTGATCAGTTCCATAACGGAAAAAGTAATATACATAGGCATAAACGAAACCATCCGTAGAATCAAGGAAAAGTACAATTGGCAAGGATTAACCAAAGATGTCGATAATTTAATTAAAAATTGCTAAATTTGTCAAAAAGCAAAAATCTGTCGCAAAAACCTCGATAGCCCCCTAGTTATTACCGAAACTCCACGGACACCCTTCGAACCTATAAACATAGACATCCTGGAAGTTCCTACCAAAAACTATGTACTAACCATTAGGGACGAACTTACGAAATTCTCTCAAGCTTATAGCGATAAGCGATAAATCCGCGAAAACCGTCGCTAACATCTTACTCTTGTATTTCCAACATTACGGGACCCCCCTTCGCATTCACTGCGACTACGGCAGGGAATTCGACAACACATTGATGAGAGATTTATGCAAACTTTTTAACATAAAAATTTCCTACTCTAGCGTGGGACACCCACAGTCGAACGGATCATTAGAACGATTTCACTCGACTTTACTAGACATGATTAGAATACATAAACTGGAGAACCCTAACAAACACCCCTTCAACATCTTACCTATGCGGTTATCGCATACAACAACTCATTAACAAGACCCATGGGTTTACCCCATACGAACTCATATATGGACATACTTCAAGTAGGCCTCCTGAAACCCTGTATGATCACAAGCTCTAATAAACGAAGTACGTTAGAGATCTCAATAACCGTATTTCTCGTTATTATAAGATCGCCCGTGAAAAGACAAATTTACAGAAACAGAAGGCAAAAGAGCGATATGATCACATGTTCCGAAAACCGTCCGGAATACAAAATCGGCGATAAAGTTTATGTAAAAGAATCACAGCTAAAGGACAAGCTACAAAATAAATTTAATGGCCATTTCAAATAACTGAAATCCACACTAATTCAGCCACCCTTAAGAACCTTAAAACCAACCAGCAAACGAAAGTTAACTTTGACAGGATAAAACCATATTCTGAAAATTAACTTCCTTTTCAGGCTCTTACTGCTGTTCGGATCAGTGGTATGTCAGATAGACATCAAACCCATTAACAACACTATTGGCATCTACTACCACGACGAAACTCGAATTGTAATCTCCAAATACAAATGGACGTTATTAGTTCACCGTAACTTAACAGCCATTGAACAAGCATTTGAGAATCCTTAGGACATTGGAACAAACTGTTGACCCTATTCCGGGTTATAAATTTCACGATACCGGTGCTTTTCGCATTGATGTACAAACCCACATCAGTCTTCTAACCCAAATTTCCGACTCTATCAAAACTAAGTTTTCCGAAGTACTTATAGACGCTAAGAGGACTAAACGAGGAATAATTGATGATGCAGGAACAATATTTAAGGCAATTACCGGAAACTTAGATGCAGCCGACGGTGAATTCTTCACCAACAGCATTAATAGACTTAACAAGGGATAACTACAGATAGAAAATCTTCAAAAGAACCAAATGAGCATAACGACTTCAATCATCAACAATTTCAATGAGACCATTCAGAAATTACAAAGAGAAACCATTTAACGAAGATATAAATACTATCGATTTAGCCATTCACATCCTTAATGATAGCATTTCTGTTATCGAAGCCAAACAATCGTTTCTCGAGATCTTCGAAAACCTAATGGCAAGTTATATATTTCTTGAAGATAACCTTAACGACATTTTAAACTCAATAACTTGCTAGACTAAAAATAATTCATGCATCAATCATTTCACCGATCATTTAATAACATCCTTACAGAAAATTTCACAGAATCTTGTTAAGATAATCTGCCGTTGCCAGTTCGCCTTCAAGCGTCGCCAATATCTGGAAATAATAGAATTAGAGGTTTTCAAACTCACTCTGATTTAGTATTCCTATTAAAAATCCCTCTCGTTGAGCAGCAACTATATACCGCTTACCACCTATACCCAATCCCAATTTTAGACGATAGAACTGGTTTTCACCATATTCTATCATTTACAAAAAAAAAACATTGCACGGAACGACGACTCTCTAATGTACATACCGATCAAAGACTTAAGCCATGCAAGCGATTAACTCCGAATCAAAAGCTGTGCTGCGAACTATATGCCTACCCAATAGAATCAAATGCAACTTGTGAGGCTCAACTCCTTAAGAACATCCATAGTGTCCCGGAAAACTGCCAGAGTGCCGTAGTGTTTTCCGAAGGATACAACGTCCAAAGACTAGAATCGAACTCGTGGTTAGTGATCGTTTCCGAACCTATACATGTAACTTTAGTTGTGCGGGATCGATTCAAAAACTATCGTGCTAAAACCAATTCAGTCATTCGACTACAAACAGACTGTAGTGCTTTTGTGGGAATTACTAAATTCAAGTCGAACCCATGAAAATAAGTAAAGTTACAGACAATTCACCCCAGTTTTAGTTGCTGCAATGCTCACCCCCAAAAACCAGCAATACCAGAACTTAAAACCCCTTAAATTAGATAATCTCAACTTAGAAGAACTCACGTAGCCAACAACAAGCTGAATCATATTCTAGAGATCTAGACGACCTCATCAACCAACCCTTCGTCACCAAAAATATATCCTGTTTACAGATGCAGCCGTAACCACCATCGTAGCAGCAGCGCAGCTGAATTACCTTCTACAAAGTAAGCGAAAAAAATAAAGAAATCTAAGGGAGCAGATTCCAGCCCAGGAAACCCCCAGAATTTCCAGAAAACCCTATCCAGATGGATTCCCAAACTCCGACCAATAATAGAAGACCCCGCCGACGAAACCGAAAATAATTGTCCGGTTTAAGCCAAAAATTGAAGTTACACCTTCAACGTTTCTTTGTAAAGGGGAGCTGTTAGATGAGAATATTATGCACGTGTACGTTATCAAGTATCGTATTTCGCTGAAACCGTGGGAATGCAATTCAGCAAAGTAAATGTTATAAATGCGAGACTTGCCATCCCACGGCGGTCATTAAGATAGTTCATTTCATCCAAGTAACTTTTATATCTTGTATTATATAAATCATTTTTTTTAAAAAAGTGACTTGTGTTTTAAATAACATCTCGGAAACTAGCGGAGATAGAGCAATGGTTAAATTAGGAACGATTTGCAGTTTTACTGGCCCAATTTAATGACATTGCTTACTAGATATTTTGAAAAAACGAAATTCTGTCGATTTAGTCAAATCCCTGTTTACCTTAATTTATTAGGGCATCTCGTAGCCGTTGTGTTAATTCACTTTTCTTGCCATTCCCATTCCTCCAGTTCTTTTTTAAATCCGTCAATTTCAATTGATCCAAACTCACCGTTCATTGAAGTTTCCTTGGACTTCCATCGTCTTGAAGTGGTTGATATCACCAACCACTTCAAGACGATGGATGTCCAAGGAAACTTCGAGGAACGAGTTACATTGTCTACCAACTAACCCAAACTCACCGCTTTAGACATTGTCCGTATATTTATTTTCCACTTCTAAAGTTCCACAAATTTATCTACACCTGTCACCACTGTAAAGTTGTTATTTTTACACTCGGGTTCAGTTCTTGGAATTATTTAAAAACACAGTCTAACTTACTATAATTTATTTCCACTACTTCTATTTATATTCACAGAACTATTTAAAATTTATATTTACTATACGGCAATAGAATACAGAATGAATCCTATCGCCAGCGGTCCGTATTTATATATTTCTTCTCTGAATTCTCCAAAAGGTAAAGGAGCCGTCGGGATATTGCCTTCATGTGTTCTCGAGGATTCGAGGAAATTCGACGAATTTGTGTTAGTTTCAGCCGCCGGCCTCGGATCGACAAATTCCGAAATATCGAGTGAATGCCAATTCCAGGAATTATCGTATGAATTCCCTTCGCAATACGATCTTAGTGAATACTTTATACACTACCGGCAGGAGACGTATCGGTCTTCTTTACTACTCTTCTTTTTGGTTAATTTTATAAGGACGCTGTTCCATTGTACACCGGAATAAATCATCAACTATATATATATATATATATATATATATATATATATATATATATGTTTTAGGTGGTTTCCGGGGATTCATCCGCGTAGTTGATAACTGATCCCTGCCGGAAGAATTCAAGCGAGACCTGATGAACACCAGAACGCTGTAAGAAAGCAGGAATAGACACCGAATAGACTTTGAGAACACCAGAGTACTGGCAAATATAGAACACCCGAAATCAAGACTCGTAAGAGAGGCAATTGAAATAGCGAAGAGGCCTCACAGTCTAAACGCATGCAATGAAATTCAGAACTTATCGAATTGTTGGAAAATTCTATTAAACACCGTACCGGCCTGGACCCGTCCTATTACAAATCAACCGGATATAACCAATCAGCAAGCGGGAGGCGTGGCCACTGAGCGCCAAGGGCCAATCACACGCAGCCGTTCACTGTGCCAACCGATAGGCGCCGTGCCGCGACTATATAACAGCGCGAGCGCTCCTGAAAATGTTAGTATTCGAGTAACTAGAAGCGAAAGCAGAATTCTACGAGAATTATGCGAACCGACCATAGATCCTGCCGGGGATCAGTTATCAACTACGCGGATGAATTCCCGGAAACCACCTAAAACATTTAGTGCGAAAACTTAAAAACAAATATATATATATATATATATATATATATAAATTTTTTTAATAACGGCTGAATTGATTAACACAATGTAAGAAAGATTTCGGGAAGCAGCCTTTTTATGAGCGGTTTTATAAAGAAGTGAAATACTCTTTTACTTTGCGAAAGCTTCCGAAATACTTTATTTCTTCGTCAGTCTTTTGAATACAAACAAAATTCAAAATTGTTATATGTGTGAAATTTTTTTAAATACTTACAGTAAATTGTGATTGTAATTTGAAAAAAGGCACAAACATAAGAGTTATGAAATTAATAAAATAGATCTAAAAAAATTGTTGAGTGACATTGATAGCAAAACTAGACATGAAATTATTATAATCAAAAATAACATTACTATGGTGAGTAGCTTATTGTATTGTTACTTATGTACCTTAATTGTTGAATACTGAAAATGCATTTTTTTCTGTAGTATATGTTTTGTTATTAATATTATTCGGATAATAGTTAATAAAACTCTCTAAAAAATGTCTTTTCTATTAATTTTGTTCACATACCAGAACTAAAACGTTGTTAAAATTTACGGTGTGAGAATTTTGAATGCAATAAGTGGCAATAGCACAACTTTCTTTTCCTAATCTGATATCGCCTTTATGTGAGATCATTCTACTTTTTAGAGTTCTTGACGTTTGTCCAATATACGTTGCATCACAATTAATACAATCTATTTTATACACAATATTAGATTTCAATTCTTTAGAGAATATTATGCACGTGCACGTTATCAAGTATCGTATTTCGCTGACAGCTTCCTTCGGATCCGTTGAATTCGTTGAAACCGTGGGAATGCAATTCAGCAAAGTAAATGTTATAAATGCGAGACTTGCCACCCCACGGCGGTCATTAAGATAATTAAAATTAAAATAAATTCAGACGCGGTTCTCACCCGGAACCTAGCTTAGTTCATAATAATGACCGCGGAAGCCTCTCAGAACATATATATATATATATATATATATATATATATATATAAATCTTCTGTACGTGTGTTAGTCATTGAACTCCTCCTAAACGGCTGGACCGATTTTGATGAAATTTTTTGTGTGTATTCCAGGGGGTTTGAGGATGGTTTAGATTCACAATACGGTCAACTAGATATTGTTTTTTTAGTTAAATTATTTATTATAAAATTGTTGTTGATGTTACCACAACTTACATAGGATCCGGCAGACTGCGCTGTAGTCGCTGTGTCAAATATTCAAGAGTGTGCTTTAGTTTCAGTTACGCCTGATAGATGGCGTTCAGATTATATTGTTACAGCTAATTTTTTAAAGTTTACATGGGACAGGACAACGTCTGTGGGGTCCGCTAGTATATATATTGTTACGATATTTACCCAAAGCCGACCCTGTGTCATTTCAGTACGACAACAAACGCTTTAAGATAAAAAATACGATTCTCGAAAAGACTCGGCAGCGGAAGGAGTGATGATGATTTTTACTGGAGAATTCGACGCTTGTGTTATAAAAGAAGCACGCCACGATCGCCAGGCAGTTATACCGCGACGACTAGCGTATATGGGATTGTTATTGTATTTGAATCAGCTGTTCTGATGTAAATAAAGTTCTAGAAAAGTGAAAGTGAATATTAGTTTTATAATTTTAAATTTTGAACCCACGGACTATATTGCAATTTGGTGTTAGAAGTCCTTCACTTCTAAGTGCAGTTAAAAGCGTAATTTGATTTATGGAAACTCGAAGTAAGGAAAAAAAACGACGAAACTACCAGAAAAATTATCAAACAGGTTACGGAGGGACTAGACGAAAAAATAGCACAAATTCAAGAAAAACGTGACAAGAAGGAGAAACAACATCAAGAAGAAATTCAACAAAGGTTAGTGAAATCTTTTGATGATAAACTTAAAGTTGAATTAGGAAATCTTGTCACTAATATCGATGAAAAACGTAAAATAGAACAACAAAATCTTGTTTCCACAATGAAAAGTGAGCAACATAATTTAATTGAGGGATTATTCTCGAAATTGAATGAACAGAGACAAATTGATTTTAAAATATTTGAACAAAAACAAGATCAAACTGAATTAAAACGACAAAATGAATTTAAAATAACTGAAGAAAAAAGACAAATGCAATTAATGCAAGTTAACGAAACAGTTAATGAAAGAATGCAAATAGTAAAATCAGATATAAAAGAGATAAACGACGACATAAAGATCCTAAAAAATATTGTGGAGGCCCTTGAAACCAAAGTAGATGACATCGATTCCATACAGAGTCAGGTGAAATTTGAAATCAGTGCTATTCAAAACAAGGTAGAAACAGAAATAAAAAAAAATGCAACAGGACTTACAGCGAGGAAAATACCAGAACACCGTGAGTATCAAAGGTTCCTTTAGTAAACCACCCACATTCGACGGCAGTTCATCTTGGCCCATGTATAAACGGCAATTTGAGGCCGTGGCTACAGCTAATGGATGGGATAATCAAGAAAAATCTACTTCTCTGGTAATTTCGTTAAGAGGTCCGGCCCTAGAACTCCTCCAAAGCATTCCAGTCGATGAACAAGGCAATTTCGACAAGATCATCGCCATCCTAGACAAACGATACGACAATCGATCCTTGAGCCAGGTATACCAAGTCCAACTGAGTGGAAAAACGCAAAAATCCGGTGAAAGTCTTCAAGAATTCGAAGCAGAGATTAGACGGTTAGTTCACTTGTTCTATCCAAACCTGCCAGAGGAAACGAAAGACCAGTTGGCCACACAGAGTTTCATAAACGGCATCAGAGATGTGGAAGTTCAAAGAAATCTGAGACTAAGTGGCGTCAAGAAGAGTAATGAAGCTCTACTTCAGGCTTTGGAAGTAGAGGCCGTCATGAACATGTCCAAGCCGAGGGTCCGAGCAGTTTCCTTCAACCCTGAAGAGTCAGAGTCACCATTTCAAGCGCTGCTGGCTGGTCTGAACAAAATATTAGACCGGTCACAAAGAACTGGCACCAGAGGGGCATGTTACCGCTGCGGACGGACAGGACACTTCCAGCGTGATTGTCGAGTGAGGCCACCTGAAAGATCACCGACCAGGGGTAACCAACAAAACAGCCACATGTCCAGGGACCGTCAGTCAGTCAGCTTAGGGGGGCGAATGCTGACTGTCCCTCCACCAGCCCCCAAAACGTTATCCATCTGGGTATTTTGCCGAGATAGCGGCAGCCTAGTCATCAGAGGCACCATCAATGGGCGAGCAGTTACCATCACTATCGACACCGGCGCCGCTGTGTCCATTGCCAAGTCCAGGGTCTTGAGAGCATCAGAAATTCAGCCAGTTACCAATAACATCCAGCTCAGAACGGTCACCGGCGAGTCCATGTCAATACAGGGTGAGGCAGATGTCGTGCTACAGATAGGGGACAACATGATCCGGCATAGGGTCCTGGTAGCGAATATTGAGGACGATTTTATACTGGGAATGGACCTAATTAGCCAGCATGGATTTATGTTCGACCCGAGATATGATGTTCTTCGGTTCCTAAATGAGGAATTTGTATTGACACGGCCCGTCAACACATCAGTCACCCCCATAAAAATTGTGACAAAGTCTTCAGCTAGAATTCCCGGTCGAACGGAACAGATTATTCATGGGCAGCTAGACAGCAATCCTGGGAGCTGCGTTGGAATGGTGGAGCCCGTACACTCAGCTCATGACTACTTAGTTGGACGGGCTATAGTTAAAACCGGACGAGATATACCAATCAGAGTCCTGAATCTGTCCAACAACGACATCAGAATTACCAATGGTCAAGAGATAGCTTGTTTCGAGCCAGTAGAGACCATCATCAATTGCGAAGAAGAGTACCAGACGTCGGTGAAGGAGCCAGGGCCCGATAAAGAGTTCCTACAACAGTTTGCTGACCATTTGACACACTTGACACCAGAGAACCAGAAGAAAGCCAAGCAATTTATCACAAAACACTGGCAAATTTTTAACAGTAAAAATGGAACCACCGGTCGCACCAACATCATCCAGCATCGAATAGATACCGGGAAGGCTCAACCCATCAGAATACCACCTGGACGACTACCATTGGGGCAACAACAGGCAGTCGAGGAAAACATCGAGTCCATGTTACAAAATGGAGTTATTGAGCCATCCAACAGTCCATGGTCTGCTCCCGTCGTGTTAGTTAAAAAGAAGGATGGAACCACCCGATTTTGTGTGGATTACAGAAAGCTGAATGATGTCACGAAGAAAGACATCTATCCACTACCCCGAATCGATGACACTTTGACCACACTAGCAGGCTCCCGTTGGTTCTCCACACTAGACCTAAAAAGTGGATATTGGCAGGTTGGTCTACACGCAAATGACAGAGAGAAGACAGCGTTCTCCACCAGTAAAGGGCTGTTTCAGTTCACGGTCATGCCCTTTGGGTTATGTAATGCACCCGCTACATTTGAGAGGCTAATGGAGTATGTACTGAGCGGGTTAACATGGAGGACGTGCTTAGTATACCTCGACGACATTCTAGTCATGGGCCAGACATTCGACGACCATCTGAAGAACCTGGGCGAAGTATTCTCCAGAATTAATAACGCCAACCTGAGACTCAATCCGAAGAAGTGTTCCTTGTTTCAAAAAGAAGTAGAGTTTTTGGGCCACGTTGTGTCCGAGTCAGGAATCCGCTCCAACGAAGACAAGATAGAAGCCATCCGTGATTGGCCAGTTTCAAGAGACAAACATGAACTCCGAAGCTTCTTGGGCCTCTGTTCATACTACCGGCGTTTTGTTGAGGATTTGCCACCATCGCCGCCGCTCTACATCGGCAGACCACTGAGAAAGAGACCTTCCATTGGAATCAGGATTGCGAAACATCATTCAGACGATTGAAAGCAGCACTATGTTCCAGCCCAATTCTAGCCTTTCCTACACACTCCGGCAAGTTCATCTTAGACACCGACACCAGCAACGCCGGTTTGGGGGCCGTCCTATCCTGGGTGCAAGATGGTGAAGAGAGGGTAATCGAGCCGTGGATTCTCGAAACCGGAAAGAAATTATTGCGTCACCAGAAAAGAACTTCTTGCAATAATAAGGGCTGAAGACCATTTTCACAAATACCTCTATGGTCATTTGTTAATCCGAACGGATCATGCCGCACTCAAATGGCTGCTGGGCATGAAGACACCGGAAGGACAACTGGCCAGATGGATGGAGAAATTACAGCAATACGACTTCAAGGTGCAACACCGTGCCGGCCGTTTGCACAATAATGCCGATGCGCTATCCAGAAGACCCTGTAGAGGCTATCTCTATCAGGCAGATCCGAGTGCAGGCCAATGAAGACTGGACAACGGAACAGTGCATCCAGGACCAAATGGCTGATCCAGACATCGAACCAATCCTGTCACTCAAAAGGAGACGGGCACCTAGGCCACGATGGAGCGAGGTAGCTAGATACTCCGGCGTGCTGAAATCGTTATGGGCTCAATGGGCCTCTCTAAGAGTAGACAATGGAATGCTCAAGCGAGTTTGAGAAAGCGCCGATGGACGAGAAACCAAGTACCAACTGGTAGTTCCGAAGAAAAAGGTACCAGCCATTCTGACCGAAGTACATGATGGAATTACCGGAGGCCACCTGGGCATGAATAAAACCCTAGACAAAGTTCGCCAGCGGTACTACTGGGTGAATTACTTCGAAGACGTCAGAGCTTGGTGCCGCAAATGTGCCATCTGTGCAGCCAGTAAGGGCCCGAAGACTCGGACCAAGGGCAGAATGCAGCAGTACAATGTGGGCGTCCCATCTGAAAGAATTGCCATCGATATCGCCGGTCCTTTTCCCGAGTCTGAGAGGGGAAACAAATACATTCTGGTCGCAATGGATTACTTCAGCAAATGGCCTGAGGCATATGCGATACTCAACCAAGAGGCAACCACGGTAGCGACGGTGCTAGTAGAACAACTATTCAGCAGGTTTGGCGTCCCGATGGAATTACATTCAGACCAGGGGCGTAACTTCGAATCGAATGTATTCCAAAAGGTCTGCACGATGTTGGGGATCAGGAAAACGAGAACAACACCATTACATCCACAGTCAGACGGAATGGTTGAAAGATTCAACAGGACCTTGGAACAACACCTATCCAAGGTCGTCAGCAATAACCAGCGTGATTGGGATGAGCATATTCCCCTATTCCTGTTGTCATATCGCTCCGCTGTACATAATAGTACAGGCCTGACCCCAGCCAGAGTCCTATTCGGAAAGGAGCTGCGATTACCATGCCACTTGGTATTTGGCTCCCCCGAAGAACCTCCCCAACACATCGACGATTATGCCGACCAGCTCCGACATAACATGCTGGCAATACACGAATTAGCCCGAACGCAGATGTTGGCCACCAGTGAACGGATGAAGACGCGATACGACCTCAAAGCCAATTCAGTCGGGTTCCAGGAGAGGGACACAGTCTGGTTGTACAACCCCCAACGGAGCAAGGGTAAATCCCCAAAGCTTACACCCGCCTGGGATGGTCCATATGAGGTGGTCAAGAGGCTTAATGACGTCGTCTACCAGATCCGTCGAAACCCCAAGGCTAAATTGAAGGTGGTTTATTTAGATCGACTCGCTCCCTACCATGGAGAGGATGTTTCTGATCGGGACGATCAGAATTAAAGGGGGGGCAGTGTTACGAAATTTACCCAAAGCCGACCCTGTGTCCTTTCAGTACAACAAACGCTTTAAGATAAAAAATACGATTCTCGAAAAGACTCGGCAGCGGAAGGAGTGATGATGATTTTTACTGGAGAATTCGACGCTGGTGTTATAAAAGAAGCACGCCACGATCGCCAAGCAGTTATACCGCGACGACTAGCGTATATGGGATTGTTATTGTATTTGAATCAGCTGTTCTAATGTAAATAAAGTTCTAGAAAAGTGAAAGTGAATATTAGTTTTATAATTATAAATTTTGAACCCACGGACTATATTGCAATATATATGTTTGAAAACAAGTTGGCACGGACGGAACTATGTGTAGCTCTCTTGATGGTCCGGGTGTTCGTCCGTTGAAAGTTTTGTCTCTGTAAAGGAACGGTCGCCTGACGTTTTCATAAGGCTTTTCCTCTTCTTCCAACACGAAGGGTGGCTGCAGGTTCGGACCTTTCCGGACTACTTCGTATCCGAGATCGTCGGCTAGGTCGTTCTCCGCTTGGTCTGCTCTCCGTGGCATCTGAAGTGGAACTGAGCTCCGATATGTGCGCGCCGCTATTTATGCTATCTCCCGATTCCCCTCCTATTTCTTTGCCCCGCCTCCGATTGTGTTGAGAGGGCGGTGCCGTTTGTTTTGATTGGGTGACACCATTGCGTTGTCGCAAATTGTACCGATGACGTGGTTCTGTTTGTACCGATGGCGGCCGCAGATGTTTGTTAGAAGGGTGGGCGTCCTGATAGTTAGCTACGAGTAACGGAATGCAACATTGTGGTATTGTTGTGCTCTCTTTTAATTTGTTTTTCTTTTCCCGTAAGATGTTCTACCAGGCTTGATGCAGGTGTAGAGCTTCGTTACGGTTATTGATTTCTCCTTCCTTTTCAATTTCTATAGCTTCCCTAATTGTTCTTCTTTTGAAGTTGTTTTCTGTTGCCAGATGGTTAGAGCCCTCAAAGTTGATTCTATGTCCTGTTTGCTGTTGATGTTGGAACTGGGCCGAGGTTGTGGTCTTGTTTCGTATGCTGAGTTTGTGCTCTTCTATTCGGGCTTCGATCCTACGGTTTGTTTGACCTACATATGCTTGCTCGCATACGCCGCAAGGTATCTTGTAGACTCCGTGACTCTCTAGTGGGCGTTGGTCTTTGGGATTGCCTAGAATGCTTTTTATCGTCTTATGAGATTTGTAGGAAGTTTTGATGTTGCTTTTCCTAAGGACTCTTCCGATCCGATCTGTCACTCCTTGTATGTACGGAAGGGTGGTCGCTGCCTTTGGGGGGTCTTGTTGGGTTTCTTCGTGCCTTGGTAATTCTTGTTGATTCAGGGCTCGTCGTATGGTGTTGTTGCTGTACCCATTCCTCCTCAAGGTCTGTGAGATGGTGTTTAGTTCCTCTTGTTTGTGTTTGGCGCCTGCAATGCGTCGTGACCTGCATATAAGTGTATTTACTACTGCTTGTATTTGGGAGGTATGATGGTGGGATTTAGCATTAAGGTACCTGTCGGTGTGTGTCGGCTTTCGATAGACTGTGTGTTCTAGCTTCCCTGTTGTTGTCCTTTTTAAGTAGATGTCCAGAAAAGGAAGGCATCCATCTTCTTCCATCTCCATGGTGAATTGGATCCTTTCGTGTAGAGAGTTTGCCAGGTGTAGGAAATTGCTGAGTTCCGTATCGCCATGAGGCCACACTATCAAGATATCGTCTACGTATCGTAGCCAGACTTTTGGTTTCAGGGGGGCTGTGTTTAAAAGGGCCGTTTCGAAATAAGACATGAAGAGGTTTGCCACCGCTGGTGAGAGTGCCGAGCCCATAGGTGCACCGTCGACCTGTCTGTAAAGTTGCCTGTCAAAGGAGAAATATGTGTTTTTGAGGCAATGTTCCGCGAGTTGTATGATGTGCGCAGGAAGGTCTTCATTCATGGCAATTTGGTCCAAGGCTTCGTCGACGGGGATGCTTGGGTAAAGTGATTTGATGTCGAGACTTGCGAGGCGGTCTTCTTCTTGTAAGTTTAGGTCCTATTGTTATGAGAAGATGTTCGGAATTTTTTACGTAGGATGCGGCATTTTCGACTAAAGGTTGCATGGCTGCTGCGAGGTACTTCTCAAGTTGTTGAAGAGATGAGTTGAAAGCACTCACTATCGGGCGCATCGGGACTCCTTCCTTGTGAATTTTTGGCAGACCGTACAGCTTTCAACTCACCTCTTCAACAACTCGAGAAGTACCTCGCAGCAGCCATGCAACCTTTAGTCGAAAATACCGCATCCTACGTAAAAAATTCCGAACATCTTCTCATAACAATAGGGGACCTAAACTTACAAGAAGAAGACCGCCTCGCAAGTCTCGACGTCAAATCACTTTACCCAAGCATCCCCGTCGACGAAGCCTTGGACCAAATTGCCATGAATGAAGACCTTCCTGCGCACATCATACAACTCGCGGAACATTGCCTCAAAAACACATATTTCTCCTTTGACAGGCAACTTTACAGACAGGTCGACGGTGCACCTATGGGCTCGGCGCTCTCACCAGCGGTGGCAAACCTCTTCATGTCTTATTTCGAAACGGCCCTTTTAAACACAGCCCTCCTGAAACCAAAAGTCTGGCTACGATACGTAGACGATATCTTGATAGTCTGGCCTCATGGCGATACGGAACTCAGCAATTTCCTACACCTGGCAAACTCTTTACACGAAATGATCCAATTCACCATGGAGATGGAAGAAGATGGATGCCTTCCTTTTCTGGACATCTACTTAAAAAGGACAACAACAGGGAAGCTAGAACACACAGTCTATCGAAAGCCGACACACACCGACAGATACCTTAATGCTAAATCCCACCATCATCCCTCCCAAATACAAGCAGTAGCAAATACACTCATATGCAGGTCACGACGCATTGCAGACGCCAAAAACAAACAAGAGGAACTAAACACTATCTCACAGCCCTTGAGGAGGAATGGGTACAGCAACAACACCATACGACGAGCCCAACAAGACCCCCCAAAGGCAGCGACCAGTCTTCCGTACATACAAGGAGTGACAGATCGGATCGGAAGAATCCTTAGGAAAATCAACATCAAAACTTCCTACAAACCTCATAAGACGATAAAAAGCATTCTAGGCAATCCCAAAGATCAACGCCCACTAGAGAGTCACGGAGTCTACAAGATACCTTGCGGCGGATGCGAGCAAGCATATGTAGGTCAAACAAACCGTAGGATCGAAGCCCGAATCAAAGAGCACAAACTCAGCATACGAAACAAGACCACAACCTCGGCCCTGTTCCAACATCAACAGCAAACAGGACATAGAATCAACTTTGAGGGCTCTAAGCATCTGGCAACAGAAAACAACTTCAAAAGAAGAACAATTAGGGAAGCTATAGAAATTGAAAAGGAAGGAGAAACCAATAACCGTAACGAAGCTCTACACCTGCATCAAGCCTGGAAGAACATCTTACGGGAAAAGAAAAACAAATTAAAAGAGAGCGCAACAATACCACAACGTTGCATTCCGTCACTCGTAGCTAACTATCAGGACGCCCACCCTTCTAACGAACATCTGCGGCCGCCATCGGTACAAACAGAACCACGTCATCGGTACAATTTGCGACAACGCAATGGTGTTACCCAATCAAAACAAACGGCACCGCCCCCTCAACACAATCGGAGGCGGGGCAAAGAAATAGTAGGGGACTCGGGAGATAGCATAAATACCGCAGCCACCCTTCGTGTTGGAAGAAGAGGAAAAGCCTTATGAAAATGCCAAGTGAGATTTTGGCGAAACGTCAGGCGACCGTTCACAGGGACAAAACTTTCAACGGACGAACACCCGGACCATCAAGCTATATATATGTATATATATATATATATATATACAGGGTGAGTTTTTTTTATGATCAGTATGGGGATCTCGGAAACTAGCGGAGATAGAGCAATGGTTAAATTGAAAGATTTGCAGTTTTACTGGCCCAATTTAATGACACTTTCGGATTTTTGTAAAAAGTCATTTGCTTACTAGATATTTTGAAAAAACGAAATTCTGTCGATTTAGTCAAATCCCTCTAACTCCTTTGTTTTTGATTTTATAAAAAAAGTGTAAATATCAAAATTGAAGGGAATTGTAACCCGAATATGATTGTCATGTTCTCGTTTGCGTGGCAGCTCTTGTTTTCGAGATATGACACAAACATATCTTTTTTTAATGGAAACCATAGTTGGCTATGACCTTAAAAAATCGGATATTTTTAGAGCTTTTCAACGATATAATACTCGATAAAGTTATTCATAAAAATAAGGGAGTTATGGATACTTTTCTCTCTTATTTTCACTTTTAACGTAGGTAGCCATGAAATAGATTGATTTATTAATAACTATTCCAAAAAACATTGAACGATGTTTTTATTAGGTATATCAGATATAACGAAAAAACTAAATAAGTATGTACTTACTAAAAACTTAAGAAATTAAAGTACATAATAATGGTTACAATTTATGTTCGAAAAGTCCACCATTGTTATTTAGACAAAAATTGCTTCTTTTTAAGATTGACATTACCGCTTGCCTCACAGACCGCCTATCAATTGCTTGTAATACCGCCTCCCTTAGGTCACCAACTGTCTCATACTGTCTTTTGTATACTTTGTTTTTTAGCGCACCCCATAAATAGAAGTCTATAACTGCCAAATCGGGAGACCGGGGTGGCCATACGCGTACGCCATTTCTTTGGATAGATATTATCTAAGTGTTGTCTTACTATTAACGAGTTATGAGCAGGTGCTCCATCATGTTGGAACCACTCAATTTCTAAACGAGTTCTCAAATTCAAATTATGCAACATGTCTTGAAAAGTGTATTGCAAGAAATGCAAGTAGCGCTCCCCAGTAAGTGATTCGTCATAGAGAAAAGGCCCCAGAATAGTAGACCCTGTGATACCACACCAAACATTAAAACCAAATTTTATCTGGGGTCGTCTTTGTTCTACATGGAAAGGGCTTTATTTGGCCCAGATATGCTCATTGTGTCTATTGAACATACCGCAGTTAGTAAATCTAATTTCATCTGACCATAACACCTTTAATGGAAACTGTGGATAGTCAAGGCACATGTCTCTAAACCATGTACAAAACAAAATACGTCGATGTTCGTCACCAGCATGCAAAGTTTGAGAAACTGAAAGTTTGTATGGGTGGAACTTGTGCGCTTTCAATACCTTAACTACAGTTCGTTGATATGTGCCACCTTCTGCCGCAATCTTACGAGTTGATGTAGATGGATTTTGATTTACCATTGCCAAAACATTTATTTGTGCTTTTGTGCTACTTCGTTAATTTGATTACGTTCCTTTGGTGGTTTAGTAAAAGATCCATATCTGCGTAAACTATCGTAAAGCCTCTTAAATGTACATAGAGCAGGTTGACGATGATTAAAATATCTGTGAAAGTATTCCTCAGCTGCACGAACTGAATTTTTATGGCATATGATATAACATTCCACCATATTCAGTTTTTCTTCGTTAGAATATTCCATTTTATCACGAAAACTTGTCAATATCGACTGTCAGTTCAGCACTACTAATGGAATTACTCTCAAATGAGGTAACGTCAAAGTGAAAACAATCTTTTTCATGGCTAACTACGTTAAAAATGAAAATAAGAGAGAAAAGCATCCTTAACTCCGTTATTTTTATGAATAACTATATCGAATATTATATCGTTGAAAAGCTCTAAAAATGTCCGATTTTTTCGAGGCCATAGCCAACTATGGTTTCCATTAAAAAAAAGATAAGTTTGTGTCATATCTCGAAAACGAGAACTGTCACGCAAACGAGGACGTGACAATCATATTCGAGATACAATTTCCTTCAATTTTGATATTTACACTTTTTTTATAAAATCAAAAACAAAGGAGCTAGAGGGATTTGACTAAATCGACAGAATTCAAAATATCTAGTAAGCCATGACTTTTTACAAAAATCCGAAAGTGTCATTAAATTGAGCCAGTAAAACTTCAAATCTTTCCAAATTTAACCTGCCACGCCACACTTTGATTGCTAAAATGCCACACCAAAATGTTACGTGACACCAAATCTCTACCCTACCTAGTTATGCTAAGGGCAGAAGAAGGTATGTCCGGTAGTCTCAGTGAAGACGGGGGGTTCGTTTTATTTGAACGTATATGCCAGGTTTTGCTTGGTGATATAAATAAAGAGAGAAAATAAGGGCGCCAGGTAGATTCCCCTATACCTTCTAAATACACATAATCAGGACACCTACCCGTCCTAAAATATCTGCTGTAGTAATTTTTGATAATTTGGGGCGCTAAATTTCTAAATATAAATAAATAAATGTTGTAATCAAAAGGAATAATAAGCATACCACAGTTCCAAAATATAAGTTTAATTTGCGCGAACAGACTAGTACAAGGCGCTAAAAATATGCCATAGGGCACTCTATTAATGCAAACAGTCTTAGAATGTTTAAGTTAAATATACCTAAAGAAAGAAATGAAATGAAACAAATATACACTTAAGGACAGAGATTCAAACTGTACATATAAACACGTGAGATCCTGAATAACCTGGATACAAATATTTAAATATTCCTCTAATACAATAATTCTAATCATTAGAATATTTAACTAAATCGTCAATATCAAACACTACATTAATGGGAACCGATCATAATTACCTGATGTTTATCATTCAATAAAATTCAGAATTCCGACGTTGGTGTCATCTATACTACACTCGAGCTCGAGGGTAAGTGCAATCGATCAGAATAATAATAATAAACCCGATAGTAGGCTAATGGTCTTTACTCTCGGTTAACAAATTCCATCTTACAATTTCAAATCAAATACTAAAGTTTGTTGTAAAAATAACTGATAATGAAACAGTAACCAGACACACAAATTGTCACTTATCTGAAACCACAGCTGAAGCTGAAGTTAGAGTCCCTTGCGCTCACTCCACCACTGGAACTCTGATGATAGAAATACCAGAAATACAGTGTTCGTGTATGCACCATCAACTAGTTCATCTGCATGCTAAGTCCATGATCGGCATGATACCATAATGCCAAACCAGGTCTGTGTTCTAGTGTCTGTAATAGAACAGCAAAATATAACCCCGATCTCACTGGATGGAGAACAAAACAGGAACGCAGCAAGTAGAAACAAAAACAAATGGAAGAAAGAACAGGAAGGTAGAAAAAAGAAGAACAAGAACCCAAAAAAAAAGAAAATATCTATCAATAGTCTGACAATACGAGAAATCGGCTAGTGAACAAACAAAAATCACTTACCCTATCAAGGGGTTCTTATACCAAAGGTTCCATAGTGAGGGTGGCCCCAAATACCATGACCACTCTGAAGAATTACGCAACAACAGAAGTTTTTCAAATCCTCAATGAGAGAAGTATCCCAGCAACTAATCAACAGTACTACAATATGCTGGAACACAATGTAAGGATTTCCATATAATTCCCGAACTCGGATGGCTTATCAAAAGCCAGTATACTAGTGGAAAATCCCTTAAAAACAACTGCACGACTTCTCTAGTTAACCTCACACAATTTTCTACACGCACATCCCGCCTTGTTGACGACAATGACAACTGTCAAGAAACACACAATGCCAAACACGAAATATTCGATAAATCACTTCGTCTCCACAGGTCGAATTCAAACATCCTTCAAAAATAAATCAGAACCAAATATAATAATATGAGTAGCTAAGGCAAAAATATAACGTAACAAACCATTGCTCTATCTCCTCTAGTTTCCGAGATCCCCATACTGACCATCAAAAAAAACTCACCCTGTATATAT
Organism: Octodonta nipae; assembly: GCA_034190945.1. NCBI lineage: Eukaryota > Metazoa > Arthropoda > Insecta > Coleoptera > Chrysomelidae > Octodonta > Octodonta nipae. Next base: position 84,906,233 of record CM067217.1, on the reverse strand, counting down.
ATACATATATATATATATATATATATATATATATATATATATATATATATATATATGTATATATATATATATATATAGCGCAGAGGGAATGTGCTCGGACCTCCAAAATTTCACTAATTCGGAGGCTGAACCGAGTCTCGTACCCGGGTTCGAATCCCATCCATGCCACGGCTTTTAATTAATAAAAAGACGTGACGTCATCTCGGGGGTACGGTCGTCTCTGGTAACTGGCAAAATCCATGAGAAAGAGAATCATTGCTCCTTACCAACCCGCATTGAGGCAGCGTGGTAAGGTATGCCTCAGAACCTCAAACATGTCGAATTACAAAACTCACGGAATTGTACCCCAGGTGGGTAAGCAATCCCACACCGGGAAACCGGTCTGCCTCAAGGATTCTGGGGGAGGCAAACATTCGACTACACTACATCTAGCAACATATAACTGCCGAACACTCTCGAACCAAGCTAGAATTCTAGAATTAGAACAAGAGGCAGTAAAAATCAAGTGGGATATCATTGGAATAAGTGAAGTTAGGAGGAAAAACGAAGAGCTAATAACACTTGAATCAGGCAACCTCCTATACCACCGAGGAACACCAACAGGAAGAACTAGTGGTATTGGATTCCTCATCCATAAGAGATGGACCGATAAAATTATAATATTGTATTATAAATAATACAAGTTTACGCCCCAACAATTAGCCATTCTGACAAAGAAATTGAACAACTATACAGCGAAATCAAAGAGGCCTTAGATACCAACAACAGCCATTTCAAATACATTATCGGCGACTTCAACGCGAAAATAGGAAAAAAACAAGACCGAGAAGGATCAGTGGGGAACTTCGGGTTCGGTGAACGAAACGAAAGAGGTGAGAGATTAGTACAGTTCGCACACTATCAGAACATGTACATATCAAACTCCTTCTTCAAGAAAAATTCTAATAGGAAATGGACTTGGGAAGCTCCAAATGCGTCAGTCAAAAATGAAATTGACTTTGTCCTGACAAACAAGATTAATACCATCAAAGATGTAAGCACGCTAAATAAATTCAGGACAGGAAGCGATCACAGACTTGTCAGAGCAATATATATATATATATATATATATATATATATATATATATATATATAAATATGTTTACTATATGTTTGTGTATATTCTTTTACGGATGGAAATATGTGGTTGATGATTTATTACGGTGTACATCCGTTCTGTTGTATTCGGTTGAAAAATCACTTGAAGTTTCGCCAAAATGATATTTGGCTTTCTCAAAAGTTTACTTAGTATAAGGCCCGCGTCGTTTTCGAAAAAATAAGTCCCTACCATGCAATAATCTTGTGCGGATTCAACAACTGTTCGTGGGTTATTCGCGGATTTTCGAAGCCCAGAAGCGATAATTCTACTTATTCCCTTAAGGACACAGATGGAAATGGGCTTTGTCCTACTCGGGATCGAGATTCAGGATGACTTAAGTCTATATTACACTTGCTTAGCGGTCAAAGGCTAACAGTTGATGTACTGTTTGCATTTTGTAAGGGAACATCTTCAAGTCTTTCACTAAAATTCTCTGTAAAGACTGACGATTGATGCAGAATGCTCGTCGTCTGGACGATACGCTGAGTTCCTCTTCGACATCTTCAGCCACAGCCGCGATATTCTCAGCAGGACGGCTGCTTCATGGCAAACCAGACTTGGCAGCATCTGGTGTTGTCCCATATTTTTCTACGCCAATACCACCGAAAAAAATTTCCTGCAAAAAACAATTATTTTTCATTTTGGAGGAACATAGCATATTGAAGTTATTTTGTATCTGTTGACTTCACAAATGTCAAAACAGTACTGACATTTGCCACTATTTGCAAAAAAATTAGCATCTTCAGATAGATTGACTAATTTTGTGCTACCTAGTATATATTATAACAAGGATTAGCAAATTTATTCATAGCTTCCAAAGGAGTAGAAAAATATACTATTTATTCAACGTCGTGAGGTACACATAATGTAATTTAGTCCAAGGATAATAAATCAGAATCGCTTGATTAATGTTAAAAAATGTCTATCACTTTGTGACGTAATTGGCCCCGCCTACTTAATGTTATTAGCGCTTGTCCTTTGACAGTTGATATAGTTTTTTATTTGTTACATTTGTTTCTGTTATAGTTTTAATAAATATGTTTTAATTCAGTGAAAAACGATTTGTTATATTGTGTGTAACCATACTACAGATTGCTGAATAATATTTTATTATTTGACAGGTAAACTTTATATAAAATTGCATTTTTAAACTTTTTTATTTGCAGAGCTTTAGATGCCGTGAATATGTCCTGGGATAATATGCACCTTAAAAACATACTTTCTAGTGATACTTATTGTTCTCATGTTCCGGATACTTCCAGCTCAGGTAGTTTTAATTCACAAGGTCAACCACTTTGGCATGGTAAGAAGTATTGATTTTTTCATTACGAATGTAATTTAACAACCATTATTAATATTTACAGAGTCAATACCACTTTGCGCAGCTAGGGTAGATTCATTACGTTCTCACGGACACACAGAAGCAGCATTGCGACTTGCAGTTTCTGTAGTTCGAACCATGAAACAACAACAGTTAATTGCACAGAGAAAATGGCATGAAAGTCAGCAGAGTACTAGCGGAAGTAATTCTAGCAGTAGTTTAGGACGTGGCAGCGGCAGTGGAGGCAGTTGTAGCAATAATGGAAGAAGTGGAAGTAATAACTCTTGCAAATTGCAACATAGTTGCAAGATGACAGCATGTATCTCACGGTGTCAAGGTCATTGCACGAACAACTCGTGTTCCACGACTTCTATAAACGCGCCTACCAATACAGATGGTTGGGTGGGACATCCTCTGGATCCAATTGGGTGCCTCTTTGATACATTGGCAGACTCTTCAGTAGTACCTGATAACGATCGTCCAAGGACTCCGAACTATCTAGGTAAAAATTAAATATAAAAACGTTTTCTTATTTCCACAGAATTATTATCATTCATATTCCTCTTTTATTGACATTTTGATTTATATAATTGTAACAAAAAACGTGATAGGTAATCTTTGTAAATGACGGTGGACGGAAAATGAAAACAAAAAAATGTGTTCTCATAAATATCTATAGTTGAGTATATTTTGAATCACTCAGAGAATACAAATTCCATTTCTTTCTGTTCATTGTGCAAAATAAGGGCTGAATATAAATTTTTGTTTATTCAACGGATTCTAATTTTGTTGTATTTATAATATTATCTGAAGAAACTGATATTTATACCACTTTTGCTGAATACTCAAATTGTAGAAAGAATCACGTGTCTACGAACGCGCCCTGACCTAATTGTGTTACAAGGATTTCGGGATAGCAGAATATCCACAATTTTTGTAGACAACGTTCATCGGGAATACTCGAATATTTAGTCTGCTTGAAAACCGTAAGGCGCTTTCCCACGAGTCAAGTTTAATTGACAAGTTCTGATAATTGATCAACAAAACATGTATGAAATCTATAGTGAGAACCTTAATTTCAATAGAGTTGTTCAACTTTTTAGTGGATTACGAAAAGTTTTACCAGGTCAAACTTTCGAGTTCAGTTGATGCCTCATCGACAAGTTGCTCTAAGCTGAAACTTTTTTTAAACGTCTGAACTATGAAAGTTTATCGACTGTGTAGTTCGGTTGCAACTAGCCATGGTGCACGAGCATGTGTTTCATTTGTGAAATATGACATTGAGAATTTCAATATTGAAAAATCTTAAAAGAATTCACTTCAAATTTACAATAAAGTAGCAGTAAAATTGTCAAAAAAAATTGGTCTTATTTAAGCTGATTGACATTAAGCTGTTTTAGCTAAATATCTCAAAGTTATAGGTATAATTTTCGTGAGATTGCTTGTCACATCACTGTAAATTGTTTTTTTTTAAGCGAAAGGTTTTCAACCGGGATCTCCGTTTACACACAGGAGAATGGGCGAGATTCCTGAATGACAATTATGTTGGCACAAACCCAGTATTTATATACTACTGCCAAAAATTAAACGAATAAAAAAATCTAAATCTCTCAGTGTTTTTGGCGGGTTTTATCTCAGGATCTAAAAAACCGTTTTTTAGTTCCTTGACTCCAGTTTTCGCAATTCAGGTCAAAAACTTTTAACGCAAAAATATATCCAACCTATTAGTCTTGTTCTACTCAGGCCACGGGCTTGGAATTTTTTTCAGTTAAACCACCATATGGGAAGCTAGCTTGTTTATTCAGTTTCAATATCTTTTTTTAATTCCTTGCTATGTCCATTTGTCCCGGATATATCCGAAATTAAACAAAAAAGTACCCAATTGTTTTCAATTACCTAATTGTTCCGATCTGAAGCATCCTCTCCATAATAGGGAGCCCAACGATCAAAGTGAACCACCTTCATCTTAGCTCTCGGATTCGGGGGAATACGATAGACAGTATCATTGATCCTCTTGACCACCTCGTATGGACCATCCCAGGATGGTGTGAGCTTTGGCGACATGCCTTTGCTAAACTGCAGCCATATTCTGTAAGTCGTTAACGTTATAAAATAACGATAGAACACTAAATTGATCAATAAAGAATGGAGCTAAAAGCATTATTGACATGGAATATGTCGCAGCGATATGCATAGTAAATCATTTTCGAAGAATTTATATTGTTCTATGGGAGTTACAAAGCTTGTCTCGATTATCGTCAGTGGCTTATTAAATCAACGAAAAAAATTAAACGGTTAAAATTTCTTTTAAAAGGTGCTAAATGTGATGTATTCCGAGTGATTTGTTATTCAAATAATGATACCTACATATAACTGTTTAATAGTGCTTATTTTTGAGGCAATTGACTTGTTAAAAGATAAAACCTTAAAATAGAAGCGGTGTTATTCTTTTCAAAATCAATTGTTAATAATCTACACATGACCATACAATTGACACAAATTGAGTACAATAAAATATTAATTTACTATAATATTACAATAAGATATTAATTGAACTGCTAATAAGTTTTATAAACCTTGTACTCCAGCTAAATTTATAAAAATGCCTGAAACTTTCATAGTACATACCTCCATTTTTCTAAGGCTATGATTTAACCGACTTCTGTGTTAGAATCCAACAGAATTCGAATTTGGGTGTATCACAATCTAAGTTGCATGAATTAATTATTTTTATATGTTCATCCCCATTTCATAGATTTTTTAGATAGGTGCTGTTCGAGGTGATCTTGAAACTTTCTCTTATAATGTCTAATTGTGAATGGTTGTGAGTGGATCTAGCATTAATGTCCTATAGTTCCCAAGTCTTCTGCAGCACGTTGGACACAAAATATTGCTATAGGTTGGATTGAAGTGTTAATGACACCTCAAATCTCCTGTACAACTGCTTTATGAATACTGTTATTACAGTGCTTTAATCTACCTACTTTGAGACTCCTTGGTCCCTTACTATCAATTATTATTTCTCATTGATAGCTGCGGATAATTTTTGTAAGAAACAGTTTTCTTGATAATGCGTTTCTAAAGAGTTAAGACTTCACTGCTTAGTTTGTGCAACGTAACCAAGCAGTGAAGTCCAGACGAAGATGAATGAGAAATCATCGAAACGTAGACAAAATTGTTTTTATAATAATACACGAGATGTGCGTGTGCGTGCGTGCGTGCGTGCGTGTGTGTGTGTGTGTGTGTTCATCGGCGTAGTTGATAACTAATCCCTGCCGGAATCGAGGGTAAAATGACATTTCGGCAGAATCACATCTCCCTTCTTCAGGTCGGTTCGCATAATTCTTGTAGCCCTCTGCTTACGGTTCTAGTTAATCGAATACTAAAATGTTCAGTAGCGCACGCGATGTTATATAGCCGCGGTTCGGCGCTTACCGGTTGGTACCGTGAACGGCTGCGTCTGATTGGCCCTTGGCGCTCAGTGGCCACGCCTCCCGCTTGCTGATTTGTTATTTCCAGAGTACTGGCAGATATAGAACACCCGAAATCGAGACTCGTTAGAGAAGCAATTGAATTCGCGAAGAGGTCTAAACGCATGCAATGCATTTCAGAACTTATCGAATTCTTGGAAAATGCTATCAAACACCCTACTGGCCCAAGCCCGTCCTATAACAACTCAAACGGAAATAACCAATCAGCAAGCGGGATGCGTTGCTACTGAGCGCCAAGGGCCAGTCACACAGCCGTTCACGGTACCAACCGATAAGCGCCGAACCGCGACTATATAACATCGCCTGCGCTACTGAGCATTTTAGTATTCGAGTAACTAGAAGCGTAAGGAGAAGGCTACAAGAATTATGCCAACCGACCTGAAGAGGGCTAATGTGATTCTGCCGAAATGTCGTCATTTTACCATCGATTCCGGGATCAGTTATCCGCTTCTTGGTTTGTGCTCTGAAAAGAACAGTTAACCTGACGTTTGCCAAATGAGAGTTTGGATAGAAAACTACCTTTCTTTACTAGATCTAACTGTACAACATTGGACGGAATTCATACAGTCAACAAGCAAATCTAAAAAACTGCCAGTTTATCGCGGCTCTGAGAATATATGATTTCAATGTTCTAGCATCGGACCAAGTCAATCTGTCTTGATAGTTGTCAGTTAGCGGCCTGAGACACTGTCTGAGGCATAACTCGTAATATGATTTCCAAAATATGCTAACATTTACTATTAAATTGCATGCATTTAGTTGAGATGTAATATCATGTAATAAAGGAAAAATATTTCTGCAGATTTAGTAGGACTAGAAGATCAGCATAATAATCTCAAACCTCGTTACCATCATGTGTCCGTCGTAGGTTCCCGGGATAGATCGGAAACTTATTTAACACTTGCCTTTGAAGTGGCTCTAATTGGATTAGGGCAACAACGAATTATGCCTGTTGGTTTATATGCACAAGTGAGTAAACAAAATTATTAATTGCATGCCGTATAGTTCTATTAAAATATACCTGATGCTGATTTCATAACAATATGTGCTTACTTATATATATATATATATATATATATATATATATATATATATATTTAAGTTTTCGCGGGCACTAAATGTTTTAGGTGGTTTCCGGGAATTCATCCGCTTAGTTGATAACTGATCCCTGCCGGGATCGATGGTAAAATGACGACGTTTCGGCAGGGTCACATCTGCCCTCGTCAGTTCGGTTCGCATAATTCTCGTAGCCTTCTGCTTTCGCTTCTAGTTACTCGAATACTAAGATTTTCAGAAGCGCTTGCGCTGTTATATAGTCGCGGCTCGGCGCCTATTGGTTGGCACCGTGAACGGCTGCGTGTGATTGGCCCTGGGCGCTCAGTGGGCACGCCTCCCGCCTACTGATTTGTATTTCTGGTCGAGTTGTTATTGGACGGGTCCGGGCCGGTACGGTGTTTAATAGAATTTTCCAACAATTCGTTAAGTTCTGAATTTCATTGCGTGCGTTTAGACTGTGAGGCCTCTTCGCTATTTCAATTGCCTCTGTTACGAGTCTTGATTTCGGGTGTTCTATATTTGCCAGTACTCTGGTGTTCTCAAAGTCTATTCGGTGTGACATCGTGGTGGCGTGTTCCGCAATGGATGTTGTTTTTTCTTGCTTTCTTACAGCGATCTGGTGTTCATCACGTCTAGCTTGAATTCTTCTATTAGTTTGCCCCACATAGGTTTTATGACAGTCTGCACATGGAATCTCGTACACTCCCTGTTGTTCTAAAGGGATCCTCGTCTTCGGAGTCCTCAACACCGTGCTTATTTTTCTGTCTGTATTGAAAATAGTATCGATATTGTGTCTCCGTAGAACTCTTGCAATACTGTCCCCTTGACATACGGTAAATAAGCCTTGGTTATTGGTGTCTCATGCTCCTCATCTGTTTGTCTCGGTTTTGACTTTAGGGCTCTTTGTATATTTCGGTCTGTAAATCCGTTTTGTCTCAGAGCTGTTTTTAAACTGTCCATTTCCTGTTTGATGTTATCCTGGTCAGCTAGTCTTTGTGATCTGGTTACTAAAGTCTTAACGACGGCTTGTAGTTGGGCTGGGTGGTGATGAGAATTAGCATGAAGGTATCTGTTGGTGTGAGTTGCTTCCCTATATACTGTATGGCCAAGGGTTCCATCTTCCTTCCTATTTATGAGAACGTCAAGGAACGGCAGTTGATTGTTGGCTTCAACCTCCATGGTAAATTTTATTTTGTGATGGATGCCATTAAGGTGGTCTAAAAAAGTATTGAGGGAAGGAGCTCCAATGGGATCGCCACTCTGACCAGTTATAGCGAACCTTTTTATGGAGAACTTTGAGGAGTTGGCACTAAGAACAACAACTCTTAAACCCAGTTTATGGTTGCGATATGTGGATGATACATTTGTGATTTGGCCTCATGGGAGGGAATTCTTCAATATTCAAAATTCAACATTCTTGCTATTACATCTGCTTTCCCCACAAATTAATAACATGTCAGGTCTTTCCTTAATTCTGTAACTTGCCTTTATTTGTCACAAACTAGTACCCTCGCACTCGAACTGACAATCCACAACCGATTTTATTTGTTTTTCCAATTTATTTTTTAAAATGAGAATCAAATCACGATATATATATATATATATATATATATATATATATATATATATTGAATACCACGCAAATCACTTTCACTAAATATAAATTTTCGCACAAAAACCGATACTGCAAAAAACAATCATGGCAGCGGTCAGCTGTAGTTAAAGTGAATATGTTCTAGGCTAGGAGTGTTTATATACCACGTTGCTACAAAAAACAAAATAGAGTTTAAATAATAATTTTCTTTGTTAATACAGTTATTAAAGGTATATAAGCTATTGAGTATTTACGGATTTAGATTTACAAGCATTTTTAAGCCGGAAATACTCTATTATTCACTGTAATAAAGGCTAGTTTACTTCTAACTTTTTTTTTTGCAAAACTATAGGATATTTCTGAAAATGTTATAAAGCTTTTTGATTTGTTTTGAGCCGAAGTATTAATCCTCAAAATCTTTGCACTCAAACAGTTTTCACCCTGTTTTTTTATTTGACTCACCCTATATATATATATATATATATATATATATATATATATATATATATATATATATATTGTTATATAGTCTGGGTTCAATTTAAAAGTATACAACTATTATTCACTTTCACTTTTCTAGAACTTTTATTTACATCGAATATACTAATTCAAATATCACAACAATTTTACATATAAGCTCTTCGCTCCACTCACTGAACTGCGATCGTGGGCTGCTACCTTTTTAAAACCAGCATAGAATATTCTCGTAAAATCAATCATCAATCCTACAGCTGCCGAGTCATTTCGAGAACCATTTTTTTTCTCAAAGGGATCGGTGTCGTACTGAAATAAAACAGGGTCGGCTTTGGTAAATTTCCTAACACTGCCCCCCCCCCTTTAATTCTGATCGTTCCGGTCAGAAATATCCTCTCCATGGTAGGGAGCGAGTCGATTTAAATGAACCACCTTCAACTTAGCCTTGGGGTTTCGACGGATCCGGTAGACGACGTCATTAAGCCTCTTGACCACCTCGTATGGACCATCCCAGGCGGGGGTAAGCTTTGGGGATTTACCCTTGCTCCGTTGGGGGTTGTACAGCCTGGACTTTGTCCCTCTCCTGGAACCCAACTGAATTGACCTTGAGGTCGTATCGCGTCTTCATCCGGTCACTGATGGCTAACATCTGCGTTCGGGCTAATTCATGTATTGCCAGCATGTTATGCCGGAGCTGGTTGGCATAATCGTAGATGTTTTGGGAAGGTTCTTCGGGGGAGCCAAATGCCAAATCGCACGGTAATCGCAGCTCCTTCCCGAATAGGACCCTGGCTCGGGTCAGGCCTGTACTATTATGTACGGCAGAGCGATATGCCAACAGGAATAGGGGAATATGTTCATCCCAATCACGCTGGTTATTGCTGACGACCTTGGATAGGTCCTGTTGAACCTTTCCACCATTCTGTCTGACTGTGGGTGTAATGGTGTTGTTCTCGTTTTCGTGATCCCCAACATCGTGCAGACCTTCTGGAATACATTCGATTCGAAGTTACGCCCCTGGTCTGAATGTAATTCCATCGGGACGCCAAACCTGCTGAATAGTTGTTCTACTAGCACCGTCGCTACCGTGGTTGCCTCTTGGTTGGGTATCGCATATGCGATATTCTTAGAGAGTCCCATTCGGCCCATAACGATTTCAGCACGCCCGAATATCTAGCTACCTTGTCCCATCGTGGCCTAGGTGCCCTCTCGTCTTGAGTGACAAGATTGGTTCGATGTCTGGATCAGCCATTTAGTCCTGGATGCACTGTTCCGTTGTCCAGTCTTCATTGGCCTGCACTCGGATCTGCCTGATGGAGATACCCTCTCGCTGTTCCGCCTTCAGACAATGTCCGCATTCTGCTCTACAGGGTCTTCTGGATAGGGCATCGGCATTATTGTGCAAACGGCCGGCACGGTGTTCCACCTTGAAATCGTATTGCTGTAGTTTGTCCATCCACCTGGCCTGTTGTCCTTCCGGTGTCTTCATGTCCAGCAGCCATTTGAGGGTGGCATGATCTGTCCGGATTAAGAAATGCCGACCATAAAGACATTTGTGGAAATGGTCTACAGCCCTCATTATTGCCAGAAGTTCTTTTCTGGTGACGCAATAATTTCTTTCCGGTTTCGAGAATCCACGGCTGTAGTACTCGATCACCCTCTCTTCACCATCTTGCACCTAGGATAGGACGGCCCCAAACCTGTGTTGCTGGCGTCGGTGTCTGAAATGAACTAGCCGGACTGTGTAGAAAGGTTAGGATTGGGCTGGAACATAGTGCTGCCTTCACTCGTCTGAATGATGTTTCACAATCCTGATTCCAACGGAAGGTCTCTTTCTCAGTGGTCTACCGATGTAGAGGCGCAGCAATGGTGGCAAATCCCTCAACAAATCGTCTATAGTAGGAACAGAGGCCCAAGAAGCTTCGCAGTTCATGCTTGTCTCTCGGGACTGGCCAATCACGGATCGCTTCTATCTTGTCCTCGTTGGTGCGGATTCCTGACTCGGAAACGACATGGCCCAAAAACTCTACTTCTTTTTGGAACAATGAACACTTCTTCGGGTTGAGTGTCAGGTTGGCGTTATTAATTCTGGAGAATACTTCGCCCAGGTTCTTCAGATGGTCGTCGAATGTCTGACCCATTACTAGAATGTCGTCGAGATATACTAAGCACGTCCTCCATGTTAACCCGCTCAGTACATACTCCATAAGCCTTTCAAATGTAGCGGGTGCATTACATAACCCAAAGGGCATGACTGTGAACTGAAACAGCACTTTACTGGTGGAGAACGCTGTCTTCTCTCTGTCGTTTGCGTGTAGACCAACCTGCCAATATCCACTTTTTAGGTCTAGTGTGGAGAACCAACGGGAGCCTGCTAGTGTGGTCAAAGTGTCATCGATTCGTGGTAGTGGATAGCTGTCTTTCTTCGTGACGTCATTCAGCTTTTTAACTAACACGACGGGAGCAGACCATGGGCTGATGGATGGCTCAATAACTCCATTTTGTAACATGGAATCGATGTTTTTCTCGACTGCCTGTTGTTGCCCCAATGGTAGTCGTCTAGGTGGTATTCTGATGGGTTGAGCCTTTCCCGTTTCTATTCGATGCTGGATGATGTTGGTGCGACCGGTGATTCCATCTTGACTGTTAAAAATTTGCCAGTACTTTGTGATAAATTGCTTGTATTTCTTCTGGTTCTCTGGTGTCAGGTGTGTCAAATGGTCAGCAAACTGTTGTAGAAATTCTTTACTGGGCCCTGTTCCCTGCACCGACGTCTGGTACTCTTCTTCGCAATTGATGATAGTCTCTACTGGTTCAAAACAAGCTAACTCTTCACCATTGGCAATTCTGATGTCGTCGTTGGACAAATTCAGGACTCTGATTGGTATATCTCGTCTGGTTTTAACTATAGCCCGTCCAACTAAGTAGTCATGAGCTGAGTGTACGGGCTCCACCATTCCAACGCAGCTCCCAGGATTGCTGTCTAGCTGTCCATGAATAATCTATTCCGTTCGACCGGGAATTTCAGCGGAAAACTATGCCACAATTTTTATGGAGGTGACTGAACTGTTGACGGGCCGTGTCAATATTCCTCATTTAGGAACCGAAAAACATCATATCTTGTGTCGAACATAAATCCATGCTGGCTAATTAGGTCCATACCCAGTATAAAATCATCCTCAATATTCGCTACCAGGACCCTATGCCGGATCATGTTGTCCCCTATCTGTAGCACGACATCTGCCTCACCCTGTATTGACATGGACTCGCCGGTCACTGTTCTGAGCTGGATGTTATTGCTAGCTGTCCTAATTTCTGATGCTCTCAAAACCCTGGACTTGGCAATGGACACAGCGGCGCCGGTATCGATGGTGACGGTAACTGCTCGGCCATTTATGGTGCCTCTGATGACTAGGCCGCTGCTATCTCGGCAAAATCCCCGGATGGATACTCTCCTGGGGGCTGGTGGAGGGTTAGTCAGTATTCGCCCCCTTATGCTGACTGATTGGAGTTTAGCTGGTTGGTAAGGTCGGTTTCTTGGCTACCCCTGGTTGGTGATGGTTCCCGGTAGCCTCACTCGACAATCAGGTTGGAAGTGTCCTGTCCGTCCGCAGCGGTAACATGCCCCTCTGGTGCCAGTTCTTTGTGACCGTTCTAATGTTTTGTTCAGACCAGCCAGCAGCGCTTGAAATGGTAACTCAGACTCTTCCTGGTTGAAGGAAACTGCTCGGACCCTCGGCTTGGACATGTTCATGACGGCTTCTACTTCCAAAGCCCGAAGTAGAGCTTCATTACTCTTCTTGACGCCACTCAGTCTTAAATTTCTTTGTACTTCCTTATCTCTGATGCCGTTTATGAAACTCTGTATGGCCAACTGGTCTTTCGTTTCCTCTGGCAGGTCTGGGTAGGACAAGTGTACTAACCGTTTAATCTCTGCTTAGAATTCTTGGAGGCTTTCACCGGATTTTTGCATTTTTCCACTCAGTTGGACTTGGTATACCTGGCTCAAGGATTGATTGTCGTATCGTTTGTCCAGGATGGCAATGAACTTGTCGAAATTGCCTTGTTCATCGACTGGAATGCTTTAGAGGAATTCTAGGGCCGGACCTCGTAACGAAATTACCAGAGAAGTTGATTTTTCTTGATTATCCCATCCATTAGCTGTAGCTACGGCCTCAATATGCCGTTTATACATGGCCCAAGATGAACTGCCATCAAATGTGGGTGGTTTACTAAAGGAACCTTTGGTACTCAGGGTGTGCTGGTATTTCCCTCTCTGCAAATCCTGTTGCATTTTTTTAATTTAATTTTAATTTTTGTTTCTACTTTGTTTTGAATAGCACTGATTTCAAGTTTCACTTGGCTCTGTATGGAATCGATGTCATCTACTTTGGTTTCAAGGGCCTCCACATTATTTTTTAGGATCTTTATGTCATCATTTATCTCTTTTATATCTAGTTCTACTATTTGCATTCTTTCATTAACTTGTGATACTATTTGCATAAGTTGTTCAAATTGCAATTTTCTTTTTTCTTCAGTTATTTTAAATTCATCTTGTCTCGTCAATTCAGTTTGATCTTGTTTTTCTACAAATTTTGAGAACAATCCTTCAATTAAATTATGTTGTTCACTTTTCATCGTGGAAACTAGATTTTGTTGTTTACTTTTCATCGTGGAAACTAGATTTTGTTGTTTTTCTTCCATCGTGGTGACAAGATATTCTAATTCTATTTTACGTTTTTCATCAAAAGATTTTATTAACCTTTGTTTAATTTCTTCTTGATGTTGTTTCTCCTTCTTGTCACGTTTTTCTAGAATCTGGGCTATTTTTTCGTCTAGTCCCCCCGTAACCTGCTTGACTTTTTTTTGGTAGTTTCGTCCATTTTTTCCATGCTACGGGTTTCCATAAATCAAATTACGATTTTAACTGCACTTAATCCTGCACTTCTGATCACCAGATTTTGTTATATAGTCCGTGGGTTCACTTTAAAATTATACAACTAATATTCACTTTCACTTTTCTAGAACTCTTATTTACATCGAATATACAACAGCTGATTCAAATATCACAACAACAATTTTACATATAAGCTCTTTGCTCCACTAACTGAACTGCGATCGTGGGCTGCTTCCTTTTTAAAACCAGCATAGAAAATTCTCGTAAAATCAATCATCAATCCTACAGCTGCCGAGTCATTTCGAGAACCATTTTTTTTTTCTCAAAGCGATCGGTGTCGTACTAAAATGAAACAGGGTCGGCTTTTGTAAATTCCGTAACAATACAATACAATATAAAACAATGAAATCACTACTATGACACTACCACAATCGAATGTAATATACAAATTGGGGTGCCACAACTGTGAATCTACATACATAGGCCAAACATCACAATGACTGGCAACACACCGCAGTTATATTAAAAATAGGGAACAAAGATGTGCACTGACCGACCACGCACTAAGATACAAACATTCTATTAATTTCGAGGAGGTCCAGATAATCGACAATAGCAACAGATACAACAAGAGGAGTATTCTGGAAATGTTACACATCCAGAAACAACCCTTCCCAATCAACAAGAAATCAGATACACCGGGACTGAGTGAGACCTATGCGTACCTTGTCTCGGAGCCACTGAAGGACTTTTACGATGGTCCCACGGACCAGTAACCTATGGTTGTATATGTTTCTCTATGGTTCTATGAAGAATCGATTGACAAAACACATCAAAAGGCCGTATTAATGAAGAGCAAAATTAATTTTCAAAACAAACTAATGTCAGTCAATCATGAAATATCTAACAAGAATTTTATTAAAACATCAATAGTGCAATTTAACGAACAAGACGAGTTTTATATTAGTATGGCCTTTTTTTCCTCTATTAATGTTAGTGTGAATAAGAACCTCGCATTTCGTAAGTTTATATTCAAAAATTTTTTAACAATTCTTACTGTCACTTTATATATAATTTTTAGTTGAACTGACGAAGGAATAAACATATTCTGAAAGCTTTTCAAAGTAATAAAGAGAATTTCTTTCTAACACCCTAGTGAACTGACTGCTTCCCAATTAATTGATTTTTTATATTAATTAGCCGTTATCATCTACTTCTTATATATATATATATATATATATATATATGTGTGTGTGTGTGTATATGTATATACAGGGTGTCCCATGGTTCTGGTCTCGGATGATTCCGCAGTTATCATAGAAGATAGAATTTTCAAAATTTAGGGGTATAACTTCTCGATTGGGATCTATCCAGCTAAAATATTTTCAAGCATGTACCACTTCCGGTTATAGCGGAAGTTGATACCAACTTGCTTATTTCAAATGGAACACCCTGTAAATTATTGTATTTCTGAATTTTACGAGTAATTTTAATACTAATTCATGTATAATACCCTATATTCAGCCCTTTTCGAGTTATTCCAAAATGTTTTTTGAAATTCACATTTTAAGGCCTTCAGATAATTGCAAATTATACTACAACGAATAGGAATTTAGGAAAACCATTCTTTGAGAGGGTAGAATAAACTTAGTGCTTCCAGAATCTGTGAAAAAAGTATGGACATTATCTATAGAGTGTGTACAAAAAAATCCCGAAAATTGAAATTCAAAATCTGGAAAAACTCAATTTTTTCAAATGGAAACCACTATTTTTTATATCATAATCAGATTAAGCATCGAAAATAAGAGGTACTTTGTGAATATACGAAATTCTGATAGTTTTCGACTTATTAAAAAAAATAAAACATTTTCAGCATCTTTAATAAAAAGTAAGCTTAAGTACATAAGTTGGCCATGACTGTTGTTAAGGACTCTACGAAAATGTCATTTTAACAAATGTTCGAAATGCCGACCGTTCACTTCTAAGCACTTATTTATTCTTTTAATAAATGAATTACGAACTTTATTTAATACTTCAGGTGCAATTATTGCAAATGCATTTCTTATTCTTTCTTTCATATTCTCTTTACACGTTACTTCCTCTTTATACACAATATCTTTTATGTAACCCCAGAGAAAAAAATCCATTGGGGTTAAACAAGGTGAACGTGGAGGCCAAGCAACTGATCCGTTTCGTCCAATCCAACAATCACAAAACTTTCTATTTAAATATCGCCGAACTCTTCTGTCATAATGAATTGAAGAGCCGTCTAGTTGAAGCCACATTTACTTCTTATGTTTAATGGAACGTCTTCTAATAACGGCTGTAATTGGTTTCTTAAGAAATCAAGGAATTTGGCTCCAATCATTGTCCCATCAAAAAAAGAAAGGTCCAATAACCTTACCCCCAACAATACCAGCCCACTCGTTTAAGGACCATTTACTCTGAGATGTTGTTTTAAAACCTTTCGGGTTTTCATCACAATAGTAATGAAAATTGTGTCTATTTACGAAGTCATTTTTATGGAAGGTGGCTTCCTCTGAAAACAAAACATATGTTGAAAAGTCAGCTTCAGTCTGCATTTTAACTCTAAACCAATTACAAAATTCTTCTCTTTTTTCATAATCTGTATCAAGCAATTCTTGGTGCATTTGTATTTTATAGGGGTGAAACTTGTACCTCTTTATAACCCTATGAACGGCACTTTTACTAATAGCTAATTGGTTACTTATAGTTCTAACGCTACATAGTGGATTTTCTATCACAGATTGCATTATCATAAATTCGTTTTCTTCAGTAGTTATTCTATTTGGAACATTACGTTTACCATAAGAAACATTTCCAGAATCAACAAATCTTTCATAAAGTTTTGTAAATGCCTTTTCAGTTGGATGCCTTCGATCTGGATATTGCGTGTAATACACTCTTGACGCGAGCAAGCTATTACGTTGACATTCACCTAATGCAAATATCATGTCCACCATTTCTTCTTTCGTAAAATTCATTTTGTTTAAGGATAATTATTTATATCAAGATTCTGAA
The DNA here is from genome assembly GCA_034190945.1 of Octodonta nipae. NCBI lineage: Eukaryota > Metazoa > Arthropoda > Insecta > Coleoptera > Chrysomelidae > Octodonta > Octodonta nipae. Next base: position 84,889,220 of record CM067217.1, on the reverse strand, counting down.
CTGACGTAAGAATATACTGAAATGATTATAACATAATAATAATTTAACTAGTAATATTTGACATTTTTCATGATTCCATAGCACTCTTTAACATCGCAACAGAGAATCAATCCTTTGGTTAATTTTCACATATAAGACTAAGAATAAGAAATGCATTTGCAACCATTATTTACGAACTATTAAATAAAATTTGAAATTGATTTATTAAAAGAATTTGGAACATTTGTTAAAATGACATTTTTGTAGAGTCCTTAGCAACCGTCATGGCCAACTTATGTACTTAAGCTTACTTTTTATTAAAGATGCTGAAAATGTTTTATTTATTTTTTAATAAGTCGAAAACTATCAGAATTTCGTATAGGTACGTATTCACGAAGTACCTCTTATTTTCGATGCTCAATCTGATTATGATATAAAAAATAGTGGTTTCCATTTGAAAAAATTGAGTTTTTCCAGATTTTGAATTTCAATTTTCGGGATTTTTTTGTACACACTCTGTAGATAATGTCCATACTTTTTTCACAGATTCTGGAAGCACTAAGTTTATTCTACCCTCTCAAAGAATGGTTTTCCTAAATTCCTCTTCGTTGTTGTATAATTTGCAATTATCTGAAGGCCTTAAATTGTGAATTTCAAAAAACATTTTGGAATAACTCGAAAAGGGCTGAATTTAAGTATAAGGTATTATACATGAATTAGTATTAAAATTACTCGTAGAATTCAGAAATAAAATAATTTACAGGGTGTTCCATTTGAAATAAGCAAGTTGGTATCAACTTTCGCTATAACCAGAAGTGGTACATACTTTAAAATATTTTAGCTGGATAGATCCCAATCGAGAAGTTATACCTCTAAATTTTGAAAATTCTATCTTCTATCATAACTGCGCAATCATCCGAGATCAGAACCATGGGACACCCTGTATATATATATATATATATATATATATATATATATATATATGTTCGGTATATATAACTAAATTTCATATTTTATCCCGAAATGATTTGCGAAATCTAGGAATTTCAGAAAAAACGGCGTTACACATAATATGATACCCGATTTGGAGCCTCTGTGAGCCAGTTATCCTAAAACTGCCTAGATGTCGCAATTCATTTGGGAATAAAATCTTAATTTTGTTTATCGATTTTTTGTCATTCCCAGCATACTAATGTGATAGATAATTAATTATTGGCATAAATTCATTGATTTGGAAATAAATATGTCGAACGTGTTACTTTATTTTACTTTTTTTACTTTATTTTAAAAATATTAACAAATTACTACTTATGAATACACTTTTTCTGGAAATATTGATAATTACTTGCATTTTATAAATATATTTCAAGGCACCTTTTAAATTACCCTTAGGAAAAATCATGTAAACAGGAGGACCGCCTCATAGCTAAACTCCAGGAGATTGAACTTGACAATTGTTTGGTAGCAGTATTAAGAAGGCAAGCCATTATACTCTTAGAAGGAGGCCCCACAAGTGGTTTTGGGATTGGAATTCACCCTGAAAGCATTCCTATGCATACTTTTGCACGATTTTTATTCCTGTCTCTGCTAAATTATTATCCAGACTTAGCATATGAAGTGGGTCTAAGGGCAATGAGGTTACCTCTACTTGAGGAGCATGAAGATTCTGATGACCCTTTAGGGGCAAATCCGGGCAATTCATTGATGATGAGTAGATCCCCTCGTTGGTTTACTTTGGGTCACATTGAAACACAACAGTGTGCCTTAAGTTCAACCATGTTAAGTGCTGCAAAAGGTAAGATATATCTAAATCTTACTTTACTAAAAATTGTGTAGATCCGTTGATAATTACCTTAATCTTGTTAACGGTTTAATATAGATCTCAAGGGTACAATAAATAGTTACTTGATTTACAAATTAAAATTGGAGTAACTTATTCAACCATGTATTCTCTGTTAACAGATCATCAAACTTTAATTTCTTGTTGAAAAATACTGCTACAGGGTTTAAGAAATTGTGTTTTGGCTAAAGATTAAAAATTTTAAAAATGTTATTTATTATTTTCAGGAGAAGTGATGAGATTAAGAACAGTTCTTGAATCTTCACAAAGACATATCCATAGTTCTTCCCATTTATTTAAGTTAGCACAGGATGCCTTTCGATTCGCTACACCAGAAAATGGTCCCAGACATCAAACCCTACTAAATGTGGCTTTTGAACTTGGGTTACAGGTGAGTTTGGATATGAAATAAAACAATAAGATCAATGAGTTTGCTAAAGTAAAATTGTTAAAAATATACATTTTCTTCTCCATACTTGTAGGATAAGATATTGAATGTTTTAGTGGTTGAATGTTAAATTTGGAGTGCTGTTAAACATACTTGAATATTCATACTAGTATGAACGTTTTATAAAACATACTTGAACGGTTTATATCATATTTAATGGCTCCAAACAATTAAATTCAATTGTATAGTATATGATATTTACCCTTGTTCTCTATTTAGGTTATGCGGATGACATTATCATCGTTAAATTGGCGAAGAAGAGAAATGGTCCGGTGGCTAGTGACATGTGCTACCGAGGTCGGTGTAGATGCTTTAATATCTATCATGCAGAATTGGTACCAGTTCTTCACGGCAACCGAGGCTACCGGCCCAGTAGCTACAACTATCATGTCCCATAGTACCATAATGAGATTAAATTTGACGTTTACTCAGCAAGAAGAACTTTCAGGATGTGCAAGGACGCTCGCTCTGCAATGTGCAACTAAAGTACGTAGAAAATATTTCATTGTATTATGTGATATTCAAATTCATATATATATATAAAACACAAATATATATTGTTTTCTGAATGTTATTTGTGGCATCTTCTAGTTTATTTTAGATTTTCTTGGGAATAATACCACATCAGAGTTCAAACTTGTGTATATTTTAAAACCAAACGTTTCAAAATCCTGTCGGATTTCGTTTTCAATGGATATAAATTTATAAAGTAAAATTGAAATATATGACAATTATTTTGACAAATATGTTTACGTTACTATGGAATTTCTTTGATTTTAAATATACAGGGTGCACAAGAAATTCCAAAGATCATTAAAATAAAAAAAAAAATTTTTCAAGTTGGAAGAACTTGATTCAAGTTGGAAGAACTTGAAAAAATTGTCTTCAGAATTTATTTGTGGCGTTCCTAGGGACGACTTTCTTTTTAAGATAGTGCATTTGCCAAAAAATGCGATCAAAGAATTCTGATAATTCAGTGATCCCATTAAAGTCATAAGGGAAAACCTAGGAAAAAAGCTCATGAACTATCCCGATATAGGGGATATGCCCATTGTTAATTTCATCTTTAATTATCGGCAACCAGACATGACTGAAATCTACGGAAGTAGAAGCGATGCAGTCGTTTTCATTTAACAGAATTAAGGCAGATTCTTTTAATTTTCGTTTTGTGCAGTGTTCTTCTTTGTGTAATATTGTTGTGTTTTGAAACAACAATTAAAAGAATCTGCCTTAATTCTGTTAAATGAAAACGACTGCATCGCTTCTACTTCCGTAGATTTCAGTCATGTCTGGTTGCCGATAATTAAAGATGAAATTAACAATGGGCATATCCTTTTGAACAACCCTATATCGGGATAGTTCATGAGGTTTTTTCCTAGGTTTTCCCTTATGACTTTAATGGGATCACTGAATTATCAGAATTCTTTGATCGCATTTTTTGGCAAATGCACTATCTTAAAAAGAAAGTCGTCCCTAGGAACGCCACAAATAAATTCTGAAGACAATTTTTTCAAGTTCTTCCAACTTGAAAAAATTTTTTTTTTGATTTTAATGATCTTTGGAATTTCTTGTGCACCCTGTATATTTAAAATCAAAGAAATTCCATAGTAACGTAAACATATTTGTCAAAATAATTGTCATATATTTCAATTTTACTTTATAAATTTATATCCATTGAAAACGAAATCCGACAGGATTTTGAAACGTTTGGTTTTAAAATATACACAAGTTTGAACTCTGATGTGGTATTATTCCCAAGAAAATCTAAAATAAACAAATATATATGTCGTGTTAGATCCACGAGGGAATGTCGGGTTTGATCCAAACGGGAATAAATGTGGGCTAAACATTTATTCGACAAACAATAATCACACTAAACTGACCGAAGGCACCATAATGATCCACCACTGGAGTTTCAAACTATACGAACAATAGATAATGTTGTTGATCAATTTATCTTGGGTGCCACCTAACATAAGTTCGATCGGCGTAGCGATGTGATATTATTAATCTAAATTGATACAGAAGGTATTCTACGCCGAACCGCGGCGAGATCCCGCTTACGCGATAGCCCTCTACGATCTTGCCTCGCTCGAGGTTCAAACAGAACTGACTTCGTTATTCTCGATATGATTCTCATCAAAAACATCCTGCATAACACCTGACTCATAGACTATCATGTAATCAACAGCTCGCCGGGCCATTATTTATTTATGAATCACCCACCATCCTTAGCTGGCAAATTTGTAACATAATATAACCAACTATTTCGTTATCTCCGACACGGCCATCCTGACTAACACACGTCCTCGGGTGTATCTCAAATGTCATTCCCATGACATTAAACTCAATATTACAAGTACTCGTACTTATCCATCAATTCAAATATCTAATTCAATAGCAAGAGGAAGTGAAATGTGTTTAAGGAATTGACTTTATAATTACAAGTATTACAAGTGCCAGTTACAATCCTTGGAGTCATTTGTTACGGAACGACTAGTACTCTCAAGTTATATCGCTAACATTTGGCCAATATGGAAATACTCCAAGCATGCTCGATCTCACATTGAACCATATCTAAATTTCTTTAGACCACACTGCCAAAATGGGCACGTGTGAAAATAATGTTCGATCTTGCACCTCAACACCTCATATTGCCAACACTAGGCCAATATGGAAATACTATACGCATGTTCGATCTCACACTGAACAAAATCTAAATTTCTTTAGACCACACTACCAAAATAGGCACATGTTAAATCAGTGTACGAACTTGCACCCCAACACCTCATATTGCCAACACTAGGCCAATATGGAAATACTATACGCATGTTCGATCTCACACTGAACAAAATCTAAATTTCTTTAGACCACACTACCAAAATAGGCACATGTTAAATCAGTGTACGAACTTGCACCCCAACATCTCATATTGCCAACACTAGGCCAATATGGAGATACTATACGCATGTTCGATCTCACACTGAACAAAATCTAAATTTCTTTAGACCACACTACCAAAATAGGCACATGTTAAATCAGTGTACGAACTTGCACCCCAACACCTCATATTGCCAATGCAGCACAGAAACGTGTGTACTCATGTCGTAGTTGTCACTGTCCGCTCTGCAGACATCCGACTCACTAGCAATTGCTATTAAAGAAGTCTATCCCACTGACCCCAATCCCATACCTAAATTATACCGTACTCTCACATTCAATGGAACCTCTCACATTCAATGGAACCCCCTCACAAAAAATCTCTCAATTTTTACAGAACAGGAACATATATACAGCCTTCACAACAAACAACAATTTATCTAGACATATAAGAAACAACAAAGACAAGACTGACAAAAATTCTAACTCGGGTGTCTATAGGTTGAACTGTGGTAGTTGCCCCAATTTCTATATTGGTCACACTGGAAGATCTTTCAATTCAAGATGGCGTGAACACACTAGAGCTTTCGAAAATCAACAACAAAACAAATCCACTTTTGCGGACCACTTATTGAAAGAAAACCATGTACCTCAGAATGCACTTGAAATTTCACATTTAGAAAACAAAAGTAAAAAATTATATCTTCTTGAATCACTAGAAATTAATAAAAACAAAAATTCTCCTAATCTATTAAACGACCAACCTGATACCAATTCATCTCCATTACTTAATCTTAAAATCCATCTTTAAATAATATTACTTTATATTATTAACATCTATTGTAAACAATTTCATAAATGTATAATTTAACTAACCTATATCCAGCCCAGTTCTTCCGAAATTCCCCAGAATTAAAACCTTTTAATCATTTTATTACCTTACCTGTAGTTCTTTCCTATGAAATATAAATTTAGCATTCATTGTATTTCCAATTTCTGATGAAGCCTGACTTGGCGAAACATATGTCAAATTTAAAGAAATAAAAAGTGAAAATTTAAGCAAGTGTTTGTTGTTTTTAAGTAATCTTAAACTACGTTTGCATTGCAACTATTGTTATTTACTTTCTAAACTTTATAGTTGCTATAATATTAATCCACCTTTAGACAGAAGCCTAACAGGAACTGCATTTCGCAATTTTCCCATCTTTACATTAGATAAAGAAATCCAAAGAAATCTCAATTTCACTAACAAAGTAATAACAGTTAAGATTGCAGGAGATAGTTATTATAAAAACTGACCTTGCTCTGTTTCTAAAGTTCGTGAAAAACACGCAATAAAAATGTAAACTTTTTATAGTGGCAGTTAATTTACGCTGATACCGTCAGTATGTACTTCACTGAAACTTATCGAGGCGTCAGCGATTTTGTTACAAAAGTCGATTATTTTCATCTCATAAATATCGAAACTATCTTATGTGAACTCTGGGGGGTAAAATTTCACTAACACTCGTTATGTCATATTGTCAATAAATATCAGAAATAAAGTGAAACCCAATATAAAACTGTCAATATTAACAGTTTGAAACTCACTTACATTATTAGAACTGCATTAATAGTTTCTCTTGAAAATCTTAAAGCTAGCGATTCTTTTATTAATGAGCACTCGGCCCCAGAATCGAAATAAAATGGAAAGGACTCACCAATGTGTTTAAGTATACCAAATCAAATTGCATCCTCAGTCACAGCACCACTGGCAAGTGATGTTCATTCCACACGATTATCGTGCGATGTTAAGTCCTCTTACCCTCGACCAAGTTATAACTCCTCCAAACATAACTGAAACTAGCCACTGTGGAGACAAACCCTCAAGAGCTCGAGTTGCCGCAGAAAATTACATGCCACCCTGTAATGGGCTTTCCTCCATCACAGGACCAGTAGTTAAACACCGCACAGCCCCGGCAGAACCACAGAATTTCAAAACTAAAACGCGACACCCGCAGCTTCACTGCTTCCTCAGCACTACTCCACTAGTTATCGCGTGGATATAACGGGCACTGATCCCACTTCTGATGTCATGGTTAGATCCACGAGGGAATGTCGGGTTTGATCCAAAATGGAATAAATGTGGGCTAAACATTTATTCGACAAACAATAATCGCACTAAACTGACCGAAGGCACCATAATGATCCACCACTGGAGTTTCAAATTATACGAACAATAGATAATGTTGATGATCAATTTATCTTGGGTGCCACCTAACATAAGTTCGATCGGTGTAGCGATATGATATTATTAATCTAAATTGGTACAGAAGGTATTCTACTCGGAACCGCGGCGAGAACCCGATTACGCGATAGCCCTCTACGATCTTACCTCGCTCGAAGTTCGAACAGAACTGACTTCGTTATCCTCGATATGATTCTCATCAAAAACATCCTGCATAACACCTGACTCATAGACTATCGTGTAATCAACAGCTCATCGGGCGATTATTTATTTATGAATCACCCACGATCCCTAGCTGGCAAATTTGTAACAGAATATAATAATCGTAAACAAAAGTACGAAAGCACAAATATCCTGTTAAAATTGACAAGTTTTCTAATGTCAATTTTAAATGTCATAAATCAAATTTTCATTTTGCAATCACATCAATAAATATAAAGCCATTGACAACGAAGTCAGAATAGACTTTGAAACGTTTGGTATTCCTACAATATACGTAGTTTTATTTCTATTGTGGTGTTATTCCCCAAAAAAACATAAAAGTAATCAAGAATATTTAGAGTTTAAATAATAATTTTCTTTGTTAATACAGTTATTAAATGTGTATACGCTATTGAGTATTTACATATCTAGTTTTACAATCATTTTGAAGCCGGAAATAATCTATTATTCACTGTAATAAAGGCTACAGAACTTCTAACTTTTTCATTTTTTTTGGCAAAACTATAGTTTATTTCTGAAAATGTTATAAAGCTTTTTGATTTGTTTTGACCTGAAGTATTGATCCTCAAAATCTTTGCACTCAAACCGTTTTATATATATATATATATATATATATATATATTATGTTTTTAAGTTTTCGCGGGCACTAAATGTATTAGGTGGTTTCCGGGAATTCATCCGCGTAGTTGATAACTGATCCCTGCCGGGATCGATGGTAAAATGATGACGTTTCGGCAGTCACATCTGCCCTCTTCAGGTCGGTTCGCATAATTCTCGTAGCCTTCTGCTTTCGCTTCTAGTTACTCGAATACCCGAAATATATGTACATTTGTATTCGATGGATGATATTCGGACCGAACTCATTAATGTTCAAGTCTAGAGTGCCAGGCCATCTCAAGTAAAAAGTATTTGAACCATGTGTTCTACCACTACTAACACGATTGTGACACCTGTAGTCTAAACGCTGACAAAGTTCTGTGGAGAGATCCATGATAGGAATAACAAGGATAGACCGTAAGAGAATGGAGTGAATAAGAAATAACAGATAATAGACGTTATTTGCAGAGTAAAATCCCTGAAATGGCAATGGGTTGGATATTTGACAATATAACAGGTGATCAACTACAACCAAACAATGGTATCTCAGGGTTAACTTGGTTATTTTTTTGATATCATACCAAATGTTAAGAACAGAAGCGCATGGAAAAAAATGAGAAACGAAATTATAAGAGAGGCTACACCATGAAATTCTGGTAGAATATATATAATTCAATATATGGTATGATCATAATTATATATTTATAGTTTTAATTGCTTACAAATAGATTTCCACTAAAAACATTTTCAAGTAATTATGACAATGTTCTCTTACTTTAAATTTATTTCAGGACCCTCCAAACTGTGCCTTGAATGCTTTGACTTTATGTGAAAATGAAGCGTTGGCTTTTGAAACTGCCTATCAAATTGTTGTCGATGCTGCATCTCATATTATGACTTCCTCGCAGCTGTTTACTATAGCACGGTACATGGAACATCGAGGATATCCTGCAAGGGCGTATAAACTGGCAGTACTTGCCATGAAAAACGTTCATCTTGCCTATAACCAGGTAATAATTATTATAGAGCGCCGTCATACATTCATTGCATGAATCACTAAATGAAAATTGAATAAATTCAGATATGCTTCATTTTTAAGTGAAATTTGCAGGATTGAATTTTTATTTACATTTACTGTTTCTTCTAAAGCGGGCCTTTATAATATGCAGCATTATCTATTAGTAATAAGTTTATATAAAATGTTAATTTTGGAAGCCGTTGCTTTTTGATACTCAATCATAATTATATCACATATATTTACACTTTTGAAGTTACGACAAAAGCTGTGCCATTATCAAAAAGAAGCAAACTGATGAATGATTCATTGGAAGGTGATGAATAAGTTGAATTTTGATTACTTTCCTTAATATCTTTTAAACTGAAATTAAAATAAACAAAAGTACAATTTCTACATTATTTTTTTCAATGCAAGCCTTTCATTTGATTTCAACCTATTATATTTTAAACAAAATATTTGAAATGATCCATTTCTACTCGTTTATTCAATAAAATTCAAATTATTTTATAAAGTTTTCACAGTATTTTTGAAAATCATTTTCATATATAACTAACAATCTAATTAATCAAATCTGTAATAATATAGGTATACAAAGAAATAAGACAATTTATTTAACACATCAGTGGATATATTTCATCAAGAATTAGAATGTACATATTATATCTGCAGACTGTGGACTCTGTACATATCTGTGAATTGGTTGAAAAGGGATAGGACGTGGGTTTGTACTTTTATATCTTCATTTTCGATAACATTTTTCCATTTGGCCAGTCAACTCTCAATTTAAAAGTTTTATATATTTTTATTATTTTTCCAATAGAATTAATAGCTTTTATAAATTTTTTACATTTTTTTGATAACTGTAACAAATAGTTAAGAATAAATATTATGGTGTTTAACGTCCCAGAAAATGTGTCTAACTCAGTTAAAGAAAGGATCAAGCATGATAATTCTCAAATGTTAAGGATGTATAAAATAATGAAACTTCCTTCATAGCCAGATAGTAAAGTTATTACAATTGGTTGATCTGGAAATAAACCACGTCCCTTAACTGGACATTTTTCATAGAGCAATCCACGGCGCATTTATGTCTATAAAATAAATACATGCTAACTGGATCTAATTTGAATTTTAAAATTAAACCCGATCTCACTAAGATGCAAAGAAAACAACTGAAGAATGTGTACTGTGAGCTTAACGAACGTAAGTCAAAGGGGGAGGATAACGTTATTATCAAATATAAAAATGGTAATCCCTTACATATAAAATATATAAAAAACAGATTGGCACCTCATCAAAAAACGACTAAAGAGCCTAAAGGTGTATGGCCCAAATGTGGGTGGTTTACGTACCAGGATGGGGGAATTGAAGGAGGGTGTTTGTCTGACAGACTAATCTGTATATATTTTGATTAAAACGTGACTAAATGACTGCCTCTCAGATAGCGGAACCATTATTGCAGGTTACAATATTTATCGAACTGATAGAAATTTAGGCACTAGTAACAAAACTAGAAGGGGTGGAATAAACTGAAATCCAAAAGTATTAAGTCTTGTTCTGATGCAGTAGAACAAACTTTTATGGAGATTACAGTCGGCGGAGTATACCTAACTCCAAACTCAAAATCCGAGAAATATGATAAGCATATTCAATCAGTCCTGGATATCAGAAATAGACACCTGAATTCACAGTGTTTTTATTTTTGGTGATTTTAACCTACCTGAAGCGCGATGGGCGGGGAATGAAAGTGAATTATCGTTGAGTGTCCAGCAAATTCCCATGCCGATATTTTAGCTGACGGATATTCATACTTGAAAATGTGGCAATCGAATAGTGTTCCTAATAATAAAAAAAGTGTACCTTGACTCACTTTTTTCAAATTTGTGGAACGTGTTGGTGTGTGCTGCAGTGGATAATGTTATGCCAAACACGCCCATCACATATCGTATTGTTTTGATACTTCCAGCCTCTGACAGTGGAGGAATATTTTTACGATTTTAAGAATGCGAATTTCTTGCTTATAAATTATTTTTTAGCATCTATCAATTGGGACGATTGTTTCATAAATCTGGATTTTGAATAGGCTGCCGAGAGATTTCACTCCATTATTATTATTGTATTTCTTTATTTGTCCCTCAAAAACTCTCATTTTCCCAATTGGTTTAACTATATACTAAAAGACCCAATTTGTAAGAAAAAAAATACACATTAGAAATATATGGAAACTAAGCGAAATCAGGATTATCTAATATTTTTGAACTACAGACGATTGTGTAAACTGAAATACAATAGTTGTCATTCTAAACATATTCAACTGTAGAAAGCTCTTTGCTTGATAATCCTAGGTAGTTTTGGAAGTATATTAATGAGTTGCGTAATTCAAATTAGTATCCTAATTATATGTTCTTCAATTCAGAATCTGCTGAAAAAGGGCAAGATATTGTGAATCTATTTACGAAATTTTTAGTGTCTTTGATGATAGCTCTTGTACTATCCTAGAGTTTCACTTGGCAAATTCATTTAACATTCCCCTTGAGAGAATCTCTTTAGTAGAGGTGTTCACAAAAATAACACAATTACCTAATAAATTTACTTGTGGTCCGGACAATATACCCTGCTTTTTGTATATGTACTTTGAGCAAACCCCTACATGCTCTATTCAATATGTCCATTGATTCATCCTCTTTTCCAAATATTTGGAAGCAGAGCTTTATCACCCCAATTTTTAAAAGTGGGGACTCTAGGGATATTGGTAAATATAAAGGAGTCTGTAACCAGGGTACCGTTTTTATTTTTTCTGAGTTCTTTGGGAATAACTACCACATAAACTTGAAAGTCTATATATTTCAAAACGTTTCAAGGTCTAAATCAGACCTCGTTTTCAATGGTATGAATACAAATTGAACAAAAAATTAAGAGGATTCGTAATGATAAATGACCAACTTGCATGGAAGTGTAAGGGTATTATTAATGATAACCAATTTGGTTTCTCAAGCAGGAGATCCACTACGAATAATCTAGTGTTGTATAAGATCGATTTGTTGAACGCACTTCAGAGAGGAGCTTAGACATATACAGTTTATACTGATTTCTCAAAGGCGTTCGACAAAGTTAATCTGAAGCTACTGCTGGCTAAGTTAGAAGTCATGGGGTTTTATTCCTCTCTAATCACTTGGTTGGATAGTTCTCTTATAGGTAGAGTTCAAAGAGTCAAAATTAATAACCTTATTTCTACTCCAATAAAAGTGCTTTTCGGTGTTCCTCAAGGGTCGCATTGCACCCCGTTACTTTTTAATCTGATCGTTAATGATATTATAAATGTAGTAGTTCAGTATTCTACAGTCAGTCGCTGACGACCTTTAATTATATAAAGTCGTAGTTACTCTTGAGGACCCAGCAAAACTCCATGTTGACTTGAACGCCATCTGAAACTGCGAACTCAATAAATACTCAATTGGCAATGTACTTACTCAATTACGTAGAAGGTATAAAAGACCTTGGAGTATAGTTTGATGAGTTTCTCTGAACGTATTTATAAGGTTTGCCGGAAGGGTTACCACATGCTAGGAATGGTCAACAGGTTTGGTAAAGAATTTCCTTAAACACCTATAAGGTACTGAATAGTTCGCTGGTAAGGCCTAATATAATCTTGAGTTTTCATCGGTGGTTGGGTCACCTCGATGTCAAGCGGATATAGAGGCAATCGAACGAGTTCAAAATAAGTTCCTTCGACATGCTGCTTTTTTACTTAATATAGATTTCAATAATTACCACATACTTGGCTTGGAGTCTCTGGAAAGGAGGCGTTTGAGTTTCGATCTTTGTTTTATTCATAAAATCTTGCACGGGTTAATTGATTGTCCCCAACTTCTCACACTTACTTGTTTGTATGTACCTTGTCGCCGATTTCGTAATTTCAACTTATTTTTTACCCCGTTTCATCCTACTAATTATGGTCAACCTTCTCCCATTGGTAGATCACTTCAGCTACTGAATGAGTTGGAAATAGATATTTTTAATTGTAAACTGACAACATTTACAAATGTACTAACGACATTATGTTAATTTTAGTTAGTTACCGTACTCATAATTGTGTATTTTTTTTTCTTTTAAATGTGAACATATTGTAATAATGGGGTTATCCAGTAAATATAATACATAAAATAAAAATAAATAAATAAATCTTAATATTAACTCGTAAAGTAAAAATAAAGCAGATATTTCCACTCAGTTGAAATTTTAATAAATATTATGTTGTTTGGTAAGATTTATCAAGAAGTGTAAACCATTAACAACATATTTTAATATATTTTCACAACTATTGTTTTTAAATCACTTTTCTCACTTCTGAGTTGTTTATTTGAAACAGACAAATAAGCATTTCAATTTGGATTTTAATTAAAGTGTTATAACTGCAACCTGAAAGAACTAATATCTACAAACTGATAATAACTATTCCTGTGTACAAATATCTGTATGGTGTGTTTCAATAATGACTACTGTCATCTTTATTAACATACAAAAACACATTTAAATAATTTGGTCAAGTGCGAGTTGGACTCGCATACTAAGGGTTCCATACCACCTTTGAGATTTGATATAATGTCGCTAAATCAAAGTATATATTTATTAAATATTTCAGTTTCAGTCAAGCAGGGATTTTCTTATCTTTTCGTTAATATCTTTTAAACTAAGCGTTTTACTTTATAAAAAATATACACTTTTATTTCTCACAACGAGCCTTTTTATTTTATCTGCTACATGATGGGCTTGATTTTTATGAAAACATTTATTTAATTCTCAAATTTGGTCTCTAAAAATTAAGATTAGGATTTTCGCTTTATTTTACCAATAAATTTTCAGTGAAGCCCTATATAATCTTTTGCCTGAATTTCAGGCTAAAAAATTTGGAAGATAAAGTGGAGAATGGGTAAAATTTTAAATAATAAGTTATAAAATCTTTTTTAACTAAATTATTTTAAAAATAGAAATAAAATATCTTTGTACTTTTTCGTCGTAGATAAAGAAGGTAATGGGCCGAATTTTGTATATTGTTTTAATAACTTTTAACAAATTATTTTATAATATGAAAAAGATATACTTGTATTGCTCATAATGAGCCATTTCACTTGAAATATTACATGATGCATTTGAAAAAAAATCATTTAATTCTGTAATTTGGCCCCAAACTTTATATCAGGGTTTTCTCCATATTTTTCCAGTAAAGTTCAAATGAGGCCTAATATTTCTGTTTTTTTTTCTTCATATTGCAGGTCGTACAGTTTCTGAATTAAAAGGGCAAATAAGTTATTTTTTTTATATTTTTGTTAGTATTTAAAAAATATTTCTCATAATGAGCCCTGTAATAATTAGCCCCTAGGCTTCAGCGTAATACCACTACTGTTACTAGGGTAACAATTAGTCCCCGCCTTACTGTGTAACCTCGGGGCTATGCCACTCTGTAAAAAGCTGCTACTTAGAGTGATATTTCGGCTAATATTTTTATTCTACAGCTGCCACCACCCTGAAATGATTTTTGTTGGTGAGAAAGACTCCGGGAACCTCTCTCTGTGTGTATGCTTAAAAATGAAAAAAAAGAAGAAGATTTACTGCTCCTAATCGGCCTTGACTCTCAGTCCTTAGTAGCTTCTAGCTTTTGGTCACCCAATCCCCTCAAAGAGGGTAAGTCCCCAGGCTCGCAAATGCTGGTAGTTGTATGGAAATGATGAAGGATTTCAAAGTAGACACCCAAAAAAGACCCGATATATTGAAACTAAAAGAAAAAAGATAGGAACAAATAATTAAAACCCAAAAGGGAAATAAACAAATGGAAAAGTTGACTAGCGCTGATAAAACAATCCAGAAAAATTATGTATATAGATAACTCTCACAAAAATTATGGTTTTTAACCAAACCAAACTACAACACTTTTACAGAACAACTACACTTTTATTATACCCACTAATACTGGGAATGAAAGGGGCAATTCAACCCTAGTTAAGTCCTATAAGGGCCCTAACTACAATTCCCCTTATATTGGCAGACGTTGGTGAGCCAGTTTAACCAAAACGAATTTGTAAGTATACACAATGTAAATACAGAACAACATTTAAACAATATAATTAAGAAGATAAAACCAAATTCTTGCTGTTCCGTTCGTTTATCGACTCAGGGATCTGTTGAAATTTCTATCATTTCACAATCTAGCTCTGCGTACTCCGACGCTAATTAGTCCCTATCGCCAGGTTTCTTCCCTGCCGTTTGCTGGTCTAAAAAACCTCTATTCTGGGTTCAGAAATGAACCTACAACTACACAAGGAAAAACTCACAGGTTTTTGGCACCTAAACTCCTTTGTTAGAAAAAAAATAAGGGTACTTACCGGATGCGAATTATCCGTTAATCCCAAAAGGTTTACCTATGAATCAAGAAATATAACTCAAACTAACTCACTAGCTAGCTAAATTTTAAAAAACACCACTCGCGACTCTCGCGGTTTCCTCCCTCGGCGATAAATTTTTACCAGCTTTAACAAATGTCCCTACAACCCTATTTGAACAGGTGAACTACCCCTCCCTTAGGAGTCCGGTGCTCACCCTTCCGCTGCGCCACGGACGACTGTTTTTCTTGAGTTCCGGCCCCAAACTCCGCCGAGTCCCGTTGAAAACTCCCCCGAGTCCTGATGAAGACTAACTTTTTCTTCCTATTATAATTTTCGTTTCCCCCGTATAGGATTTTATTTAAACACATTTCTTCTATTTGTCGATTTCCCGCGCCCATTGGTCCCTTCTGAGACGGCGTTTTAAAAATCCCTCTACAATATTTTCTTAACTCGATCCAAATAGACTGCTGGCTAAGTTTTTCCGAGTTTTTGCCTTTCGGCCATCTTTGATTTATGATACTTTTTCGCACGTACAATATTAAAAAATCTACTCACAACTAACAATATCGAGTCGACAAAAATAACGAAACGGCTTAAGCGTTAACTTTCGTAACGTGTATTATATATTTAACACTAGGGTCTTCGTCTTATTTTTCTTGTCAAGTTCAAGTGAGGCCCTATATCCCTAACCTTTTTTACAATTTTAAGTCTTCTAGTTTCGGAAATAAAAGTGGAAATATGTATTTTTTATATTTTTCATATCTTTTAAACGATTTATTCTATAATATATATATATATATATATATATATATATATATATATATATATATATATATATATATATATACTTGAATTCCACATAATGATCCCTTTCTTTTGATATATTACATGCGTTTGAAGAAAGTTTATTTTTTATTTTCCATTTAATTCGATATTTCTTCATATTTTTCCTATTAAGTTCAAGTGAGGCCCCAAACCCTTAATGTTTTTCAAAATTTATATTTTAAGATTCAAATATTGAAAAAAAAAACATTCCACACGTTCTTTAATATTATTTTATAATATATTAATAGCATATTTTTTCAAATACTAACAAAACATTTCTAAAACATTTAGGTATATATTTACTTATTAGGGATATTATACCCTTATAATATCAGTCCCGATTTCTCCCTCTGTTACATCACAGCAATTTTCTCCTAAACTACTAGCTGGAAAATAGTGAAATTTGGTATCAGGGTATAGTTTGGTGACGCCATCAGGAGTACATATCATAACTGAAGAAATTTTGATTTTAGGGGTAATTCTGGGGGAGGGGAACTAAAAAGATCGACCGTTCCCCGACGGATCTCCGAAACAACTGAACCTAAATTTAAAAAAAAATAATGAAATATAGAACGTTGCCCCAAGTTTACAGGAAAAATAAGATGAAAGCATTAATTTTAATTTTGAGCGGCAAATTATAGAATTAAATGAAAAATAAAAAAGGATTTTTTTTTCAAACGCATTATGTGATACATCAAATGATAGAGCTCATCCTGAAGCATACACACCCATGCGCGAGCCCAGGAACTAGATTTGCGCTTCAGAAAATTTTACTGATGAACACTTCCAACCCCCTTGCCACCCACCCCCTGAGACTTAACTCAGGTCCTCACGCTAACGCAGTTTTCCTTCTGCATAATCGCTGTCGTCTTGTTGGGATAGCTTGGCTTTGGTTTGGTTCCGTTACTTTACCTCATTGGTACTACAGCAACTGTCTTATTTGTGTTTCGTGGCTCATTCTTTGCTATGATATATAGCTAATTGTACCCTTCTGTGGGCGTGCACGTTGTCGTCGTTTGTTTTGTGGGTGTGTGTTCTTCTGTCTTCACTTTGCTTGGTAGGTTGGTTTCCTCCCCGGGCCCCCCTTGTTGTCTCCTGAAAAAAAAAAGAACGTTATATACTTCATTTTTTACTTACCTGTCTTCTATCTCGGCTTCTTCGTCCTCTTCCCCTTCGCTAAGGCAGAGCTGATTCTTAGACCGTTTGTATCTGTCAATAAATCTGGTGTCATAGTCGATTAGTTGTCGTAGGTGAAGGTTTGGGTGCTGTTCCAGTTTGGCGTAAGCCTCTCTGGCCCTCCTCTTCATTTCTGCAAGCACTGGTTGGTGTCGTAAATCGTTGAAAATAACCGTGTTACGAACGAACCAGAATGCGTCGACTGCGAGGCGTAGGCATAGGTTCTCCTGCCTTTGGATGGCCTGCCTGTTACTCTTGCTGGTGTGTCCATATTGAAGCGTACGTCAGCATTGGCAAGATAATTGTCTTGATGAGAGTCAGCTTGTTTAAGAGTCCCAACTTGCTTCCTCTTCCTATTAAGGGGTAAAGTTTAGCACGGGCAGCCCGGACTTTGTTACGAGTCTCTTGGACATGCCTCGTGAATGTCGATGATGACTCCAGGGTATTTGACTTCGTTCTTCCATGGAATTTGTCTGCCGTTGACGGTCAGGTTTCCTGTCGGAACGATCGTGCGGCTTCTCCCGTTGACGAACAGAGCTTGGGTTTTGTCCTCGTTGATGGCTATCTTCCACTGAAGGCACCATTCCGCTAAATCGTCAGTGGCTTGCTGCACCCGCCTCAAGGCTGGCTCGAATCTTAAAGATTGGCATCCTATGGCGGTTTCGTCGGCGAACTGGACAATTATAGCGTTGGCTGGTCTTGGGATGTCTGCAGTGTAGATTGAAAATAGCATCGGGGACAGGACTGCTCCTTGGGGAACCCCTGCCTCGGTGGTCCGAAATTTACCAAAGCAGACCTTGTTTCATTTCAGTACGACAACGATCGCTTTGAAATAAAAAATGGTTCTCGAAATGACTCGGGAGCTGCAGGAGAGATAACTGATTTTACGAGAGTTTTCGATGCTGGCTTTAAAAAGGAAGCAGCCACGATCGCAAGTTAGTTATACCGCGACGACTAGCGTATATGGTAATGTTATTGTGAATCAGCTGTTCTGTTTAAATTTGATGTAAATAAAAGTTCTAGAAAAGTGAAAGTGAATATTAGTTTTATAATTTTAAAATGAACCCACGGACTATATTGCAATTTGGTGTCAGAAGTGGGATTCGTATCTGGAGTGCTCTTGGCCTACTCGTACTCTTACTCTTTGATATCTCAAAAAGGAGCCCATTAGCTGGATGATGTTAGTGGGAAATCCTAATTGGGCCATCTTGACTAATAGTCCGTCGTGTCATACTCGGTCGAAGGCTTTTGCTACATCGAGGAAGATGAAGGCAGTTCTTCGTATCTGGTTGAGTCCGTCTGCGGCGTATTCTACTATTCGTAGATCTTGGTGTTCGGTGGCGTGTCGATGTCTGATTCCAAACTACTGGTCTGGAATCACGTTCAGATCGTCTATGGTCTCTTGGTGTCGATTCGCGAAGATCCTTTTTGCTACTTTACTCATGGCTGGTAGTAGACTAATAGGGAGATAGTTTTGTGGAAAAGTACCGTCCTTATTGACCTTTGGCAGCACGATAATGTCGGCATAATTCCATCTCTTCCGGTAGTATCTGAGTCTTAGCATTGCATTGATGCTGTTTATCAAGGAAACAACAGCCTTCCTGGTGAACCGTTTGAACATCCTGTTGGATATACGGTCATGTCCAGGTGCTTTTCGTTGCTTGAGTCGTCTGATCTGGTCCCGTACCTCTTCCAGGGTCGTGGTCCTGATCGTGGGATGTCCTCTTAGTTCCTGATCCTTCTGGCTTACCTCTCGACTCGGAGTTCATGGTCGGCGTCGTCATCGTCGTGTTGGTTTAATCTAGACTCTCTCTCAAGGCTGTCAGCGAATGCTTCTACCTTTTCAAGGTCTGAGTAGACTATACCCTGCTCGCCATGAAGTGGAGGGACTGGACGCCTGTCCGTTCTCAAGATTTTTTGCAGATTCCAGAAACCTGGTTTCTGCTTGTCCAGTTGCCCCAGGTACCCATTCCATCGGTCATTGTAATGCGTTCTTAGAGCTTCAGTAACTGCCCAATTCAATACTTTGGCTCTACGCTTATCGTCCGGTTGCTTTGTTCTTTTTTTCGTCTTCTCGCTCTGTTTTTCTTTAGGATTAGCTCCCTAATGTCATCTGGAAGGTTGGCGTACTTCTTGTCTCTATGTTTTCGGATGCTACGAGTGCTGGCTTCCAGAGCTGCGTTGATTCCATCCTCTAGGAGTTGAATCGCCGCTTCGACCTCATCCCTACTTTCGATCGCAGGGATTGGTCTCAGTGTGCGGTCCAGGTTCCTCCGGAATAGGTCTCAATTCGCCTTCTGGAAGCGTTCTTCGTCTCTATGCTCGTCTGAATCACCCACAAGCATGATCACCGGGTTGTGGTCCGTTGATCCCTCTTGGACTGTATGGGTGTCTGCAAGATGTGTAGGATTCTTGATCACTGCGATGTGCAGGACATCCGATCGTCTGTTTATGTCGTGAGGGTAGTGTCTATGTGAGATAGGCCCCATGACTGTTATGTCCCGGGTATCCGCATAGACCACTAGCCTAGCGCTATTTCCGTTTGTGGTCCTGCTGTTGCACTGTGGTGATATGCAGTTCATGTCACCAATGGGGATTATGTGTTGACGCTCTGGCAGTAAAGCGTCGAAATCAGCATCCGAAAATCCAGGATTCGGAGGAATGTATACTGAAAAAATAGTGATACTTTGGTTATTCGTCATACTTACCTGAATGCCTGTTGCTTCAGTCGATGCAAGGTTCTCCGGGGTCAGGATTCTGTGGTGTGGTATTGTTGTCTTCACGAGAAGGGCTGTTCCCCTCCTATGGCATTCCTGTCGTTCCTGTAAGTGGTGTATCCCTCGATGTTGAAACGCTGCCTTCTGATAGCTTTGTTTCCTGGAGTGCCACAAGATCTATGTTACTTCGAGGGATAAATTCACCCAGTTCGTGTAGCCGGGTTCTCGCTCCTTGTATATTCCACGAAGCTATTCTTCACGGGAGCTCTATTAGCCATCGAGATGGACTAATTGGCGTTGACCTCATTGAGCCTTTGTAAAGCCTTTTGGATGACTTTACCCAGTTCTGCAATCTCGCGTCTGGCGGCGTTGACATCCAACTTCTGGTTGGGTGCTGTTTTGGCCTTGGTTTTCGTTGGTTTCTGGGTCGGTGGTGCGGTGGGATTTTTTGCTGCTGCTGGCGGCAAAGGAGGGAACTTCGCCGCTCCGCTGACCTGGGAAGCGTAGGACGTTCCCGGTTTCACAGCTCCGGTGTCCGCGGGTGGTTTTCCCTCAGGTTTTGTTGGCCTCGGTGCCTTCTTGCATCCCCTACATGGGCTTCCTGGCAGTTTGCGCACTTGGCTGGCTCCGTCTCTTTGACTGGACAGTCTGATGCCCTGTGTGGTCCATAGCATTTGACGCATCTCGCATCTTGGTGGCAGGTCCCTTGTCCGTGCCCAAATCTCTGGCACTTAAAGCACTGTTTCCGTGAGGTCTTCTGGCGCTGCTTTTCTATGGTTAGGCAGGTGTACAGTATTGTCTCCAGTCCCTTGATGCTGTTTTCAGTTTCTGGTAAGTTTACCAGACACAGAGGCAACTGATGGTTCTTCTTTCGTTGGGAGTACATGGCGTACACCCCATACGGGTTGAATCCCTTAATCTTCAGGTCCGCTTCTATTTCTTCGCAGGTGGTCAAGGTGTTTAAACCTCTAATTACCCACGCGGATGTCCTTCGACGGGAAGTTGAACGTATGGAATTTCAACGTCTTTCCCTGTAAAAAAAGAGACGGTCTCGCGATATCCCTCCGCGGATAAACAATTTATTCTTATCTGATTGCCCCTGCAGCTGGCCATGAAGCCAGTGTTTGAGGCAACCATCGTCTCTCTCACCTGTTTCCAGTGCTCAGGCTGGGAAAGCACTATCGGTGGGATCTTCGTTTCGTCCACATTCCTGGGCGGAACGTATGGCGTTGTTTTCTTTTTGGGGGCTGCTGTTCCGGCGTTGGGAATGTCCTGCTGGTTCCGGTGCTAGAGATCTTCCATTTCCGGGTAACCTCCTGGAAGCCATCTTCCATCTCTACCTCCTCTATAGGTGGGTCTTCGCAGTTTTCTTTCTCGATCACAGTTGGGGCCACCGTGACCGGGGTCGTTTCCATCCCAGTTAGGCTTCCTAAGAGTGTATTCTCCTCTTGAATCCTCTTGATCGCCAAACAAAGTTCTTCCATGTCTTCGCCCTCCTTCTTCACTTGCTGATGCAGTTTATCATTTTCAGCTTGTTTCTTCTCATATTTTTTCTTCATTGATTTATAATTCTTCTCCGCGGGTTAGGGGGGTTCCTTCTTAAATTTCACGTAAGGGAGAACTGTACTCGACGAGATCTCGATGCGAATGTGTGAATTCTGAGGAACAGTAATATATATATTTTTTCATATTTTAAAGATAATTAATGTAAAAGATATTAATAAAAATGTCTAATAATTTACCCATACCCTCCTCATCTCCGAAAGTATAAGATTAAAATAGTTTCTAACGCATCATGTAATATATCAAATGAAAGGGCTCATTATGACGAAAACAAATATATTTTCTTCAAAATTTTTAAATAAATTATTTAAAAGATATTAACAAAAATTGATCTTATCTTATCTCCGAAACTATAAGCCGCAAAATTAAAAAAATAGAAATATAGGGCCTCACCCGAACTTTACTAGCAAAATAACGAGAAATCCCAAACATTAATTTTGGGGGCAAATTACAGAACGAAATAGAAAATATAAAATTAAATTTATCTCTAATGTATCTTCTAATATATCAAATCAAAAGGCTCATTATGACGAATGCAAATATTTTTTTTTCATATTTTTAAAATTAATATTTTAAAATATATTAACAAAAATATAAAAAAAAACCATTCCTGCCTTTATTCCCGAAATTATAATACCTAAAATTTTGAACAAAATGAGGCGTATATGACCTCACTTTACAAGAAAAATATGAAGAAATCCTATTATTAACTTTGGGGGGCAAATTATAGAATTAAACGGAAAATAAAAAAAAATAACCTTCTTAAACGCATCATGCAATACATCAAATTAAAGGGCTCATTATAAGGAATACAAATATATTTTACTGTTTACAAGATTTAACAAAAATATTTAAAAAATCCCATTTCCCCCTTTATTTCCGAAACCATAATACCTAAAATTTTGAAAATAGTTAGGGTACTGGGCCTCACTTGAACTTTATAAGAAAAAATAGTAAAAAAAAACAATATTAATTATAGAAATAAATGGAAAATATATATTTTTTCAAACGCATCATGTAATATGCCAAATAAAAGGGGCTTATTGCAAGAAATACAAATATATTTTCTCCATTTCTTAAAATTAAACATCGACTTATTCCCCCCTTTATCTCAGAAACTACATGATCTAAAATTTTGAAAAATATATTTTATTTGTATTTTTAAAATAATTTGTCTAAAATATTTAAAAATTTATTATTTAAAACTTGATCCATTTTCCCTTTATCTTTCAATCTACTGAGCCTAAAATTCAGATAGTAGATTATATAGGGCTTCACTGAAAATTTGTTAGCAAAATAAAACCCTAATGTTAACTTTGGGGGGCCATATTATAAAATTAAATAAATATTTTTATAAAAATCAAGCGAATCATATATCAGATAAAATAAAAAGCTTCTGTGTGAGAAATAAAAGTGTGTCTGTTTTATAAATTTAAAACGCTTAGTTTAAAATATATTAGGGTAAATATAAGAAAATGCACTAATGCACTCATTCCCAGCTTGTCTGAAACTGGAATATTAGAAAAATGTATACTTTGATTCGCCTGGAACCTTAATCTGCCTTCTTATGATAGCTTATAACCATTTTTAAGTTTTCTTGGGAATAACACCACAGTTGAACCAAAAAAGCTGTATATTGAAAGAAAATACCAAACGGTTCAAAGTCGACTCTAACTTAGTTTTCAATGGCTTTTTTGGTGTTTCTTTCAATATACACCTTTTTTGGTTCAATTGTGGTGTTATTCCCAAGAAAACTTAAAAATAATCAGGAACATGCCACAAATAACATTTAGAAGACAATAGCTTATAACGTTGAGATTAATAACGCTGAAGATCGATATTGTACGTTAAATACATTTTGCAGAATTGCCATTTAAATAATTTGTTGAAATATTTTGCAGAACGTATCGTATTAACCACAGTAGTTCGAAAGCGATATTCAAAATATATGTTGAAGGTTTATAAAATACCCTTCACTTCATATATCTTGGATTTTTGTCTTAGTGCGGTAAAATGTATTAATACTGCCTTTGAAATTTGTCTTAACGATGGGCCCTCCGATGTTTTGACAGTGGCGGATCCAGTTTGTGGAAAAAAGTACTTTAATTTATATCAGTAAACTGTATACTGGTAACCATTAACTTAATAAACCAGTGAAAACATAGACCAATCTGAGCAGCCAATAGTTATGTAAATAAAAACGTAATAAACTGTTGAGAACGAACATATAATGATACACAATTTACCATAATTTTTATCTCGTGCCCCCACCTTAAGATCCGCCCATGTGTCTTGACAGCTTTTGTCAGTACACCTAAAAATATTGCAAAATATTTTAAAAAATATTTTAAAATCTTTCAGAAGCATTTCATAAGATATTTTACTTCTAGATCGAAAAATATGTTGAATAAAAGAGAGGACAAGGGATCGCCCTGAATTTACCACGTTGTTCAAATTGATGTTAAAATTATCGGTGTTCTGCTGTTTGACAAAGAAGCCATAATATATTTTGTAATTTTTTGATGAACCTCAAACCTGTTAGAGCGTCCTCTATC
Source organism: Octodonta nipae (assembly GCA_034190945.1). Lineage (NCBI taxonomy): Eukaryota > Metazoa > Arthropoda > Insecta > Coleoptera > Chrysomelidae > Octodonta > Octodonta nipae. Next base: position 84,864,793 of record CM067217.1, on the reverse strand, counting down.
GGGCTCCGGGTAATATAATCAAAGGCCGTCTGAAGACCTAAGGTGACAAGATCGAGTCACTTAATGTCGGCTCTTGCCCTTTTTATGGTGCTCCCTAGTAAGGAATTATTAATTAATGTAACAGCCTGACAAAAAATTGAGCCAATTGCTATCTGTCTCTGTCAAGAAGAAGCACCCCGAAATAGCTAGTCACTCAGGCGTTTGGAGTTATTGTGGGCTTAATGTAACCTAAAGGTAAAGAACGGGACATTGAAGAGTATTTGGGAGAGCAAGGGTGGCAACTAACTCACAACTGAGAGTCCTAAAGAAAAAGGTACCAGTTGGGTCAGAATAAGACTTTGGATAAGATTCTAAGATTTTACTGAGTGAATTATGAGGACATCTGCGCAGCCAGTAAGAGCACAAAAACCCGGACCAAGGGTAGAATGCAGTAGTACAATGTGAACCATTTGAAAGAATTGCTTTTGATGTCGCCCGTAGATTCCTCGAGTCAAAGAGCGGTAACAAATACATTTTGGTACCCATAGATTATTTTATTAAATGGCTTGAAGTCATATCCAACCAAGAGATAACCACGGTGGCAACGGTGCTGCTCGAATACCTTGACATACTTTTTTATTTGCTACATTTTTTATATATTGTCTCTGCTTCATTTCAGTGAGTAGCTCTTCATATTACAATTTTCTGACTTCTTCCCGTTTTCTTCATTATTTCTAACAAGAGTTTTTTGAAAAACTCACTATTTATTTGCTTAATAACATAAATTTTTGTTTTGTTCGTCGTTTTATGTTTGACAAAAACAAAGTTTAGATTATGTTAGAATTAATTTAAAATATTAAAATGATCTCCTTCTAAATAGACGAAAAATCGCCAATAAATGACAGTTTTTAATATAATAGGATATAAGTTAGTTCTGCATTTTCAAATAAAAATAATGTTTTTTTTCATTTTGCACGAAATTTTGCATTTTAATATCTCTGTAACATCATTGTGGGGTAACATTAGAAAGCATTATGACAACAAAAATTACAAGATAATGTTGATGAACCTTTAACCATTACTGAAATCAAGGTTTGTACAAAAATCGACCTTATAGTTCAATAAAGATTCGGGATTAAATGCGATAATTTCAATTCTTGTTTTGCTATTTAATTTACTAGAATCAGTCATGTGATTATTTATGATATGATGAGATACTTAATATTGTACATATAATAGACCTAAACTGTAAACCCCTTTTTTTCCTCAGGACACTCATCCAGCAATAAGTGACATCCATTGGGCGTGCGCCTTAAGTCACTCCTTGGGTAAATCTGAACTATCCAATATGATACCATTATTAGTGAAAAACGTTCAGTGTGCAACCGTACTGTCAGATATTCTGCGTAGATGCAGCATGACGGCACCAGGTATATCTTGCCCCCATCCTCCGCCTTTGGACAACGGAAAACATCCTCCACATCCACATAGAAGCCGCAATTGCACCGGTGGAGGTATAAAACCTCTTTCATATGATCGACCTCCACTCAGACAGCTTCTAGAGGCAGCAGTAGCAGCATACATCAATACCACTCATTCGAGACTGACCCATATATCCCCTAGACATTATGGGGACTTCATTGACTTTCTCACGAAAGCTCGGGACACGTTTATATTAGCTCATGACGGGCATGCCCAATTCACACAACTCATTGAAAACATGAAGGTTGCCTATAAAGGAAAAAAAAAACTAATGTCACTGGTAAAAGAGAGGTTTGGCTGATATTCACTGAAAAAGTGGTATAAATAGCCACATTTATATTAACATAAGTACTGTTGTGGTATGATAATTTTGTGAATACTGCTAATGATATATATATATATATATATATATATATATATATATATATAGAATTTTGGAATTTCCAAAAAATAATGGGAAAGTAGCCAATTTTTTATTGTATAAAGGGCACTAAATAAAGTGTACTCTTTTATTATATTATGAAAGCTTTCGAAATTTATTGATTTCTTCTTCAGTCAATTTTCTGAAAGATTACACAAATTAATAATAGTAAAACTTAATCTAGATGGATAAACCAGACTTACAATATCGAGGTTAGAAAATTATTAAAACAGGTTCTCATTGCAAGTACTGTAGAATGCGTAATGCGCTTTAAACAAACATTACAAACATATATCAACAATTGAATAAAACATTATTGTAACTGGATCACACATCCATTGAGTACAATTTTTAAGATTAAAACCATCACATTTTAGAAAAGTTATGCACAAGCCATTTGTCATATTTAACCAGTGACATGGAACGGAAACAAAGTCGAGTCTCGGTGTTACAGGACACTAAGATTCTTAGGTCATGGGGTGTAAATACAAAGACATTGAAGGAATTTGTAAAGAGAGAGTGTCCAATGGAATACTGACTCGATGATATATAAACACATATACATATACACACACATGTACATATATACAAACATTTAAAACCCAAAAAACAGGGGGAGATATAGCTTGTAAAATTACAGTTAATGTTTATGATTCTTGTCCAACTCAAGTAAATTGCAATATATTGTTTTTAGGTTTTTTATGTCTGTTTTTTTATTGATACTATTGTTGTGTCGATGTATGCAAACCATCTCCAGAAACTGTCTTTTGAAGGTATTGGATTCACAAGCTAAACCCCTGGGTTGTCAAAGTCAGGTGAGTGGTTATTCTTCAAACAATGTTCAGCCAGAGCACAGCTACACTTGTTAAGGCGTATATCACTTTTATGTGTTGTTAATCTGCTTTTGAGGTTTCTTGATGTTTGGCCTATGTAACTAGACTGACAGTCTTTACAATCCACCTTGTATACTACATTGGTCTTTAAAAGTTTTGGTGTCCTATCTTTGACCTTGCTGAAAATGTGACCAACCGTTTTGAGAGGTTTGTGGGCAAACATGATGTTGCGTTCAGATTTAAAAACCTGTTGTATTCTGTGGGAGATAGTATTTATGTATGGAATTGAGACATAGTTCACCTGGATGCTGGTGACATTCGAACTATTAGATGTGGATGTAGGAGTTCTGGGTCGCCATCCGTCAATAATGGCCCTTTGTGAATTTTGAAAAATCAGTTTACTTAAGAGTTTGTGTGGGTAGGAATTGTCTAAGAGAAGTTGAAAAAGAGTTTTTTAAACTTTTGTACCTGAAATTTGGATGGCAAATGTTGCAAATTCTTCTCTTCATGCCATTGACTAGATTTATTTTCATTTTCAGAGGGTGTTGTGAATGGAAGTTAAGAAACCTACCTGAACATGTTGGTTTAATGTACCAGTCTAATTTCAGACTGTTGTCGACATCTCTAATGACCCTGGTATCTAAAAAAGGTACACTTAAAAACTGGTCTTCCTCTTCAATAGTAAAGTGTAAGAACTCATTGTAGTTATTGAAAATTTGTAACAGTTCAGTTTTGCCAGCAGTAGGAATGCTACAAATGATGTCATCAACATACTTCCTCAAGAAAGGAACCTTAAAGCTTAATTTCGACAGACAGTGTTGGACTAGGTCATCCATGATAAATTGTGAGATTATAGGTGATAGTTTTGATCGCATTGGAGAACCGAACACCTGTTTGTAGTATGTTCCATTGTACGAGAATACCGTCGAATCAAAAACGAATTTAATGAGTTTGAAAAAGTTCGATTTATTTATTTTTGTGTGGGATGAGATGGTATCCCAATGTGCTTCCAAACTGTTCAAAACTAAGTCCAACGAAATATTGGTGAACAATGATTCTACATCTAAACTTACAATGATATGGCCTGGAGGTAAGATAAAATTGTTATATAATTCAGCAAAGGTAGCTGAGTCCTCAATGTAGTATTGGTTATTTTTGTCATATGCTTTGTTTAGAATGTCTACTAACAGACTGGCAATTCCAGAGACAGGAGAGTTTATTGACGAAACAATGGGACGTAAGCATAGTGTAGGTTTGTGAATCTTTGGGAGGGCATAAAATTTGGCACATACCGAATTGTACACAGAATAGGTTTTGGCAATTCTTTCATCAATTTCTCCATTAATTTTTAATTCAGAGATCAATTTTGACGCTTTTTGTTGGATTGTTGATGTGGGATCTCTATTGATGATCTTATAATACCTTTCATCCCTCAATAGTTCACTGGAAAGAGAAGAGTAAGTATCTCTGTCGATAATGGTTGTAACATTGCCTTTGTCTGAATTCATGACTAGGAGATGTGGATTGTCCTTAAAGAAACGTCTAGTAACCTCAAATAAATTGTTCAAATGATTATATCTGGGTGAATTATGATTAAAATGATTGGTGAGAATGTTGGTTATTCGGGAAGCATAAATATCATGTGAACTTTTATTCTGTACAAACTGTAATGCCCATTCAATGTCTGCTAAAAATTTTGGAATAGAAATGTCTGAGGATGTGGGCGAGATGCAAAATTTAGGGCCCAAAGACAACAGGTTGATCACATCTTCAGGAATTAGAGTGTTAGATAGGTTCTTAAACCAACCCTCTTTAATGTTGATAAGGAAATGGTACTTTTGATTACTAAGATTGTTAAATTTTTTGATGTTAGCAGTTCTAATTTTGTAGAAGGTTCTATTGTAACTGACTGTGAGTCTTCTGGAAAATTCATCAACTACAAACTTAGGTAGCACAGCTCTAACTGATTGTTGTAATTCGTTGATAATAGTTACTAACCTGGAGATAGTTGCATTGACAATACTAATCTCAATATTTATTAATTTTCTGTTAACATTGATTAGACAGTTTTCAACCCATTTTCCCTGACCTCCATCTTGATACTGAATGTGCTGTGTGATGCGTTTAGTGTTGTTGTGGATATGTGCCGGTGTTATGTTTTTCCGTCTGCAGTTGAGGAGAAAAATTCTACGATTGCGCTGAGAAGCCAATTTGTTGTTCACTGTTGCCCATTTTTTCAGATTTTGTGTAACCTTAGGACCATACCGGACCGTGGTGTCATTGAAAAAACCCATACTTGTACTTACTACGTAGCAATTAACAGAATAAAAGTTCACATGATATTTATGCTTCCCGAATAACCAACATTCTCACCAATCATTTTAATCATAATTCACCCAGATATAATCATTTGAACAATTTATTTGAGGTTACTAGACGTTTCTTTAAGGACAATCCACATCTCCTAGTCATGAATTCAGACAAAGGCAATGTTACAACCATTATCGACAGAGATACGTACTCTTCTCTTTCCAGTGAACTATTGAGGGATGAAAGGTATTATAAGATCATCAATAGAGATCCCACATCAACAATCCAACAAAAAGCGTCAAAATTGATCTCTGAATTAAAAATTAATGGAGAAATTGATGAAAGAATTGCCAAAACCTATTCTGTGTACAATTCGGTATGTGCCAAATTTTATGCCCTCCCAAAGATTCACAAACCTACACTATGCTTACGTCCCATTGTTTCGTCAATAAACTCTCCTGTCTCTGGAATTGCCAGTCTGTTAGTAGACATTCTAAACAAAGCATATGACAAAAATAACCAATACTACATTGAGGACTCAGCTACCTTTGCTGAATTATATAACAATTTTATCTTACCTCCAGGCCATATCATTGTAAGTTTAGATGTAGAATCATTGTTCACCAATATTTCGTTGGACTTAGTTTTGAACAGTTTGGAAGCACATTGGGATACCATCTCATCCCACACAAAAATAAATAAATCGAACTTTTTCAAACTCATTAAATTCGTTTTTGATTCGACGGTATTCTCGTACAATGGAACATACTACAAACAGGTGTTCGGTTCTCCAATGGGATCAAAACTATCACCTATAATCTCACAATTTATCATGGATGACCTAGTCCAACACTGTCTGTCGAAATTAAGTTTTAAGGTTCCTTTCTTGAGGAAGTATGTTGATGACATCATTTGTAGCATTCCTACTGCTGGCAAAACTGAACTGTTACAAATTTTCAATAACTACAATGAGTTCTTACACTTTACTATTGAAGAGGAAGACCAGTTTTTAAGTGTACCTTTTTTAGATACCAGGGTCATTAGAGATGTCGACAACAGTCTGAAATTAGACTGGTACATTAAACCAACATGTTCAGGTAGGTTTCTTAACTTCCATTCACAACACCCTCTGAAAATGAAAATAAATCTAGTCAATGGCATGAAGAGAAGAATTTGCAACATTTGCCATCCAAATTTCAGGTACAAAAGTTTAAAAAACTCTTTTTCAACTTCTCTTAGACAATTCCTACCCACACAAACTCTTAAGTAAACTGATTTTTCAAAATTCACAAAGGGCCATTATTGACGGATGGCGACCCAGAACTCCTACATCCACATCTAATAGTTCGAATGTCACCAGCATCCAGGTGAACTATGTCTCAATTCCATACATAAATACTATCTCCCACAGAATACAACAGGTTTGCCCACAAACCTCTCAAAACGGTTGGTCACATTTTCAGCAAGGTCAAAGATAGGACACCAAAACTTTTAAAGACCAATGTAGTATACAAGGTGGATTGTAAAGACTGTCAGTCTAGTTACATAGGCCAAACATCAAGAAACCTCAAAAGCAGATTAACAACACATAAAAGTGATATACGCCTTAACAAGTGTAGCTGTGCTCTGGCTGAACATTGTTTGAAGAATAACCACTCACCTGACTTTGAAAACCCAGGGGTTTTAGCTTGTGAATCCAATACCTTCAAAAGACAGTTTCTGGAGATGGTTTGCATACATCGACACAACAATAGTATCAAAAAAAAAACCGACATAAAAAACCTAAAAACAATATATTGCAATTTACTTGAGTTGGACAAGAATCATAAACATTAACTGTAATTTTACAAGCTATATCTCCCTCTGTTTTTTGGGTTTTAAATGTTTGTATATATGTACATGTGTGTGTATATGTATATGTGTTTATATATCATCGAGTCAGTATTCCATTGGACACTCTCTCTCTACAAATTCCTTCAATGTCTTTGTATTTACACCCCATGACCTAAGAATCTTAGTGTCCTGTAACACCGAGACTCGACTTTGTTTCCGTTCCATGTCACTGGTTAAATATGACAAATGGCTTGTGCATAACTTTTCTAAAATGTGATGGTTTTAATCTTAAAAATTGTACTCAATGGATGTGTGTTCCAGTTACAATAATGTTTTATTCAATTGTTGATATATGTTTGTAATGTTTGTTTAACGCGCATTACGCATTCTACAGTACTTGCAATGAGAACCTGTTTTAATAATTTTCTAACCTCGATATTGTAAGTCTGGTTTATCCATCTAGATTAAGTTTTACTACTATTAATTTGTGTAATCTTTCAGAAAATTGACTGAAGAAGAAATCAATAAATTTCGAAAGCTTTCATAATATAATAAAAGAGTACACTTTATTTAGTGCCCTTTATACAATAAAAAATTGGCTACTTTCCCATTATTTTTTGGAAATTCCAAAATTCTATCCAGATTCTTAGCCGTTAATTGCTACGTAATATATATATATATATATATATATATATATATATATATATGAACCTGTATTTTGGATCCTATTCTGTCATTTAGTGCAGGACTGAAAAAAGACTGGAGATTACATAACGATTATCTATAATTGTACGATTTAATTTACTATTTTTTTCGCAGACTTGTAGCAATATGTATGTTGTCATATTTAGGTGTTTTATGCCATTCTCTCATCTAATATAAATTTTGCAATCAATACTGTTGATTCCTGGATTTAATTATTCACACGGGGTATCAAAAAATCTCGATACATCTGAATAATTTCCTAGGAAAATATTTTTCAAAAAGTGCAATAATTTTCAAGGAGGAATTCAAATGTGACCTTGAATTTCACCTTGGACTGCTTATGACACTCACAAACGAAAGTGCAGCAAAATTTACATACAAAACTTTTAGGGTCAGCTGAAGACCAATTAATCAAACATGATCAATGTCTTTGACGATTATCCTAGAGATCCCAAATGCATACCTCCCATGTACTCTTATCGCCCTACCCAAACCTTAAAATTGCCCTAGAGGTAATCTCGAATGTCAAGCTCAAGGTCAAACTTATTGAAAAATACTCTAAATGAGAGCAGTCCCATCAACTTAACCCAAACCTTGAAGGACCTGCAGTTGACCTTAAAGTTACATATTTGTGTGTAAACTTCCCGCTCCTTCGATTGCCTCTTTAAAAAAACAAAACTGACCTAGAAGGTCAAGCTTAAGATCAAATTAAAATTCACCATTGAATTTCTCGTTGGAAATCACTCCACAACTACCTTGACTTTTTTGAAAAATATTTTACCTAGAAAATTAATATGGTGTCCTAGAATATGTGGGATATCTTCCGGTTTCAGGTAGAACATTATTTAATATGAAACTCATCTGACAAAAAAAGTTGTTTTTCAATAAATATTTATTTTATTGATATCTAACAGTAGTGCCTGTTTAGTTGTAAGGTTCACGCTATTTTTGTTTGGCTTTATCGCAGCTTGTAAAAAATTGGCGTCATTGTGTTGAAGCTAGTTAAGTCCCTTGCTCACTAAAGAAACCAGGTGTTTAAATAAGAGTTTATTTTAAGGAGTACGATTAAATATCCATCTTATTGAAAAATTGTTACATTATACTAAGTATCTTCAAAGCTATTAAAACAAAATAGTGGTGTACTTTGGTTCCTACTATTTGGGATTTATTTATAATAAGCATAATTTTTATTAGTCTGAATCTGGTAGACAATGTCCCTCGTTCCTCGAAGTTTCCTTGGACCATCGTCTTGAAAAGGTTGCTCTCACAACGTTTCAATAGCTTCGAGGAACATAATTTTTATGATAAACTAACACTATCAAGACTGACATGATAAAGATTATGTAAACAGTCATTTCTAGAGATCAAAAATATAATTTCGAAAAACGGACAAATAAGTTACCCCATCTTTCTTTCTGACTGTTAATTTGAAAGCAATAGAGGATGACGTCATCAGCGAAAAAATTACATTGCTCAATGAACCTCAACTCGCATTTTTTTTCGTTTTTAGGTTATTCCTATTTCACATTTATACGTTTTGTAGTATACTATACACATTTATATGACAACTTACATTTTACGAATTATGAAAGTATTGTGTGCATGCATTTTCCAAATTTCCCAGATATTATCGTTCAAGGTTTATAACAGATAATTAATGCTACAGAACTCTGATATTTGATAACAACGGTTAAAATTTTAATAGACATTAAAAATAAATTGTAGTAGTCAGTTATTTTGAACAGTTGTTCTTATAAAAGGGTTTACATAAAGAATATATTTATTGAAAACTGACTAATTATTATAGCCTTTCATTATTTTGAAATAAAAGAATAGATAATCATAATGTATCTGACCCTATTACGTACTATTTTTTATTAAATACAGCTTGCTTTATATAGACTGATTTATTTTAATTATATGTATTTTTTGATATATTACCGAAAACCCGTTAAACAGAACGGAAGAATGTACAAGCGATATTCGATCTCATAATGTCGTTTTAATAATGTCAGTTCAGTATTATATTGTTAATAAGTACGATGATGAAAAAACAAAAACAAAACTCCAGTAAGTTTCTCATAAAGTAACCCTTCACCTTGCATTTATACATTTTTACCTCGTGAGCGTTTTGTTTGTTCATCGTGCCAGTTTTCTTTTAATTTATTATATTTTAAGTTTTTTTATGCCAAAGATTGTTAATCATGTGTAATTTATGTAAATATATAATTACCATATAGCTAGTATAGGGATGCTTATCATCCTTGGAAATGTAATACAAGTAAGAGATGGCGTTGTTATGAGCCGACCTCTCTGACAATTTTTGATATATTAATTTCTTCCTATTACTATGACTATGTAGATATCAATAAGTACAAAGTTTTAATATGTAATGGTATTTGATATACGCGAAACAGCAATTGACCAAAACGCTAGTAAATCAGCACATCGTCAGCTGTAATTCCAAGAAGCTACCTCTGAAGAGAAGAAAGTGGGTAATAATCAGTCTTAAAGAACTAACTTGTAAATTTCTCGTATAGATTTACCTCCAATCAATACCGGCCTTTAACAATAATTCATTTTAAAAATCTGTTAGCATTCTATTGACGATTCAGTCTTTGAGATAAAAGTATATTTTAACATATTATCAAAGACATTTTCCAATTATCTTTAAATTATGTATTTTAAAATTATATAAAAGTTAAAGAAATCTCAAAGACAGTTCGTCCATTTGTGGAATGCAAAAAGACTGTTTGATTTAAATAACTAATATTGGAGTTATATATAAAAATGTTGTAATGAGGAATCAAATCTGAAACATTTGTTAATTTCATAATCAAAGTACACAATAGTTTTATTTTTCTCCTAAATTGTCAACTGGATTTAAAAAAGGTATTTTCATGCTGTTTGGAGGTTAAAACTTGCGGTTAATTTAAAAGTATATATACATAAAGTACTTTATAATCAAACTGACAACATTAGCGATTCTGCAATATATTATGTCTAGCTAAGAACATAATCAAAATTTGTGTTTTTATGAAAAGTTCAAAGTTTCAGATCTACAAAATTGGGCAATATTAATATGTGGTATTAAACAGATTAAAGTTATCAGTTGTTTTATGTTGTTAAGTTTTCTCATTTATCTGTGATTTTTACAATTTTTTTTAATAAGCATTTTACATGAAAGACCAGTGCCACTGACTTTGTTTATAATATATTATTACTTTAAACAATTACAATACTATCCTTAGATTTTTGTATCAAACATTCCATTTTCAATTAATAAGTTTAAATTTTTTATTATTATTTCGTTACATTTTAGTGTATATTATTTATTAGATAAAGTGTACATATTGCCAAAAAATTATTAGTTTTTTTTGTTAATATTAATGAATTGAACGCGTTTGAGTATCTATGTGTAATCATAAATTATGATTATTTTTCTGAATAAATGAAAACATTTCTAATGCAAATAATCAACTTATTCATTTTGTACGCCTATCCTGTTTATTTAAAGAAAGCGATCTAAATTCATGACGAACGAAGTAGAAATAATATGTTGTGTTTAGTACCGATACATAGTAGCAACTTATCGAGACGTCGGGGCCTTTTCAGTCGGATAGAGAGAAATTAATTTTAAATACTAGGGCATAGATGTGTCACGTTCTTTACTATCTGCCAGTCCAACACACAATTTGAAAAAGAGTTCATTTTGAATTCATTTCAAAGACTTACTCAAGAAGTCATATATATGACGTCTTAAAGATGCCATTTTCAAGATTTGATTAAGAACTATTGACATTCGGAAATATGACGTCATGAAGATGTCATTTTTCTGACTACTGATCAGCTACTGATTTTACTGAAGAATGTAAATCAGCCTGCAGAAAACAATAGCTTATAATGTACTTGGTGTACAAATCCTTCATGTAACAAATATTCTTTGAAATGCTGCAAAAATAAAACCAAGCAAATTTACTGATTTCTACCGATTTTTCGAAGTGGTGTATACTGAAGAAGTAAAAATTAATCTGTCATCGGCCTTTCTAGATAAAGATTGGTGTTGACGGCTATGCTTGACCACCAAAAATAGCATCACACTTAAATATATCCAGTAAACATCCCCTTCAACTGCTGCAACGACATGCCAACCACCAGTCAACTTCCCAATATTAAACCCTTAAAACTACAAGAACTAGATGTATGAGACCTTAACATTGTCACTCATAAACTTAGCCAATACTCCGGGGTATTGGAAGAACCGATGAACAAACCATTCGTCGAGAAGCATACCTCCCTTGTTCAAAATTAGTGCAATCATGTTAACAGTAATTGTTGTTCTCCTACTCACCGGCACAGCAATCCTTAAAAAGTTGAGTAAGTGTACTAAGTTTAACCCTACTAACGAGCCAGCACCATTACCATGCACTACAAAAGATATACAACTTCAGGACTTCCGGCAAAGTTGATGATATAACATCAATTTTTTTAAATGGATAGGAGTTGTTATATAAGTTTATACTCTGAATTTAGCATGAACTTACATTGCAACAATAATTCATCGTTCCCAGCTGAGTCAACAATACATGCAGTACAGAGGCGGCGTAAGGCGTGGGCGACGAGAATAAAATAAAAAAAGATATAAATTAATTTTGTTGTGAAATATGTTTTTTTTAGTCTGGCAACATTGCTTATATTACGTAACTATCGTGAGTACATCCTTGCCGCCGCCGACCAGTAATGCGGGGAATCCCATGTTTTATTTGTTTACTTTCTTTACTAGGAAGCCAACTAATCAAATCAAAATATCACACGCACGCAACGCAGTCGCTAGACGCATTAGAATAGAAACGTAATTGTGTTATTCAATATTGTTCGTTTTTATGACTGTACGTACCTATTTTGATAAGAATAGTGTGTTCAATGTTTTAATAATATTTAGTGAATAAATAGATAGTGTGTAGGTATATTGATAGCTCAGGTAACCTGACCCAAAATTACAAAACAGTGACTTAATAAATGGTTTTTGTTTTCTTTGTGATGTGAAACACACCGGTACCTGTACTCGTCTATTTTACATAAGGTAAGAATAATTAATTGGTAATAAATAAATAATGCAGTAATTACTTTTATATAAAATTATATGCTTTATAATATCCTTTGAAGGAAACCAAAGCTTTAACGGTAAAAAACGTATCCACTTTTTAAGGTTTAAAAACTAGTAGGTAGTAAGAACTTTCTTAAATTAATTTATTTTTTTAACGCCATGATTGATTCTATAATAACCAGTATGGAATTAAAATCAACATTTTGAAGATTTCGGTTTTCTCTATGATTTAAGCAAGCCAAAAAATATACCAGAGGAGCAAATATTAAAACACTGTAACGATTTACATAACGTCCTGCGTGTGGGTGAGAGCAGTTACCTCCAACCTTTTGAATTATATGAAGAATTAAATACAATGATCCCAAATTTACCCAACTTCATTATAGATGTGAAACAGCTGCTGTCATATATAACAGAAAATAGCTTGAAAGAAATTTACCCAAATATATATATTGTCATCCGAATTTTATTAACAATTCCGGTAAGTACAGCCTCTGCTGCTGCTGTTTTTCAAAATTACAATTAATAAAAAATTATTTAAGAATGAGCCAGGAAAGACTTTCAGCTTTGGCTGTTTTATCAATTGAATCAGATATGGCATCTAGCCTGAATTACGATACAATAATTAAGGAATTTAGTAAAGTTAAAAGCAGGAAATTTCTGTTCCTTTAATAAAGAAATATACATATTTTTAAACATACACTTTAAGAAATATATACAAGGTGGAGATCACAATATGACTATAAATGCAAACATTGACTGCACTATTAAATATAAGTTCTTTATAGCTAAAAAATGTAGTTCAAATAAAAATATATTTTTTTTTCCAAAAAATTCAGCCATAATCAGACACAAAATTAAGAAACAACACGGTTTTAAGTGACGAACATTAATTTTTGGCGCAATATCCTCTTAAAAATAATCACTAAATGAATGTTAACATGATATTTTACCGATGCATAGATCATTGACCCCTATGGCATTACCTTATACAGCATGAAGAACATATTTAAAATGTTAAATTATGCCCTGACTGCTGTCCTGATTGGATAAATATCCCTGGCAGAGTCGTCGTCAGTACCATGGAGCCATGATTTTTAAAAAATGGTTTTGAATTGATTGTTTTTTTGGACTGAAAGCATCCTTTGAAAGCCGATATTTAATTTATTGGTATTGTCATCTCCACCTATATATTTACGATTTGTAATTTTTCATTAATAATCTAATTTGTATTTTTATGAATAAAAACTTGGCAGTGTTAATTGTTTTGTTTTTTTTATTATTATTTTATACAATCCGTCTTCAGGTCGCCACAGAACAGGGCCTCGCGAAATTTGTCTTGCCCACATCAAATTTAGGTCTTGCCCCGCCACTGATGCAGTATTATATTCCAATCCCAAGAACATCCGTGAGAATTGTCGTGTGTGAAATGCTGTTTCATCATTGTGAATGTTATAAATTGTAAAATGTAGTATGCTCATTATTCATTATTACTCAGAACTTTTGTTAGTTATTCTATAATATATGTTTCATTTTTATTTTAAAAGTTATAATTGTGTTTATTTAGATATATATTTTTTAAAAGTTAATTAATGGGCGCAGTCAATAGGGTTCGTGAACGTTGGCAGAACACGAGTATTATAACTGATAGGGTCGGATTCTAACCCTTAACAGAGCAAACGAACCTCGAAGAAGTCCCAACTGCGATAAAAAGTAGAACACGGATCGTTCAATGCTCCTGTTGATGTGAGTAATGGTCAATCGTTATTTGTTTTAGATTATTAATCATTGATTTAATATTTTGAATTTTAGATTTTTTAAATATTTCTTTCAATTCACTGAATTGAAATGAAACATTGATTTATTATTTGATTTCATTGATATTTTATTTGATTGTATTAATTACTTGATTTATTTGATTACTTTGCTTTTTATTTATTCTGTTGATTGAATTATTTGATGTATTGATTTTATTTACATTTTATTTTATTATTACTATTCTATCATCCAAATAACTTTCGTATTTCCCTATTTACAAATTTATTGATTATTGATTTTTATAACATTTATATTTTACCAATACTAATTTTCTATACTCTTTTATTATTTTTGATTTGAATCTTTTTCTCGTTCTCAAATTATTTTAAATAGAAATGGCACAAGCACCGAACAACACTGTTGTCGAGGAACGGAAAAATATAGGTTGTCGGAAATATTTTTAATAATCCCAGAATTTGAAGGCGACCAAATTTGTTTGACCACATTTATATATGCGTGTAATTGTGCAGATATATATCTACTGCCGAACAAAAATCTTGTTGGTAATCCACATTAAAAATAAATTAACGGGAAAATCGGGGCAGTTAATTAACTCTAAAAACCCCGCTTCGTATCTCGAAACTTGTTCATTAATTGGCGATCTCCAACAGTTGAAACAACTATCCAATGAGTCTCCGCTGACATTCAATAATAGATTTCTGGTTGTAAGTGCGAAAATGCACTAATGTATTCAAAAACCGTCTGGGTTAAGCAACGAGCAGAAAGTACCACACTCGGACTGTCGTTTAGGATATCAAAATACCCCTCAGCCTTTCAACCAAAATAGCACACCAAATTTCGTGGGGCGAATCAATCATCGAGTCCAAATCCAGTTAATAATATCAGCAATCATCAAAGTCAACAATTTCGACCCAGTAACTTTCAAAGACCTCCTTTCAAGTCGAACCACTTTCGACCGTCTGTAATACAGACAAACCCAAATTACCGTCCAGAAAGGACCCACCATGTTAACCACCATGTCAACTATCTCGAATATTCTGCAAATGACTATCATTATTATACTGATAATAACCAGCAGTATTTCGATGATAACAGGCAAAACTATGAAAGCCCTTGGTTCGAACAAATCTTGCCGAAACCCCTATTGAACTTTTCAGTCCTCATGAATACCAAGAGTTTCTATCGCTTCTGAGCCTAGATATTCCCCCCGATTCAACAACTACCCTTTCCGAAGTACAAACTCAAATACAGAATTTTAATTTGGAAGATTTCAAACCCGATCTGAACTTCTCAGAACAAACACTTCTTAAGTCCGCTACTGACAAACCTCTATTAACGATGCTTCTGGAAATTTCAAACTCCTAATTGATACCGAAGCTGGCATCTCGGTTTCCAAAGAAAACACTGTTAAAAACTTCTCACAACGATTCCCGGAAAGATTAAAATTCAAGGTATTACTCATGAGAAAATACCCGATCTCAAAATCTACACTTATTCCGTTCGCTCTAAGTAATCCACACAACGTTTTTATTTCCAATCCAGATATTGAATTTGATAGAATAGTATTACGAATGTATTGTTGATTTATTTTGGACTGTTAATTACTAAATTTAAAACTATTCCTGTACATAAAGTACCCCATCACGTTCACTCTAATACAAATATACAACCAACAGACACACCCAGTACTAACACACTATGAGAAGTTAAACATACTAAATGTAGACAATAAATATCCTCTGCCCAATATATCTGATCTCCTCGACCGACTTGGTAAGTGTCAATACTTTTAGACATTCGTCTCGCTTCCGGGTTTCACCAGTTGGAAATCCTTGTGGATGACATTTTCAAAACCGGTTTCTCTATTGACAAAGGACATTACGAATTCGTTCGTATGCCATTTGGTTATAAAAATGCCATATTCTAATTTTCAGAGAGTCATGCACAACATTCTTCTGGGTATCCAGAATGAAAGTACATGGATGACATCATCGTCTATCCACCAACCAACGGCTGGACAGATTTTGATGAAACTTGGTATGAAGATAGCTGTCACCCAGGATTAATATATATTAATTATATATAATATAGGACTACCAAAAAAATAGGGTAATGTTTTTAGTGTATCTAATAAACTACTAGTCCGCGACATAGTACCATCTCAATGACAGCAACTGTCAAATCGATTCGGTATACATCAACATCAAATTAAGGTTGACGTCTTTCTCCCTGACGTCGTCTAACCGTTCTTCGGCCATCATATCCATCCAATCAGAATCGAGATTTATCAGACAAGACGACTGATGCTATTCCACATTCCAATCTTCCCGTCTGCACCACGGTAGTCGTAGCACAAGATGGGGTAGATAATGTCATAATTTGAGTTGTCGAAAATCTCCGATTTTGG
This sequence comes from Octodonta nipae, assembly GCA_034190945.1. Taxonomy (NCBI): domain Eukaryota; kingdom Metazoa; phylum Arthropoda; class Insecta; order Coleoptera; family Chrysomelidae; genus Octodonta; species Octodonta nipae. The sequence continues at coordinate 84,847,937 of CM067217.1, read as the reverse complement.
GTATTCTCAGACCATGCTTGACAACATCTCATAACAGTAGTTGGATTTCTATTCGTGCGGTTAGCGATTTTTCGAAATGAAAAACCCACCTCCCGTAAACCAATAATCCGATCTCTTTCAAATTCACTGGCGAAAATCACAAAAACAGGCTAATACAGGAAGATTTCGAAATTTAGAAAATCCGGGGTTGGGTTTCTGCTCTTGGGACCAGGCGAAAAACGTACTTCTATTCAAGATAAAATTATGAAATTCGAGCAGTGCAATATGCACCACCTAAACTAACATCACCCTTAATTTGGTTGACCTACCCCCACTTTAGAGGGGGTCGGGGGGTAACTAAAAAAAATAAAAAATAAAAAAATAAAAAAATTGGATTTATTTAGAAACAGTCCAACTTACTTTTATTTCCACTACTTTAACACAATTTATATTCACAGAATTATTTACAATTTATCTTTATTATACTAATGGCATTCGAATACTGAATGAATGCTACCTCCAGCTGTCCGTATTTATATATTTATGTCGAAATTGTCTAGTAGGTCAACGAGACATCGGGAAATGTGTTCTCGAAACTTCGTCCCGAAATGTCCCAGAATCCTTTATGGCGTGGCGATACTAGTAGGACCCTCCATTTCGGAACGGGCCGTTCGGTGGAACTAACACCCTCCAATTCAGTCCATCCAACCCACTGGCTATCTTTGGGATCACCAACTTCATCAGGTTCTTCTCCATCATCACAGTCCTCAATTCTACCAGAGTCTTCCAAAGATCGCTGTATGTTGGCTTGTCGTGTGTTTTCGTTACGAAATATGAGACGTCTCTGGTAATCACTGGTTGTTTATCGTCGCGATAAAAGGACCTTCCTTACCACTGGATCTTGCTGCCTTAGCTTCTGGAACTGGCTGTACTTTTTGGCAAACACCTTGGCTATTCCTCTGGACATCCGGAGATCTCGAGCCACACAATGAGCCAGGGCATATTCTATGGGCACCTCAAACAGGTCTCGGAGTTCCTCTCTGGTTACGTTGTGCTGCACTTTCTACCCATTAGAGTACATGTGCCATGAACTGTTCGAATGTCATCTCGTCATCGGGTGGTTGGATGCTGCGGACTTGGGCTAGGTCAACTTCGCCGTCATGACTTGCGGCATAATGGCCTAACCTGTTGAAATGTACCACCTTTGGTTTTCCTCGAGGTAGCTTCCTTATTCTGTAGACAGCATCGTCCACGACGACGTTGCGGGTTATACAACCAAACAAGATCATCAACTTGGAACTCCCCGCCTTCGGCTTTGATGTTGTATGCTTCCTTCATACGGGCACTGGCATTCTCGATATTTAACCGGACTCGTTGGTGGATGTCGTTCATCTTCTGCCGTAACTGGCTGACATAGTCTTCACCTGCGGTCTCTTCTCCTGGGGGACATTCAAACTTCAAATCGCATGGTAGTCGTAATTATCGTCCCATAATAACACTTACCGGGGTCTGGCCCATGAACTCGTGCACAGACGAACGATATGCTATTAGAAACAAGTGATGATACTGGTCCCAGTCTCTTTGGTGGTCAGAGACTACCTTTGACAAATGGCGGTTAATAGTCATGTTCATCCGTTCTACCATCCCATCGGATTGAGGGTGTAAATGCTGTTGTCTGTGTTTTATTGATCTTCAAGAGCTTGCAGACGTCTTGGAAAAGAGTAGACTCGAAATTTCTACCTTGGTCTGAGTGCAACTCCAAGGGAACACCAAAACGGCAAATCCATTCCTTGACAAGGATATCAGCAACGGTCAAGGCTTCTTGATTCGGTAAGGCATAAACGACTGCCCATTTACTGAAATAGTCTATCACCACCACAATGTACCTACTTATTTTCGGAGTCCAATTCAGGAAATGGGCCGGCAACATCAATGGCTACTTTTTCGAATGGACTGCCTACATTATATTGCTTCAATCCTTGAACTGCTTGGTAGTTCACCCAATAGAAGCGTTCTCTTAACTTGCCCAGGGTTTTCGTTACTCCCAGATGTCCTCCAGTTGTACCATCATGTAGTTCTCGCAAAACCTCTTGTCTCCTATTTATTGGAACTAAAATCTGTTTCTGTACTTGTCCTCTTCTGGAGCTTCCAGGACGCGCTTCAAAAGTACATTTTCCAGGATGAGGGAGTTGCACTGAGCCCAGTATGATTTTATGGTTGGTAAGTATCGGGAAATCTCCTGTCACGTAGGTTTGCGGTCCTCTTTCTTCCACCGGATAACCTCTTTTAGCTCTGGATCTAATTTTTGGTCTTTCTGGATCTCCTCAAGTTGCCAATGGTCATCGACGGCGGTAGTTCTACAAAGAACAGCTCCTTTTTCTTCAGCTCACTGACAATGTTTACAATCATCAGGGCATGGTCTCCTCGATAAGGCATCAGCGTTCTTATGGCTTGTTCCAGCGCGATGTTCAGTCTCCAAGTCGAATTCTTGCAACCGCTCAATCCACCTGGCCATTTGCCCTTCGGGGTTTTTAAACTGCAGGAGCCACTTCAGTGCTGCGTGATCAGTTCTCAGGAGGAATCTTTTAACATAGAGGTACTTGTAGAAATGTTCTACCCCCTTTGGCCAAGAGTTCTCTGCGAATAACGCAGTAATTCTGTTCAGGCTTGCCCAAGGTCTTGCTGAAATATCCGATGACTCTCTTCTGGCCCTCTTGGATCTGCGAAAGCACAGCACCAATTCCTACATTGCTTGCGTCGGTATCCAATACAAAGTTTCCATCTGGCAAAGGATAACTTAAAATGGGGGTACTAGTCTATGCTCTTTTCAGTGTCTCGAATGATCGTTGGCATTCCTCGTCCCACTGGTACTGCACCTTCCCCTCTGTGAGTCTAGTAAGTGGCTTGGCGATGTTGGCAAATCCGGCTACGTACCGACGATAGTACGTGCATAACCCCAGGAAACTTCTTAACTGTGGATATCTTTAGGTATCGGCCACTCCTGGACAGCTTTGATTTTCTGTTTATTAACGGCTGCTCCCTCTGCGGAAACCACATGTCCAAGATATTGCACCTCTTCTTGGAACAGTTGACACTTATTCGGGCTTAACTTTAGTCCGGAACTTCGAAGTCGCCGAAACACCTCCTCCAGGTTCTTGACGTGGTCTTCAAATGATCTTCCAACCACGATAATGTCGTCAAGATACACCAGGCATGTTTTCCATGAATGTCCTTTTAACAATGTTCCATCAATCTTTCAAAAGTTGCTGGAGCATTACACAATCCAAACGGCATTACCGTGAATTGGTAAAGTCCTGAACCGATGGTAAAAGCAGTCTTTTCCCGGTCTTCCTTAGCTAGTTCCACCTGCTAATAACCGCTCTTCTAACCCAGGGTGGAAAACATCTTCGATCCAGCCAATGTATCTAGCTATCTTTCTTCGTTGCGTGATTTAGTTGCCGATAGTCCACGCAAAATCGTGTCGAAAAGTCTTTCTTTTTAACCAGGACCACTGGAGACGCCCAAGGGCTATTGGATGGTTCAATAACATCTTCTTCCTCCATTTCGTGGACTATCCTATCGGCTTCTTCTCTTTTGGCTAGTCTTCTCGCTGACTGTCGAATTGGCTGAGCGTCCCCGGTATTAATTTTATGTTTCACCAGATCAGTTCGTCCTCTTTTTCCGTTCCCTACATCGAAGATATCCCGGTAGTTTCTAACGATGACCTTCAATTTTGCTTGCTGGTTTGGTTTTAAATTCTTGGAAGAATCTGTTATGAGTGTTTCCAGCTCTTCAGATAGTTTACCTGGTGGTATTACTGTATGTTGTGTGCTCCTGACTACAGAGGAAACTGTTCAACAGTGCCCCAAAATTGTTCCTTTCTTTAACACAACCGAGTAACGATTCAGGTTCATCACTCTTACTGGCACAATCTCCTTGGCATGAAACAGAGTCTACCCAAGGCGATTCCTCTGCCTAAATTTCCATCGTTAAGTTCGGGATCAAACATCATCACTGTTCTAGTTTTAGCTTTCCCATCTAGACCAGCATCTACAATCAGTTCTGCTCTTTCCGGGACATTTATATCCTCTGCTAAGATTGCTTGAAGCATTATGTGCCCTTTCCCATAGAGCACCACTTCTTCGTCATTCACTCGCAAAATTCCATGATGACTTGGTCTTCGATGTCCGCCACTAATGCCCGATGTTGGAATGCTGTTTTTCCCAAGACCATTTCAACCTCTATTTCACCATGAATTTTCGCTGCTTCTCCTGTCGCTGTTCGCAGTTGCCATTTTGTTGGTTTTATCATGGTCTCATCTAAAATAATGTTGGGCCTTATTACTGTTTTCGTTGCATCTGTATCCAGCAGCATTGCACATTGCTTCTTATTAATAAGGCCATCTACAAAGACACTGTTAACGTAGTTAACATATGCGTTGATGGTCCCTTTACATTGGCCTCCTTTAGTTATCCGACTAGGAAGTCGGTACTCCGTTGCTCTCCTTGTAACGACTTTGGATATGTCCAACCTTACAACACTTCCGACATCTCATTAGTCTTTGTTTTGTAAGACTTCTATCTTTCTTACGGAGGCTTCATCATTTCCGCCATTTTCTGATTCTCCGTCAATGATTCGGACTCTGGCTTGACCTCTGCAGGTATTGCATCCACTAATTGAGTTGGTCGAGCTAGTGTTAAAGTTTGTCTGGCTTCGTTGCCCCGCAGTCCATCCAAAAACGCTTGTACTGCTAGCTAACCTTTCTATCACATTTTCCGGTGTGGCTGGGCAATATCAGCTTTAAACTCTTGTAGGGATTCATTTGATTTCTGGTGGCGATATTTAAATTGGGAGAGGTAGACGTGCTCCAAATCCATACCTCAGTTCTAAATGTTTGACCAGTTGTTCGTAGTATTCTTCCTCCGAGGTATTCAACGTTTGCAAAATATCTGTAGTATCGCCTTTTAAGGCAAGGGTTAAGACTATTGCCTTTTCTTCTGTCGATCATCCGTTTAGCTTTGCGGCAGCCTCTAATTGGCGACGATAATTAGTCCATGATGATTTTCCATCAAATTGTGGAGGTTTCATTTTGTGTCTTGTTCACTCGAGGCCAATTTTCGAATCCACTACTTCCGGACTGTTGCTGCTTTTGGTCCTTGCTGGAGTTTCTCCCCTTTGCATTGTGACTACCTGTTCTTTTATCTTACTGATCTCAACTTCCATCATCTGTTTTAGCTCTTCTATCCGAGCTTCATTCTCGTCTATTTTCTCTTCCAGCATTTCTAAATTTTTTTATACCATGTATTTCAAATTTTCTTCTAGGGATTTAGAATTTTCCAGTAATTGGGACTCTAAGGATTCTCTTAAGGTTTTAGAATTCTCTAGGGTTTTCGAGTTTCATTGTAATGTTTGTAGCTTATCTTCTTTCTTTCTAGCAATTTATCTTCTAGGGTTTTAGAATTTTCTACCAATTTGTCCTCTAGTGTGTAGCATAGTCATGTCACCATTACCAGAAACTTCAAACAAATAAGTATCAGGATCGTTACCTTCATTTATTAGGGCATCTCGTGGCCGTTGTATTAATTCACTTTTCTTCCCACTAAGTTCTAAATCCCTTTCCGCAAGTTCTTTGTTTAAGTCCGTCACTTTCAATTGGTCCAAATTCACTGTTTTAAACATTGTCAGTCTATTTATTTTTCACTTCTAAAGTTCCACAAATGCACCTACACCTGACATCACTATAATGTTTTTATTTTCACACTTAAGTTCAGTTCAGTTGTTGAATTTATTTAGAAACACAGTCCAACTCACTATAATTTATTTCCACTACTTTAACACAATTTATGTTCACAGAACTATTTACAATTTATCTTTACTATACTGACGGCATTCGAATATTGAAAGAATGCTACCGCCAGCTGTTCGTATTTATATATTTCTCTCTGAATTCTCTAGTAGGTCAAGGAGCAATCGGGAAATGTGTTTTCGAAGCTTCGATAAAATTCGACGAATTCCTATTAACGCTAGCCGTAGGCCTCGGGTCGATAGCCAAACAAATCGGATTCCCAGAAATATCGGACGAACGCCAATCGCATCAGATATCGGATGAATGCCGATTGCACCAGATATTGGTTGTATTATGTACCAACATGTATTCTGGCGTATTTTCATGCGAATCTCTATTGAATTTTTTTGCAAATACTATTGGCATTTAATAGCATAGTGTTCCAATGACAATTTTATCCTCTCACCCTTAGTATCGAGGGAGTAATTGCATAATAACCAAAGTTATCAAGTTAGGTAAAATCGATGTATATTTTTTAAGTAATTTTTCTAATCAAGATTTTTTGTCTACTATTATTCTTTATAATTCAATTTTCTTAATAATGTACAATTTTTAAAAGTAATATATTTGAGAATGTCTGATTTTGACACCTCATTGTATAAAAAATATACCTAAACTACTATGGCAAGTAACTGCAAAAGTTGGCACTAATAATGAAGTTTAGTAAATGGGATTGTTATAAAATTTATTCCCCTCCACTGGAGAAAACATTGGTCGGTCCGACAAAACCAAACATCAATCCTTGAGAATAAAAAAGAGAACGGCACTGACTCGAACTTTCTACGAGACAACAAAAAGTATTGAATTGGAATGCTGGGCGAAAATGCGAGAAAAATTTATATAGTACTATATAAACATTGCACCGTTCAAGCAGTTTAGTCCGCTTAGATAGTCGCCTTATTATTTTTTACGTAAACTGTATTCAGAATCAGCTGTTGTAAATATTAGCGTTTTATGTTTAAATAAAGTGAAGTGAATATGAGTTTTAAAAGTTTTAATTTGGACCCATGAAGTTTATTGCAATTTGGTGTTAGAAGTGCAGGATTAAGTGAAGTTAAAATCATAAATTGATTTATGACGACAACTCGCAGTATGGAAAAAATGGACGAGACTACCAAAAAAACAGTTTACGGAGGAGGGACTCGACTAAAAATAACTCAATTCCTGGAAAAACGTGACAAGAAGGAGAAACAACATCAAGAAGACATCCAACAAAGGTTAGTGAAATCTTTTGATAATAAATGTAAAATTGAATTAGAGAACCTTGTAACTAATATAGATGAAAAGCAACAAAATCTTGTTTCTACGATGAAAAGTGAACAACAAACTCTTGTTTTCACGATGAAAAATGAACAATAAATTTAATTGAGGGGTTATTTAAGAAATTTGAAGAAAAACAAGAACAAGTTGAATTAACTAGAAAAAACGAATCTCAAATATTAGAGGAAAAAGGACAAGTGCAATTTGAACAATTAATGCAAATAGTATCGCAAGTTAATGAAACAATTAATGAAAGAATGCAAATAGTGGAATCATACATAAAATGTGGAGACTCTTGAAATCAAAGTAGATGACATCGATTCCATCCAGAGCCAGTTGTAATTTGAAATCACTTCAATTCAAAACACAGTTCAAGATAAAATCAGTGCTATCCAAAACAAAGTAGACACAGGAATTAAAAAAATACAACAGGACTTACAGCGAGGAAAATACCTAGAACACCATGAGTACCAAAGGTTCCGTTCGCAAACCACCCACATTTGATGGCAGTAAGATGTCCGGCATTAGAGCTCCTCCAAAGCCTTCCAGTCGATGAACAACGTAATTTCGACAAGATTATCGCCATCTTAGACAAAAGATACGACAGTCAATCCTTGAGGCAGGCATACCAAGTGCATCTTAATGGACAAAACACAAAAATCCGGCGAGAGTCTGCAAGAACTTGAGGCAGAGATTAGACGATTAGTACACCTGTCCTACCCACACCTGCCAGAGGAAACTAAAGATCAATTCGCCACACAGATTTTTATAAATGGCATCAGAGACATTGAAGTGCAAAGGAATCTAAGGCTTAGTGGCATCAAGAAGAGTAGCGAAGCTTTGCTCCGGGCTTTGGAAGTAGAGGCCGTCATGAACATCTCCAAGCCGAGCGTACGAGCAGTTTTCTTCAACCCGGAAAAGTCACAGTCACCATTTCAAGCGTTGCTAGTTGGTATGAACAAACTACTGAAATAGTCACAGAGAACTGAGACTAGAAGAGCATGTTACCGTTGTGGACGGGCAGGGCACTTTCAACGTGACTCCAGAGTGAGGCTATCTGAACGATCACCGACCAGGAGTAACCAACAAAACAGCCACATGTCCAGGGACCGTCAGCCAGTCAGCATAAGGGGACGACTAACCCTCCGCCAGCCCCCAAAATATTATCCATCCGGGGATTTTGCCGAAATAGCAGCAGCCTAGTCATCAGGGGTATCATCAGTGGCCGCGCAATCACCATTACCTTTGATACCGGCGCCGCTGTGTCCATTGCCAAGTCCAGGGTTTTGAGGTCATGGACCTAATTAGCCAGCATGGATTTATGTTCGACCGCAGGTTTGATGTTCTTCAGTTCCTAAATGAGGAATTTGTATTTGGGAGCTGCGTTGGAATGTTGTAGCCCGTACACTCAACTCATGACTACTTAGTTGGACGGGCTATAGTTAAAACCGGACGAGATATACCAATTAGAATCCTGAATTTGTCCAATAACGACATCAGAATTGCCAATGGTCACGAGATAGCTTCTTTCGAGCCAGTAGAGACCATCATCAATTGCGAAAAATTGTACCAGACATCGGTGAAGGAGACAGGGCCCAGTTAAGAGTTTCTACAACAGTTTGCTGACTATTTAACACACCTGACACCAGAGGAACAGAAGAAAGTCAAGCAATTTATCGCAAATCACTGGAAAAAAATTAACTGTCAAGATGGAACCACCGTTCGTACCAACATCATCCAACACCGAATAGATACCGGGAAAGCTCAACCCATCAGAATACCACCTAAGCAACTACCGTTGAGGCAACAACAGGCAGTCGAGGAATAACAACGAGTCCATGTTACAAAATGGAGTTATTGAGCCATCCATCAGCCCATGGTCTGCTCCCATTGTGCTAGTTAAAAAAAAAGGGTGGAACCACCCAATTTTGCGTGGATTACAGAAAGCTGAATGACGTCACGAAGAAAGACAGCTATCCACTACCCCGAATAACTCTGAAACTCTGACTACACTAGCAGGCTTCCATTGGTTCTCCACACTAGACTTAAAGAGTGGATATTGGCAGATTGGTCTACACGAAAACGACAGAGAGAAGACAGCGTTCTCCACCAGTAAAGGGCTGTTTCAATTTACGGTCATGCCCTTTGGGTTATGCAATGCTCCCGCTACATTTGAGAGGCTAATGGAGTATGTATTGAGCGGGTTGACATGGAGAACGTGCTTAGTATACCTCGAGGACATTCTGGTCATGGGTCATACGTTCGACGACCGCCTGATGAACCTAGGCGAAGTATTTTCCAGAATTAAGAACGCCAACCTGAGACTCAACCCGAAGAAGTGCTCCATGTTTCAAAAAGAAGTAGAGTTTTTGGACCACGTCGTTTCTGAGTCAGGAATCCGCACAAACGAAGACAAGATAGAAGCCATTCGTGATTGGCCAGTCTCTGTTCATAGTACAGGCGATTTGTTGAGGGATTTGCCACCATTGCTGCACCCCTACATCGGCAAACCTCCGAAAAAAGACCTTCCAAGATGTTGAAGAGAAGGTGATCGAATATTACAGTCACAGATTCTCGACACCAGAAAGGAATTACTGTGTCGTTAAAAAAGAACTCCTCGCAATATAATCAGGACTCAAAACCAGAAAGAAATTATTGTGTCACCAGAAAAGAACTTCTTGCAATAATAAGGGCTGTCGACCATTTTCACAAATACCTCTATGGTCGTCACTTCCTAATCCGAACAGATCATGCCGCCCTCAAATGGCTGCTGGACATGAAGACACCTGAACGACAACTGGCCAGGTGGATGGAGAAATTACAGCAATATTTTAGAGTAGAATGCCGAAGACGGAACAGCGAGAGGGTATCTCCATCCGACAGATCCTAGTGCAGGCCAATGAAGACTGAATAACGGAACAGTGCATCCAGGACCAAATGTCTGATCCAGACATTGAATCAATCCGTCACTTAAAAAGAGAGGGGCACCCAAGGCAACGATGAGACGAGGTAGCTAAATAGTCGGGCGTACTGAAATCGTTGTGGATCCAATAGGACTCTCTAAGAGTAGAGAATGGAATGCTGAAGCGAATTTGGGAGAGCCCTGACGGCCGAGAAACCAAGTCCCAACTGGTAGTCCCAAAGAAAAAGGTACCAGCCATCCTGACCGAAGTACATGATGCGATTACCGGAGGTCATCGCCAACAGTATTACTGGGTCAATTACTTCGAAGACGAAGCTTGGTGCCGGAAATGTGACACCTGTGCAGCCAGTAAGGGCCCGAAGACCCGGATCAAAGTCAGAATGCAGCAGTACAATGTGGGCGTCCCGTTTGAAAAAAATTGCCATCGCTGTCCCCTGTCCATTTCCCGAGTTCAAGGGGGGAACAAATACATTTTGGTCGCAATGGATTATTTCAGCAAATGGCCTGAGGCATATGCGATACCCAATCAGGAGACAACACTATTCAGTAGGTTTGGCGTCCCGTTGGAACTACATTCAGACCAAGGGCGAAACTTCGAATCGAATGTATTCCAGAAGGTCGGTACGATATTGGGAGTCAGGAAGACGCGAACAACACCATTGCATCCACTGTCAGAAGGAATGGTGGAAAGATTTAACAGGACTTTGGAACAACACCTATCCAAGGTCGTCAGCAATAACCAGCGTGATTGGGATGAGCATATTCCCCTATTCCTGTTGGCCTCTCACTCAGCCGTACATAACAGTACATGTCTGACTCCAGTCAGGGTACTATTCGGAAAAGGTTTGAGATTACCCTGCAATCTGGTCTTTGGCTCCTCCGAAGAACCGTCCCAAGAGATCAAGGATTATGCCTATCAACTCCGACATAACATGCTGGCAATACACGAACTAGCCTGAACGCAGATGTTGGCACCAGCGACCGGAGTACCAAGAGAGAAACAAGGTCGGGCTGTACAACCCCTAGAGGAGTAAGGGTAAATCTCTAAAGCTGGGATGGTCCATACGAGGTGGTCAAGAGAATCAATGACGACGTATACCGTATCGGGTGGTTCATTTGGATCGACTCGCTGCCTATCATGGAGAGAATGTTCCTGATTGGGACGATCAGAATTGGTCGGTCCGACGAAAACAAAACATTAATCCTTGGGAATAAAAAAGACAACGGCACTGACTGGAACTTTCTACAGGACAACAAAAAGTATTGAATTGGAACGCTGGGCTAACACTAAAAATACCCTCGAGAACAGCAGTAGAAAATGGGACAAAAATTTATGTGACTATATAAAAATTGGACCGTATAAGCAGTTTAGTCCGCTTAGATAGTCTCGTTATTATTTATGACGTAAATTGAATTCAGAATCAGCTGTTGTAAATATTAGAGTTTTATGTTAAGTAAAGTTCTAGAAAGTGAAGTGAATATCAGTTTTAACAGTTTTAATTTGAATACACGAAGTTTATTACAGTATAATAAATACTTCTTCCATATTGACACCAAATACAATAGATTTCATAGGTTCAATTTCACAAATATTCACACTTTAAACGTTTTTATTTTTATCAAAATAAACTTATTCACAAAACACAGTGACTAATAAGCTGATGTGCTACACGCTGCTTCCAATTCAAACTGCCTCGCCCCTAGCGGGGGTATAGGACAAAGGTGTTTTCTGGTTTTTTATCAAATTAGACTTAACTAAAAAACTGATATAAATAAAAAAATCATTCACCATTTTGACATATTTAGCACCTGCTAGCTCTCTTTGATGGGAGTCTCGGCGAAATTAAGGCACTCAAAAAATTTTAGCCTGTTATTAATCAAAAAAATAGGCGTGTACTCCCAGTCTATAGCATCCCGAATAACATCATAATAAGATCGTAGTTGTGAATATTTAAGGATAATTTCCGACTTCAGGCTACGCTGGGCTGAACATATAGAGTACTTAATCAGGCGAACCAAATACTTAGTCTTCTTATTTTATAAATTTTCTAGTATTATGGCAACATATACACTAAGAACGAATTTCTGTGCTCAATTCCATAGCGTGATTTGCTATGGTATGATTGGGAAGAGCCTTTCCCACAATCTAGACTTATTGCAAAGAGAACAAAATAAAATATTGAAAATTGTAAATAAAATATAATGTTTGACAAGGCAACCAATGCAATTTAGTCTAGCAATTTGATTTTGACTCCTTAACTTATCATTGTGAAATATTGAAAACTAAATATACTCACTGACAAAGAAATCGCAACACCCAGAAGGAGATGTTTAAACAAAATACCAATGAGTTTAAATTTTTGTTATTAAGTTGGTTAATAATGTACGTGCTTGCCCTTGCGTTTTTTTAGGCACTCTCCAACACGTCTTGGCATTGATTCAATGAGGTGGTCTATTTCTTCTTGAGGAATACGATCCCAAGCTACCTGTATTTCATGTCTTAGAATTTCCAAAGTCCGTTGGGACAGAAGTAAGTTTCCTTCTATCCATCATATCCCAAACATGTTCTATGGGCGAAAGATCGGGGGATGTTGCCTTGAAAAAATACTAAGGGTGACCTACTTCCAAGTACAATAGCACCGCATACCATAACGCATACTGGTTGACGTCTTTCTCCTCGACGTCGTCTAACCCTTCTTAGGCCATCATTTCCACCCAAGTTGAATCGAGATTCATCAGAGAATACGACCCGATGCCATTCCAGTGTTGTCGTTCTCTGCACCACTGTAGTCATTGCCGTCGATGCTCAGCGGTCAGAGGTAGCACAAGATGGGGTCGGTAATGCTGCACTCCAAAAGACCTTATATACGGCGGTAAACAAGTTCGCCTTGTTCTCCTAACCACTCATCAGCTAAATTTCGAGTTAGAAAACCGGTCTTTAAAGGTCCTAAGTCTTAGACGTCATCTTGAACTTCGTTTGTACCCCTTCGACGTTCGGTGCCTACTCTTTTCCGATTTTGGGTATTATCAAACCAGGCTTGACAACATCTCATAAGAGTAGTTGGATTTCTGTTCGTGCGTTTAGCGATTTCTCTAAATGAAAAACTCGCTTCCCGTAAGCCAATAATTCGACCTGTTTCAAATTCACTTAGCTGGCGGTATATTAGGCGTGCACATATTCTAGGGATTTATGTCCTTAAACTCCCATTAAGGGATTATAGGTTGTTGAAATTAAAAGGAGTTCAGTTGAGTTAAACAAAAATTAAAAAAGATATCATTGATACAAAACAGCAAAGGCAAGATGTGAACTAACGCGACAATGTTGTACGGAGTCGCACAAAGCCGGAGACAATTCAGAAGTAGTCGTTGCTTGTCTGACGGTTGAGTTCGAAATTCAAGATCTTTCAGGTAGATTTTCCCCAGAATATAGAAAAATGAGCGTTTCTTGTTAGAGGGAAATGTACAAGTGAAATTACCGAATATTAATAAGAAGGGATTACTGCGAGGGTGTCTATGGTCGCACTAATCGGGAATAACTCAAGCAGCGTTTGGGTACTAAGAGATTTTAATCAACTTTTGCTGGGTACAAAGAACAGCTGAAAAAGATAATAATTAGTGTTCGATAGTCACCTTCAAGAAGGGTTTGGAATTATAGCTTTTTTAAGGGTTATGCTTAAAGCACAGACTGATATATCCTGTAACAAAGTTGAAGTAATTGGATAAATTGCATAAATCTAGTTTTTCGGACAGCATTTAGGCACTTTGAAAATGCAATATTTTCCCATGAATGTTCGCATTACAAATCTGAAGAAATTCTTTTACTACTTAACATACACCACCGGCCTGAACAACTCGTTCAATAAGAGAGAAACAATAAAGCAATAGATGACCGTTTACAAAAAATTGCAAATTGTTACAATATGGGAGCATGATAAAACATTAATACATTAGTCTAGCCTACAAGTTCAGAATGGTGTTAATTCAACATACTATGACTAAAATTATGTGGATTGGGTCATTCGATCCAGAATGATGTCTAGATAATTCAAAATCCAAAAGTTATAAACAATTAAAGATCCTAAAAAATAGTTTTTGGTTTTTCACTTATAGTTCGTAAACTTTTAATATTTTTGAATTTTGAAAAAAAAGATCATGAAAGAGGAGGAAATTTATAATTTTAATTTAAGGCTGAAAATAGCCCTCCTCGCGCCATTGTTAGGTTGCGCGCAAGGCCTCGAAAGAGAGTACGTCAATTACTTTTTTTTGAGGTACTTGAAAAATAAAAAATCATGGTATAATAAAAACACTTTAAAAAATTGTGCCCCGTTGAAATTTTTAATTCAAGTATTTTTTTCAATAAATTAGATGATTGTTATTTAACAAAATTTTCTCTAACTTCCTTTATCGGTCTTAACCAAAATTTTTTTAAAATAATTGTAAAAAATTTTTGCTTCATGGAAGCCCTTTATACATACAAAACAAGATTTTAATACTTTTTTTATAATATATTTTTTTAAGTTAACAAAAAAACATAGAACCCAATAATGTTGTACATTTTTTGTATTTATTACTATACTATCGTTGTTATGTCAATTAAAGACAACTAAAAAAGGTAATTTTTTACTCCATTTGTTTATAAATTGTTTATACGGCAATAAACATTTAGGTCATTTTTGTAGACAATTAAACGATCTTTCAAATGCTCACGTTCATATATTTTTACCTATTGTTAATTTGTTGTTTTGAGCATTTCTTTATAAAAATTGAAGATTTTTTGGAGTTTTCCGAACTTTTGCGGCTTCCATCTCAGAAAATAATGGGAATTCGGTTATTTAACTTTAAGACAAATTTGTTAAGTTATAAATTATGCAGTTGCAGTTGTTTATTTATTTTTTATTTGACTTTTTTTCAGCCATTACTATTCTTCAATAAATTTAGGAAATTGTTCTATTTTTAGCTGGTTACTATTCTCCAGTTGTAATCCAGTTTGTAACATAAAAACTGATTTTTAGTCAAAAAACATGCAGGAATTGTATCATACAATAGAACGATAAGAGGTTAGAATAATATTGTTAAGTTGATCAGATATTGATATGACTGGAAAAATTTTAAAAGTAATATCTAAACATCTATTAAACAATTTAAAATACCTCGGCCTGGACGAACATCTTTACAAACAAATGCAAAAAGCCGTCTTGTTAGGCACAGCCCGGACGGTCAGGAAATTCATGGGAAACTGCCGTCACGACGCCAACCACGGGCCTGAAAACCTGGCAAGGGCTCCCACAGAGTTAAACCCTTTTGATATCTAGGATATCTGGGGTTTAGTAAATTTTCCCCTAAAGGCACTCATAGCGTGCCTTAGAGGAAGTGTGATGCCATACATTGTATGGTCAAGTCGGATATTAAAATTAAAGTTAATAATAATATTAGTCAATTTATTTATTTAAGTTCGTTGTTTCCTTGGGTTCTAAGGGGGGGGGGGGGGTGAAGTGCTAGGTTTATTTGGATCTAGAAGTGAATGAGCCATTCTTGTTCTATTGGTACAGGATGAGTTTTTGGTTTCTTGGTCATCATCATCTTCTTCTTCTTGTTCTTGATCTCTAGATTCTTCCATTTATTCTTCTCCTATTCCTGTCTCAGCTGGCTCAGTTTTCATCAGATTCGGAGTCTGAATATGACACGAAGGTTCCTTCAATATATTTTCTATAAGCTGGCTTCTTTGCATTTTCTTGATCAATGATCATGCCGTACTCGAAATTGCCATCTACATCATCATCACAGTCGTTAGTTTCATTTTCATCGTGAACATTAGTCTCAACAATATCTGATGCATCTGTGCAGTTCTCGCGTGCATTTCATCCCAGCTTTCCTGCAGCTGCAACTTTTGGTGCACCCAGACATTGTGAACAAGTTTTAGTAATAGAAAAATTGTAGTAGTTGATAAAAAATCAAATGAAAAATAAATAAACAACTGCAAATGTAACATAACATATTTATAGCTTAACAAAATTGCTTTGAAGTTCAATAACCAAATTCGAATTACTTATTGAGCCAGAAGCCGCAAAAGTTCGGAAGCCCCAAAAATCTTCAATTTTTATAAACAAATGCTCAAGACAACAAATTAACAATAGTAAAAAATATTTGAAGAAGGGCATTTGAAAGATCATAGTCTACAAAAATGACCTGAATGTTTATTGTCGTATCTCTAATAGTTTAAAAGCTATATTAGCTTTAAAGTTAAGAAATGGATCAGCTGCTGCAACTTTTGTGGCACGTATATTTTCAAAAATTCATAAAAAATCGAATAATTTTTCCTCGGTATTTTACTGCACGAGGTCGTTTTTGTAATTTTTAATACTTTCAGGAAAAAATAAAACAGTGGAGAATTTGTTTTTGTTAACTAATAAATAATGAATTTGTTAATATTTTTTTCGTAATTTCATTTATTATTATAATTATGATTAAAAAAACGAAAATTTCTTAACTAATAATTGAAATGATATATATATATATATATATATATATATATATATATATATATATATATATAGTTCCTTCAAAAATTTGACAAATTTTGTTATACAGGCTGTAATGAATAAGTGCGAAGATTTCAAGATGTGCTTGCTCCAGTTATTTTATGGCGAAAAGTTCCTATGAACATATGTCCGCAAACGCTCCTTTGCCGATGTACAAGGTGTTGAAATCTTCAGATTTTTTAGTTTTTTGCTTCTGCCTAAACATTAATGCCTCTATGAAGTCTTCGTAGTAAGATCAGAGAAACGGTCATGAAAATCTACAGGGTGGTATTTTTCTGGGGTCACGTGTTCTCTCTGACCCTAAAACTTTTTTCAGTACACCCCTGGGAATTGACAAAAATTGTGCTAAATCTCTTATGAATTTGCAATCTTTTTATTTCTTCCTTTTTTTTCGTATCTGCCACTGTTTTTGACGACATTGCCACTTTACGTAAAGGTAGCACGAAAAATACCCAAATATTAGATAATCAAAAAAACAAATAGACCAAAATTTGTTGCTAATTTGTTGCTGTAAGACCCCACTAAAAGAAAAAAACTAAAAAATTAAACGATTTTGTTGCTTGAACCGATCTCGAGAAATCGACGTAAAGGTAGCATGAAAAATATCTAAATATGAGATAATCAAAAAAACAAATAGGCCAAAATTTGTTGCTGTAAGACCCCACTAAAAGAAAAAAACTAAAAAATTAAACGATTTTGTTGCTTAAACCAATCTCGAGAAATCGACGGCAATGCTAGCTTTACGTAAAGCAAACATGAAAAATACGTAAAGATAATCAAAAAAAAATAGGCCAAAATTAAAATATTAACATGTCCGTTTGATAGTGTCTACCAAGTACTTGCTGCTGCAATTTGTGATTGGCCGCAGTTTCGAGCGAAGGTAAATATTTCATTCCAAACTTCAAAATGAAAAAATATATATAGTGTTTAATTTTATTCCCTAGGTTGAAAAGAAAAGAAACTTCAACGAAATGTTTGCCTTCGTGTTGACAACTTTTGAAAAAGGTATATCTGCAGCATTGTATGCGAATCGAGCTAAGATCCATTATAAATTTATTGATCACGATGAACAACCAGATGAATCCATTTTGTTGAAATGTGAAACAACTGTGGAACTAATTGTGATGAAAATGTTCGCGGATACGCCAAGTGTTAAAATTATGAGTATAAGTGTAATACATGTTTAGCAAATCATATAAGAAAGATTATTGCACCAATACTATACTTGTCTGACATGAAAAGTAACGAAGTCGACATGACAAAATTAGAAAATTTATCGATGATAATACGATGTACGACAGAGGGATGCACTGGACATAAACGAACTTCAATTTCTTCCTTATGTAAACATATTAATACTTAAAATTACTGAAATTAAAAACTACCTTACAAACGACTAATTTTAATTAATATTTAACAGGGGACATGGTTATTTTTGAAATATTCAATGCCGGAACAAATGTTCGAGTTAAATTGGATACCCTACCAAAATATCTCAGAAATCTAATAAGCTCTAACGAACACTACAGACTTGTTGGACTCATAGATTGTATGCCTCCCAGTTCGTTGACGAGATCTTCGTCTGCTATTAGGATTGGGCATTTTACAGCACTATGTCTAAGAGGGACTCAATGAATGGAATACTATGATCGATTCACGAAAGAAAGTCTTAGAAAAAACACTTATCTAGTAAATCCACCAATACTGATGTATGCAAAGTGCAATAAACAATTTTTGTAATTCATCTTTAAATTTTAAAAAAATTCCACGCTTTCTTTTAATAATTTCTTTCTTCCTAGAGCTTTTATACAGGATGTAAATAGTATGAGTGCATATATTTTAGGTGGAGATAGTCCACTTTAAATCAAACAAAAACTCTTACATCTATTATGCCAACATAAATGTTAAGAAAATTATTGTCAATGCAATAACATCGCTTACCGGATGATACACTCACTTATACTTTTTTCTCTTACTAGTAAAAAATGACCTTGACCACGAAAATTGCACTTCATAGTTTTGTGTTGAATAGTTGTTTTGCTGACGATTTGGGTAAATGAAACATTTAAGAAATACACGTTTTCAAAACATTATCTTACTTAAAACTAATGTTAATGTTTGGAGGTAACATTTAAAATTTGCATAATTCTTTTATGCATTAGGTTAAAGAACACAAAAATAAAAAGCATTTTACTTATGATTTAGAAATAACTTTTTACAAAATACTTCAAAAAAACTCTGGAGTACCTATTTTAAATTGCATATTTCCAAACAAATTAATTAATTCATGTTATTTATTGTGTATGTTGGATAATAAAGTACCTACTTACATTATAAATAAATTCCAAAATTATCACAAGAGATATTCAAACACATAACTGCACAAATTACACGTCCTTAGGCAGTTTTTCTACATAACACATAAAGAAACAAACACGACGTTGAAAATTAAAAAACTACGGTTAAACTTTATAAACATGTGGCGCATCGCTTTACGTTGCCATGTCTTCTAGGTGGATTTATGTCACACATTTTGGTCTATTTGTTTTTGGATTTTCTTATATTTAGGTATTTTCACTACTACCTTTACATAAAGCTCTAGCATTTTTGTCGATTTCTTAAGTTCGGTTCGAGCAACAAAATCGATTTTTTATTTATTTGTTTTATTTTTAGTGAGGTCTGACAGCAACAAATTAGCAACAAATTTTGGTCTATTTTGTTTTTTGATTATCTCATATTGAGGTATTTTTCCTGCACTGGCGTCGATTTCTCGGGATCGGCTCAAGCAACAAAATTTAATTTTTTAGTGGGGTCTTGCAACAACAAATTTTGGTCTATTTGTTTTTTTGATTATCTCATATTTAGGTATTTTTCAGGATGCATTTACGTGAAGCGTTACCGTCGATTTCTAGAGATCGGTTCAAGCAACAAAATCGTTTAATTTTTTAGTTTTTTTTTCTTTTAGTGGGGACTTACAGCAACAAGTTAGCAACAAATTTTAGTCGATTTGTTTTTTTTGGATTATCTCATATTTAGGTATTTCTCACGCTACCGTCGATTTCTCGAGATCGGTTCAAGCAACAAAATCGTTTGTTTTTTAATTTTTTTTAGTGGGGTCTTACAGCAAAAAATTAGCAACAAATTTTGGTCTATTTATTTTTTTGATTATCTCATATTTAAGTATTTTTCATGTTAGCTTTACGTAAAGCTAGCATTGCCGTCGATTTCTCGAGATCGGTTCAACCAACAAAATCGTTTAATTTTTTAGTTTTTTCTTTTAGTGGGGCCTTACAGCAACAAATTAGCAACAAATTTTGATCTATTTATTTTCTGATTATCTGATATTTAGGTATTTTTCATGTTAGCTTTACGTAAAGCTGACAATGTCGTCAATTTCTCGAGATCGGTTCGAGCAACAAAATCGATTTGTTAGCAACTAATTAGCAACAAATACTGATATATATTTTTTTAAGATTTGCCGATTTGGCAGTTTGCCAGTTTTATGGAGCTAAAATAAATAACAGAAGCATTGTTTGTTTTTAACGGTGCACATGAAATTGTTCATTTTTACTCAAAAGCAGTAGCAGGTACGAAAAAAAGCAAGAAATAAAAACGATTTCAAATTCATAAGACATTCATTTACAATTTGTTAATTGCAGGGGGCATACTGAAAAAAGTTGTAGGAGCAGAAAAACCTCGTGACCCCAGAAAAAGTACCACCCTGTACATTTGCATGATCGCTTATGTGATCTTCTTATGAAGACTTCATTGAGGCATTAATGGTCCAAAATTGAACTAAATAGGTATCTCGAACTCTAGTAGTCAGAAGAAAAAAATTGAAAAAATCTAAGGATTTCATCATCTTGTACATAGATAACATAGGAACTTTTCGTCATAAAATGACTCGAGGAAGCACATCTTGAAATCTTTCGCACTTACTCATTTACAGCTTGCATAGGGTAGACTATGAACAGTTGCGTATATAGAGTACTTTACATATGGGTCGAACTAAAATTATAGGTATAAAGGTTGATTCAAATAATATAAAAAAGAAAGAGTCAGTAGGGCAGAGAGGATTTATACTTACACAGGGTGGTTTTAGAAATATGAAGGCGGTTGCAACACGTGTGGAGTTGAATTATAGTTGTTTTTTGGTTTTGTGACGGCTGCTTGGCCACAGTAATAAAAAAGCTAAATAAATCGTCAAACGACGACCATACAGTTAAAGTGAAAGTGGAAGAATTAAAAAAAAAACAGAAGTTAATTAATTTAATTGAAAGTGGAAATGTGCCAATCATAAAATCCTATGCGAGCGCAGTTCCAAATGAAAAAAAAAGTAGAACCATTAATCATCAAACCCAAAAATGTCAATCAAGATAGTAAGAAGACAAAAAGTGATTCCTTCATTATTAGATAAGAAAATAAAAGAAGTATCACAAGGTCGTGGTGTTATACACTGTAAGGATGAACAGGACACAGAGGTTTTAAAAACGCATGCGAAAAATGAACTGGGAGGTAAATACGAAGTCACTTTAGGAAAATTTTCAGCACCTAAAATTAAAATTATTAATGTCAACAATATCGAGGCAGGAGAGGAAAACGAATTTGTACAAAAATTTGGAAAACAAAACTTTCCGGACTGTCTTGTAGGCAACACAAAAATAGTACGTAAAGTTGAAGGTAGGAAAAATAAGTCTCAATGTCATTTAATAATGGGACTAACACCTGAGCAATTCAACTATTTAAATAACAATAAGAACAAAGTATATATAGGATGGAGTTCATATATGTTTTTCGAGTTTGTCAGTATTTTAACTATTTTAAGATGCTTCAAATGTTGGCGGTATGGACATCGGGCTGAAAATTGTAGAGCATCTGTAGTGTGTCCATTGTGCAACTTAAACCACAAAAAATACAGAGAGATCTGGAGTGCCAAAGTTATAAAAGACAAGTTACTAGGCAAAAGAGGTTAATTATAATCAATGTACAGAAATATAGCAAACAAAAACCATAAACTTGCCAATCAACCAATATAGCGATCATAAATTCACAATTATACATCAAAACATTCAATCATTGAGGAGCAAGACCCTAGAAATTGAATGTCTCTTAAATGAATTATAGTGCAAGCCTCAAGTACTCCTATTCAGTGAACACTGGTTATATGAAGAGGAAGCTCCATTCATTAGGATTAATGGGTACACTCTCGTGTCTTTTTATGCAAGAAGGGAAATGAAACATGGAGGTGTCTGCATCTATTGTAAAGAAAATAGCATGTTTAGAAGTGATAAGACTATATGTGATATGAGTATAAAAGGTTATTGAGTTTGCAGCTGTGTATGAAGAAAATCTGAAAATGTTTGTGCTCTGTCTGTATCGACTAGAAATTGCGCCCTATGAATTTTTTTTGAATGGCTGGAGGAGGTAATAGAATATATTTATGTAGGATACCCTAGGTATAAAGTAATTTTATCAGGAATTTTAACATAAACTTTTTCAAAACAGTAAGTGGTTAGTTAATACCTGTTCAATACCTATAACTTACCTGTTCAATATTATAACTTAAGTCAAGCTATATTAAATGCTACACGCGAAACGCAGTTTACTTCTACTTTGCTAGATAACATATTTTGCAATTTGGAAAATAATATGTCAAGCTATGTAATTAATATAGCCCTTTCTGATCACCATGCGAAAGTCATTAATATAAAAGGATTACATGAATGAAGCACAAGAAAAAATTTTGCTTATAAAAGAGTATACTCGAAACTAAAATTCGGTGCTTTAAACAGGAGATTGATACAATGGATTGGACATCGGGTTATAATGCAATTACCGTTAATGAAGCATATTCCGTTTTTATAAATTTAGTGACTAATCTCTTTGAAAGTATTTTCACGGTTAAGAAATGTCGTCAAAACAAGAAATCGAATTACTGGATAACAGAAGGAATTAAAATATCATGTAAACATAAGCGTGAAGTATACCAGAAAAAAATCAAGGGTAAAATATCAGTAATAATAATAACAATAATAAAACATGTGTGGTGTGGTGTGGTGGCCGGGTTAGAATAGCACCACGGTATCCACCGCTTGTCGTATGAGGCGACTAAAGGGGCAGCTGTCCGCTGACTTACTACCTAGCTTTCCTTCCTTCTCGACAACCCGCACGGGGTGGTCTGGTTTAAATCATTTCATCTGGGAAGTGACAACCCCACGGGTCAATTGGTGACACCACCCATGAAAATGGAGCTAAGGAGTAGATGCCTCGGAAAAGAGCCGCTGCCTGGGGATCGCCAGGGCATGTGCTGAGGAGGCGGGCCCCTGTCGTCCAAAGAGCTACAGCCCAAGAACAACAACAACATTCACCAATACAGTCACAGCAACAATGTGACCGTCACCAACGGAGTCAAACGAGAACGAGAACTCCACCCGCAGAAAGTGTTGCGCAGGATCAACAGCCAGCGCTCACTCAAGCGGGACTGACAAGACAGCGCATGAAATGGACTAGCGCCATGAATAAATTTATAATGCGCACGTTTTACAGAGTGACTAACCTTGGCCAAGAGTTCTGTCGTGAGTACCCAGAGCTTCAAGTTACCGAACAGAGAGTCGCAGATCAATATCGTGTCATCTTGAGAAATGGCCTTATTTCGCCTGATCAACTGGACGAAATAAAGAGCGAAGTTGAGCGCGAATTATTTGATCTAAATACAACAGATCCAGAGCCTGAAACACCATTGGCACAAAGAGCGGACGAGATTCAAGAACTTCAACAAAAACAGCCAGCCAACGCTGACCTGCTTGAGAAAATCCAACCAGAAATGGAAAGAGCTCTTATAGAGTATAGTGGAACAGATCCACTGACTCGACCAACTCTTCCAAACTAAAATCTTCTAAGAAACTGTGTATCGTCTTGCAGGCTATGAACAAATTTATCTTGCCACAATCATCTACTGTGCTGCAATTTCCATCTGCAGAACAATTGGGGTCGTAATAAGACCAAAGCAAGACTCTCCCCAATTTAGACAAACAGCTCGAATACCACCTTGGCAAAGAAAGCTAGAAGGGAAAATTAATTCTCTTCGGAAAGATATTGGAAGACTGACCGAGTACCAACGAGGGGTGAGGAACAACAGAATAGAGAGACTTGTAAAGACGATCATGGACAATAACCGAATACACTCCCAGTGGGATGGAGAAAACATCACATCTCAGCAGTGTCTGGATAGTCTACGACAAAAGCTTACCATATACACAAGTCGATTGAGAAGGTACAAAACCAGTAACCAACGGAAACTAGACAACGCACTATTCCGAAAATCAGAAAAAGGGTTTTATAGAAAACTCAACAACATCAATAATAATGAAACCCCTAGTTATCCCAGTAAAACTGCGATCGAGCAGTTCTGGAAAACACAACTTTCCACAAGAGTTTTCTATAACTCCAGAGCGAGCTGGATTAATGAGGAGGAGGCTGCATTTCAGAATTGTGATAAGATGCAACACCAACCATTTACAACGGAATACACGTCCAACATAATGAAACACCTCCATAACTGGAAAGCACCAGGACCAGATGGTGTGCAGAATTACTGGATAAAGAAACTTTACGCCACCCACGATAAATTAACAGTACAGTATTAATGACATAATTATCCATCCACCCAAGATGCCTGGTTTCCTTACCCATGGTGCTACATACCTCTTACCAAAGGATAACCTATGTACACAGGACCCAGCAAAGTACAGACCAATCACTTGCCTCCCAACCTTATACAAACTTATAACGTCGTGCGTTAATCATCGCCTTTTCAGACATTGTGAGCTAAACAACATAATTACCGAACAACAAAAGGGATGCGCGAAAAACTCGATGGGGTGCAAAGAACAACTAATAATTGATTCCGTTGTCTGCAATCAAGCCCACGCCAAACGACGAAATCTCTACATGGCATATGTGGACTACAAAAAGGCCTTTGATTCAGTTCCACATGATTGGCTCATTCAGGTGCTGAAACTCTATAAAGTAAATAATTGTATTGTTAACTTTTTGGAATATGTCATGACTACCTGGCAAACCAAAATCTTTCTGAATGAAGCCGACTGTTCGATACAAACCGACTCTATCCCAATCAGAAGGGGTATATTCCAGGGAGACTCTCTTAGCCCGCTGTGGTTCTGCCTTGCCATGAACCCACTCTCACACAAACTGAACGCGACTAACTTTGGATTCAGTCTCAAACACAACAACGTACAAGCACTAAAGATAAACCATTTGTTATACATGGACGACTTAAAGTTGATGGCAGCTACGAAACAACAGCTGCATGATATGCTTAAAATAGTAGAAGGGTTCTCTAATGACATCCATATGCAATTTGGCCTAGACAAATGCCGAATTATTAATATAGTGAAAGGCAAAATACAGCAGGGGCTCTACGAAATGAGAGATGGCACCTCAATTGAATCCATGGAGGAGGGCCATACTTACAAATACCTTGGAATAAAGCAGGCTCAACGAATTGATCACTCCACCATGAAAAAGGACCTATCAACAGAGTTCTATAGAAGGGTAAGACGACTGTTGAAAACTAAGCTTAACAGTAAAAATCTGTTTCAGGCTATTAACACCTACGCGTGCTCAGTATTGAATTACTCATTCGGAATAGTTAAATGGTGCAAGACTGACACTGAACAACTACAACGAAAAGTTCGAGTTCTACTAACAAAAGCTCAAAATCAGCATCCAAAGAGCTCCTTTAAACGTACAACGTTGCCACGGTATGAAGGAGGAAGAGGATTGGCAGATATAGGCAAGTTACGTGATCAACAAATTTCCAACTTGCGTAATCATTTTCAGAAACTAGCAGAATTTTCTGATCTACACAGAGTCATATGTCAAGTTGATGACTCAACACCTCTGCGACTGACAGAACAACAAGTTCAAGTATACCACCAGACAACTGATCAGAAACTGCTCAAATGGAAAGAGAAGCCGCTTCATGGAAGGCATATAAACGACGTCAACCAAGATTATGTCGACAGTTCAGCGTCGAACTACTGGTTGATCGATGGTCATATGTTCCCTGAAACGGAAGGCTTTATATTGGCAATGCAAGATCAAGTAATTCCAACTAAGAACTATCTAAAGTACATCGTCAAAGACTCTTCTATCAACAACGACAGATGCAGATATGGTTGCCAAACATCTGAATCTATCCAGCATATCACAGGAGGTTGCCAAGCGTTCGCTGGAACTGAATACAAAGAACGACACGATGCTGTGGCAAAACTACTGCACCAGGAACTAGCGCTGAATCTCGAGCTATCACAGTCGGTAAGAACACCCTACTATATATACAAACCAGAATCTATTTTAGAAAATAACAACTACAAATTGTACTGGGACCGGTCGATATTGACCGATCGGACTGTTGCTCACAATAGACCAGATATAGTTTTGGTAGATAAAGTCTCTAGAAAAACAACCTTAATTGACATAGCAATCATTAACAACAATAATATAAATATTAAGCAGGCTGAAAAAATAGCCAAATACAGGGATTTATAATTTCAAATACAGAGACAATGGGACATGAACAACACTCGAACAGTACCAATTGTTTTGTCAACAACAGGAGTAGTCCCAAAACATCTATTAAACACTTTGAAATACCTCGGTCTGGACGAACATCTTTACCAACTGATGCAAAAAGCCGTCCTGTTAAGAATAGCCCGGACGGTTAGAAAATTCATGGGGAACTGCAGCCACGACACCAACCACGGGCCTGATAACCTGGCAAGGGCTCCCACAGAGCTAAACCCTTTTGATATGTAGTATATCTGTGGTTTAGTGAATTTTCCCCTAAGGGCACACTATGTGTGCCTTAGAGGGAGTGTGATGCCATAAATTGTATGGTTAAGTCGAAACAACAAATCTTGATAATTTCTCAAAAAATATGACAACTCATCAAAAACAGTTAATAAATTAAATAATTATTTTATAAATGCGTGCCCAAACTAAATAAGTATATAGAAAATATTTTTCCAACAAGGACATCTCTAAATTCAGTGCCCCTAAGGCCAGCAAATTGTGAAGAGGTATGTAGAATAATAAAAAGTTTAAAAAACAAAGAAAAACAGTAGGGGATGATAATATACCGGTTTCAATTATCAAAAACTCTATAGCAAGACCTTTGTGCGACATAATAAATCTCTGTTTTAAAACGGATATATACCCCGACTCTCTCAAGAATGCACTAGTTGAGGCAATACATAAAACTGGAGACGTATATGAAGAAAAACTTTATCGGCCCATATCAATATCAATAAAATTTTCGAAACAGCAATTTATAATAGGTTAATTATTTTTTTTAGAGAAGCTATCGTTATTAGAGCACAATCAGAATGGATTTCACGGAGGAAAGTCAACCGTACGAGCGATATATCAAGCTACTGATAGAATTATTGACTCTTTAAATAGTAAAAAAACTTACCTTAGGTATGTGTATGAACCTGTCAAAAGCTTTTTTGACAGGTTTTTGAATACCAAAATTTATATTACGAAAGGTGTCCCCCAGGGCTCGATTTTAGGGCCCCTATTATACATCATTTATACTAACGAACTTACCAATATAACTGATGAAGTACCTGGGTGACCGAGCTTCAGTCGTAAATTCAAGGTTTTATCATAAACGTACATATATCCAAATAATCGGACATTGTAATTTTTTTGGACCACCATGTATAATTATAATTCCAGTACATCCTATATTGCAACCACCCTGTAAATGCTAATAAGCTACCCTGTAGGTATAACACATTTTTTAGCGACCTGCATAACAATACTTTTACCCCGCCTGTAAGTCAGCTATCAGTAATTTCCGACTGCTTATGGGGTATCCTACACAATTATTTTTTCTGGCTTTTTTCTAACCATACTATAGTTATACTCTTATGGACCATCTAACATATTTTGAACGACCCTGTATAATTATAATTTTACATCACCTATTCATATTATATGCATCAAATTAACATGCGAAATCATGATATCTTACTCATCCAAAAATCGCCTACCATGCCAAATTTTTCACCTTGAAAACTTGAAATGTCTAGCTATAAAAATATAATGCTAGGAAAATATGACGGACGCATAAAATAGTTACATGTAACACACAATACAAGAAAAAGATTAAATGTAAGCTTCATTTATTTTACAATATTTTTTTATGATATTTAAGCAAGTTTGTTTATCTGTTCTGACTTTTATTCGATCATTTGAAGCATTGTACATTTATCTGTCAAGTTATTACTTGACTGATTTGTTGAAAATTTAAAAGATAATTATGGTATACACATTGCAAGAACGTGTTGAGCTGGTAAGTCTTTATTACCAAAATCAAAATTGTGCTCGATCTGCTGCAAGGGTTTTTAACCAAAACCATCCCGAACGTAATAAATACGTATTGGAGTTGATTTTAAAAGTTGTTGAGAAGGGCTCAGTGATGAATAAAAAAAGGAGGTCCCATTGGAATTGTAAACGATGAAGGGGTAGCTGTGGCTACATTGGGTCATTTCCGGTAGCTTCCGGTATTAGCAAAACTGACGTTTTTAGAATTTTGCATAAGTACAAATTCCATTTGTACAAAATTATATTACTTCCTGAATTGAATCAGGATGATTGTGATCGAAGGCAAGAGTTTTGTGAAATTATGACCCAACGTATGATCGTAAACCCGAACTTCTTGTACAATGTTTGCTTTTCGGATGAGTGCACTATTTCACTTCATGGGGAGGTTAACCGACATAACTGTAGATTTTGGAGCGATACAAATCCTCATTTATTTCGAGAAGCTCATAGTCAACATCCGGTAAAACTAAACGTTTGGGCAGGGATTTTCGGAAATCATCTAATTGGACTCCTGTTTATTCCTGGTAATTTAAATGGTGAAATTTATCACAATATATTGGAAAATGAAATTAATGCATTGATAATAGAAAAATTAGAAAATGATCCTCTACTACATGAAGAGCAATTGCATTTCCAACAAGATGGAGCTCCTTCTCACTACTCCGCACCAGTTCGTCAATACTTCGATTTGGAATACCCTGGTCGCTGGATTGGAAGAAGAGGTCCTATAGAATAGCCTGTCCGATCACCTGATCTGAACCCTTTGGATTTTTTTTGTTGGGACATGTTCAATCCAAAATTTTTATGACTCAGCCTGAGAATTTGGACGAACTACGCCAACGAATTATAGCGGAGTGTCGTCTGATAACACCGACTATGCTAAACCATGTCAGAGACGGCTTTCAGTCAAGGTTGTACTATTGTATGAAAGTAAATGGAAGACACTTTGAACATTTGCTTTAGAGGCATTGTTTTGTAATGTAAATTCGTTTTTTTTAATACTCATTTATTAATAGATGTACAGAAATTGCATTAAAAAAAATATTACGACGGTATAGTCCGTAAAAAGGGCTTTCAAATGATATACGACAACACCTATTACCCTATCTCAAATTTCAAGGTCAGTGAATTGGCCTGTTTATGTTGAATTCGCGCAAGCTCTAATTCACCTCAAAAAATTTCCCCCTCGAAAAAAAAATCGACCTGTTTTTTCTTTTCGCAAAAAGTTTTGAATATAACCAAGATATTCAAAGTGGCTCGTTTGAGACGGAATATCCTGTATATATACAAACATTGCTCTTATTATAGATAGATTAGATCCACAGTTCTGTATGCAGACGATACGACATTAACAATTTATTAAATTAAAATAATAAATTAGTTAAAAAAATATGTATTTATTTGAAATATGTACTTTAGATACTGTGTAATTCTGTTGCGTATCCTTTGACATTGTACCATGCCAATCTTGTCTTTTTAAGTATAAATAAAGGAATATCTATCTATCTATTTATTTTGACACCACTCTACTACTGTTCTACCCTCAGGGTACGTGAATTTATTTAAACAATTGATTGAACCTAGTATAATTTATTTTCGCCAATTTCTACATTCACACAACTATGTACAATTTATTTTTGAACACCTGTTGTTTATTACAATTATTTACCCCCCCCCTTCCCTCTTGCCTGCAAAACTAGCAAAGCTCTTACCCCCCCATACATACGTAAACATTGGTACATGCATTTTTCTTTTAATGTATTCTGTTTTTTATCCGACTATGGCGGTAATGATTTTAACAGTATGTATGTATGTATAGATGTTCCGCTATAGCGTCCCTCCTAGTAAACCGATTTTTACAAGTGGCATGTCAATCGAATGGTCTTTATTGTGTGACTGACATGACTGTCATAGGCCAAACATTTTTATTACAAACTAGCCGTTACCCGCGGTTTCACCCGCCTTCGCAAAAAAAATAATTTATGAAACATATGGGTTATCTTATATTAAATTTTTTTAACTTGTTTGAACCACACTACTTAACATAAATCCACCAAACCCTAATATATTTCACCGAAACTGCAAGTACTTATGGGCCACCCAATATAACAATTTTATT
Source organism: Octodonta nipae (assembly GCA_034190945.1). Lineage (NCBI taxonomy): Eukaryota > Metazoa > Arthropoda > Insecta > Coleoptera > Chrysomelidae > Octodonta > Octodonta nipae. The sequence continues at coordinate 84,817,857 of CM067217.1, read as the reverse complement.
CGAAATTTTTTTGAATCACCTTGAATAACTGTAACTCTACTTCACCCTATATTGCAACCATCCTGTATGCTGCTGTTTATTTGTCACCCAATATAAATTTTTGACTATAACTCTTCTCTAGCCTATTTTTCAGCTATGCAATTGCTAATGGTCTACGCTGTATACAATTATTCCTGATATTTTTTGAACGACCGTTTAAAGTAAAAATTTCTCTTTACTCTATAATTTAATCAACCTTTATATGCAGCTTTTTCTCACATTGTGTTAAACACACTCTAAAACTATAACTTTGCTTCTCCCCATATTTCAGATATTCCATATAGTAGAATGCAACTGTTTATGGTCTACCCTATATAACATTTTTTTTAACTTTTTTTATCCATCCTAACATAAATGACGTGGAACCCTTCGTGAGTCACAAATATAAAAACACAGTTTTGCATCCTAATACCAAACTTTTATTTAAACCCTCACCCAAACTGCAACTCCTTATTGGCCACCATATATAACAATTTTATTCAACTCTACTTCCATCTACATGAAAACCATCCTGTATACACCCCTGCCAATTTGTCAATCATTATAACTTATTTTTGAACCACCTTGTATAACCATAATTTTACTCTCAAAATATTTCAACCACCCTGTATGTGCATCTGCTTAGGGGCAACCAAATATAAAATTTTTAAATACTTCTAATCACACTGTATGAACTATAATTTTACTTCGATCCATGTTTCAGATATTGCATATATGCAACAGCTCATATTCAATCCTACAAAAAAAATATCCAACCTGTTTGACTATAAATCTACTTCACCCGCTATTTCAACCACCTTGTATTTGCAACTACTTATCGCCCACCCAGTATAACATTTTTTCTACCACCCTATATAATCCATCAATGCCAAATATATTTCTCCAAAACCGCAACTGTTTATGGGGCACCGAAAATAACAATTTTTTTCAACAGTTTTTGAATCATCTTGTATGTATTACAGCTACCCTGTATACGCTTCTGCTTATTGGTCAACCAATATAACATTTTTTAAATAATTATCATAACACTTCTTTACCCTATGTTTCAACTATCATATTTTTGCAACTTATTATGAACTACGCTTTTCACATTTTATTCTTATATTTTTTCAAGATATATTAAAGTATAATTTCTCTCCACACTTCACAACTTTTTCTAATCTTGTTTGAATGACACTGTATAACTATAACTTCACTGCGCACCATACTTCAGGTACTCTATATATGCAAGTGCTATATAACAAAATTTTTCAAGCATTTTTTACCCACCCTGTATAATTCTAGGTGTAAGCCACGCTATATTTCAACAACCTTTTATATGCAACTACTTATTTGCCACCAAATATAACATATTTGTACGACCCTGTATCCTTAGAATCCTACCCCACCCTATATTTCAACTATCCGGTAAATGGAACAGATTGTAGATCTTACCATTACTTTAAAATATTTTTAAACCCACCTGTATAGTTGTAATTATACTCCGCTATATATTTCAACCTTTCTATATATGTAACTACTTGTGGATATAAAACAAATTTTTAACTACAACATAAACTCTAATTCGACTCCACATTATATTTCAAACACCCTGTATGAACAAGTGCTTCTAAGCTGCAAGTACTCATGGGCCACCCTATATAACTATTTTATTCGACATTTTTTGAATCACCTTGAATAACGGTAACTCTACTTCACCCTATATTGCAACCGTCCTGTATATGCTACTATTTATTTGTCACCCAATATAATTTTTTAAACACCTGGCTATAACTTTTCTGTACCCTATACAAATCTGACATATGCAACTGCTTATGGTGTACCGTGTATAACAATTATTTCAGATATTTTTTTAACCACTTTTTAAAGTAAAATTTCTCTTAACTCTATATATTAATCAACCTTTATATGAGCTTTTACTAACATTGTGTTACACACTCTAAAACTATAATCTTGCTTCTCCCCATATTTCAGATATTCCATATAGTAGCATGCAACTTTTTTTATCCATCCTAATGGAAATGATGTGGAACCCTTCGTGAGTCACAAATATAAAAACACAGTTTTGCACCCTAACACCAAACTTTTATTTAAACCCTCACCCAAACTGCAACTGCTTATTGGCCACCCTATACAACAATTTTATTTAAAAAAATTTTTAACCGCTTTGTATAACTAACTCTTCTTCCATCTACATTAAAACAATCCTGTATACACCGCTGCCAATTTGTCAAACATTACAACTTATTTTTGAACCACCCTGTATAACCATAATTTTACTCTAGAAAATATTTCAACCACCCTGTATGTGCATCTGCTTAGGGGTAACCAAATATAAAATTTTTAAATATTTCTAATCACACTGTATGATTATTTTTATGTTTCTTTGGGGAATAACACCACAATTAATTTTATTTAATTTATTAATAAATATAAAGCCATTGACAACGAAGTCAGAATAGACTTTGAAACGTTTGGTATACCTGCAATATACGTAGTTTTATTTCTATTGTGGTGTTATTCCCCAAAGAAACAAAAATAATCAAGAATATGCCACAAACAACGTTTAGAAGACAACACTGTATGAACTATAATTTTACTTCGATCCATGTTTCAGATATTGCAGATATGCAACAGCTCATGTTCTATCTCGCAAAACAATATATCCAACCTGTTTGACTATAAATGTACTCCACCCGCTATTTCAATCACCTTATATGTATTACAACTACCCTGTATACGCTACTGCTTATTGATCAACCAATATAACATTTTTTAAATAATTATCATAACACTTCTTCACCCTATGTTTCAACTATCCTATCTTTGCAACTTATTATGAACTACGAAATTTCACATTTTTTCCTTATATTTTTTAAGATATATTAAAGTATAATTTCTCTCCACACTTCACAACTTTTTCTAATCTTGTTTGAGTGACACTGTATAACTATAACTTTACTGCGCACCATACTTCAGGTACTCTATATATGCAAGTGCTATATAACAAAATTTTTCTAGCATTTTTTACCCACCCTGTATAGTTCTAACTGTAAGCCACCTTATATTTCAACAATCTTTTATATGCAACTACTTATTTGCCACCAAATTTAACATTTTTGTACGACCATGTATCCTTAGAACCCTACCCCACCCTATATTTCAACTATCCGGTAAATGGAACAGCTTGTACATCATACCATTACTTTAAAATATTTTTAAACCCACCTGTATAGCTGTAATTATACCCCACTACATATTTCAGCCATCCTATATATGTAACTACTTGTGGATGTAAAACAAGTTTTTAACCACAACATAAACTATAATTCCACTCCATCTTATATTTCAAACACCCTGTATAAACAACTGCTTCTAACATTTCTTTAACCCATTTCATAACTATAGTATCTTATGAACATATTTCAAAATCCTAACTGCTTACCTAAGACATTTTTTTTAAGTTTTTTTATTCACTGTACAAATATTCTACCCTTTTTCAACCACTTAGTATATGGAACTGTTTCTGGCCCACTCAATAGAACTTTTTTGGACCACCCCGTATAACCAGTAGTTCTTTGTGATGCCCGAACAAACAAACAAACAGACAAACAATTTTATAATAGTATAGATTCATTGTAGCTCTTGGAAATTAAGAAAAACTCAAAATTATCTTTATTATAATTTTGACCATTGAGATTCACTGAAAGATGGCAGATGCAGATAGTTAATTATAATAACAGTTTAATAATTTTTTATTATTTCATGTAGTTATAATGGTCCAATATTTACATTGGCCAATACTGTTTTCTTATAGTTTAGCTACTCCATATAAGATGGCGCCACACAATTTTTGTAATTGACTATTTTTCAATATTTTTCACAAGCCTATGGTTAATATAAAAAAATATACTAGCTCATCAGCTTTTAAACAATTAGCTTATCATTTTGAATAATTATAACAAAGCCTAATTTGTAAGCAAACAAAAATTGTGTGAATTTTATAGATTTTAATCGACTTGCAAAAAGTATGAGGTTATCAATTTGCATCTTTTTATATGCAGGCTTAGTGATTACACAAAAACGGCTTAACCAATTTTGGTAATTTAAACTGCATTGTTTTAAGAAAAATTTATCGTTTACCAATCAGAACACATAGTTATTAAGGGACTACACTTCAATGTATCTCCACTGATTCCTCCAAAACAGTTTGATTAATTTGAATATCTTAACCCGCAACAGCTATGGTGAAGGATTCAAGCCGGTATGAGATACAGCTAAACAAAAAAATGTTCTAGGGATTATTGTCAAAACAAATTGTATTACATTTTGACAAAATTTTATTGACACAATCTTTAACAAAATATGTTAATAGTAAAATTAAAAATATTTTCTTATTTTAGCATAAATACAAAATACACCCTCAACAAAGATTTCAATTATTATAAGTACATTTAGAAATCTAAGTTATATCTGATTTTCAAAACTAATGCGTTTTTTAACAGTATTGGCTGTAGTAAATAACTATATAGTGAAAAGTGCTATATAAAATATTAGATAATCTATATCCATCTCTATTCATCACACAATTAGCTTGTGGTGTTTGTGACCTATAGTTATAAGAAACAATATATTAAATTATTGTTTCAATTGTTTATACAATTCCATTTAGTTGGAATCATCTGTAATTTTTCTCTTCGCCGGTGTTTTGCATTCCATTATCAGGTGTCTGATTGAAGGCTGAAGTTTTTTTTTGCAGACATCATATAATATCAGTTTCATTTTCCGTCATTTCAGATTAATTTTCAAGCTCATAGTTTTCATCCATATTTTTTTTCTATTTATGAAAAGCGGGATCATCAGGATACAGTGATGGATGTAATTTGTAACGTATATACTACATGCCAGTATCAGGTAGTGATAGGAACTTAAAAATGTCATAATTGTAGAAGAACCTACTTTAATCGCAGAAATCTTAGGTACTAGTGTTATCTGAATATATCAATGCAAAAATACTGTGATCGACAAAGATATGGTGACTTTCTTAACCATAGGAATCATATTTGAACACATGCGCCGATATGTTGTGATAAGCAAGCCCAGTGGTTGCGGGTTAAATTTTATTCTACAAAGATATATTCAAAAGTCAAAGTAAATGTAAGTTACATTTTTTACACAAATCTCTGAAATTAAATGTTAGAATGTCATCTTGACCTGAAAAACTAGCCATCAGCGTCCAATTCTGATTTATAAAAATCAATATAAATATTTAAAATAATGATATATTGGGTGGTCTATAAGCAGTTGCAATAGATGATTGTTAAAATAAAAGATTTACAGTTATAAAGGGTGGTTAGCAAAAAGTTGTATTGGGTGGCACATAAATAGTTGCTTATGTAAGGTGGTTGAAATAAGGCTGGAGTAGAATTGTAGTTATACAGATAGGTTGTACTTGAGTATATAGAATGGTTGAAATAAAGGGTAGAGGAAATTATACAGGTTTGTTCAAAAATGTGAAAAATTTTGTTATATAAGGAAGACCATGAACTATTGCATATATGGAATACTTAAAATAAGGGTCGAAGCAAAATTTAACTTATACAATGGTGATTGAAACAATATTAGAAATAGTCAATAGGATGAAGAAGAATTATACTTATACAGGGTGGTCTGAAAAACATTAGGGTGGTTGCAATATCTGTAGAAGCGTAGTTATACAGGTTGGTTCAGAAAATTGTAGACAAATAAGATATTAAGTGATAAATCCACAGCAGCAAGTACAGAGTGAATTATAGCTATACTTATACAAGGAGGTCCAAATGATAAAAAAATGTTGAAAATAAAAAGAAAAAAAAACAGAAAATAAAATGTGCTTTTCTTTAATATAAAATATACTATTTTTCAGCAAATCTGAAAAATAAAGGCAAAAATCAGTAAATGCCAACCTAAATATCACTCGAATCAAACTTAGTTAATGGTGTCTATCAAATTGATGGTTTTTTTTGGTTTTGTTGTTTTTCATATTTATATAATTACTGCCAATTAATTTCTGCGTTACCCCTATAATTGAAATAACTACTGAGTGAAATAAATTGCTGATAAAGAAAATAATTCATGGCTGCGAAAAAGGTTTCGTACTGGATTCTTTGAATATTACGATTGTATTTGGTACGATTTAATTCATGAGAATTTTTGAATAATTTATTTATTTTCAAATATGCTCCTACAGAAAAAATACATTCTATTTTCGCATACAAACAAGATATGTATAGCGAAGTGTTGTAATATTTATTTATAATTATAATTGTTGTGGTGTATTGAATGAACAGTCAATGTTAACAGCCTTTCAGTAAAATTAGAATTTTAAATTTGTCGCTCCAATTACCTCCCCTGCAACTACGCTTAAGAACTTGTACTCCGTTCTAATGTAATAAATAACCCAGACCATGAGGTGGTGGTTAAATTTTTTTTTAATAAATCATGAGTTAAAAATCTAAATCCCGACTACTGAAAACAACAAAAAAAAAACACCATAAAACAGAAAAAACGCACATATGTTGTGGGCACTAAATAGAAAGAAACACGTGATTATTAGCTTTTAACATGAATTTATGTACATATCACTGCTAGACGACCCCTTGTAATTATAATCATGCAACATTACGAATACTAAGGATTAAGTGGGTATCTACATGAGTGCTAGACAGTTCTTCAATTATAACATATAAACTGTAATATCCATGTTTTGTATATAACTTAGTTTTCTAAGTAACAGGCACCTAGTGCTATGTCAGCTAAACTATTACTTTCACTCCAATATATATAGGGTATTCCATTTCAAACGAGCCACCTTGAATATCTTGGTTATTTTCAAAACTATTGCAATACGAAAAAACAGGTCGATATTTGTTTCGAGGGAAATTTTTTGAGGTGAATTAGCGCTTGCGCGCATTCAATATAAACAGGCCAATTCAATGACCTTGAGATTTGAGATAGGGAAACTAGGTGTTGTCCTATATCATTTGAGCCTTTTTACAGACTATACCGTCGTATTGCAATTTCTGTACATGTAATAATAAAAGAGTATTAAAAAAACGAATTTACATTACAATACAATGCCTTTAAAGCAAATGTTCAAAGTGTCTTCCATTGACTTCCATACAATAGTACAACCTTGACTGAAGGCCGTCTCTGACATGGTTCAGCATAGTCGGTGTTATTTGACGATACTCCGCTATAATTCGTTGGCATAGTTCGTCCAAATCATAAAAATTTTGGATTGAACATGTCCCAACAAAAAAATCAAAAGGGTTCAGATCAGGTGATCCGGCAGGCTATTCTGTAGGACCTCTTCTTCCAATCCAGCGACCAGGGTATTCCAAATCGAGGTATTGACGAACTGGTGCGGCGTAGTGAGGAGGAGCTCCATCTTGTTGGAAATCCAATTGCTCTTCATGTAGTAGAGGATCAACCTCTAATTTTTCTATTATCACTGCATTAATGTCATTTTCCAATATATTGTGATAAATTTCACCATTTAAATTACCAGGAAGAAACAGGGGTCCAATTAGATGATTTCCCAAAATCACTGGCCAAACTTTTAGTTTTACCGGATGTTGACTATGAGTTTCTCGAAATAAATGAGGATTTGTATCGCTCCAAAATCTACAGTTATGTCGGTTAACCTCCCGATGAAGATAATTTCGCAAAACTCCTGCCTTAGATCCCAATCATCCTCATTCAATTCATGAAGTAATTTAATTTTGTTGGGATGAAATTGGTACTTATGCAAAATTCTATAAACGTTAGTTTTGCTAATATCGGAAACTGCAGAGATTTGCTGGACAGACTGCGTGTTTGGTATAAGTTGGACATGGCCCAATGTAGCCACAGCTACCCCTTCATCATTTACAATTCCAATCGGACTTCTTTTTTTATCCATTACTGAGCCCGTCGCTACAAATTTTAAAATCAATTCCAATACGTATTTATGACGAACGTTACGTTCGGGATGGTTTTGGTTAAAAACCCTTGCAGCAAATCGACCAGAATTTTGATTTTGGTAATAAAGACTTACCAGCTCAGCACGTTCTTGCACTGTGTATACCATATCTTTTAAAAATTTTCAACAAATCAGTAAAGTAATAACTTGGCATATAATGTACAATGCTTCAAATGATCGAATAAAGGTCAGAACAGATAAACAAACTTGCTTAAATATCATCAAAAAATATTGTAAAATAAATGAATGTTTACATTTAATGTTTTCTTGTATTGTGTGTTATTACAGGGTGCGGCAGTAAAACAGGATGGTTTAAGAGCGTACTATAAAATAATTCCTTTTTAATACTTTTCCATGCAGTAAAAACTTTTAATTTAACAATGCGGTTTTACTACTCGGTCCGTTAGTTTTTCTGTTACATAAACAGAAATTACAATAAAAAAATTTATTATGACGGTATAGTCCGTAAAAAGGGCTTTCAAATGATGTACTACAACAACACCTATTTTCCCTATCTCAAATCTCAAGGTCATTGAATTGGCCTGTTTATGTTGAATGCGCGAATTATGTTTGTTAATTCCGCTTTATAGACATAAATAATAAGTGACTATGCATTGACTGTTTTCCTAGTGTATCAGACTTTATGTTGACTAATCAAAAGTTATGCGTTTAATTTAATATTATTATTCAGTCAGTTGAAGTAGAGATCTTGCTAAGAACACTTGTATTTTGCTGTAGAATAAAAGTAGTTGAAGATTTAGAATTTTAATTGTTTTTAAAAACTAAGTTTTTGACGAAACAAACATTACTGGCGCAGTCGACGTAGAATAGTTCAACGTACTCAAGCCCTCAACGTAGCAGTACAACAGTTTTGAGAAACCCAAAAATCTCCAAAAACTGAAGGTTTTCAAGCCGAAACGAACTAGAACCTACCACTCAGCAAGAAATCAAGGTAAGTGAGACTCTCCTCAACCCAGATACCTTCCTTGAATGCCCATTGAAAGTATCAAGAAAACAATTTTTGAATTTTTAAGAACAAGCGAATAATTTTGATTAATTTATAAGTGTAACAAATAGCACATAAAACAAAACGTGAATTTTGCCAAACAATTGCCTCCGATATTTAATTACGAATACAAAGAGCCTTTGTTTCAATATTCATACAACAATTGTTCTTGAATAGCAGTCTTATTTCTAATTGATATATTTCATTTAGACGAATTAGCATTGCTAACAAAACAATAAGATAATTTAAAAGATAACATTCGCTTGAAGTGCAATTAATTTCTTTCATGAACTTGAAAATAATTTGCATGATTTAATTTTAAGAAATAAAAACTGTGTTGTTTATTTTAATTCACCACATTTTGAATTGATTTGTTTTTACAATTTTGTATTGACATCAACAATTTCTTTTATTACTCAACCGTTTTTCAAAAATCAAGTTGAAAACAAACAATATCTTTATTTTTACACAAAAGTTTATTCAAAAGTGAATGAACAAGTTCAGAAACCCTAAAAAAGTTTTTGACACAGATTCCAGTGATTCTGAAACAGAATTATCTCTTTCTTATTTCCAAGAACAAATAACAAAAATCATGAGCCAACCAACCCAGCAACCCCCACAAACTTCACAAACTTCCCAAGTCACAATTGACATCAACTTAATCAAATATTTTGCCGAATTCATCCCCGAATTCAATGGAAACCCCTTGGAGTTGCGACAATACATCGCTCAAGTTGAAAGCATGTTCAGTGAATTCCCCGATTCAACTCACAAATTTGTCTTTGCCCACGCACGTCAAAAATTAAAAGGTGCTGCAAAAATAACTTGTGCTGGAAGAACAGAATTAAATACATGGGATACTCTAAAAGCCAGATTAATTTCCCTTTACTCATGCACTGATACTTTAGAAACCCTTGAAACAAAACTAAACCAAGCTTACCCCAAACCCAACGAAACTCTTTTCAACTTTGCTTCAAGATTACAACACATTCGTTCTCAAATCATTGATAAAATACATTTATCAGAACCAGACTTAAACCGACAAATTTTAAAAATTGAATTTTGTGAACTAAATGCAAAAAATCGATTCATAACTTTCATCCCTGAACGTTATCAAACTGACATAAAATTAACAAACCCTGTTGCTCTTGAACAAGCAATTGACATTTTCCAAAACCTTGAACAAGAATACGAAAATCGTATAGCTCAAAGAAATTTAGGACAGTCACAACAAAGACATCCAAACAACCCAAAACCTCAATTTCAAAATCAAAAAGGTTTTCAGCCAAACAATAATTTCAATTCTCACACTTCTAATCAAAGAAGTCACAACCAAAACTTTCCCAACAATTTCAAAGGAAAACAATTTCCGAATCAACACAACCAAAATCAACAAAGACAATTTAACCCTCAATTTCAAAGAAGACCCAATAATCCCCAAGGATTAAACCAAAACCAAAACAGAAATTTCAAACCTCATCCCCCAAAACCAATGTCAGGTGTAGAACACTTCACTCAGAGAAATAATAATCCAGGACCCTCAAGACAACAATCATCCACCCCCATGTCAGGTGTAGAACATTTCAACCTTGAAAATGAAAATAATGAAGAATATTTTGGAAACAACGGATATTCCAACCAACAAAATACAGACTATTTTGAACAATCTCCCAATCACAACCAGGATTTTCGAATTACCCCCAACTCGAAGAATCAAACTTAACTTATGAACTAAATCAAATAACTGTAAATTCTTTGCCTTTCATAAAAATCCAAATCGAAGGTAAAATTTACAAATTCTTAATTGATACCGGATGTTCATTTTCAATAATAAGACCTTACATTATACATGAATATTACCCTGAAGGAATTTTCATAGACAAAACTGAATTAAAAACTTGTACAGGAAAAGCTACCGCTGAATACAAAGCAGTAATACCGCCCTTTGATGAATTTAACACTGACCAAAACTTAGAATTTATTCTTTATGACTTTCATGAATACTTTGACGGATTAATAGGTTTTCGACATCTGCAAAAACTAAATCTTTCAATTGATGTAGAAAATAATCAACTTGTAAACAGACAAACAAACATTCCAATTTATTTCCGTGAAGATTTTTCAACTTATACTTTTGATCTTAATCCCTTAGAAATCATAACAAAACGAGTCCCAGTAAACATAAAAGAAGGACAGATTTTAATTCATTCTTATCATCAAAATGGAATTTACATACCTGAAATCTTGACAATTGCAAGAAATGGCTTTGCAAAAATAGAAATTCACAACTCTCTCCCAAAACATAATTTAATAACATTCAACAAACCTTTCCCTTGCACCATAATTAATGACCAAGTAGAAATCTACAATTTTAATTTAATACCCCCAGAAACTGATAAAGTAGACATATCAACCCTTATAAGAACTAATCATTTAAACTCTGAAGAAAAAACTTCATTACTAAACTTATGTGAAGAATTCAACGATATTTTTCAAAAACCCAAAGATCAACTTAGCTTCACGAACATAGTCAAACATCAAATAAGGACTAAGGATGAAGAACCATGTCATTCAAAGGCATACAGATTTCCCCAAGTACACAAAGATGAAATTCACAAACAAATACAACAAATGTTGAATGATGGAATTATACGACCTAGTATCTCACCCTGGTCATCCCCTGTGTGGATAGTACCGAAGAAACTAGACGCATCAGGAAGAAGAAAATGGAGAATAGTAATAGATTATAGAAAAGTCAACGAAAAGACAATCGACGACCGCTACCCTATTCCAAATATTAATGACATTTTGGATAAATTTGGACGATGTAGATATTTCACAACTCTGGATTTAGCTTCTGGCTTCCATCAGATAGAGATGCACCCAGACAGCATAGAAAAAACCGCATTTAATACAGAAAACGGACACTATGAATTTTTACGTATGCCCTTTGGTCTAAAAAACGCACCAGCTACATTCCAAAGAGTAATGGATAATGTTCTCAGAAATTTTCAAAATAAAATCTGTTTAGTATATATGGACGATATAATAGTATTTTCGACATCCCTTACAGAACATATAAAAAACCTGAAACAAATTTTTCAAACTCTCAGAAATGCCAACCTAAAAGTACAATTAGATAAAAGCGAATTTTTAAGAAAAGAAGTAGAATTTTTAGGACATATTATTACACCAAACGGAATAAAGCCAAATCCAAAGAAAATTGATGCAATTAAAAGATTTCCACTTCCCAAAACTCACCGTGAAATTAAAAGCTTTTTAGGACTTATAGGTTATTATCGGAAATTTATAAAAAACTTTGCTAAAATAGTAAAACCCCTTACACAAAAATTAAAGAAAGGTGAAAAGATAATCATTGATGATGAATTCGTGAAAACGTTTAATTATTGTAAAACACTTTTATGTAATGAACCAATTTTATCATATCCAGATTTTTCAAAAGAATTTCAACTCACGACAGATAGTTCAAACTTTGCATTAGGAGCTATTTTATCTCAAGACGGACACCCTATATGTTATGCCTCACGAACTTTAAACCCAGCTGAAATTAATTATTCAACAATAGAAAAGGAACTACTTGCTATTGTTTGGTCATGCCGTTACTTTAGACCGTATTTGTATAATCAAAAGTTTACAGCCTTTTGTGATCATAAACCCTTAGAATGGTTATTCTCCCTCAAAACCCCTAATTCAAAACTTCACAGATGGAGACTAGACTTAGAAGAATATGATTTCAAAATAAAATACAAAAAAGGAAAAGAAAATCAAGCTGCAGACGCATTGTCCAGAGTAATTCTAGACAAAGATGTAAACATGAATGCCATTGGTGATGAAAATCAATCAATAATAGCAAATCAAGGAGACGAAGACATATATCAGCAAATTTTAGACTTAGCAGAAGAAGTAGCAGAACAAGAGAATCGACAAATTAATGAAGAAGCTACAAATCAAGAGAATGTAACACAACAACCCCTCGATTTATTTACTTCACCCCCTCCTACTCCAAATATTCCGCAAATTTTGGAAGAAAATCAAAATGATGAACTCACTTCACAACACACTTCTCATGAAAACCCAATTTTAGAAATACGTCCAACAGAAAGACCAACAAACTCTTACAAAAGACAGATAATAATTTTACACAATCCTAACGCATTAATATCTAGTATATCAGCAACAAGAATTTTTGAAAATTTCAAATATACTTTAACTTTAGCTAGATCAGCAGATGAACAAGAAATAACTAACAGATTTAAACAAATTATTGCCCCTGATAAATTATATTGCCTTTACTTTTTCAATGAACATGATAAAACCAAAATAATAACTACCTTACAGAAAAATTTTACTTCCTTACATCTTGTAACATCTTCAAAGTTACTACAAGACGTAACAGACAAAGAAGAACAACAAACCTTAATAAAATACCATCACGAAGGAAAAGTTTCTCATAAAGGAATACATGAAGTGAAAAACTCTCTTAAAAAATATTACTGGCCTACCATGGAAAATGACATAAAACTTTATATAAATACTTGCCACACTTGTCAAACATGTAAATATGAAAGACACCCTCAAAATATAAAACTTCAAATAACCCCTACTCCGAAAAGACCCTTAGAAACAATTCACATTGATACATTTTTCTGTGAAAATAAAACATTTTTAACAATAATGGACCCTTTTTCGAAATTCGGACAAGCTTTACCATTAAAAGACAAAAACTCTATTCAAATTTATGATAATCTCTTAACCTTTATTTCATTTTATGGATTACCCCAAACAATCATTTGTGATAACGGTACTGAATTTAAAAATCACCTGATTGTTGATTTCTGTAACCTCCATAAAATAAACTTACATTTTACTACCCCAGGAAATTCTAATTCTAATTCCCCAGTAGAAAGACTTCACTCAACTCTTTTAGATGATTTAAGATGTCTAAGAAAAGAGAATCCTCAAAAAGACACCGAGACTTTAATGAAATTCGCAATTATTGGTTATAATAACTCAATTCATAGCGTAACTCAAAATACACCCTTCGATATCTTATTAGGACACACTAATATTACACCCTTTGACATTTCCGAAAAAAATATTACAACGGAATATGCACAAAACCATAAACTATTAGCAGACAAAATTTATGACAAGGTAAGACATTCAATTGAACTTAACAAAAATAAAATTATTTCTAAAGAAAATGAAAAAAGAAATGACCCTGAAACAGTTCAACCCCAACAAGATATTTATGTTAAAACTAATCAAGGACGATCAAAACTAAAACCCAAATTTACCAAAACACAGGTAGAAAAAGACAAAAATATAACTGTAAAAACTAAACTAGGTCATATTCACAAAACTAGAGTTAAAAAGAAACGACTTATTACAGGAACCCCAAAAGGACAAACCAATCGCAACAAAGATGAAGAACTTCACACATCTTCTAGCGACGATTAACTTGTTATTAATCACATCCCTATCACAATCCCAAATAAATATAACCCCAATTAATAATTACGTTTATACCCAAGAACTTGGATCAGCCAGATTACCTTCAACTTTTCATAAATTCATACACTATATTAACTTAACTGAATTAAACTTTGAATTGAAAAATAATGAAAATACTTTAATATCCTTACAAAAGATAATAGAAAATAAAGACCTTAAACTTTCTTTCAACATATCTTTAAAGAATATGGGATTTAAACAACTTGTCTCTCACAATATTAATCAAATTCTAGAAATAAAAAATAGAATAGAAGCTTTTAGTACTTCACGAAAACGTAGAGGACTAATTAACCCCATAGGTAACATTCAAAAAATATTATTCGGTACAATGGACAATGAAGACCGCGAATCTATAAATAAAGCTCTAACAACCCTTGAACAAAATCAATTTAGTATAGCTAAAAGACTTGAAGTTCAAACTTCCGTCACAACTAAACTTCTTGACCACTATAATAAAACTGTTTCCACCCTCGCTTCAAATCAAAATATACTAATGAAAGAACTTGAAAAAGCAATGAATAAACTCAAAAGTTTAAATAGAGATCACAAAATGATTACAAAGATACAAAATACATTTTCAGAACTATACATGAATTTAGATAAAATAAAGGAATTTGTTATGACAATAGAAAATGCAATTAGTTTCGCGCACTTAAAAGAATTACACCCCGGAATTTTGCCAAAATCAGACTTACTATTAATTTTGAAAGAAATAGATGTAATTTTCTCATCAGAACAAATACTCTATCTCAAAGATGTTAGAAATTACTATAAATTATTTTCAGTGAGTATAAACTCAGAAGAAAATATTATTTATTTTGTAATATATATACCGATATTTGATATTACTCAATTTAATTATTTCCACACTTATCCAATTCCCTGGAAAAACAAGACCTTAATAATTCCACACCCTTATATCCTAATGAGTCTTACAACATACTTGATACCATCGGAAATATGCCCAAAAATTGAAGAATTTTACATATGCCGAGGACAACCACAGCCTATTGATAACAGCTGCGAAATCTCAGTAATTTCGAAAAGTGACTCAACCCCTTGTGTAAGCAGAAGCACAAAGCTATCTACAGACATCATTGAACAAGTAGCCCAAAATGAAGTAATTGCCATTCCTGTTGAACCAATCAAAACTCCATTTAATTGCCAAAATGGTAATGGAATCCAGTTCATCACAGAACCGAGCATCATACAAATCCCCGTAGGATGCCAAATTTCAATAAATAGCCAGACGTTCTCAAACAACAGAGAATTTCCAAAAACAACGAAATTCTCACTGCCAAAAATAAATTTACCAGAAATTGAAGAAAATGCTGCCCTCAATCACATTCAACTTCATCAAGTCAAATTAGATGAAATTTCAGAAATACACAAGATGTCCCACGACATTCAACCCTTGTACATCAACCCTTTGGACCACAGCAGCCACCCTATTAGTATTGGAGTAATACTAATAATAACAGCCATCATGGTAATTATTGCAGTAAAACTATACAGATGCTTCAGAAAATGGTTCCAAAACCCAAGAAGAAGGACGCCAGGAGTCGTCGAACTTCAGACAACCCCCGAAGTTCCATCTCGGCAGGGAGGAATTATGTTTGTTAATTCCGCTTTATAGACATAAATAATAAGTGACTATGCATTGACTGTTTTCCTAGTGTATCAGACTTTATGTTGACTAATCAAAAGTTATGCGTTTAATTTAATATTATTATTCAGTCAGTTGAAGTAGAGATCTTGCTAAGAACACTTGTATTTTGCTGTAGAATAAAAGTAGTTGAAGATTTAGAATTTTAATTGTTTTTAAAAACTAAGTTTTTGACGAAACAAACATTACTCGCGCAAGCGCTAATTCACTTCAATAAAATTCCCTTTCGAAACAAAAATCGACCTGTTTTTTCTTATTGCAATAGTTTTGAAAATAACCAAGATATTCAAGGTAGCTCGTTTGAGATGGAATACCCTGTATGTTACAACGAATAACTACTTTTATTTACTTGTACGTCGCAGCGAGGCGGGCCATAGGACTGCGCAAAAGATTGAAATAATGTCAAATTCAACTAGGGTTAATTGTCCCCTCAATATTATTGCATATATTACCTGCCCAACGTTTTGTAATGCGTAATATTTCCATCACCCGCAGCACCCCAGAAAAATAAAACAACAATCTTCTGCGCACTCTTCGCTCCGACGTACAAGTAAATAAAAGTAGTTTTTCGTTGTTACATATTTATTGGATGAAATTAATAGATTAGCTGACATGATACTAGGTGCCTGTTAATTAGGAAACTAAGTTATATACAAAAGATGGATATTACAGTTTATATGCTATAATTGAAGAACTGTAAATATATTATAATTCATCATAAAAGCTAATAATCACTTGTTTCTTTCTTTTTAGTGCCCACAACATATGTGTGTTTTTTCTGTTTTGTGGTGTTTTTTTGTGGTTTTCAGTAGTCGGGTTTTAGTTTTTTAACACATGATTTATTATTATTATAATTCTAGAAATAAGAAAATAGCTTTAGGATAGAGGACATTGAAGGTGCAAACAAAATCTTGGCTCGCACGTGAGCTCATGTGTTGTCACATCTGCGAAATCTGATACTGTCATTCCTTAGAAACAGACTATAATCACGTCACATTTGTTACCTTACTTTGTGTGTCATGAGTTCGAGGAAGAATTAGAAAACGTAGCTAAATTTCTATTAATAATAATTTTGGAAATACGTCATTCTATAAATTTTAATTTAGTTTCATTTGGGTTCGTGTTCTTTATTAGTTACTAATAGACATGCATACTTAAATGTCAACGAACTGATAATGAAACCGTGTACAATTTACACATTTATTATCAAAATTTATAAATTTACCTAATGCGATTTACTGCTTTTATCGACCTTTGTAGATGTTCTAATAAATGTGGTTTTGATGGAAAGAAATCAAATTTGACAAAAATAAGAATTGTGGCAATACAACAAGACAATATTTGGTATAAGACCTGTTTTTAACTTTTTAACTTTGTTTATAGTCATTATTCATTATCACTTAATTGTGACTGTTTTATTAAAAGTTTTATTTTAATGTTTACTTTAATATTTATGCATTAAATTTGTAGATATTATAAAGAAAAAGAGAAACATGAAACAATCATTTGAGACTGAACGATGAAAGCCAAAGCTTCGTATGAAATATACTTTCATTCTCTTGTTATCTCCCTGTCTCTGTTTCGTTTTCATTGTACTATTCTTAGCAATGCATATAAATTTCAGGAAAATGGCATTTATCACTATTTTCTTACGACTCAAGTATTAATCTTAATGTGTCATTTAATTCTTAATTTCAATATAACTGCAAAGGAACATATGACGCAGAAATAGAAAATTTGTTCAATTATATTAATTTAAAAGAGGCGACACTAGTTCCCTATATCACGCGTGCCGAAAATATAAATTGCAGAAACGAACTCACGTTGTCACGTATAACTTGCAGAGAGCTGCATTCGTGACCATAGTGTACTTCTGGCCTATTTATAAGTATGCGTAAACTGTATTGCAGATATTTCTGGCGTTTCGTGACATGCCGTAATAGCATGTGAACTCACGTGACGGACGATAGTTTGTTTTCACCTTAACGCACATATATTTATTTGAACCAATTATCATTATTCAGTCTAGACACCCGAATCCATGATTCTAAGTTTTCGATGACAATGGATGTGCTTGCTTTGCTTTGCTTACAACACGTGAAATCGTCAATCGCCGGAAAAGAATAGAGTGACGGAAAAAATTTAGACAAGTAAATAACCTGCCGTAATTCTCATACTCGGTTCAAGCGACTACCTAAACGTATTCATTATTTGTGGAAATCCCCGAAAATGCGTTTCCAAGCATAGACAATGTGTGGGTTGCCATATGTGTAAAAAAGTAAATAAATACTGCTAAGATAATCACCATCTAGACCCCCCCACCCCCATGTTATCAAAATCAAATAATCAAAGCAAACGTTTTATCCGGTTCAGCGCCAACGGTGTGGCTGTGAGGAACTCTTCTCGCGCTCCCCGGAACGCTCGCAGCTCACAGTCTCTTACGATATGGTTTATAGTTTGACGGAGTGTGCCACAGTCACATGAAGGAGATTGCACATAGCCCCATTTATACAGGGAATTGGCACATCTGCCGTGGCCTGATCGGGTACTCTAGTTTTACCCATTCTTTCCGGGGAAGTTCAGATCTAGGAGGTAAAGCTGCCCCCATAAATGCACATTGTGAGTGTTCAGTAAAGTCTTCCCACTGGGAATACCATTGATTCAAATAGTTGAAATTGGTGGTTTTAAGCGCTCCTGCACCTCTCATTGGTGGTTGTCGGGATTTAAGTCTGTTTATCTCCAGCGGTGGGATTGCTCTATGGATGATCAGTTTGTTGTCCTTCGGAGCTGCGGTGGGGCTGTCTTTATTGCGTCTGTGATGAGACTCATAGTCTCGTTTAGCTGAACGTCAATTAGTTTGGTGTTGTTGCTGTTTAGCCACACAGGAAGAGTAATCAGTACACGAATAGACAAGAGTTAGGGCACTAGTTCCTAGAGGTTTGGAGTCGTAGCTCCCCAGGTCGTCTCACAAAGCTTTTGGATAATTTTGTTGTGTGTTCTTAGGTTTCCTGTATTGTTTGTGAGGTGTCTTTTGTAACAGAGGGTGCGATTCAACTTTATTCCAAGATAATTTTAGAAATGGTTATGTTTTAGGAGTTGTCCTGCGAAAATAACTTGCAGGTCATGTTTAACTAGTCTACTACTCAGGTGGAAGCAAGAACTTTTGTTGGGACTGCGTAGTAGTCTCTCTATTTCTTGAAGTAGTTGTTAAGGACTGGCAAGTCGCTAGACACACTGCTCTATGTTCTCAAAGCTCTTATAGGAGAAAGCTATGACTATAATCGTCCGCATAACAAAACTTGTGACTGTCGACTGTATCTGGCATGTTGGATATATAAAGATGAAAAGTCAAGACGCCAATACTGAGCCTTGTGGGAGTCCATTGTTCAATTTATGCTGCCTACTCGCTTTCTAGTTTAGGATTACTTGAAACATGAGTTTTGCGGTGGTTTGGCAAGGGATTATCTGCAATAATTTGTATAGGAGGCCCTCTCTGCAGACCGTATCGTAGGCAGCAGTGAGGTCAACAAACGCCACTCCCATCTTTTTTTGTTGGTAGCTTGCCTCTATATGTGTTTTGAGGGATAGCACCTGGTAACAACAGCGGCCTCCCAGTCCTAAACCAGCCTGGGTTACCGGAACCTGGTCTAGGATCGTCGCGCTAATTCGATTATAGAGAACTCTTTCTAGTAATTTCTAGCAGCAACTGAGCAAAGCTATAGGTCTGTAGCTGATCCTGATCGTATGGTTTGCCGGGTTTTAATATTGAGATAACCTTTGCAGGGGATTTGAGAAGGAAAGCGATAACCACACTTTTGTTTGGTGACCTGTGTGGATGAGGAATTCAGGCAGAACAGCATAGAAACCAGGCCTTAAATCTGATTTAGCATCATTAATGTCCTCAATCGAGAAGGGTTGGGGGAATGTTGTTTGGCTAGGAGCGTTTTGTGTGCTTTCTGTAGGCGGGTGCTCTTGACGTTTCCACAATAAGATCAGCATCTTGTCTGGTGTTATACTCGACGGTGCCGTAAGCATTTAGTGTTTGAGCCTAGTTTTCTAAGAAGACTCCAGGCCCTTCGACTTGAGTGTTGGAATTTCATTTCCGCCGTAGTCTCCTCCCACTTACGTCCTCTTGATCTGTCTAGGGCAGATGTAAGTTCCTCAGCAATGTCTGGATTGTTGGTTTAGGTTTCACATCGCTCGTCCCACGAAGGGATATATTATTTCCTGTATCCCCTAGGAACGCTCATCATTGCTCCAACAAAACGGTTGTAATTGTTTGATATCGGCGGTATCCACTGTACCAGTCCGTCCAACTCCTGGGAATAATTACACCAGTCTGCCTTTCCAAGGCTCCATCGGGGTCGATGGATGGATCGGATTAGGGGTATTTGGATTTCCCCCTCTAAGAAGAATGCTTGCAGCTCACAAAGCACAGATCAGGGTTGCTTTCTGAGTTCCAAGCTGTTGTTTTAAAAGTGCGTTTATCTTTTGGCGTCATTGTCATTGGCCCAATCGGCCAACCTTGTGTCTTGGTCGCAGTCAGGGTATCTCCACCGTTGGTGGTGGCTATTAAAATCGCCAATATGTATAGCCGGGCGCTGTTTTACTAGAAGTGGTGTCCAAGCTACCCTGCTGCCGGTGGTTTATAAACGTTTACAATGGTAACTTCTCCCACCTTTTACTTTAAGTAGTTGGGCATTATCAATGTTGTTGTGGATATAGGAGGCTACGCCGTAAGTATGATGGTAGGTGGCTCCAAGTAGTGTTTAGCCCGGAATACGTCTCCCCGTCTGTTGAGTCATTCCGCACTGTCGACGTGAGTTTCTTGTATTGCTGTGACATCAACCTTATTGTCCATAAGTAGTTTGAAGATGCATTCGCTTTTAGCTCTGTTTATGGTATACATGTTTAGTTGGCAAATACAGATCAGTGTACCAATATTTCTGGTCTGCAATTTTAAACATTTGTATTGGTCATGTTTAACTAGGAAATCTCACAAAAAGAAGATAACTGGTTGCCAGGTTCGCTCTATCGCATTTAGCGTTACCCAGGGTGCACGTGTGACTCTATGCCACGGAAATCAAGCTCATCATACCTTTTTAATTTCAGTTTATCTTCTAAAAACTTTAAAGGTGGAAACACATTATCGACATGTCACGTGAGAACACATGCTATTACGCCAAGTCACGGCACGCTCGAAATATCTGCAATACAATTTACGCATGCTTTTAAATCAGCTAGAAGTACACTATGGTCACGTTACGTCACCTCATGTAGCTCACGGCAACTCATATATGACAACGTGAGGTCGTATCTGCAAATTTACATTTTCGGTACGCTTGACATAGAAAAGCTAGTGTCGCCTCTTTCGGGACTTTTTTGTGTTTATGTGTCAGATCGAGATATTTGTAAACATGTTATTTGATTTAATTTTACTAAAAAGTAAATACTTTTTTATTAATGATTTCCTTTATAATATTTACAAACTTAATACATGCATATTAATGTATACATTATCTATTAATAACACAATAAGTCATAATGGCAGTAAAGAAAGTTAAAAACAGATTTAGTAACGTAGGTCGTTGTGTTGTAATGTAATGTAATGTTGTAAGCCTAAAAATAATTCGAGTGTATACAACAATTTGTATTTTGTGATGTAATAATAATTTTATATTTTATATAGGGACCAGTACAAAAAATAAATTCTGTCATTTAATAAATGCACCCATGGTAATGCAGATTCTCTTTATGGTTTCAGGTTTTTGCATATTTGTTATTGGTTGCCACAGACCTAGGAATTAATAGACCCAATTGTTTACATTTTTATGCTATCTCTTTTTATTCTCGGCACACTGTCGCCAGATTTAACAAAATCATTATAAGCTAACAGGACAGGAATATAGAAACTAAAATAGTTTACTGATTTACACACAACATATAATATGCAACAGAAAATATAAACCATAGTTTACTTAAGTATATAAGACACTTAGTGTGTTACTACAGAAATATTGAAAATTATTCTCATATTATAGTGTAACGCATAAAATAAGTGCTATTGGCAACCCTGTTACAACTTTTAGTACGTGCGTAATGACCAGTAACGATTTATGAATGAGGTTTAGCTTCTTGTGTTTGATCTGTGGTTTAGCTTTACAGTGTTGCCGGCTAGAAACTTGTCAATATTAGGCCTTTGTTATGGAATTATTGAATTTTTGGTGATATTTTTAAGATTTTTGTACAAAAGTTATTATTTACTGACAAACTATGTTGTGAGCTTCTGCAATTTGTGGAAAAGTAAGAGATCTGTAAGAGGTTATGTGTAAGAGGTTATGTTTAATTTATGACTCAGGAGCGTACATATAAAGCTATATTTCACAAGTATATTTATTAAAAATTAATAGTCCATGTCTTTATAGCAAGAATTGTATTCTTAATTATGGAACAACGGGTAGAGATTTTGACACTTTTATACGAAAGTCCTATTTACCTATATAAAATTTTCAAATGGTAATTTTTTAATATTCACTGCCATTGTAATGCCTTTGTAGTGAAGAATAAGTTAATATTATGTTACCCATTTGCCGAAGCCTTTCACTAATAATACTAGTAAATTATTATTAATTAATATTCTAACTCATATAGCTAATTTCGTAACTAAATATGTATAAGATACCAGTAGTTGAGTGTTTTATAAAAAAAATGTTTCTGCTTTTACTGTTGTGTGAAATGAAAAAACTAAACATTTCATTAATTATTTGCAGCAATGTAGACTAAACAGTGTATCATGAGAAATCTTCTCTCATATTTCACTAAATATACTCGTATGTTGTTATATCCTGAAAATTCTCCAACCGTAATGCGTTTATTAAGTAATTAATTGGCCTAGAAATTGTGCCAAATTTTTCGTTTTACGCATACCAAACTTTCCATATAGTCTTTGGTGTTAAATGTAGTCTGACCACCTGCTTCATTTTGTAATTGACAAAATTGCATTTCATCCATTTCATTGTTTTTTAATTAATAGAAAAATATAAACAAGATGACCAGTAACTAGTTTTACTTATTTTTTAGATAACAAATTCAAATCAAATAAAAGGTCATAAACACAGACATGTTCGTCCGAATTAAAAATACAAAGTCACTACAAATTCCCTAGAACATCTACATAAAATAGAACTTCTAAATCCACAAATTTATTGGACACCTTCAAATAAGGTACAGGTCATGAGATTGGCTAGTAAATTAGCGAGTGTAAAACAGCTATTCAAGTGGAGTCTTTAGATAAGTATAACTCCATTTCTATTTTCATTTAGGATTTTAGTCATCTATGAGCTATCCTTTAACTTATTCTGCAGATAGTTTGCTCTTAAAGTTAATAATACAAAAGGCCTTCAATATGTAAGTTGCAAATTGTGAAAAATAAATAAATAGAATTATAAATGCTTCAATTGAGGACTGTAAAGTACCTAATTTATGTAAAACGTCAGTAATAGTGCATGTGCAGAAAGTAATCAATAGAAAAATGAAAAGAACTCCCTCCCATAAATACATTATCATTGCTTGAAATTGTGGAAGTATTTATTAACAAACAGATTTTGAATCATTTAATATATTAATAGATAATCAATCGGGTTTTCGACATAAACTCTCGTGTGGAAATTTCATTATAACATGTATTAAAATGCAGGGAAATCAAAGATCAGAATATAGTAGTAATAGTGGTCTCTAACATGTATATAAATCAATTATAGTTCTAGATTTTGAGTATGTACTTTAAATATATTTTATTTTATTGGGGAGAGATATACAAACGCGTTACAAAAAACAGCAAAGTAGAGCTATGTGCATTATATTGGAAGTTGACAAATGTACCAGAATTAAGGATGTGCTCATTTGCTCTACACTTATGAGTATAAAGCAAGGACAAATTTACAACAATATGCTTTTCATTTATAATTTTGCCGCAGTATATGTCTAAAAGAATAACACTGGTACGTAAAATTCGTTAGTACAACAACAGTACTTTATCGATTAAGGAAATCTGGTACCAAGGACCTGGTAATATACAATAAGCTTTCTTTTTATACAAGATATAGAAATAGTCTTTATATGTTTAAGTAAAATGTGACATGTGTAAAAACTACTTAATTATATTTAAATAATATATTTAATTGTAATAGTTTAAGTACGAAATAATGTTAATTAGTTATATGTCTTTATGTAGCAGAATATTTGCTAATAAATACTACTACTACTACCACATATTAGATTTCTTATTTTGAATTTCGAAAATCTGTCTTCATACCCACAATCATCGATATCAAAAACCCCCATTTACAATTTTTACGCAGATTCATTTAGTTTGACTTAAACGCCATATTGGATTTTTCAATTCGAATTTCGAAATTCGTCTCTCAAATCTATAATCAGCAATACCGAAAATACCTCTGTACAAGTTTTTAGGTAGATTCAATGAGTTTGATTAGCAGTGCGCTATATTGGATTCTAGATTTTGAATTTCGACAATCTGTCCTTAAATGCATAATATGCGACACCAATACATCCCTCTTACCCATTAAAATTGATGCCTTTACCACTCAATATTGGAGTTTTAAAAAATAATGAAGTTCCCGATTGCAAATAAATATTTAGAAATTTTAAGATTTGATCAAATGTCTTTATAACCATTATCCAAATACATTAAACAAATTATATTTATTTTATCATCATAATTGTTGTATTACATTAAAAATTTTAAAAATGATTTTGTAATTATTGAATTTAAAATATGTAATAGATGTTGGATTACATTTAAAACTGTTTAATATTTCTATGTTACACTACTGGATATTATACGACAATACCTCAAGTTGTACATTGTTGCCAGCTAGCAACTCATGATGCTCTATCTTTTTCTCACTCATCATTTGTTTACATTTAATGTTGGATCGGTTTTGTATCTGATTTATGAATGAAGCTTTCGGTCTCTTGAATTTATAGGTCTGTGTTGGTTGCAATAGCAATAGCTGAATTACGTGATTTCTATTTTTATAATGGAGGAATAATTGAAAATGTAAGGAAACATGATGTTTTGTTCAATCTATCGTCCCATCACTATAGGGATCAGCGCATGCGACAGGAAGCCTGGGAAGAAATCGGCCAGAAATTGAAAATACCAGGTAATCATTTTAGGAATCTATTCGAGTATTAATATTATGTTTATGCAAATAAATAAACTAAAAATAATATTAACCAAAAACAAATAATGCTAACACGAAGCTCAGTCTTTGACTTCCTATGTTATGTTATTTGATTCGATAGACCCCCCTTCTAATCATTATCGTGATGTAGTCTTCCTCTACGAACCATGGCCATTTGCCAAGGTACAGCACCAGTAGGTGAGTTGAAATATTCCTTAAAAGCCTCTCGAATTCGAAAGCCGCGTCAGGTGAACATAATGTAGGAAAATCGGGTTCTAGAGAGTCTGAACACAACATGTTATGTAGGGAGCATGAGGCCAGAACAATTTTATCTACTAAGTATGGTTGTAATTCCAAATGTCTACGAAACACTCTCCAGCGTGCAACCACAATTCCGAAGGCGTTTTCCACCACGCACCTAGCTCGAGATAAACGATAATTATATATCTTATTAGGTTCATTTTCTCCTAAATGAAATCTGCTATATGGACGAAGCAAATAAGTTTTAAGTGGATAAGTGGAAACGCTTCATCGCCAATAATAACATGTTGCAGTGGTAATCCATTTGTTTCCAGTGGAGCATTCTCAGGTACACCTAATGTTCCATGTTGAAGCTTTTTACCGAGGTCTGACTTCTCGAATATAACACCATCACTATTCCTCCCATAGGAGCCAACGTCAATTGCAATAAACTTGTAGTCGGCATCAACTAGCGCCAAAAGGACTATTGAATGGCTACCCATATAATTATAAAATGTAGAGCCTGATTTTATTGGGCATTGAATATTAATATGCCATTTGGGAAATCCATATTTGCTTAAATTTTGCTGCAGATTTGTTCCATATATCTACAGTTGGTACAGGCATGACAGTAGGTCCCAAGTTTTTCCATATTGCATCGCAAACTTCAATTATTATTTTTCTAACTGTACTGAATCCTAGTCTGTAGCTAAAGCCCATGCTTCTAAATGAATTTCCTGTTGCAAGGAACCTAAAAAAACATATTAGAAGTGATGGTTAGTAGGAATGGTTAGCTATGTAAAGAAAGCCATGTTTTCCATACTCATTCCATAAGCCATTCCCACGCGCCATCACTTTTGATTAATGAAATTATAAAACAATTGTTAGCATTACTTTTTTTAGTGGACAAAGCTAAACAGCTGTGGGCCAAGCTTCGCAGATGTTTAAAAAATGCTAGGAATAGACGACTATTAACAAAAAGTGGCCAGGCTACTAAAAATATACCTAATGGAAATTTGAAGAACAAATGTCATTTCTTTTGCCCTATTTGGAAGGTCGAAAGTATGAAAAACAATGTTGATGTACTTTAATACCTATGATACATATTTTTTAAGGACATTTAGCAAGAATCACAATTTGATCTGGAAACAGAGGTTCAAGTCAATCCAGAAATAGAGGTTCAAATTAATGTTGAGACAGAGGATTCAGATGTAGGAGAGTATCTAGATGAAACACAAGTGCGTAGGAATGAAAAGAAACCAGAAGAGGATGCACAGCGCGGTACAAATAAGAACTTGTTTCATCAAACAAAAAAGCGTAAACAGTGCTGCAAAACATCTACAGCCGCAACATGCAGGAAAATGCAAATTTAAGAAAAAGGAAATACGACAATCAAGAAAAAATGGCAGAAGCAAATAATTCGTTCAGGAGAAATAGGAACGATATTGATTTGTATTTCTTAAGTATGGCAAAAATGACTAAAAAGCTACCAAAATACGAACAAACATGTGTGAAACTAGCAGTGAGCCGTATTCGAAGCTGAAAAACGAAGTTATGCAAGGCTGCCAAGTCCACAACAAATACGACCATGTTATTTCTCCTCTACATCGTTAACCTTGCTTTGGTACCAATCGCTCTTCGAAATTGGGTATTTTTCTTTTTAATATCGTCTTTAATAAGTTCATGCAGAAAATTAAATTCATCCTTGGTTATCCGAAATTACATTTTAAAACGATCTGCATGCTCGTTTAACTCTTTAACTAATCTGTGGTACTCTCCCAATTCTTGCCTGCGGGTGTTTATTTGGTGAACCCATTTTATCTCTAGCTCCTGAATTAATATAAACGCAGCTACATTATCTAAATCATCTTCGAATTCTGATGAACTCGTCAAGCTAAAATCTTCACGTTCCATCATGACATACAACGTAGAGTAAAAAAATTGACGTGAGTATAGTCTGTTTCTAACGCATAACCAGGGGGTGGTAACTCAGATAGGTAATGTTGATCCAGCTGTCGGTGAACTGTAATGGTGTTTGATCGTAGCCCTCTTAACAAATTCTTCAAGTACTATTTTTGATAGTTAGCCCAAGTGACAGACACAATGTGATCTTTTTTATCGGCCATTATCTTTATTGTATGATTAGGCTTGAATAAATGTTTTTGTCGGCCATTATGAGATTTATGTCTGTGAAAGCTAAAGCCATCAGCCACAACAGCTCTCTATTTTTTCTAATTTGTGCTGGTATTTTGTATACAATTCCGTTCTTGGTGTATTTATACATAGTTAAAGTGAGTGAACAGGCATGTAGCAGTATCAGGACATTTGAGGATGATCATTTGTATTACATTAAGATGCAACCTGCAGTGGAGTCAGTGAAACAAGCACACAAGAGTAAGACTTTTAGTGATTGTTGAATAAATCAACATTTTGATGTATTTGGTACTTTTTCCTCATATACTGACTTGTATGTCATTTATGGTTTCATTTAAGGTTATGAGAGAACTGCAGGAGACAGTTTTATAGACTCTGCTGAAGAAAAACAAGCATATATTATGTGAGTGAACAGGCATGTAGCAGTACCAGAACATTTGAGGATGATCATTTGTATTGCACTAAGATGCAACCTGCAGTAGAGTCACAGAGTCAAGTACACAAGAGTAAGTATTTTTTAGTGGTTCTTGAATAAATCATAACATTTTGATGTATTTGACAGCATACCAAAAAAGAGTGGTGGTAAAAACATCTTCAAATCCAAGTAGCCAGAACCTTAGAAAACAACTGTTGAAGTGGAAGAGAATAGCCAGAAGAGCTAGCAAAATGAACACCAAACATCATTTACAGCTACTGCATCAGAAGCAATGTGACTTAAGGTATTTGAAAAATGTTAATAGTACCACCATAAATTTCTTTATGAGTCAAATGAGGAATCAAAAGTTAAAACCGAAGGGAAGATGCTTTTCATTAGATGATAAAATATTTGCATTATCACTGTATAAACAAAGTGCCAAAAGCTATAGATTTCTTTCAAAAGTTTTTAGTTTACCATCTCCTAAGAATCTCAGTAATCTTGTTAATATTGTTCCCTTCAAATGTGGCTATAATGAACATATCTTTAAAAATTTAAATAAAATTGTTGAAAAATTAACAGAAAAAGAGATATATTGTATATTAATGTTTGATGAAGTATCTTTAAGTTGTGGCCTTATAATTTTTCAAAAGATCATATGCCTGGAATTGTAGATTTTGGTAGTGGTGATACTACTCAATACTCCAACCATTTGTACAGTTTTTGTTATGAATTATTTTAATGTATAAATAAATAGTGTCATTTTAACTGTATTTGTTAATTTATCTTTTGTAAATAAATAAATATAATTTCAATATTAGTTTCATTTATTTTGATGGTACATTGCCTTCTAAATGTTATATTTATTATATTCTTGATTGTTTTTATGTGTTCTTGGGAAATAACACCACAATCGAAACAAAAATTTGTATATTCAAGGAAAATTTGGTTGTTCCTTGAATATACAGATTTTTGTTTCGATTGTGGTGTTATTTCCCAAAAACACAAAAATAATTCGATGGTACAGCCCCCTATTGGTGACATTTGGGACTAGAAAGTGCAGATTCCTTCTTTTAGTATGGTGATGATCTGTCAAATTCAACAAACGTCAAATTTAGTACTTGAAGAATTTGTTAAGATGCTTTTGATGCTAAACCTAACCTGTCATGGGACAAAATGTGACCAATCAACCAATTTTTTAACATTGAGTTGCCCATCTATCTTTATTGTATGATCTGTGCGCATAACAGCATGTGAAATTACGCCGATGTGATGACATGTGTTCCCACATGACGTGCCGATAATGTGTTTCCGCCTTAAAAGGTCCTCTAACATAGAAACGCACTTACCACCACAGATCATAGAATAAAGACTTACCACCCTAACAGCACATTTACGAACCAATTACGTCTTAATGACAGATATTCGACGTCCTCAGAACGTACGTTTCTGGTCCTGGACTTCATCAGAAGGTACATGGAGGTCGAATGTACATGCTCTAAGGATATTGGTGTCATAGAGCCTGTACTTCTGGAGGTAGCCTGCAATGCACCTTAGATCATTTACCATCTAGATATAGCCTGTCAAGCATAAAATCGTGGCAACGCTAGAAAGAGAGGGCAATACAGACAGTAAGAGGCTATTTCACTTAGTGGCTGGATGGTCGGTGGACGCAGCCAATGAATAACATGCTTTATGGGAAGCAGCTTCCAACCGAGTGAAATAGCCTCCTGCCCTCTCTATTGCCCTCTCTCTCCTTAGTCTTACCACGACATTTGTGCACTGCAGGCTATCTCTAGAAAGTAAATGCTCTAAGCAATGCACAAATATCATGTCAAGGCTAGAAAGAGAGGGCAATAGTGAGGGCAAGAGGGTATTTCACTCAATTGGGAACTGCAATGGAATAACTACCTATAGAGTGAAATAGCCTCTTGCTCTCTATCGCTATCTCTTTCTTTCCTTGGCATGATATTTGTGCATTGCAGGCTACCTCCAGAACATGTATGCCCGCAGGTTACCTCCAGAAGTCTTAGATCATGTACCTCCTAGATATAGTCTGTCATGCACAAAATCGTGGTAACGCCAGAAAGAGAGGGCAATAGGTAGAGACAGTAACAGGGTATTTCACTTAGTGGGTGGAAGCAGCCAATAAACAACATGCTGAGCATATTTGATTAGAAGCAGATTCCAACCGAGTGAAACAGCCTGTTACCCTCTCTCTCTTTAGTCTTACCACGACATTTGTGCATGACAGGCTATGGCTGAGTTCAGCAGATACAAACTGTTGTGAACGTTTGCTAACGTTTCATGTTTTGTGCTGCACGTTTCATGTTTTGTGCAGCACAAAACATCAAACGTAAGCAAACGTTGACAACAGTTTGTATCTGCTGAACTCACCCTATATCTAGAAGGTACATGATCTAAGCTAGAAGTATAAGCTCTATAGTCATTGTACATTGCAGAAGTATAAGCTCTAAGATGGGATGGAAATAAAACATGGAATATTGTGTTCTGAGATTTTACAATTTTTAAAAGCTGATTTTGACGGTTTGGGACCTGGCAACGTTGCCTTCTTGTTTAACCACAGCGCATCCTGCTTACGCATTATGAATGGCGTCAGGTTGTTATTGTTGAAAGCGTTTAATTATTTTTAACAATATTATGAGTGTTTTTACAATAATTTTAGCGAACTTTATACAATACAGTGATTACATTGTTTAATTCAATAAGTGTTTCGCAAGACATCACTGCTGGATTGAACATTTCAGTGTCAAAAGTATGTCACATAAAATAGGATAATATAATGTTTCTTTACCGTAAGCAAATCAATTTCCGTAATGAAAATTAGCACTTATGTATGAGAGAGTAATTAAAATATCAACAGAAATGTTGGTTGGTATTGAACCTATCATTATTTATTGGAGTTGTTGCTACAGAATGTGTGAATATGTTAAAAATTTCTCCAGAACACATGGAATAACACTCCCCCGTCTGTCGAACAAGATGGCTGCGACTATTTCATAGTTTCCCATTGAAGTATTAAATTCATCAGTAGTTTTAAGTTTATGTTTATTTATGTGAATTTCAGGTAAAATTAATATTTCAATTAGAAATTGGCTAATTTTTACGTATTGTAGAAAATATTAAGGGGTTTTTAGAATGGTGATTAGTGAATTAAAGGTAATAATTGATTTTATTTTAGAGTACCAAACTATTGGGAATAGTCTGTATGGAGTTAAAACAGACTTTAATATGTTGCTATAGTAAGACTACTGCACCATGCCGATTTTAAATGGCCGCTAATAGTGACGGAAATAGTGAAGTAACAACTGTAGTGACTTGTGAAGGGGACCTTTCAGATCCTAAGTTCCCAGCACAGTTTAATCTAGTTATTGATAAATTGAATGCAGTATTGAGGAAAGAGGTGAAAGTACACAAACTGGAGCCCTGGAACTCTGTTCGTGTAACGCTGTCTATTCCTCGGGAAGCAGCGTTACATCTGAGGCAATTAGCTAATGAGGGATCACAGCAGCTACGAGCTTTAGGAATACTTAGTGTGCAAGTTGAGGGAGATCAGGTGATTTCTCTACAATTAGCAGATTCAGTGAATTCAGCACCAGAGGAAATAATTTTAAATACTACTCAAGGTAAGTCAAGAAACTATTTGTGAGATTTATTTCCAATTTTTTATTCATTAATACACTAAAATATTAGTATGATACTTTTGGAATGAGTATTTCACAAATATGTAGAATACATAGAATGATGCATTGAACTGGTGCAAAAAAAATATTTTATGGCTAAAAAAATTGGTTACAAATATCCTAATTATATATATATGTGATAAAATATGGGTATTTGATATTGTATTTTTCTCCAGGAATGTTATTCACTCACTGACAAATTTACATTGAAAGTATCTTAGTGTGCTAAATTTGATTATCAACCTAGTAAGTTACCTATATAACAGAATACTGCAGTTTTAGTTTGAATTATTAGCAAATTTTTGGAAAATGTGAAACTACTATTTTGTGTGAAATGTACTGTGATTCCAGAATTGAGAATTTTATTATTACCAATTAATTGATAACAAAAATACATCTAAAATGTACAGAAAAATTATAAACATCATACTGAAAGGCACTCAATTTAATATTAACAAATATATTGAAAGATATAATGTGAGTCTCTGATAGTGCTTTTAACACTCAATATTATATAATAGCCTAATATTAAATGTAAGTGGTTTCTATTGGCACACCTCTCTGTCTCTAAATCTTTTGTCTGTTTCCTTTTTTCCTTTGATGTTACTCAGGGTGAGTCTCTTAATCCATTGGAATTCATTTTACTTATTAATGAATTTGGATTCTGTATTGTTAAGGCTTCTTTTCACTTCTGTTGTGATGATTTGGATATATATATATATATATATATATATATATATATATATATATATATGTGTGTGTGTGTGTGTGTGTGTTTTTTTTTTTTTTATCCGAAGAGGGGGGAAATACATTCCGTACTTAGCTAGCACGTGCTGGCCGTCGTGCGGGACTCCCGATGTAATGACTTCAAAGCAAGAGTCAATCGTTGCATTGAAACCAGTATACCGTATACCCGCTAAAACCCTAACCTCTTTCTCCTACAACCATGGTCCCCTGCGGCACTCTTACTCAATACTACTTCGCAAGGGTGGTTCATTGCAGATGTTTACTGCCCTTCCATTGAAAGCTTCTAAAGCCTACTCCTCGAACGTATCGCGGAGTTCTTTGAGGATAGTCTCCGCGTAATCTGATACCAAGTTCCAGGCTTGGGGGCCCTTCAGCATGGCTTCTACTAATTGTTCTGGGGCGATATTAGTCTCCAAAATCCTCTCCACTTCAGCACGTTGATCCTGAAACCGGGGGCAGGAGAAGAACACGTGTTCCGCGTCTTCTATCACGTCCGTACAGTGTGGGCAGTTTGGGGAGTTTGCCCTCCTGAACCTGTGCAAGTATGCTCGAAAGCATCCATGTCCAGTCAGGAGTTGAGTGATGTAAAACCCAACCTCCCCATGCTGGCGGTTGACCCAACGACTGATGTTAGGTATCAATCGATATGTCCACCGGCCTTTAGTAGAGCTGTCCCACCTCTCCTGCCATTGCCCTAGACTCATGGCTCTTTCATCGCTGTTTCCTGTCGGCTGGTCTTTTTCTAACTTTCTGCGATAAAGCCGTCCCCTTTCTGCAGCCAGGATGTCGATTGGCAGGGTAGAGGCAATCACAATCACCGCCTCGTAAGACACAGTGCGGTAGGAGGATGCCACTCGAATCGCTGAGAGCCGCTGGACTGATTTCATTTTCCGGCGGTACGATGGTAGCTCGAGCGATTTCTCCCATACCGGTGCCCCGTACAACAAAACAGAAGTAGTTACTGTTGCCAGTAGCTGTCTTCTTATCTGTCTAGGGCCTCCGACATTCGGCATTATTCTAGATAATGCCCCCTGTACCCCAGCTGCTTTCTTGCTGGCCGCGATTATGTGCTCTTTGAAGTTGAGCCGTGTGTCCAGGAGCACCCCCAAATAGCTGATGAAGGGCTGCGACTGTATGTAGGTGTCGCCTATTTTGAGGGTGATGGTTTCCCTTGCCTTCCGACTGCTAACAAGAAGTGTTTCGGTCTTTTGCTCTGCTAAACTCAAGTCCGCTGCGAGCATCCAATGCTGAATTGTGGCTATAGCGAATGAGAAGGTTGTTTGTATCTCCTCTATGTGCTTGCGCACTATGATCAATGCCACATCATCGGCGAATGCCACTAGCCTGACGCCCTCAGGCAGACCGAGCAGGAGCAGGTCGTTGTACATTACGTTCCATAAGAGGGGGCCAAGAACAGAGCCCTGAGGTACACCTCCTGTGATCTTATAGTCTACTTGCCCATTTTCAGTTTGGTACAACAAGATGCGGTCCTTGAAATACGCTGAAACCATTCTACGCAAGTACTGCGGAACTTCCATCCTGGCAAGAGCCTCCAAAATGCGGTCCCAGCGGGCCGAGTTAAAGGCGTTCTTGATATCCAGGGTGGCTATTAGACAGTACTTTTTTCCACCTCTTCTCCATCTCTTTCCCGAGATAGCCTCTCTGGCGATGTTGGTAACGAGTGTCACGGCATCTATGGTTGATCTCCCCTTTCTGAACCCGAATTGGTTGGTGGAAAGTTTTGGCTCAACGTAGGGCTCCAGCCTATCTGCTATTATCCTTTCAAGGAGTTTTCCCGCAGAGTCCAACATACAGAGGGGACGATATGATGACGGTTCGTCGGGAGGTTTCTTTCCCCCTTTAGGGAGGAGCACAAGCCTCTGCTTTTTCCACTTAGTCGGGAAAACCCCCTGCTTTAGGCAGGTCTCATACATGCGTAGAAACATGTCAGGCCTATTGGCTATGGCGCATTTTAGCGCGATGTTAGGTATGCCATCTGGACCGGGAGCCTTACCGTTTTGGAGCCGGTTGCACGCGCCCATCAGCTCATTCATAGTCACTGATGGTATATCTTCGTCCCTCACCTGCCACGAAGGATAAGCGGGTAGCTCAGGCTTCGCAGGAAACAAGTGAGTGACAATGCGGTGCAATGATTCGGGGCAGTTCGTTGATGTCATGGGGGGGGCCTTGATTTTATGCATCACGATTTTATACGGTTTTCCCCATGGATCTTGGTCAACTTCGTCACACAACTCCTTCCAGTAGGATCTCTTGCTTGAGAGAATGGCTCTTCGTAGTTGTTGTCTTTTGATCTCATAGTCGAGCCTTAGTTCTTCTGTTGTGACCCTGTCGCGTCTCCGTGCTCGTTGATGCAGCCTTCGTGCTTTGAGACACTCTCGTCGGTGTTGTGAGATCGTGTCATTCCACCAGTAAACTGGTGGGCGGCTGTTGTTCTGCCGTCTCCTTGGCATGGATGCATCGCAGGACTTGACAACGCTTGTCATTACCTCTTTGGCAGTGGCTTCTGCGCTTGTTGCTATTGACAATGGTTCCTGCTCCATAACCAAGGCGAATGAATCAGCATCGAAAGCATTTTTGTTCCAACCGACTGGCTGTGACCTCGCACGACTGACACAATCTTCGTTTGGGAGTGGTGTTGATTTCCCATATAATAGCTTGGTGGTCGCTATTAGTAAACTCCTCATCGACCCGCCACTCACAGCCACCTTTAATTAGGTTGCTGCTAACGAAAGTCACATCAATAATGGAGCTGGCTGTGCCTTTGCGATATGTGCTTACGTCTCCTGTGTTGAGGAATACCAGGTTGAGCGAAGACATGGTCTCAAGGAGAGCTCGTCCTCTCGCGCTCGTTTCCCGGCATCCCCAGTCAATTGCCCAGGCGTTGAAATCTCCTGCGATGGCGACCGATTCACGCTTCCGTACATCCTCCGCCAAGGTGTCCAAGAATAACTCGAACTCCTCGAGCTGTGCACTAGGAGGTGCATAGCAGCTATAGAAGTGAACCCCTCCCACTTTGGCTCTCACAAGCCATGGTTCGGGGGTATTTGGGAGTTGTTGGAACGGAAGTTTACCGCAAGCCCATATCGCTGCTCTGTCCGTTGTGTCATTTACCCAGGACAGGGTGTCGAAGTTTTTGTACTGCTCGCAGATTATGGCTACGTCGCAATCCAATTCCCGCACACGCTGTACCAGTAGGTCTTGGGCTGCTTCGCAATGGTTGAGGTTGAGTTGCAGTACTTTCATTTACGGGCTTGTGCTGCTCTCATCGCCTGTTGGTAGATCGGACATTTCCAACTACCCGCAACGTGCCGGCAGTCTGACCTACTATCTTTCTCTTTGCAGAGTAAGCACTTGGCAGGTTGTTGACAAGCCGAGGCATTGTGACCAGCGCCTCCGCATCTGTGACAACAACTGCTTCGGTCAGTCTTGCCTCTGCACGCCTGGGCGTTGTGCCCAAAGTGCCAGCATTTGAAGCACCGTCGAAGGCTGATCCTCTCGCGAACACGTACTGTGCCCCACGCAAGTTTCAGCTTTCCAAGTGCGATGGCTTTCTTGGCCTGGATCTCTGGGAGACAAACAACTGCCGTTTGTGTTGATCTATATGCCATTCGAAGTGATTTCACTGCCTGCTCAGTGATCTCTGCCAGGCCGTCGATATTATCTTTGAGCAGGTTTACTACGTCTTCCTTGGTACTGATCTCGTCCAAGTCTTTAATTTCAATCTCGATTTGCGGTATTCGAGATTGTACAGTGGCCCCGCTTGGGAGCTTATTCTGGATGGCGTTACAATAGCGCTCCATCTCCTGAGCGTCTGCCTTGGCGAATAACAGAAGTAGATCTCCCTTAGCTGTTCTTCGGATCTTATTGACTTTTTTGCCTATATCCTGCAGGGTGGGATCATTTTTGATACCTCGCAAGATATCTGCATGGGAGCTCTTCTCGCCTTTCTTTATAAGCAGCGTACAATGTGGCGCTGGTTTTTGCTTATTGGTCCTCGGGCCTTTTTCCTCTTTACCACTTGCCAGTCAGTCGACTGGTTTGCAGGTTGGTTTTTGGTCTGCGGTTTAAACTTGGATTTTAATCCATTGTTTCTCTCCGCTTCTGAATTGACCACCCTACTTGTTGTTCCCTGGGTGGTTTGCCCGATGTTCTGGCGACCTTCCTTACCGGGCTTTAGCTTGCTAGCTAGCACCGGTTTAAGAGTTTTAAGTGGTGGTGCCTTACTTGATGAGGCTACTGAAGGCGAGACCTTCGGTGGCGAGGTCCTTGCTACAGAAGCTACTTTTATTGAAGCCGCCTGCTTTGGGGCCGCCGGTGTTGATGCAGCCGGTTTTGAGTTAGCTGCTTTTGAGGCAGCCGCTTTTTGTGTGTGTGTGTGTGTGTGTGTTTTTTTTTTTTTTTTTTTTTTATCCGAAGAGGGGGGAAATACATTCCGTACTTAGCTAGCACGTGCTGGCCGTCGTGCGGGACTCCCGATGTAATGACTCCAAAGCAAGAGTAAATCGTTGCATTGAAACCAGTATACCGTATACCCGCTAAAACCCTAACCTCTTTCTCCTACAACCATGTTCCCCTGCGGCACTCTTAGTCAATACTACTTCGCAAGGGTGGTTCATTGCAGCTGTTTACTGCTCTTACATTGAAAGCCTCTAAAGCCTACTCCTCGAACGTATTGCGGAGTTCTTTGAGGATAGTCTCGCGTAATCTGATACCAAGTTCCAGGCTTGGGGGCCCTTCAGCATGGCTTCTACTAATTGTTCTGGAACGATATTAGTCTCCAGAATCCTCTCCACTTCAGCACGTTGATCCTGAAACCGGGGGCAGGAGAAGAACACGTGTTCCGCGTCCTCTATCACGTCCGTACAGTGTGGGCAGTTTGGGGAGTTTGCCCTCCTGAACCTGTGTGTTTTTTTTTTTTTTTTTTTTTATCCGAAGAGGGGGGAAATACATTCCGTACTTAGCTAGCACGTGCTGGCCGTCGTGCGGGACTCCCGATGTAATGACTTCAAAGCAAGAGTAAATCGTTGCATTGAAACCAGTATACCGTATACCCGCTAAAACCCTAACCTCTTTCTCCTACAACCATGGTCCCCTGCGGCACTCTTAGTCAATACTACTTCGCAAGGGTGGTTCATTGCAGATGTTTACTGCTCTTACATTGAAAGCCTCTAAAGCCTACTCCTCGAACGTATTGCGGAGTTCTTTGAGGATAGTCTCCGCGTAATCTGATACCAAGTTCCAGGCTTGGGGGCCCTTCAGCATGGCTTCTACTAATTGTTCTGGAACGATATTAGTCTCCAGAATCCTCTCCACTTCAGCACGTTGATCCTGAAACCGGGGGCAGGAGAAGAACACGTGTTCCGCGTCCTCTATCACGTCCGTACAGTGTGGGCAGTTTGGGGAGTTTGCCCTCCTGAACCTGTGCAGGTATGCTCGAAAGCATCCATGTCCAGTCAGGAGTTGAGTGATGTAGAACCCAACCTCCCCATGCTGGCGGTTGACCCAACGACTGATGTTAGGTATCAATCGATATGTCCACCGGCCTTTAGTAGAGCTGTCCCACTCTCCTGCCATTGCCTTAGACTCATGGCTCTTTCATCGCTGTTTCCTGTCGGTTGGTCTTTCTCTAACTTTCTGCGATAAAGCCGTCCCCTTTCTGCAGCCAGGATGTCGATTGGTAGGGTAGAGGCAATCACACTCACCGCCTCGTAAGACACAGTGCGGTAGGATGATGCCACTCGAATCGCTGAGAGCCGCTGGACTGATTTCATTTTCCGGCGGTACGATGGTAGCTCGAGCGATTTCTCCCATACCGGTGCCCCGTACACAAAACAGAAGTAGTTACTGTTGCCAGTAGCTGTCTTCTTATCTGTCTAGGGCCTCCGACTTCGGCATTATTCTAGATAATGCCCCCTGTACCCCAGCTGCTTTCTTGCTGGCCGCGATTATGTGCTCTTTGAAGTTGAGCCGTGTGTCCAGGAGCACCCCCAAATAGCTGATGCAGGGCTGCGACTGTATGTAGGAGTCGCCTATTTTGAGGGTGATGGTTTCCCTTGCCTTTCGACTGCTAACAAGAAGTGTTTCAGTCTTTTGCTCTGCTAAACTCAAGTCCGCTGCGAGCATCCAATGCTGAATTGTGGCTATAGCCAATGAGAAGGTTGTTTGTATCTCCTCTATGTGCTTGCGCACTATGATCAATGCCACATCACGGCGAATGCCACTAGCCTGACGCCCTCAGGCAGACCGAGCAGGAGCAGGTCGTTGTACATTACGTTCCATAAGGGGGCCAAGAACAGAGCCCTGAGGTACACCTCCTGTGATCTTATAGTCTACTTGCCCATTTTCAGTTTGGTACAACAAGATGCGCTCTTGAAATAGGCTGAAACCATTCTGCGCAAGTACTGCGGAACTTCCATCCTGACCAGAGCCTCCAAAATGCGGTCCCAGCGGGCCGAGTTAAAGGCGTTCTTGATGTCCAGGGTGGCTATTAGACAGTACTTTTTTCCACCTCTTCTCCATCTCTTTCCCGAGATAGCCTCTCTGGCGATGTTGGTAACGAGTGTCACGGCATCGATGGTTGATCTCCCCTTTCTGAACCCGAATTGGTTGGTGGAAAGTTTCGGCTCAACGTAGGGCTCCAGCCTATCTGCTATTATCCTTTCAAGGAGTTTTCCGCAGAGTCCAACATACAGAGTGGACGATCTGATGACGGTTCGTCGGGAGGTTTCTTTCCCCCTTTAGGGAGGCACAAGCCTCTGCTTTTTCCACTTACTCGGGAAACCCCTGCTTTAGGCAGGTCTCATACATGTGTAGAAACATGTCAGGCCTATTGGCTATGGCGCATTTAGCGCGATGTTAGGTATGCCATCTGGACCGGGAGCCTTACCGTTTTGGAGCGGTTGCACGCGCCCATCAGCTCACTCATAGTCACTGATGGTATATCTTCGTCCCTCACCTGCCACGAAGGATTAGCGGGTAGCTCAGGCTTTGCAGGAAACAAGTGAGTGACAATGCGGTGCAATGATTCGGGGCAGTTCGTTGATGTCATGGGAGGGGCCTTAATTTTATGCATCACGATTTTATACGGTTTTCCCCATGGATCTTGATTAACTTCGTCACACAACTCCTTCCAGTAGGATCTCTTGCTTGAGAGAATGGCTCTTCGTAGTTGTTGTCTTTTGATCTCATAGTCGAGCCTTAGTTCTTCTGTTGTTACCCTGTCGCGTCTCCGTGCTCGTTGATGCAGCCTTCGTGCTTTGAGACACTCTCGTCGGTGTTGTGAGATCGTGTCGTTCCACCAGTAAACTGGTGGGCGGCTGTTGTTCTGCCGTCTCCTTGGCATGGAAGCATCGCAGGACTTGACAACGCTTGTCATTACCTCTTTGGCAGTGGCTTCTGCGCTTGTTGCTATTGACAATGGTTCCTGCTCCATAACCAAGGCGAATGAATCAGCATCGAAAGCATTTTTGTTCCAGCCGACTGGCTGTGACCTCGCACGACTGACACACAATCTTCGTTTGGGAGTGGTGTTGATTTCCCAAATAATAGCTTGGTGGTCGCTATTAGTAAACTCCTCATCGACCCGCCACTCACAGCCCCCTTTAATTAATGGATAATGGAGCTGGCTGTGCCTTTGCGATATGTGCTTACGGCTCCTGTG
Organism: Octodonta nipae; assembly: GCA_034190945.1. Lineage (NCBI taxonomy): Eukaryota > Metazoa > Arthropoda > Insecta > Coleoptera > Chrysomelidae > Octodonta > Octodonta nipae. Next base: position 84,777,459 of record CM067217.1, on the reverse strand, counting down.
TTGAGGAGTACCAGGTTGAGCGAAGACATGGTCTCAAGGAGAGTTCGTCCTCTCGCGCTCGTTTCCCGACATCCCCAGTCAATTGCCCAGGCGTTGAAATCTCCTGCGATGGCGACCGATTCACGCTTCCGTACATCCTCCGCCAAGGTGTCCAAGAATAACTCGAACTCCTCGAGCTGTGCACTAGGAGGTGCATAGCAGCTATAGAAGTGGACCCCTCCCACTTTGGCTCTCACAAGCCATGTTCGGGGGTATTTGGGAGTTGTTGGAACGGAAGTTTACCGCAAGCCCAATCGCTGCTCTGTCCGTTGTGTCATTTACCCAGGACAGGGTGTCGAAGTTTTGTACTGCTCGCAGATTATGGCTACGTCGCAATCCAATTCCCGCACCCGCTGTACCAGTAGGTCTTGGGCTGCTTCGCAATGGTTGAGTTGAGTTGCAGTACTTTCATTTTCGGGCTTGTGCTGCTCTCATCGTTGTTGGTAGATCGACATTTCCAACTACCCGCAACGTGCCGGCAGTCTGACCTACTATCTTTCTCTTTGCAGAGTAAGCACTTGGCAGGTTGTTGACAAGCCGAGGCATTGTGACCAGCGCCTCCGCATCTGTGACAACAACTGCTTCGGTCAGTCTGCCTCTGCACGCCTGGGCGTTTGTCCCAAAGTGCCAGCATTTGAAGCACCGTCGAAGGCTGATCCTCTCGCGAACACGTACTGTGCCCCACGCAAGTTTCGCTTTCAAGTGCGATGGCTTTCTTGGCGAATGTGTGTGTGTGTGTGTGTGTGTGTGTGTGTGTGTGTGTGTGTATTAGGTGGTTTCCAGGAATTCATCTGCGTAGTTGATAACTGATCCCTGCCGGGATCGATGGTATAATGACGACATTTCGGCAGTCACATCTGCCTTCTTCAGGTCGGTTCGCATAATTCTTGTAGCCTTCTGCTTTTGCTTCTAGTTACTCCTTTCTTTTAAGTATTCGAGTAACTAGCCCTGTATATATATATATATATATACAGGGTGAGTTATTTTTGGTGATCAGTATGGGGATCTGAGGAAACTAGCGGAGATAGAGCAATGGTTAAATTAAGAAAGATTTGCAGTTTTACTGGCCCAATTTAATGACACTTTCGGATTTTTGTAAAAAGTAATGGCTTACTAGATATTTTGAGAAAACGGAATTCTGTCGATTTATTCAAATCCCTCTAGCTATTTTGTTTTTGATTTTATAAAAAAAGTAAATATCAAAATTGAAGGGAATTGTATCCTGAATATGATTGTTATGTCCTCGTTTGCGTGACAGCTCTCGTTTTCGAGATATGACACAAAGTTATCTTTTTTGAATGGAAACCATAGTTGGCTGTCACCTCAAAAAATCGGACATTTTTAGAGCTTTTCAACGATATAATACTCGATATAGTTATTCATAAAAATAACGGAGTTATGGATGCTTTTCTCTCTTATTTTCACTTTTTAATGTACGCAGCCATGAAAAAGTTTTTTTTCACTTTGATGTTTCCTGATTTGAGTGTAATTCCATTATTAGTGCTGAACTGACAGTCCATATTGACAAGTGTTTGTGATAAAATGGAATATTCTAATGAAGAAAAACTGAATATGGTGGAATGTTATATCATATGCTATAAAAATTCAGTTCATGCAGCTGAGGAATACTTTCATAGATATTTTAATCGTCGTCAACCGTACATTTAAGAGGCTTTACGATAGTTTACGCAGATATGGATCTTTTACTAAACCACCAAAGGAACATAATCAAATTAACAAAGCAGCACAAATAAATGTTTTGGCAATGGTAAATCAAAATCCATCTACATCAACTTGTGAGATTGCGGCAGAAGCTGGCATATCTCAACGAACTGTAGTTAAGGTACTGAAAGCGCACAAGTTCCACCCATATTTTGTTTTGTGCCTTGACAATTCACAGTTTCCATTAAAAGTGTTATGGTCAAATGAAACTAGATTTACTAACTGTGGTATGTTCAATAGACACAATGAGCATATCTGGGCTAAAGAAAACCCTTTCCATGTAGAACAAAGACAACCCCAGATAAAATTTGGTTTTAATATTTGGTATTGTATCATAGGGTCTACTATTCTGGGACCTTTTATCTATGACGAATCACTTACTGGGGAGCGCTACTTGCATTTCTTGCAATAGACTTTTCAAGACATGTTTCATAATTTGAATTTGAGAACTCGTTTAGAAATTGATTGGTTCCAACATGATGGAGCACCTGCTCATAACTCTTTATTAGTAAGACAACACTTAGATAATATCTATCCAAACTCTTGAATAGGAAGAAATGGCCACCCCTGTCTCCCGATTTGGCAGTTAAAGACTTCTATTTATGGGGTGCGCTAAAAAACAAAGTATACAAAAGAAAGTATGAGACAGTTGGTGACCTAAGGGAGGCGGTATTACACGCAATTGAAGAAATTGATAGGCTGTCTGTGAGGAAAGCGGTAATGTCAATCTTAAAAAGATGCAATTTTTGTCTAAATCACAATGATTGACTTTTCGAACATAAATTGTAACCATTATAATGTACTTTACTTACTTAAGTTTTCAGTAAGTACCTACTTATTTAGTTTTTTCGTTATATTTGATATACCTAATAAAAAAATCGTTCAATGTTTTTTGGAATAGTTATTAATAAATTAATCTATTTCATGGCTAACTACATTAAAAGTGAAAATAAGAGAAAAGCATCCACAACTCCGTTATTTTTATGAATAACTATATCGAGTATTATATCGTTGAAATGCTCTAAAAATGCCCGAATTTTGAGGTCATTGCCAACTATGGTTTCCATTCAAAAAAAGATAAGTTTGTGTCATATCTCGAAAACGAGAGCTGTCACGCAAACGAGGACATGACAATCATATTCAGGATACAATTCCCTTCAATTTTGATACTTACACTTTTTTATAAAATCAAAAACAAAGGAGCTAGAGGGATTTGACTAAATCGACAGAATTTCGTTTTTTCAAAATATCGAATAAGCCATGACTTTACAAAAATCCGAAAGTGTCATTAAATTGGGCCAGTAAAACTGCAAATCTTTCCCAATTTAACCATTGCTCTATCTCCGCTAGTTTCCGAGATCCCCATACTGATCATCAAAAAAACTAACCCTGAATAAGGTAAAAGCACTAAGGCTCGATACTTTAAGGAATACATGACCTTTATTATTAAAAATAAAATTCATTTAGTATGACAGATTTAAACCTAGATATAGCAGTACAGTAACATTAAAAAAATGCTATTTTTTATAAAATCTTTAATATGCAACATTTTCCAACTTAAATTTTGCATTTGTTTAACTGTTGTCAAAGTAACTAATAGATCATATCAATAGAAAAGTTAAACTGCTAATAATTGACATCAGTTTGCACTAATAATAGACATCAGAGAAAATATGCAAGAAAAACAAGAAACATAGAAATACTCAAAAATATATATTTTTTGCAATATATATATATATATATATATATATATATATATATATATATATATATATCAACTTCCAATGGAGACTCAAACTGGTATTTGAACCTCCCAGCTGACAAAATCATTTTTGGTGCATTTAGGACTTTAATTATTTGTGATAAACTTACAGTACTTATATATCTATCATTTTCTTTGAATGTGGTTTTGATAGAATCACAGCATACCATCGCCATAAACTCAATGCCATTTTGTGTTATTTTTGTACTATGCAAACATATTAGTTATATTTATTTTTGCCTGGGAAATTTACAATTATGTAGTCGCTCTGTTTGACATTGATTTTGTTAGGGCAATTATTTTTTTGTTGCTCTAAACATTCATTTTCTGCGTTGTTATTTTCAGATTCATCAGATAAATCATCTAGACTATCTCTAGATTCTATCCATTCTTCTTCAGTATGTGTGTCACTATCATGTTCAGTCTTACTTGATTTCTTATTCAGTCTTTTTGTTTTCTTTCGCTAGTTTATTAACAGTTCTTGTGCTCTTTCATTTTGTTCTTTTTTCATTGTTCTTTCCTCAGCTCTTCTTTTTTTCTCTTGCTCTAATTCCACCATTTTCTTCTATTTACTGTCATGATATTTTTGCCATTGTGTTGAAGATATAACTGAAAGGTGTTTTTAAGGTTCCGTATATACAATATACGGATACCCTTATAATATCACTCCGGATTTCTGCCTCTGTCACATCACAGCAATTTTCTCCTAAACTACTGGACGGAAGAGGTTGAAATTTGGTATCAATGTGTAGTTTGGTGACCCGATCAGGAGTACATATCGTAAAAGAAAAAAAATTGATTTTAGGGGTATTCCTGGGGGGAAAAACTAAAAAAATCGACCGTTTCCCCCCCTGATCGCCGAAACTACTGAGCCTAAAATTTTGAAATAAATAGGAAATATAGAACGTTGCCCGAACTTTACAGGAAAAATAAGGAGAAACCATTAATATTAATTTTGGGGGGCAAATTATAGAATTAAATAAAAGTTCCCCATATTATCTCCGAAACCATAAGGTAGAAAATTTTGAAGAAAAATGGAGGTATAGCCCCTCACCCGAACTTTACTGGAAAAATAAGGAAAAACCCCTAATATTTATTTTGGGGGGCAAATTATAGAATTAAATGAAAAATATAAAATTAAAATTGTTTCTAACCCATCATGTTATATATCAAATGAAAAGGCTCATTATGACGAAAACAAATATATTTTTTTCATATTTTTAAAATAAATTATTTAAAAGATATTAACAAAAATATAAAAAAAATTACACATCCCCCCTATCTCCGAAACCATAAGTTGGAAAATTGTGAAAAAAATGGCCTCTCACCTGAACTTTACTGGAAAAATAAGGAAAAAACCCCTAATATTCATTTTGGGGGGCAAATTATACAATTTAATGGAAAATAAAGATTCAATTTTCAAACGCATCATGTAATATATGTGAATTACAAATATATCAATTTTTTAAATCATTTGTTTAAAAGATATTAACAAAAATATTAAACATCGATTTAATTCCCACTTTAGAAACTACACTATTTAAATTTTGAAAAATATATTTTATTTGTATTTCTTAATTTGAATAACAGATTTAATAATTTATAATTTAAAACTTGACCTATTTTGCCCTTTATCTTCCAATCTACAGAGCCTCAAAATTCAGACAGTAGATTATAAAAGACTTCTCTGAAAATTTATTAGTAAAATAAAACTCTAATGTTAATTTTTGGGGGCCAAATTAGAAAATTAAATACATATGTATTTTGATAAAAATCAAGCGAATCCTGAAGCAGAAAAAATAAAAAGTCTATGTGTGGGAAATCAAAGTGTATAAATTTAAAACACTTCCTTTAAAAGATACAAGGGTAAATATAAGAAAATGAACTTATTCCCTGCTTGTCTGAAACTGGAATATTAGAATCTTGAAGGTGGTACGGAACCCTAAGTATGCGAGTCCAACTCGCACTTGACCAAATTATTTCTTTATTCCTTTCCTTTAAGTTTTCTTTAGGGGTTGGCAAAAATATAGCCCTTTTGAATGGACTAGGTATTAACAAATTAGTTTCCTTTGTGGAATTATTTGGTGGTATATATTATCGTGATGTCCATGACATTACCACTAAGTTTGTATCATGAGGTACTTAAATTGGGGTTTTAGGGTCTTCTGGTATTATATCAAAAGCTAATTAACATTGTCATCAACTGTAAGGGGATATATTATTTCATTTATGTTTATTTCTTTCAGAATGCAATTTTTGCTTTGTTTTAACATTTCTTCTATCTCTCTGTAGAATTGATAAAATGCCATGTCCATATCCTCTACAGAATATCGAAACATTTGTACTTTTATTGGCGGCATTATGGTTAATAAATATATCTGGAATCAAATGAACCAATAGGTGACATTCTGTACCCTAATAGTAGACACCCTGTCTACTGTTCGATACGAAAATGCAAAACCAATATAATTTAGATAGCACTTAATTTATAAAACATAGAGACCATAATTGCATTAACAACTCTTGGAGTCTGTTTGATCTGACTCTAATAGATGACACATGTGTCATCTTTTAGGTTTTTACTTATTTTTGGGTACCAATAGTAGACACCCTTAAAATTCTTAGAAAATCTCATCAAAAAAAGAAGCAAACTACTTTAGTATGAAAATATTCATATATATTATATAACTAAAACAAATAATAGGTCAGTTTAGAAAAATTTTACCTGCAAAATTTCAACCTTCTTAATGAATTTATTAAGAAATCTTAGCTCAACTTTACACTCGTGGACACTGTTGGTTTTAACTCACGCCATTTTAAATTCCGCGCTATTAGGTGTATGAGAGTTTTTGCTGACGCATCGTAGATGGCAATAACCATCTCGTGTATCAGTAGTAAAGTAATATCAATAAAAATATTCTTATTACGGAAGGTTTTCACTGTAAGTGTCATCGTTTAGTTCACTGTCGATCATTAGTGCTTTTACATTATATATATATATATATATATATATATAATTGTATAGCCGAATGTTATATCAATTGCAGTGTAATAACGGGAAAACGGCTAATAGGATAAATGGAACAAGAGTACTCTTTTCTTCTTTGAGAGCTGTCGTAAATTTGGTTTATTTACTTCGTCAGTCTAAGCTGCAAGTTACATTTGTTGTTAATTGAGTACATTAGTTAAAACTTAAAATACTTTCATAAGTTGAGTTTAATAATTAAATAAGTATTTGGTATTTATCAACAGTTGACAGATAAACTCACAACGTTATGGTGCTGAATTATTTCTCTTATTTTATTGTAACTTAATACCAATGGACCTTCAGTCTTAACTCAAGAATTTTGCTGCCCTGAAGAAGAAACAAACTGTTTCGAAAGCTAGGCTTGTAAATAAAGAGTACAAAACAATAACAAGACAGTAGTCAATATCCCTTAAACCGAAACCACTATATATATATATATATATATATATATATATATATATATATATATATATATATATATATATATATATATATATAATCCTCTTCAGGTCGGTTCGCATAATTCTCGTAGCCTTCTGCTTTCGCTTCTAGTTACTCGAATACTGATATTTTCAGGAGCGCGCACGGTGTTATATAGTCGCGGCTCGGCGCCTATTGGTTGGCATCGTGAACGGCTGCGTGTGATTGGCCCTGGGCGCTCAGTGGGCACGCCTCCCTCCTGCTGATTTGTTATTTCCGGTTGAGTTGTTATTGGACGGGTCCGGGCCGGTACGGTGTTTAATAGAATTTTCCAACAATTCGATAAGTTCTGGGTTTCATTGCGTGCGTTTAGACTGTGAGGTCTCTTCGCTATTTCAATTGCCTCTCTTACGAGTCTTGATTTCGGGTGTTCTATATTTGCCAGTACTCTGGTGTTCTCAAAGTCTATTCGGTGTGACGTCGTGGTGGCGTGTTCCGCAATGGATGTTGTTTTTTCCTGCTTTCTTATAGCATTCTGGTGTTTATCACGTCTAGCTTGAATTCTTCTGTTAGTTTGCCCCACATAGGTTTTATGACAGTCTGCACATGGAATCTCGTACACTCCCTGTTGTTCTAAAGGGATCCTCGTCTTCGGAGTCCTCAACACCGTGCTTATTTTTCTGTCTGTACTGAAAATAATATCGATATTGTGTCTCCGTAGAATTCTTGCAATACTGTCCGTGGTACCCTTAACATACGGTAAATAAGCCTTGGTTATTGGTGTCTCATGCTCCTCGTCTGTTCGTCTCGGTTTTGACTTTAGGGCTCTTTGAATATTTCGGTCTGTAAATCCGTTTTGTCTCAGAGCTGTTTTTAAACTGTCCATTTCCTATTTGATGTTGTCCTGGTCAGCTAGTCTTTGTGATCTGGTTACTAAAGTTTTGACGACGGCTTGTAGTTGGACTGGGTGGTGATGAGAATTAGCATGAAGGTATCTGTTGGTGTGAGTTGCTTTCCTATATACTGTATGGCCAAGGGTTCCATCTTCCTTCCTATTTATGAGAACATCAAGGAATGGCAGTTGATTATTGGCTTCAATCTCCATGGAGAATTTTATTTTGTGATGGATGCCATTAAGGTGGTCTAAAAATGTGTTGAGGTGTTCCCTCCCATGAGGCCAAATCACAAAAGTATCATCCACATATCGCAACCATAAACTGGGTTTAAGAGTTGCTGTTCTTAGTGCCAACTCCTCAAAGTTTTCCATAAAAAGGTTCGCTATAACTGGTGAGAGTGACGATCCCATTGGAGCTCCTTCCACTTGTTTGTATCGTTGGTTCTCGTAAACAAAATAGGTGTTCATCAGGCAGTGCCTTGTTAAGTCTACAAGGTGTTGAGGAGGTTTGTATTTTTCTATTATGATATCCAAGGCTTCATCGATAGGGATGTTGGTGAAAAGGGACACTACGTCAAAACTGACAAGAAGATACTCAGGTTGTAAAACCGTTTTTCCAAGTATTTCGATGAAATGTGTCGAATTTTTGACATATGAGTCTGCCCCCTCTGCAAACGGTTGAAGTTGTTGGGCTAGGTATTTGGCTAGCTGTTGTGTTGCAGATCCAATTGAACTTACTATTGGTCTCAATGGTGCACCTTCTTTATGTACTTTTGGCAACCCATAGAATTTCGGACATCTCGATGACTTTTCACGCGGAATGAGTTGCAGTTGGAGATTTTTGTCGATCCTACTTGCTTGGATTTTGGCCTTGGTTGTTTTCTCCAGATAAGTTGTTGGGTCAGTAGTAATTTGTTTATATGCTGGATCTTGTAGCATTGTTTGAATTTTGTTTGAATAATCCACTGTATCTAAAATTACAGTCGCATTTCCTTTATCAGCAGGTAGAATGACAATGTCCTTGTTGAGGCGCAGTTGTTTCAAGGCCTCATTTTCTTCTATAGATAGGTTCCTTTTGGGTGGTTTAGACTTTCTTAGAACATGTGACACATCTTGTCTAATTATTTCAGCGGTTTTCGCATCTAATTTTGAAACTGCTGTTTCCACGCCACATATTATGCTCTCTGTTGGTATGTGAGAGGGAGCAATAGCGTAATTCAATCCCTTAGCCAACACGCCAATCGAGGTAGAGTTCAATTGGACCGAAGATAAGTTATAAACGGTTCTATTCGTTTCCAATTGCCTTGTGGTTAGACTGTGACCGTTATTTTCCGAGAAAAAATCGTTTTTGGGCTTCTGGTGGAGCTTCAATTTGTTAAATTTTGTCTGTTGTTGCATTGTTGTCAACTCTGCATTCATTTCGGCCCTAAATTCGCTAATTTCATCGAATTTATCCCATATTATCGGGTGGAGTGTATTGCTTACCTGTAGGTGGATATCTACGAGTTTAGTATTAAGAACATCCAAATCTCTTCTGACATCTCGTATGGCTTCCCTAAGTACGGCACAACTAGCTTTCCATAAGATATTCTGTGTTTTTCTGTTGTTCTTCCAGAACTTTACCGTCATGTTTTTCGGAATAACTCCTTCATCGCGGCATCGTTGTAAAAAATGTAGATCGCACAAAAGTTTGCTTCTTTTCCGCGTAATTTCTCAAATGTTTTACACAAATTAAAAGTATTCTCCCTGTAGAGATTCACTATATTTGTTTTTAAGTTTTCGCGGGCACAAAATGTATTAGATGGTTTTCGGGAATTACCATCGATTCCCTGCCGGGATCGATGGTAAAATGACGACGTAAGAGAGGCAATTGAAATAGCGAAGAGGCCTCGCAGTCTAAACGCACGCAATGAAACTCAGAACTTATCGAATTGTTGAAAATTCTATTAAACACCGTACCGGCCCGGACCCGTCCAATAAGAACTCAACCGGAAATAACAAATCAGCAGGCGGGAGGCGTGCCCACTGAGCGCCCAGGGCCAATCACACGCAGCCGTTCACGGTGCCAACCAATAGGCGCCGAGCCGCGACTATATAACACCGTGCGCGCTCCTGAAAATTCGAGTAACTAGAAGCGAAAGCAGAAGGCTACGAGAATTATGCGAACCGACCTGAAGAGGACAGATGTGACTCTGTCGAAACGTCGTCATTTTACCATCGATCCCGGCAGGGATCAGTTATCAACTACGCGGATGAATTCCCGAAAACCATCTAATACATTTAGTGCCCGCGAAAACTTAAAAACAAATATATATATATATATATATATATATATATATATATATATATATATATATATATATATATAAACTTTGTCAATGATCTGGGAGTAAGTTTTTAACATAGACTCCAGTATAGTAATCATATAAATACTGTTATCTAAAAATCATGTAGCAGAATACTACTATCAATTAAAGACCTTCAATCAATAGCACTAGACTTTGCTTTACCAGACTGCCATTTCCAATCTCTTTGGTGATTTTGTTAGTCTATCCTCTTTCTTCTATAATAGATCCAATCACTCCTTGTGTCTAAGGTCATGTTTGTGTTGGAGCTCTGATAAAAGCTAGCACAGCATCGATAAAATGGGCAATAAGAGCTATTCAAAAGGATCTTTCCTCAATTTGTTTATATTGGAGCTGTGATACTAGTCAAGTAAATGCACTTGAGCGAAGTGTTGCAGTTATAAAATGCGTGAATCGAAGAAGAATTTTTACTATTATCTTCAAATTCTGCAAGATGATATATTAAAACCTGCATGTGTAAGAAACATAAAATCTTTTGTTCTATTTAAAATCTTTTCGTTCTTTGGTTCTACTAAGGGGCTGTGCCAAATACTTAAGTAATTAGTTTATAATTTTCTTTCAAATATGCCACAATAAAAGTAAATTATTTAAAATCACTACAGCAAAATAATATTAGAATCTTTAATATATACTTGTTCCTCTCTGTTACCACTTAAGCTAACCTAATGTCCAAGCAAAGCAAGGAAATATAAACATGTGCTTCTCGCTGCTCTCATGAGTGGTCAACATAAAAACGCTGATCTGCTCAGTGCTTCAACATAAACACCTGCATTCAAACATATACATTATATTTCACTTCTTCCATAGTGAAATGAATTTCAACATCTAGGATTGGAAAATCTTGATAAGCTAGTACCATAATTTCTTTTATAAATTTTAGTTAACATACAATTTTTTTTGTGTGATTTCTATCTTAGGAATCATGGTGAAACGGCGTTACACACAGACGACTCCCGATTTTGAGTCTCTGTGTGCTCGTTTTTCCTGAAACTCCTAGTTATTGAAATTCGATATTTGCGATAAAATATTAAATTCAGTTATATTTATGTACTAAATACATAAATAATTATTCAAGATTTCAGTCAGTTGAGGGAAGTGCCACAGATGAAGGTTCTTGACCATTAATAATATATTTATTGTCTTGCATTTAAAGGATTGAAAAATATTGTGTTATGAAATTGGCTTACCAAATACTCTCCAACTTTAATAGTTTTATGTCTCAAATGGTATTTATTTTGTCCAACTCTGTTTTGTGGGAAATTTCATGAATAATGAAGTGGTATACTGGAATAAAATTATTTACCACAGCTTGGACCCCTTTTTGAAATGTCAGTTAGAATTTATCATAGTAACAATACTATCTCCTCTAATGTTTCTCTAATGCTTATATCATGTTGGGGTTTATATTTAGGTCGACACAAGAATTTTCAGATTTCAATTATCTATCACTACAAAATCCGTTGTAGTTCGAGTTGTTGTTCTGGTCACCCTATGAATCTTAGGATTTTGAACAATTTAACCCATCAGTTCTTTAGAATGTTTTCATATAAGGCTGGGTAACTATCACTCTTATATATCTGCTGTTTGTAAACTATTACCCAAATCTGAATTGTACATTCAATATCTGAAATGACAAAAAATTCATAATCATGGAATATAGATTCCTTTATAACTATTATTTTAAATCCATTATACCGTACCTTTAACATCAATCTTCTAATATCAGAATAATTATTTTTGTGTATTAAGGATGTTCGAAAGCGCTCTCGAGACGAAAACGACAAACAAGGTCACGCTATACTTTTAACATGGGAATTTAGAATTAGCACCAACCTGTAAAACTTAAAAAATGCCCCATTCTTAAAAATGAAATGCTACCTATACGGATGCATGTACTAAAATCTAAGAGTGCAATCTGGCAATGTCGCGAATCCTCGTCCTCTTTCTAATTGCTGCCAAACACCTGATTTTAATGTTCAAAGAGCCCCGCATGATTGTAAAAGTTACACTGACGTAAAAGTAAATAAGTAAATTGAAATACCATTATCAAATATCTATTACTGAAAATGCTAAAAAAAAACGAAAAAAAGCCACCGTAAAGGATTACAATTCCTTTGAAACAAATATAATATGCGGGATATGACGTCTAGGCCCGGCGTATTGTTGAATTTGAGGAGAATATGTATCTCTTAAGTTGTTAGGGCACCAATTTTTAGCATGATTTTTTAAAATTTAATAAACACTCCTAGTTATATGTTTATAACTATGATTAATTAAAATCGTTATTATTAAAAAATATATTAACAATGATTTAATACTAGTTACTGTAGTATTAAATAACGCCTAATGAAGATATTATAAATGCCTAAAGCATTTATATTAATTGCATAAAACGTGACTATTTTGTATTTTACTACTTTCATATCAATAATGAAATAATTCACTTCAATAAACACACACGATTTTGTTTTCCAAAACAAATCTGTATTCATTATTTATTTTGACTTTTGGAACATGAATTAACGTGGTGGTCATAAGTTAAATTCAAATTTGGCGCGGTTGGCCAGATTATATTGCAAGCAATAATACGCCTTCAAGGTATGCATTGTTGTCATACTTTACAGTCTCGTATTTGTATACGCAATGAGATTTGATAAGTCTGTTTCTTATTTTAATTTGACTAGTAAACTAGACGGCAAGGCCGTAGCCAGCGGGGGGGTCTGGGGGTTCAAAGTTCAACCCCCCCCCCGAAATTTTGGAATATTGGGTTTCAAGATTCAATTTTAACCAAATAATCATCTTTTTCATGAGAATAAATTATATATTCATACATTTTTATATATCCTGGATATATATGAATACAAATACAGATTTTGCAGTACCAATCAGTACACCACCAATCAAAAAAATTATCCAACCCGTCCGAAAATATTGTCCAACCCACCCCGAAAAAATTTTCTGGCTACGGCCTTGCTAGACGGTGAATGACGATTTTTTCTATATCATATGAAAGTGTAAAACTTAAGCTATCGATTGAGGAGTTTTTTTATAACTTTCTTATAATATATTAAATGTAATATCACTTTATCCAACATAGACCTCGTTTTCCCATAAGAGCCCATGTATAAAGTGGCGATTTTGAAAATCATTTTCTCAAAAACTACACGTTCAATCAACCCCAAATTTTAACAGAAGATAGGTATTATACTATACATTCGTTTGAAATAATGTTTAAAGTTTTCCAGACATTTACGTTTTGCTTTCGAACATCCTTAATTCTCTTTATAACTTCGGAAGTATTAAGAAAATTTAAATTTAATAAATTGCATTTCTTCAAGCACTAAATTACGCAATTTTGCCCACATTTAAACTTGGTGAGGGTTGAATTTGAATTACCCTTTAAAGAAAGTCCATATCCATTTCATCTTCAGTATGTGTTTCACACGGTTGTTTGGTATGCTTGTGTTCTGCCGTTAGACAAAACAAAGAAATACCCTATATACATTATTGACAATTTCTAGAGGGCGTTTGAAAATTATGCCAACTTCTGATATTCATATTTCTGTTATATAGTTAGAGTTGGCTGTTATTTCACTAAAAAATATCACTTTTTATCAGAAATTTCATTTGTTGCACATTACAGTACTGACCATATGCTCAAAACGCACAAATCTACTATGAATAAACAGTGGATGACAAAGATCACTTTTATAGTTGGATTATAAATAGTATAAGGTAATGAGTTGAAGTAATCCCATTTTTTTAGTAAATTAATTTTCATATATCTTGGTATTTGTTTGACCAATTTAGAAAACTAAATTAACATTACATAAATAACTATTAAAAAAATGTAATAATATTATATGATCATAAAAACCAACCTGATATATGATTTAAATGTGATTTTTTTCTGAGCTTTATGTACTTCTGAATACAAAACTCCAATTTGTAGCCAGTTTCTAATAGGAAATCCTATTTTATCTTAAAGAGAATGATAGATGATGCATTAAAACCCCATGAAAATATTTTAAAAAAGCCACCTTTTGTAAGGCAACCCATTAGAAACGTATTCCCATCTATTAAAATTGCATTTCAATTTATTAACAGATGAATGCAATAGTGTTATGGTGAGATCTTTTACTGTTATAGACTAGAGAGAAAACTTAGTATTATACACAGGTGTTTATTGTCACTCATTAGTTTGTAGTATAGTATATGTATTTTTAAAATGAATGAAATTTAAATGAGAGGTTGTTCAAGACATTGGTGAACTAATGAGTTATTTGCGAGAATTACAAATGTGCATTATTTAATCGTTTATAGCTGTCAAAAAAACCTTCAGTTTTGAAATTGGGTAAAAAGTTTCATTTTTATATCATAAATAATTCATGAAAAAAAATAGCTTCATGCCTTTGAGGGTTTTTGTCGTAAATGTATTTTACAGCTTCAATTTTGCGTCAAATTAAATTTTTAAACAAGTTGAAATGAGTATCACCATGACCAGTTTTTCAGCTCAACGCGTCAGTTAATCTTTTGGGTCTGTTTATTGTCCGTAAATTCAGTTTGAACTGACTGAACGTTAAGAAACTGATGGCATGTTATTGAAATTCAAAATGATTACCTGATAAAGTTTTTTCTATATGATTAGTTGTACACATTGTTTTTAATCATGTGACTGTAATGAATAAATCACAATATTAACTTTATAAATTTGGAAACTCATACTATTTTTTAGTAGAAGGTATAATACTGACATTATATAAGGAAAGGTTGATGGCTTAATGATATAAAGCATTGTCGGTAACCATCAATAGAGTTCTAATTTCTTCTATTGCGAATTTTTATTTTTATTTTTTTTTACTCTTAAAGTATTATATTTTTAGTGTTCTTCAAATGAGGTGACGTGTTCTAGGGAAACTAAACATGTTAGAAATTTTAATTTTGAGTTTGGGGGTGTTCAAAACTGCTCTATTTAACTAAAATAATTTTAACTGTCGTCCGCTTCCAGTTATAAACGACCTTTATTTTGTTATTTTAAATAGAATGGTATATTTTTAAGATAAAACTAAAAAATGTTTAAGTACTTCTTGGGAAATAACACCACAAGTCACGAAAAATTGCTGTATATTCCAAACGTTTCGGGGTCTACGTCAGACTCCGTTGTCAATGGTTAAGAAACTATGAATAAACAAGGCACAATTGTAAAATTTAAAATTAAAATGTTTGACAATATCTATTATTTGACTTCTGACGTAACTAAGAGAATTTTATTTGTAATAATAAATAATAATAAAATTCTCTTAGTTATGTCAGAAGTCAAATAATAGATATTGTCAAACATTTTAATTTTAAATTTTACAATTGTGCCTTGTTTATTCATAGTTTCTTAACCATTGACAACGGAGTCTGACGTAGACCCCGAAACGTTTGGAATATACAGCAATTTTTCGTGACTTCTGGTGTTACTTTCCAAGAAGTACTTAAACATTGAAAAATATGCCACAAATATCATTCTAAAAACAACTAAAACTAAAAAAATTAAGACAATTTTCTTAACCATTTTGTATGTTTAAGACAAATCGTTTCTGAGACAATTAAATTTATAGGGAAAAAATCTCCAATGTAACGGAAATTATAAGAAGTCATAACTCTCAATGAACTTATAACTTTATACTTTTTGTCATCTATAGTTGAGACTTTTGGCTCAAACTATACTCAAATTTATATTGTTAATCTGTATAGAGCCTTCTGGAGAAAAATTCAAAAGTTTAGACAGGGATGACATTTTTTTCAAGTAGCACTTAACATATATTTTTTACTATTACATTCCATTTTTAATATTTTTATCTTCTTTCTTATTGTTAAATAAGAAACATGTTGAATTTAGCTTAACAAGTGTGCAATGTAATACTGAAAGTGACCCCCATGAATAAGCCAAGATTTGGTAGAATTAATGGAAATTTATTGCAATTTAGTTATGTTGAAACTCCGAAAACTACTCCTAAATGTTTGAATGAAGACGAAAACAATGAAATTTATGTTTGGAATATTATTTGCAAATCCAAGAGGAGTTACATCAACAACACCATGACAGATTTTAATCTTAGTTACTGATCAATCGAAACAATATTATAGACTTAAAAATATTCCTCCACAGGATCTCCAGTATCTCATAAAATTTTCAATGTAAGGCATATTTGATAGGTATAATGAACACATTTGGGCAAGTGAAAATCCTCCTGCCAGTGATGTAATTAACGAAAGGGGAGGGGGTCAATAAGAATGCAGCTTAAAATTATCAACAGAATTGCTTTTAATTTGTTTTTTAACTTTTTTAATAGCTGTCAATTGTTGATTTCCTTCTATTATTAGATTACTTGTAGTCTGCTTATCCGTCAAGTATTCTAGTTATTTTGTTCCTTCCTTTATACAGTAAACACCATCCCCTTATTATTGTAATACTCTTTTTTCTACTCAATCCATAACAATCATATGTCTGTTAATATTTGATTTTGATTCTTCCCACTAACAATTAACTGCTTCCATAAAAAAATTGTTCATAAATGTCATTTAGATTCTTATTTTGAGTATATTTTCTTGTTTAGTTGAGTTTTCATTTTTGATAAAATTAATGTGTCAAAATTTACGGATAATTTTGTTCCTCGACAATATCAAATTAATTCTTGAATTGTTTTTTAGGGTTCCGTATATACGGATACCCTTATAATATCACTCGGGATTTATCCCACTTTCACATCACAGCAATTTTCTCCTAAACTACTGGACGAAAAAGGTTGAAATTTGGTACTGAATTGATTCGGCCGATACTTGTTGGAAATTCATTATAATAATTAACTGATACTACAATTGCAATTTCCACAATTTACGTTTTTTAAAAAACTGTCCGACGCGTTTCGACTAATATCTTTGTCAAGGAACTAGACCTAGTTCTATATTTTTTCAATCTGCCTGAATTTTTAAACTACTTAATATACATTTTTTACAAAAAAAAAACAATTTTTTATACTGTCTCTTGGCAATGAAATATGTGAATAATAATAACATTTTTCTCGTATACATTTATGAGTACAGCAGTGTTTTTATTCCATAATCAATTAATTCGTGTCAAAGTTTCCAAAATGGTTTTCTACATTTTCATTTTTATTACAAAATAAATAGTAATTTAAGTATATTTTTTAATATAAATTTCAAATTTTAATTCTTGATCTTTGAAATTTTCAACGCAACATATGTTTCATTAAAAAATATAGAAACTTGACGGAAATGACTTATCGATTTAGAGATTCTATCTTGTATTTTTTGGTTTAATTCGAAACAATTTTTAAAATAAATGGAAAATTGTCCAGTTCCGAATTTATACTGAAAATTTTATATAAAATACTGTAAAAACTTCTTATTTTCAGATGGCAGCGGTAATGGCCAAACTAGCGGACGCGATGACTCTGAGATTAACCTCTTACCTTCTGTGGCGAGACCCTTACAATCGTCTAACTCTGAAACAAGTAATGCCCAAATACAATTCAAATCACCGAATGTTGTTTGCCCCTCGGATTCGGTTGTACCTAGAGTCAGTTCGAGTTCAGCTACGCCGAGTAACACCGTTAGTGGTGGCAGTAAACCTTTTTGTGGACCATTTCCTTTCACAAGCATGAATCAAGCCATTCATGGGGGTAATAGAGAGCCCAACTTTAATTCACTACCTCCACCTTACCCTGGGAAGCATCCCCCTGTAACAATATCAAGTCCGTTGCTGGTAAATTTGCTTCAAAATGATGGTACAAAAGACTCTATTAGTAATCTCAAAGGAAGTCAGCCACCACTTAGAACAATTCGTACTCCACCAGCTACACAGCAAAAAGTATCAATGGCTACCATGCCTTCAACGGTGACAGCAGTTACATCTTTTGTTAAACCAAACAACTCTATTTGTACTCAGGCTGATATAGCTTCTAGTAGTGTTTCACTAAGCGCCTTATCTGCAAATACTTCTAATCGGAAACAAAGCAGCACCTTAATGACAAGTACAAGCAATAGAACAGCGATCAAATCTCCGCCGCTCTTACCGACACAATACCATAGAGGAATTGCTACAACAATGGTAAGCCATTCTGTATTTTCACAGCCTACAAGATTATAATTTCAATATGTTGATTGAAAATTAGAGTAATTAGCACTTAAATTTTGAGTAAGTAAATAATAACAGTGTTTGATTCCTTAGAGAACTTAGGAAACAGTGCGACGTCACCCTACCACGTTCATTTGAAGGTCAAACAAAGTGTACTACTTCTCGCTCCCGCTCTATCGCAGCGGGTTAGTGGCTGGAAAAAAAGTAAAATAGATTAGGGAGAACATGGTGGGCCAGCCTTCCTGATTAACCCCCTAGAACTGCTCCCACTGAAATGATTTTTGTTTCTTTTTCTGGCATGTATCGCTTATAAAGGGTGTTTCTTAGAGGTATAGAATTTTAAAATAAAATAAAACTCATTAAAATCATGATAATGGCTATGATATGGACTTTATTGAAAATATATTTTATGCCATTACTGCTTAAATATGATATCGGGCATATGCGCTCCGCGGCTGGGTTGAATGAAACGCAATCTGGAAGTCCAATTTTCGATCACTTTTTCGAACAGCTGAGGCCGTATATCAGCTTCCAAGTGGTCCAACGTCTGTGGTTTATCAGCGTAGACTAGGATCTTCACATATCCCCACACAAAATAATCCATTGGTGTGGTATCGCACGATCGCGGGGGTCAATTAACAGGTACATTGCGCTCATCGAATGTTCCCTTCAGTAAATTGATGGTGGCGTTGGCTGTGTGACATGTTGCACCGTCCTGTTGCAATCAAAGGTCTTGCACATTAACTTCATTCAACTGGGAAACGAAAGTCTGTAATCACGGTTCTATAGCGGTATCCATTGACTGTAACGTTCTCACCGGCATCATCTTTGAAGATATATGGCCCAATGATTCCATCAGCCCATAAAGCACACCAAACAGTAAATTTTTGTGGATGTATCTGTGTCTCAATAATGGCTGGTGGATGTTCTTAACTCTAAATGCGGCAATTTTAATTGTTGACGTATCCATTCAAACAAAAATGAGCCTCATCGCTGAAAAGAATTTTGTGTTGAAAATGAGGATCAAGGGCAATCTTGTTTTCAGTCCATTCGCCGAACGTATGACGCGCATAATGGTCACTGGGCTTTAACCGTTTCAAGAACTGAATCTTGTAAGCTCGTAAACCAAGATCTTGCCGCAAAATCTTCCATAAAGTCGATGCACACAGCTTCAATTGCTGTGCACGATGGTGAATATACTCATTCGGGTCTTCCTCAACATTACGCTCCAAAGCAGCAATAACTTCTTCTGTGCGCACTTTACGACGTCTCCGCAGAATTGCATTATCCATTAGACTACACGTGATGCGAAAACGATTCAGGGTTGTTCGAATACTTGCTCGGATGAACGGTTATATTGACCATAAATGGCAAAGCCTACTGAACATAAATTAGCTGTCAGTTGTCAAAATGGCTGCCACCAGAAGCAGTCTTGGCAACTTAAAAAAACAAACCTTTAAAAACACCCTTTATTTCAGTAGAATTACGCTTTGGACAAACTATAATACAAGTGAGATCAATAAGGAATGTCAAGTCGCAGGTCGATTTTAATGGCGAATTTATGTTATGAAACAAACGCGCGTGCTTTTTTTGGTGTTTTATGTTTGGTGCAATTTAGAATGTAGTACTAAGTTTAGAAATTTATATTTTACATTTTATTTAACAACAAATGCAAAGAGTTAGTAGTTAGAGAAAGTTTTTTACAAAATTACGTTTAACATCTCAGAAATAGTTGTCAACTTTTTAACCGCTGCGTTTTTAAAGTTGTTATCCGACAGCGGACAAATTGCCGATATTACTTTCATAATTTATCACGTTTAAAGAGGTTTTAAAAAACATAAGGAATCTTCTTAACTGTGCCTTCAACAGCTCTCCGTACTTTGACGATAGAAATTTTTGGATGGTAAAAAAAAGGTGTCTCAAATGTCGACCTGTCATGTCGAATCTTTTTGTTAAAAAAGCTAGCATGTACTTAGGTAACTTATTTTTTATTGCCCTCTATATAAATATTAGGCAGGTCTCTTCTATTATTTGGTAAACATTTAAAAGTTTCAAATCTCTTAGCATGTCATTAATTTTGTATATCGGTCACACCTCAAAATGATGTTTTGCAGGATTTGTAGTCTTTTGATGTCGTCTTTGTTGCATGCCACCAGGAGAAACGAACAATAGGTGAAGTGGGGTATATAATGGAATTGTATACTATTCTTCTAGCCCACTTGGTCAGTTTAGCCGATATTCTGGAAAAAATCCTATTTTTTCCCTAGCTTTTTGCACTTATAGTCTACATGTTGGCTTAAAGTTAAATGTTGATCTATTTGAATCCCTAAATATTTGATGTTGTGAACAAACTCTATGTTTTCACTATCTATACAAATATTAAAATTTTTGTCTTTAAGGCCTGGTTGTTCAATACGAGATTAAACATATGTAATTTCCGATTAACAAAAAAAATTCATTGCACAATTCGGGATAATAGTTAATCCTGAGTTAACCCTGGTTCAAAATCATCCCTCAATATTCATAGATTAAACCGAGATTAAGAACTAATTTGACGTTTAGAACTTTACTTTGACAGGTTAAGTTTAACATATCTTATGAATTACATGGTAGATTGTAAAAAAATCGTTCTTAGATTTGTTTAGTTACAAACAAAAGTGTTATTTAAAAAAGTTGTTATGGCTGTTAATAGAAGAAATAACAGAAGATGAAGAATTTCTGGAACTAGTACAGATGTTGAACGCTTAAAGAAGACACCGACATTTCGAATTCGAGAAACCCTTTTTGAAAAATGGACTGAAAAAGAATTTCTTAACAGATTTCGATTGCCGAAAGATGTCAACATTATCATTGATTTAATAATGAATGAAAGAAAAAATCCCACTGACAGGAATAACAGTGTTAGTGTACAAGATATAGTACTACTACGTTTAAGCTTTTATGGTACTGGTAGTATGACACCTCTGACTTTACTGGTATTGATAAGTCAGCAGGATGTAAGATTATCCATGAAGTATCCCATGCTTTAGCAAGTTTGTACCCATGTTTTATTAACATGACTAATAGTGAAAATGATAGCAGACAAAAGATTGCCCATTTCTATACCATTAGTAAATTTCCACAATGCATTGGTGCCGTTGATTGTACCCATATTTGAATTCAATCGCCGGGGGGTGAAAATGCTGAAATATTTCGTAATAGGATAGAATATTTTTCATACAATGTTCAGGTTATATCTTATGCTGAACTTATATTCAAGACATATTTTGTCGCTGGCCAGGCTCTACACATGATTCCACAATATTCAATAATTCCAGGTTAAGAGGTCAAATTGAAAATGGGGTATATGGTAATGCAGTAATAGTTGGGGCAGAGGATATCCTATCAAAAATGTTTAATAACTCCTTTAGCACAACCAAACATTCCAGCTGAACATCTATTTAATGAGTCACAAATTAGGACACGGAATCCCATAGAAAGATGTTTTGGTGTTTGGAAAAGACGTTTTTCAATTCTATCTCTTGGACTGAGAGTTGAGGCAATTGTTATTATAGTAGCAGTTCTTCACAATATAGCTAATAATCTTAACGCAACTGAACTTGATGTTCCACCCAATATTTCTTCCTCCTGATGTTTGAAATTCGTGTTTCTCTTCCTAAATTCGGACATTTTCTTCTATTTACAAAATAATCAGTAGATATAAAATCAGTTGCAAGTAAAAAAGACCAGTATAAAAACACAGGCAGATTATGTTGTTGTTGTGACTTTCAATATTCACAAAACAACTTGAAACATCGAGAGAATAAATCATAGACCAGAAGTAATTAGTTTCATGAATTAATCCATGGTTTAACAAATCCATGATTAGTTTCTGATTGTACAAGTCAAATCATTGTCTTGGATTAAGTGTTAAACCGGGATTAACAAATCCGGGAGTTAATCGAGCTTTGAACAACTGGACCTAAATGTTTTACAGTTTTTCCTATCACCATACACTTTGTTTTGGATGTATTAAATTTAATTTATTAAATTTTAACCAGTTGGTTAATATTGTTAATTCACTGTTCATCATGTCTACACTAGTTTGATGATTTGAGCCACTTATCGATAACATCCGCGTATAAGTTGATAAAACACCGTTTTACATATTCACTTACATCATTAATGTATATTAAAAAAGCAAAGGACCCAGAACACTCACTTGTGGTACTCCATATTTCACTTCAATTTCATATGATAATTTATTTTTAATTTTTGTT
Organism: Octodonta nipae; assembly: GCA_034190945.1. Taxonomy (NCBI): domain Eukaryota; kingdom Metazoa; phylum Arthropoda; class Insecta; order Coleoptera; family Chrysomelidae; genus Octodonta; species Octodonta nipae. The sequence continues at coordinate 84,754,822 of CM067217.1, read as the reverse complement.
TGTTGGTACCGATTATCTAAATAGCTCCCTATCACTTGGAGAACTGTACCCGTTATGCCATAACCTATTTACCTCGAATAAATCCTTGTACTTCATCTGCAGATGCTTTCTTTTTTAGATTTTTAACAGCACATTTTAATTTGTTTAAGGAGAGCTTAGAAAATGTGTTCATAATTGAGTTACACTCGTCTATTTCTACAAAGTCATTCTCTGGAGGCTGAATAGCTGATACAGTCTCACATATACTCTCTGCATAAAAAGTATTCCGGGCATCTAAAGTTGATATATTTCTATTCTTATTTATTGCTTCCAAATCAGAATATTCTACGTTTAATTTCTTGTTCTGTATTAACTCATTTATAGTTTGCCACATCTTTTTGCTATCGTTTTTATTTTCATCCATTTTTCTCTCAAAATATTGTTTTTCCTGTTTTTTGAGTATGTTCAATACCTTATTTCTCTTTTTTGCACACTTTATAAGCTTCTGCCCTCATTGTAAATTTATACCTCTTATACAAGATGTTCCTCTCCTTTTGTAGCTGCTTAACTTCTTCATCGATCCATTTCAGTTTTGAGTTAATTTCAATTTCTTTTAATGGACATACTTTGTGTACAGAATGTAAAATATTACTAGTAAACTTTGTGTACATGGTGTTTACGTTACAGGTGGTATTTTCAAAATCAGAATCTTTTTTTTTAATCTCTAATAATTTTTCGTTACTTAAGTTTCTTATTAGTAATGACTCTTGATGATGTTCTACTTCCCAGGTTAGACATGTTCCTATGATTTCATGGTCGGTTATGTTTGGAAGGCTACGTTCTATCTCTTCCAAATCATATATGTTGCTGAAAATATGATCTACTACAGTTTCGGTTAATTCGGTACATCTTGTCGGTTTAGAAACAATTTGTTTGAAACCAGCTGCTCTTGTTATGTGAATGAGTCTCTTTGATATCGAGTTTTACACTAAAAGATTGATATTAAAGTGACCTACAAGAAGAACGTTGTTATGTTTGATATACTCCAGTTCCATTAAGGACTCAAAAAACTCTAAAAATGAATGAACTATTGCCATTTGGTGATCTATATACCCCACCTATTATAATAGCTTTATGTAAAAAATGAACTTTTATTGCTAAGTACCAGTATTCGTTTGAAACTTTTCTTTGTTCAATTTCGCTGCATTTCAGAGTTTTTCACATATATAGTGACTCCTGTATGTCTGCTATTTGAGAAATTTATAAACGTCTTATAATTTTTTATTTCGCATTCGGATATTACAATATCCCGAGTTATATGTGTTTCGGTAATAATAGCAATTATAGGATTTTCTTCCATTAATATTTGTTCCAGTTGTCTCTGATTTGTTGTTTGTCCCTGTATATTTATTACCAACATTAGACTACCGTTTTTATTTTCTAATTGCTATACGAATTTATTAACAATTCTTTCTCTTTGAATTTTTAATTGCCTTTTGTAGCTGGGGCATTCTTTATCAAAGACACTATGGTTATATTGTATTCCCTCGATTTTTAGTACTTCATGGGCATACTTACAGTTTGTGCACTGAAGGTGTTCACGTTGACAGTCTATTTGTTTGTGATTTCCACAGTAGAGGGGACACAATTCTGCACCTTTACATTTATCTGCTCGATGTCCAAAACGCCAACAGCGAAAACATCGTAACACACTGACACATTCGGTAAGAGCTCCATCCTATGTAGATTTTTTCTTTATTTTTAATAAGATAACTGAATGTATCTATTGGAACTTCCACTATTATGTTGTACAGTTTTTGGTTTCTTCTCGTACTTGATCTCTTAATTATATTTAAATCTCCATTTAAACAATCTGGAATATTCTGTTTATTTAAATTCCTTAGAAAAAAATTTTCATCAACCAAATCCTCTTCCTTAACATTTATTATTTTAATTTTTGGTTTAGAGAATTTACTTACTGTGATTTCATACTCTTCACCCATTTCACGTACCGCTTGTGTTTTCAAAGTCTCTACGTCGTTTTTGTCTTGACAATGAATCACGACACCGCCTCGAGCAGCCACTTGAATTTTGTTTATCAACACTGCTGGTACCATTTTTTGATTTAAAACAGTTTTTGTTGTCTGACTGCTTTGGTTTGGTATTTTCGGTTTAATTATTAATGGTTCCGTTTTACTTTCATTTTGCAAAACTCTAGAAAATAACGGTTTTTAACTTTGAACATTTGCCTCTTCTAGTAATTCAATCAATTTTCCAGTTCGTTCAATAACTTTTTGGGCTTTATTTTCTTCGACACGTACTCCACATTTCAACTTCAGGTTTACGTTTTTTACACAACTATTACAGAACCAATCCACATTTTTACATTCCTGTTTAATTTTGCACAAGGAGTCTTTTCCTTTGCACAATGTAAATGATAGAATGTTGCAATAGTAAACTAAACGTCCACAAGAGGCCTCCAACTGTGTGGTCCAGTTCTTTAATAATTAAAATTTTTCATGTTGTAAATAATATTACATAATTGTTGATAAATTTCAGTTTATATTATTAAGAAATAAAAAATAACTTCATGTAAATAAGGTGTATGTATGAAAACTATTTTTCCAGTAAATGATAAAAAGTAGTGACATATGCATAACCTGATTTCTGTAAGAAGTTTCACGTCTGATGCCCAAATTTGACAGCGATCATTTACAAGATTAATTGATCATTTATTTTGTGTTTTGATTTAACTTTAGAATAACATAAACCCTAATTAATTCATTGATATAATAGTTACAATATACAGGGTGAGTTTTTTTTGATCTAACTCCTTTATTTTTGATTTTATAAAAAAAGTGTAAATATCAAAATTGAAGGGAATTGTATCCCGAATATGAGTGTCATGCCCTCGTTTGCGTGACAGCTCTCGTCTTCGAGATATGACACAAACTTATCTTTTTTTGAATGGAAACCATAGTTGGGTATGACTTTAAAAAATCGGACATTTTTACAGCTTTTCAACGATATAATACTCGATATAGTTATTCATAAAAATAACGGACTTATGGATGCTGTTCTCTCTTATTTACACTTTTAACGCAGTTAGCCATGAAATAGAATGATTTATTAATAACTATTCCAAAAAACATGGAACGATTTTTTTATTAGGTATATCAGATATAACTAAAAACTAAATAAGTCGGTACTTACTAAAAACTTAAGAAATTAAAGTACATAATAATGGTTACAATTTATGTTCGAAAAGTCCACCATTGTTATTTAGACAAAAATTGCATCTTATTAAGATTGACATTACCGCTTTCCTCACAGACCGTCTATCAATATCTTCAATTGCTTGTAATACCGCCTCCTTTAGGTCACCAACTGTCTCATACGTTCTTTTGTATACTTTATTTTTTAGCGCATCCCATAGATAGAAGTCTATAACTGCCAAATCGGGAGACCGGGGTGGCCATTAGCGTGGGCAATTTCTTCCTATTCAAGAGTTTGGATAGATATTATCTTAGTGTTGTCTTACTAATAACGAGTTATGAGCAGCTGCTCCATCATGTTGGAACCACTCAATTTCTAAACGAGTTCTCAAATTCAAATTATGCAACATGTCTTGAGAAGTGTATTGCAAGAAATGCTAGTAGCGTTCCCCAGTAAGTGATTCGTCATAGATAAAAGGCCCCAGAATAGTAGACCCTATGATACCACACCAAACATTAAAACCAAATTTTATCTGGGGTCGTCTTTGTTCTACATGGAAAGGGTTTTCTTTAGCCCAGATATGCTCATTGTGTCTATTGAACATACCGCAGTCAGTAAATCTAGTTTCATCTGACCATAACACCTTTAATAGAAACTGTGGATTGTCAAGGCACATGTCTCTAAACCATGTACAAAACAACATACGTCGATGTTCGTCACCAGCATGCAAAGTTTGAGAAACTGAAAGTTTGTACGGGTGGAACATGTGCCCTTTCAGTACCTTAACTACAGTTCGTTGAGATGTGCCAGCTTCTGTCGTAATCTCACGAGTTGATGTAGATGGATTTTGATTTACCATTGCCAAAACATTTATTTGTGCTGCTTCGTTAATTTGATTATGTTCCTTTGGTGGTTTAGTAAAAGATCCATATCTGCGTAAACTATCGTAAAGCCTCTTAAATGTACGGTTGACGACGATTAAAATATATATAAAAGTATTCCTCAGCTGCATGAATTGAATTTTTATAGCATATGATATAACATTCCACCATATTCAGTTTTTCTTCATTAGAATATTCCATTTTATCACAAACACTTGTCAATATGGACTGTCAGTTCAGCACTACTAATGGAATTACACTCAAATCAGGAAACATCAAAGTGAAAAAAAACTTTTTCATGGCTGCGTACATTAAAAAGTGAAAATAAGAGAGAAAAGCATCCATAACTCCGTTATTTTTATGAATAACTATCTCGAGTATTATATCGTTAAAAAGCTCTAAAAATGTCCGATTTTTTGAGGTCATAGCCAACTATGGTTTACATTAAAAAAAAAGAAGATAAGTTTGTGTCACGCAAACGAGGACATGACAGTCATATTCGGGATACCATTCCCTTCAATTTTCATATTTACACTTTTTTTATAAAATCAAAAACAAAGGAGCTAGAGGGATTTGACTAAATAGACAGATTTTCGTTTTTTCAAAATATCTAGTAAGCCATGACTTTTTACAAAAATCCGAAAGTGTCATTAAATTGGGCCAGTAAAACTGCAAATCTTTCCAATCATCATCAAAAAAAACTCACCCTGTATAATGAAGTTTGATAATGATTGAACTCGAAAAACTTAATTTGAAATATTAATATATATTTATTCAGGCCCTTTCAAACAGCAGATGAATTTAATAATTATTTATAAATTAAGTTATAATATTAATGCGAGGATATTGTCAGAATATATTAAAATTAACACAGGCGATTTATACATTTGGTTCTCAAAAGATTGAAATGAGTATAATTGAATGCAGAAAGTTAATATTATAATACCAAATACAGTTTATATTATATTCTGTAAGTTGTTATTTTATCACATAGTTTAGAATTTCATACCACAAACAGAAATCTGGAATATATTTTTTTGTATATTTCAATTCGGTATCACACTGTGCCAAACAATTCTTTAAAAATCAGGCTGCAAATATTTTATACTAACGCAACCAAAAACACACTGAAATATCCAATGAGAAGAGCGCAAGTGGAATTCGACCCCTCAGAGCCACCTGCAGTTTATTATTAAGTAGCGACATTCTGTTATAGCCGTAGCATTGCAATGGGATAGGCGTCGCACCAACTTTTTCTTACACAGTGATTTAGATCCAAGATATGACCCATTTTCTGTTTTTTAATGTCCTTTATGACTTTAAACTGGGTCATATAGAAATGAAAAAAAAACTTTAAATCTTCACCTTGTATTTTTCGACAACATTCAAGCAATTAACTGACATTATAATGTTTATGAAACTAAATAATAAATACAAAATTACCTTTTTGTGTTACCACTGCTTCAATCAAAGCCTGATAAAAAATGAGCGGGTAAATATTTTTTCGAGTGAAAAAAATGTCATTATCTCCCTCGTTTTTTGGTCATTCAAACGCTTTCACCGCCTGGTTTGCTCATTCTAAATGCGAAGGCGGTATTCTTTCTTTATTAATAATAAAATCATCGAAACTATTAATCAAAAATACTAGATATTTTTCAGGAAGAATATTTTGATTAATGTTACACCAGCATCTTGTAATTCGAATACTGTTTTGTTTAAGATGTAGTCAAATGTTTGGTTCACCATTTCGAAAAATACGTAAAATTTCTTGAGATAAGCTTGAAGCGGAGGGAATAACGTATAGTATTCACTTATTTCAATGTGAATTATATTATTTTTGTAGTAAATATTATCTGTCGATAGCAAAAACACAACTTTTTGATGCTAACTAATTTCATTGAAATAAGACTCGCTAGAATTGAGCGAGTTCAGCTTGCTGCCCACAACTGTTACGAAAATGCGGTGAGCTAGAAGCGGTTCAGTATGTCCGTATTCTAACGCGGATAGAGATAATTTCAAATTTGATACATATCTTACTCTGTTTCAATACTTTGATTAAGCCCATTAACGTATTTGTATCGATTGAAATATGTTCAAAACTGTGTGATTTGAATAATAGTGAAAGATGCTGGAATAAAACTACGTAATACTACTCTAAACAATTTATTCATACATGGAAATGTAAAACAGATATCTAAATATTAATTACTTGCCAATATATATGAGTAATTCCATTACATTTCAAATGATTTCTCGCTAGGGGTCAATCGATTTCACTGAAACTTGGGAATCTTATAGTACTCTAAAAAGTATCCCTACAAACCATATTTTAGCACTCCAGGTGTCATAAGTCATTTTGCATTTTAAATGTCTAAAAAACCTTTTTAGCCTATTTTGGAAGCCCGTAAAATTTCGGATATCTCGAAGACTCTTACGTGGAATGAGTTGTTGGTGGAAATTTTTGTCGATTGTACTTATCTGGATTTTTACCTTTGTTGTTTTCACATCTAAGTTTTTAGGTCAGTAGTAATTTGTTTGTATGCTGGATCGTGTAACAATGTTTGTATTTTGTTTGTGTAATCTGCTTTATGTAAAATTACAGTTGCATTTCCTTTAAAATAACGATACCCTTGTTGAGCCGAAGTTGTTTCATGGCTTCGTTTTCTTCAATAGGTAGGTTCCTTTTATGTATTTTAGACTTTCTTAGAACATGTGACCATTCGTGTCGAATTATTATCTTTGCAGTGTTCTTATCTAATTTTGAAACTGCTGTTTCCAGGCCATATATTATGTCCTCTGTTGGTATGTGAGAGGGAGCAATAATGTAATTGAATTCCGTAGCCAACAAGCTGATCGAGGTAGAGTTCAATTGGAACGATGATAAGTTATATACGGTTTTGTTTCCAATTGCAACGAGGTTACACTTTGACTTATTTTGGGCTTCTGTTCAATTTTTCTAATTTCTTCTGTTGTCGGGTTGTTAACTCTGCATATTTTTGGGTGGAGTGTAATGTTTGGATATACGAGTTTAGTATTAAGAATACCCGGAACTCTTCTGACATCAATTGTGTCAATTTCACTTCTTTTAAGCAAATTGCTCAGGGATGTGGCTCAACTGACATCTTTAAAGCAGCACCAGAAGAAGCTATAACATTGTTTGAAAAAGCTGCTCAAGAACCATGTAATAACATCCAACAAGTTGCGGAAAAATCGAGAGCTCAAATGGAAAAAATCGCTAAAGAAAATCCAGGAAAAAATTATCGATAAAGAACTTGCAAATTTTTTGGAAAATTCTGTAAATGAAATGGGAAAGTATCAAAACGAAATCCAAAAAATCAATCACTTATTCTATCTCTATAAATTTGGGGATATTAATCCATTTAAGGTTTCTTTTCGGTTTTCTTTGGTAACAGAACGGCTTGAATGTTGGATAAGACACCACCCTGGGCAATTGTTACAACAAATAATTTATTCAGTTCTTCGTCGTTTCTGATGGCGAGTTGCAAATGTCGCGGAAATAATGCCGGTCTTATTATCACGTGCAGCATTACCGATTAACTCCAAAGCTTCAGCAGCCAAATATTCCATAACGACTGCAAAATATACTGGTGCACCGCCGTTGACACGTTCGGCATAATTTCCTTTCCTCAATAAACGGTAGATACGTTCTACCGGAAAATGTAAACTGGTGCGGCTGGATCGTGATTTTATCTTTTCATTAACTGTGTCACCTTTTCAAGGGCCAGACATATTACTTGGTTACACAGCTTCGAGCGTGCGATTCGATATGAGTAAAAATTAACAAAATCAGAATTTGAGGATCTGCAACTTTTTTAAATACTGAAAATACGAAAAGTTCGTTAAAGAGGTTAAAACTTTCTGTAGATCGTCAGAAGAACTAGTTAGTTTACAAAGTAAAAATAACACCAATATTGATTTATTTAATTGTACGAAATTAATGCTCAATATGGTTCCTTGCAGGAGCAAATAGTGCAAAAATACTCTTTTCTAAGTCATTTCAATAGCAAAATTTTAGTTACTTTGATGGACTTCTTAAAATTTAAATTATGAGCACCCCTTTCGACATCTGTAATTGTTTGGATATCTGTGTTATTTTGAGTGGAAAGTGAGAGTAAGAAAATATCCATGATTTTGGGCATACCTTTATATACAGTTGTTTTTTAAAAATGTATGTATCAACATTGGTTATGTTACATTTGAATACCTATGTCTTTGTGTTTATCAGATTATATTAATTTAAAATTCAAATTAAATAGCTGATGTAAACAAATTAACAAATTTACATTAATGATAGTACATTGGGCCAATCCATATAGTGTGCTCCATTGCATGCCTACTAAACGAACTCTCAAGCTACTATGTTGTATAATCTATTCATTTTAATTCCACCTCAGGTGAAATTGGTGGCTTTAATAGTTTTTTTCGTTCCTCATACCTGTTCCGTGGGAAAATAAAATAGGCTGTTATTATTATCTTTATTACATAAGCGGCACTCATACCTTTTTTTGATTACTAGTAACTTAAATATTTGAAAGTTGTGAATTAAATGGACGTAGTTGGTTTATGTCATTTTTAGAAATAAACCTCATTCATAAAGAATACTTTTAAGTTTAATACGGTTAAGATCGACAACACTTTTATTGTAAAAATTTGTTTGTACATTACACATTACTTGTTGTTTAAATCGCTAACGTTCTCAGGATAATCATCAATTTTTTAATCCCTTCAGAAAAACGTTTTTACATAATAAAACGGCTTTATTAAATTTATTAATGCTGGTAAGCTTTAAATACAAATACATCTACATGTTAATACAGCTCTCAGAGACTGTTTATCCCACAAATGGGGAAAATAACGTATCTTTAAATTAAGTATATTTTTCTATTTCAGGTTACCAAACACGCTGTTACAAACTCAAACGTAAAAATACATGCACCTTTAATTGAATCCCAAACTCAAAGCACCCTTAATATTTCTCAACATTCACAACCTTCATCTGGTAAAGTGATGCGGTCTAATATATCGCAGACCAACCAAACTCATGGAGATTTATCAACACAGCCACAACATTTTTCTTCTGCAATTCGTGTTTCAGCAATTGGGAGTACTGTGAATTCCAAATCTTCTCAAAAAATCTTGCCAATACCTCAAGTTAAACCATCTTTACTACCGGCAAACGTACCTTTAGTAAAAGGTTCTGTGATGTCGGGTATTCCTTCAAAAAGTATTTTAAATATCTCAACAGTCAACAATAATAGTTTGCCTACCACTGCAAGAGTTCCGCCCTCACAAGTTGAATCTTTACAAAACCAAGAGGGCAATTTGTTAAATCAACAAGTTAATGTAATCGAAAATAATTTGATGCAAACTGTTGGAAATTTAAATGTTTCTCCACAACTTTTGGTAACACAAGGGACCGTATCTCCAAACACCACAGTTCATACTAATCTAGATGCAATAAATTCAGGCAATTCCAACGTGAACAATATTTTGTTAAGGAGTTTACCTTCTCCTCCACCTTATTCAGTCGCAATATCTAGATCTTGGGACACTTCTGTTAATAGTAATTCGCTGCTTGATTTGACTCCATCTTTAACAGATTTAAAGCCTGATGAGCTAGAAGAATTACTACCAAGCTTGGAATTAACAGAAAGTCCATTGCCGGATTTGCCAGATGACTTTCTAAACGTTAATCCTAGCTTAATTTCATCATCAGAAGAATTAAAAGTGACCAATGTGGAAAAACGAAAATTTCTGATTAATCCCCTAACGGGGGAATTAGAACCACAATCGAGTGATGAAAGCGATCATGAGGAACCACAAGATGTTTTTACCGGTTTGCGATCACCACTATCCTTATCGGATGAGGACACTTGTTCGACAACTCGATTAGATCCCGTTACTGATCAAAGTGACAATGAAGCTCGATCAGTTGATAAAATTCCAAAGTTAAAAAACTCTAGGGATAGAGGACGGGATTCTCCATCTCTAAAACAGGAGAAAATCAAATTGAGGTTGAAATTAGAGAAAACGGAACCAGTCAATACTGCTTATAAGGTTTGTATAAATATTTCATCTGTGGAAAGTTTTACTGATTGTTCAGGCTTTGAAATGAATAGTTGCAGTCGCAATATAAGAAACACATTAGAAATTATTCGTCAAAAAAGATGCGAATTATACCTTATCAACAAATTAAAAGTGTTAGTCATAATTTCATAATTAATATTGTTTTCTGTTCATAAATTGTGCAGTTATCTTTATAATACTTTCTGGACTAGAATTGCCAAGAAATTACTGGTTGAACTTGTCTGGAACCTATCTCATAATGAACTTGTAATTTGTAAAAGAAACTTGTAGTTTTTAACTTGTATAATTTATATATATATATATATATATATATATATATATATATATTATATATATGTACATAAATATTTAAAATAATGGAACGCATGGGCTTTTTCAAATGTAGCTATTATGCCGCCTGCGGTAATAACATTCGTCATTTTTGCCATTAAATTAGTTACACTGTTAAGAATAATAAATAACCCTTTGAAGAAATAACCAAATTAACAAATTCTGGTTTGTCCTGCATATCAGAAGTGATACCACACGTTGCAGCCGTAAAAAAATATTTAGACAAAAATTCAACTAAGCAAAGAACTCCTGATTTACCAAACATGAGGATCTCATTGTGAGTCACTAGTCAATGTCACGATCAAGGAAAAAACGCAATTACGTGTGAAATTGATACTTATCTGAATTCAGTGCGCATTGATCGCAATCGTGATCCGTATATTTGGTGGTCAGCTAACGCTGTACAATACCCAAACTTAACGAAGTTTACTAGAGTGTATATAGCGAGAAATTGGTATTTATTCATCATAATTTGCCCTTAGTGCAGTTTGAGTATTAATTTTGTTGTTGTGTTATTAAAAATTCATCAGTCTCTATGTTAAATAAAGTGCCTTCAATCTTTATGTCGTATTTATTTGAAATCCGGTATCCGGCCGGATACTCATTTCTTATCCGGTATTCCGCCGGATTTAAATTTTGAGCCGGATAGGCCGGTTATTGGATAGTTACCGAATACTCGTTTCATCTCTAATAATTATTCATGACAATTCGGGAAATTAAATGCCAAAACCTAACAAAAAAAGAATACATAAATGTTTGTTCATAATATACAAGAATATTAGAAAAGTAGGCCCACAAAATTTAATTTCTCTACCACCACTGTATGTAAAAAAGTAGCAAATGTTATTAGTGATTTGGTTTTCATTATGAAACACAAATTACAAGTTCTAATATTTTGTAACATGTACTTTGTATATTTCTACTCACAATATTAGTGTGATTATAAAATAGGGCCCTGGAGACAGTTTGTAAAACCAACTTAACCAACTGTTGTAACATTTAAAACATGCGATTTGAACTTATTTCAATCTGAATTCTTATTAGTAGCTTGTTTTATCATCTAATTTAAGGTATTATTCTTGATAGGTGGATGTAAGCTACATAAATAATCAACCCAAGAAAGCTTCGATGGTTTCAACAACTGGTGAAGAATTGAGGGTACCACCATTACATATTTCTCTGAGAGGGAGAAATTCTGTTGTGATAAAAAATAAAAATAAACTTAATCCTGATTTATTGCTTCAAAATTCGAAAATAAAAAAAAGTCAAGACCATTCAAGGATTAAGAAAACTGATACAAACATTGGCACACCCAAAAGTGATGAATTTTTTGAGGGCATAGGTAATTCGTCATTACCTGAAACAAGTACAGCTTTAGAACAAATGAAGGTGAAAATACATAATGCTGAGCAGAAGAAAAAAAAGATAAAAACTGGGCATGAAAATATGGTAAGAAAAACTATACTGCCAGTATTTCTGTTGTATATTTTTGTAGTTATTGAATTTATTAGAACTAACTTTTTGACCAAATGTTTATATAGACAAAACTTACAAATATGTTATCGTTTGAAATATGCCGGATTTATACCAAAATAAATTTGCATCAAAATAAAACGACACATATTTCAATCGCTGCAAATAAAAGTAATTTTAAAATTTGTGTATATATTCTAACACACATTTTAAAACAGAAGCACCGGGTATAAAATAAATCTTATTTCCTCACAAATTGACAACTATTTCACTAATTTTCTTAAGCTATGGAGACTTCGCCAAATAGTATTAGTCATTCGATTCTCAGCTTTAACGGCTATTGGCTCGATCATTATATATATGTCTACATTGGTTTTGGAATATTCGAATATTTCTAGCATCCTATATATTTGCCCTACGGAAGTGCCTAGAATTTTTCGATAACTTTCATCGTCTACAGTTCGGTCAGATAGAGGTGTTTGTCGCCTAATGTTTCTGTCTTATTTGTTTCGTTTTTAGTGGTGTAGAAAATAAATGTACTCCCCCTCGTAATTCTGATCGCTCCGATAGGAATCATGATAGGGAGAATACCATAACTACTTCGTACAGAACATTCCAAGCTGTTGTGAGCTTTGTTGGCTTGCCTTTACACTCCTGGGTGTTGTATTACCAAATCTTTTAGAACGTGACCCAATTTGCCTTCAAATAGTAACGTGTTTGCATCCGATCGCTGGTTACCAACATTTGCCATCCTGGTTGCCTGGGTATGGCTTACTGACAGTGCCGGCTCCAGCCAAATATTGTTTATATATATATATATATATATCGATGATCTCTTTGTGGGGGTACGTGCCCCCGGTGCCCCCGCTGGGGCAGCCACTGCCTGACATCAACAGCGATTCTTCCAAATGTGACGTGCTACTGATTTCTACCCTAGCTCCGAGTCTTCGGGCCCTTACTGGCTGCGCAGATGTCACATTTTCGATTTGACGTCCTCGAAGTATTTACCTAGTAAAATCGTTAATGAATCAAGTCATATTCATACACAAATGGCATCCGGGAATCCGATTATGTACTTCGGTCAGGAAGGCAGGTACTTTTTTCTTTGGGACTACCAGTTGGCACTCAGTTTCTCTGACAAAAACTCTGTATTGTTACATAAACTTAATAATTTACTCAACTTCCTTTTGTTGCCCAATGGTAGTGGCCTACGTGGTATCTTTATTGGTTCAGTTTTTCTAGTATCCATTCTGTGCTGGATGACGTTCGTACTAGCGGTATCGCCATTTTGATTATTGAAAATTTGCCAATGATTTAGGATGAATCGTTTGGCCTTCTGCTGTTCTTGTGGTGTAAGATGTGTCAAATGGTTGGTGAACTGACTTATAAACTCTTTACTAGGACCAGTCTCCTGCGCTGTTACCTTGCAAGGTTCTTTGCAATTAATGATGGTGTTAGCTCGTTCGAAACAAGTTAGTTTTCTTCACCATTGGCGATTGGGATGTTGCTGGACGTATTCAGAATTCTAATAGGTATGTCTCGTGGTTGTTTTTAGCCGGATGTTGTTGTTTATTGACCAGATTTCTGATGGCCTCAAAACTCTGGACATGTCAGTGGACACAGCAGCACAGGTGTCGAAGGTGATTGTGATTATTCGGCCGTTGATGGTGCCCTTGATGACTAGGCTGCTGCTATCACGGCAAAATTCGCGGATGGATGCTGTCCTGGGGGCTGGTGGTTAATCAGCAGTCCCCTGACTGTCTGGACGTTCCTGGCGGTGTTTTAGAGTTGGTATCCACTTATTGGTGATTGATTCCTTAGCATCACCTTGCAGTCACATTGGAAATGCCCTGTACGTCCAGAACGGTAACGTGCCCATCTGGTTTTAGTACTTTGTGACCGTTCAAAAAATTTGTACATCCCTGACAACGATGCTCGAAGGGACGCCTCAGGTTCTGCCTGATTAAAGGAAACTGCTAGCTGCCTCGATTTGCACATGTTCATGACGACCTCTACTTCCAAAACGTTTTGCTCATTGCTGTAATTTATACTAATAAGTCTCAGATTTCGTTGAACATCGACATCTCCAATAATACCATTTTAATACTTTATCTAGCCAATTGGTCTTAAAAGTCCTCTGGTAGGTCTGGGTACGCAGATTGTACACTGCTGATGTCTGCTTCAAATTCTTGTATTCATCAGATTTTTGTATTTTTCCACTCGGATGCACTCGGTATTCTTGAGTCAGTGATCGATTGTCATATCTATTATCTAAGACGGAAATCAACTTCTAGAAGTTGCCGTGTTCATCCACTGGACCTATTAAGAATTTACAAGAAGAAAAGTAGACTTTTCTTGGCTAACCCAATCTTTAATTGCAGCAACTGTATTTGTACATAAACCAAGAGGAACTACAATCTACATTGGGTGGTTTTATAAAGGAATCTTTAGTACTTATGGTGTTCTAATATTTTCCTCTTCACAAATGTTGGATATTGTTAATGAGCGTTTTAATTTAATTTTGGATAGTGCTAAGTTCACATTGCACTTTGATTTGAATTGACTTGATGTCATTATTGATCTTATTTTCGAGATTTAATCTTTTAGAATTTTTGATTTGTATTAATTCATTAATTTTGATTCATCTTTTCTCTTCAATTAAAATTGTTTTTGTTGAATTGTGTGCTCACCTTGCAATTTCGAAAATAAACATTCCATTATATTCTGTTGTTCTTCTTCCATTGTAGAAGTTTGCTGTTTGCCTTTCATAGTGGTTACACGATTTTCTAATTTCTTGTCAAAGGTTTGCATTACTATACAAGCTACAAGTATAGTACATTATATTTGGCAGAACATTAAATTAAAAACAAAATACGACCTTTTACTTTACGGAATTTAGTAATTTGCATAAATGAGTCATTCTATCATAACATACAACATGTACAGTTATTTGCGTAAACGAGGATGGGATTTATACCGGTATTTTCAGTGTTACAAAATTTATAAATAAGAGATGAAATAAATATAAACAGTAAATGTGGCACATGTTAAATAATCGTAAATTTACAGTTTTGTGTTTTACATTCATTGTTCTGTTTTAGGAAATCATTGCAAGTTTATCTCAGGAAGGAGAATTAAAGTCTAAATTTTTTATTCACAATCATTTTAAAGAGAAACAGAAAGAAAGACGAGGAAGTGATTCAGATTTAGCCAGGAATAATAAAAAATACCCTGATGGTGGTGGGATTCTATTTGATGAGAAGAAAAGGCGTTTAAGCCAAACAGATCATGAACAACCGTCTGTTGTAGGTTCAACAAATGTGGGAACTATTGCAGGCTTACCACAAAAGCTCAGAAAAGACAAATTTAAAATGAGAGATGTGTTTAAAAAGGACTCAAGTAAAACAAAAAGTTTTTGTAAGATTGCCGGTGAGAAACTACAAAGTAAGGTAGTAAGTTTACCTGTTGCGGGTGATATGAATATGGAAGCAAAATTTAAGCAGGGTTTACTGGAAGGAAGTAACGAAAAAAGTGTTGCAAGGCCTCCTCACCGGACTGAAATTGATAATGGTGTTGCAGAAACCAGTAAAACTGAGAATAAGGTATCTGTCTTTATTTATGATTTGTTATTGTTGGCAAAACAATTGCATTTCTTTTATTTAAGGGGCCGTTCAAGTATTACGTAAGCATTATAGGGGTCTTTGCTTTGCTTATTTTTGATGACATGGGCGGTAAGAGCTTTGCTTACTTTTGCTGACAAGGGGGGGGGGTAAATAATTGAAATAAATCTGCTTACGTGATACTTGAACGGCCCCTAATACATTAAACTTTGAATTTGAAATTAGAAGTGTTGTTGCTGTAGATAAAATTGCGATATATTGTTTACAATTAGTTCAACTCTCGTACCAAAGAAACATATTGACTTTCATGATTTCCCATCACTTTTTCTATATTATTTTTTCTTTCGAAAACATTGAAGATATTAATATTTCTGAAAAAAGTTTGTGGTGAATTACTAATAAATTTTCATGTCAGAAATTATTTTTAACCCTGCAAAGATTAGTACTTAAAAAAATATATTTACCAAATTCCAGAGTAGTATTCTGATTTTTTCTATATAGAAATGAAGTTAAAATTTTATGAAAAGTGGATGTGAACTGTTGATTTTTTGATTCAATATCTTTTCTAGATCTTCTTAGTCGTATTCTTATGTCTGAGAAATTGTTATCTCATATCAGGTGCGTCTATTTAGTTTTACAGGTTTGTCGGTATGTCTGATGTTTTCCTTGTCCAGGATTCCGCTTCCTACAGACTGAAAATAAGAGAGAGATTGACTAACATGTTTGTCATGTTTATTGTGTTTCTAGTAACGATCTTTCTATATTCTTATAAAGTTGCTTATGACTTCTGGTGCCATTGCTATTCGCCTTTTTATTCCTTTTTCTCACCCTCCTGGGTTACTTAGGGATACCAGGTATACAAAGTCATCTACATTTTCTATATTTGGGATGTTCTGTCGTGGGAGGATTTCACCTCTATTATCATAAGTTTAGTCTTGTTGAGATTTATTTCCAGGCTCAGCTTAGTACTTTCTCTCATCACTCTATTTAACATTATCTTCATTTCAGCCTCTTCTCTTGCGAGTAACATTGTATCGTCTGCGTATCGTATGTCTGTTAGCCTTTTACCACCAATTATGCCTTCGCCGTATGCGTTCAACAGCCGAGGCGACAGTATACATCCTTGTGGCACCCCCTTGCTTATATTAAATGTCTGTGATGTAATTATCTATTCTTACCATGGCTTCGTTTTTTACATTATTTTAAAAGTCAAAAATAAATATTTAAATTACTGTTTATTTAGTTTCCAAATTTTGATATTTAATAAAATATTTGAATGTCCAATTAGTTTTCTATGAAAGATTAATAATGTTATTAAACTTTTTTTCCTAGTTGGTGACAGTAGCGCAAGATACCACACAACAAAATTTAAAACAGAATGTGTTAGATTCTGAAAAATGTTCTACAGAAATAAAATCGTCTATAGAATTGGTTGAGAAATCTACTTCTGTACCAGGCAATCGATCTCCTAATACTGGTGGAGGTCAGGGTGAAGATAGTGGGATTGAAAGTATGGATGCGTTAAGTGAAAAGTCGCCAAACCAAGCAAGCCAAAGTCCACATGCCGATATAATTATTCCCAAGGTAATAATTTGCTAAAATTATGAACAACCCCGTTCGTGTAGTAGCTTCAGCGATTGCTACAATATGTTACATTCAACAAATTAAATACGCGACCGAGGACCACTTCACCATATTTACTTTATTGTAATATAATAATTCCAATTATAAAATACTTACAGACCTAAATTAATTATTCCATAAATTCCACCCTAGTATTCCACACCTTATTAATTACACCCTGGTGACAAGTGGCACGCGACCGCGGTCTTCAAAACTTTCCCACCTCCAAGTGTCCCAATATCTATTCTTGTGTACAGAGAGTTCATCTCTCTCTTACAGGATAAATTACATTGTCTAAGTGCTTCTTGGGAAATGACACCACAGTTTAAAGAAAATTGCTGTATATTCCAAACGTTTCGGGGTCTAGATCAGACCCCGTTGTCACTGGTTAAAAAGGCACAATTCTAAGATGTAAATTAAAATATTTACATCTTAGAATTGTGCCTTTTTAATCCGTAGTTTCTTAACCAGTGACAACGGGGTCTGATCTAGACCCCGAAACGTTTGGAATATACAGCAATTTTCTTTAAACTGTGGTGTCATTTCCCAAGAAGCACTTAGACATTAAAAAATTTGCCACAAGTATCATTCAGAAAACAACAATAAATTACATTGTATTATTACCTAACAGTGATTTACTATGTACTGTGTATGACCTATTAAATAAATAAATATAGTTTATTTTACATATTTTGTATTGGGTTTCGATTACTGTAAAAATGCAACGATTAATTTTGCTTTAATTCTTTTTAAACTATGACTGACCTCGAATACCACGTAGTGTTGACCGTTTTTGGCAGACAATTCAATTAGAACTTGAACTTTGGAAAACATAATTATAATTTAAATCTGTAGACCAGTTCCTTCCATAAGATGCTAAGGAAGGCGATATCCTCAATAACTTATGGCGACAACATAAACCACCACCAGGTTGATGATGTAATATTCGACGAATTTTGACAAACTAATTTAATGCTCTTCACCGATGTCCAAATTATTAGGTTGTTGAAAGTATTTGCTACTGATTTGACATTTCTCCAATTACCCTAACATCAGATTTGTTTGACGCAAAGTTGTATAAGCAAAGTAATAGCATGCTGTCTGGAATCAGATTTACACCATGTCTGTTCGTTGTTTCGTGAATGAGAGTTATGACAAATCTTGTCAATGTTTAAGCACTTTTTGGGAAATAACTCTACAATACACGAAATTACTGTATATTTCCAAAAGTTTCCGGGTCTAGGTCAGACCCCGTTGTCAATGGCAAAGAAACTATGAAAAAAGGCACAATTCTATAATTTAAAATTAAAATATTTTACAATATTGTTTGACTTATGAAGTAACCAAGAGAATTTAATTTGAAAATATTTGAAATGAAGTTTATTTTATGATCTTTAGCAGTTTCTGTGCTATCCTGTATATTGTCCAATTAAATTCTTTTAGTTACGTCGTAAGTCAAATAAATTTCCAAAACATTTTAATTTTAAATATTAAAATTTTGCCTTTTTTCATATTTTATTTGTCATTGACAACGGGGTCTAACTTAGACTAATAATTAACTGATAATACCGCAATCGCAATTTCCACAATTTACATTTTTAAACTATCCGACGCGTTTCGACTAATGTATTTGTGAAGGAACTAGACTACCTGGGTATTTCTGGAAGAAATTGTATTTATATTTGATATTTGGATGGATATTGTTTATATAATTGAGAAACGATAAAGTGTTAACAAAATGATAAAATCAATTTCCTAGATCTAACAGTTAACAAGGTAAATGGCAAACACGACTTTTCAATATTTCACAAGCCTTCTCAGACAGATCCAACGATTCACCGCACTTCTGTACATCCATATCAACAAAAACTTTTCGCTTACAACATTATTGTTCATAGATTACTTTCCATAAAACAATCACCAGATAATTTTCAGACAGAATTAAATATAATCAAACAGATAGCAATAAATAACGGGTTTGAAACTGAATTAATAGAAAATGTTCTTAAAAATCAAAAACAAAAAAAGGCATTAAGAGAAGTTTACCCAGACATCAAAACCAATAATGATCCATATAATAGTATAACCTATTTTGACAAACCAAGTTTAAAAATAGCATCCTTTTTAAGAAAACAGAAGATTAACATTGCGTTCAAAGCAAACATTAGTCTTGGAAAATTAATCAAAACAAATTGAAAATCGATCCAAAAAATAAATCCGGAGTCTATAAATTACCATGTGAGTCATGCCCTAAAGCTTATATCGGTCAAAGCGACCGAGCTTGTAAAAAACGTATCTATGAGCACCATAATTCTTTCATTAATCAAAAAACAGATTCCAATTATGCCGAACATTTAGTAACAAAAAATCATCTTTTCAACGAAAATTTTAAATTATTACATTCAGAAAATAAAGGCAACAAATTAAACCTTTTAGAATCATTAGAAATTAATAAACTTAAAAATACCGGTAATTTGTTAAACGACCAGACAGAAGTAAATAATTCCCCTTAAATAGACCTATTTAGTTAATCTAATGAGGTATGCTTTCACCTATAAGAAACCCTCATTTACAGACTTTTTCAAAATTACATTTAAATAATCCTTTTCAAAAATTACGTACCTGGTAATTATATAACTCGTCGAATGTAAATACAACTTCTTCAAGAACTAGGTATTTCTTGAAGAAGTTGTATAGTTAGTCTAGTTCGTTGGCAAAGACATTAGTCGAAACGCGTCGGATAGTTTAAAAACATAAATTGTGGAAATTGGGTGTAGTGATATCAGTTAATTATTATAATGATTTTCCACCAAGTATCGGCCGAATCAATTCAGTGTCTTAACGTTTGGAAATATACAGTAATTGCGTGTATTGTGGTGTAATTTCCCAAAAAGTGCATAAAAACATGTCTATTCGTTTCAAAAAAGACGTGGTTGTGATTTTTCCTGCTTTATTAAGAAACGGGCTCTAAAATAATTTATTTAATTTTAATATTCACAAGCTCATGTTCACTTATCTTGTAAAAAAGCTATGTAAATTTTAACAGCTCTACACATTTTGATCTTTTACTTGTGGATATTGGATTTTCGTCATTTTGTGTTTGTTGCCTTTTCCAGCAGTCTCCATGATTGTTGTCATTGATGAATATGGTTTAATTTTCACCATGGCAAGATTGATTTGCATTGGTGTGCTGAAAAAAGGTTCGTTTAACATGATTTGTCTATCTAAAAGAACCTCTTCTATAGGTTTCTAGTGACCTCAGAATCACAGCGGAACTTATCTACTAATTAAAATATTACATGATTTTCAACCAGAAATTGTCTAAGAGGGTAAACACTTTATGAAACCGGGAATCTATTAACAGGGTTGAATTTCTCAAAACACTACTAGTTGTGCAATGTATACTTACATATTTCTGCCAAACTGTATATTGTTTGTTTGCGTTTCATTAAAATAAAGTTTCCCATGCTATCAACTTATGTGACAGATTGTTCCATAATAATTACATTTCTACATCACTTTACCTCGTTTATATGAATCCGTAATCAATCCCCGTTTGTTAATTTTGATTTACCCGAACTCATTATAATCAAACATAATATACGCAGAAGGAAAAGTAAATCATCTAACAACTCAAATAGATGAAAATACTGAATATATAGACTTTGCAATTTCTTGGAAGTGTTGGAGAATCACTCCAGGTATAAATGATATAGTAATGCCACAAAGGTATCTATCTGTTTTAGTCACAGAATGATGTGAGTAATATGGTTTGATTACAAATGGTATGCACAAATGATGTTCGTAAGATTTTTTAGAATAAAACTACAAATATTGTGCTCCAAAATGTTTGGACAGTTGGGTCAATTGACCTTCCTCAATTCTAATACCACGTCCGAATCACCACCTCACGACCAACTAATCTACAATTTCGACCATATTTATGTACATTTCAGATGTCTTCTCGGAAAGCCTCGAAGCCTGTAGATTTGTCTTCACCACTTCTGGTGGCTTTGACGCACCCATTTCACTATTGGTACTTTGAATAATAACTAAGCTCGAGTTAAATATCACATCAAAATAAAGGTTTTTTCAACTGACAACTGATACCATACAGGTATTCTCAGATCGTATCAAAACATCTAATTGCCTATAGATGTTTGCGTATTGGTTCACTTTCTCTTGACTTGTGCAATTAGTGGCGTGTCCACGGCCAGTACGTCGTTCTAGGTATTGGCCGGCCTTCGTACCTGCTCTGGGAAGTATTACGAATTGTAGGGAAGTTAGTATTTTCAATTGCAAAAAAAAATATTTGATTGGCTTTTCTTGAAGAATGTATATAGCGTAACACATAAAAACTGTTGTTAACAAATTTGTATTCCTTAATTAATTATACGGAGTGTTTAAAGTTGCAAAAATCGCAATTTTAGCAGTTTTTGTAAGTTTTCAGCAACTAAAAAATTCTAGGGTCGAAACTAAGTTTGTTTTATACGTAATTTCAATAGCGACTAAATGATAAGTTCATATAGCCGATTGGATAATTAGTTATTGAGTTATTTGGAAAAAACTGTAAAACATACGCATTTTTCAATCGTCCATAGTTATTATATAAGAAGCGTTGAAATTTTGAAACTCGGCAGAATCTTTCATTTCTACGAGGTAAATAACTGGTAAGAATCTCAAATTTACAGCTCAGACGGTTTTCTTGCAAATCTTATTTTTTTCCAGAGATTTTGATTTTACATGAAGTTTACAATGCTCCCATTTTGAGCTAAATTAATATTTTTACCATCTGAAAGGAACATATTAATTATTAGTTCTTTGAGTACCATCCCTCATACATTAATTTTCTTTTAGTTTTATTTTATTGTATGTAAATTCAGTTTGAAAGCCTGCATTTTGGTATTCGGAATTAAATAAAATGTACTGGTGGGAGAAGCACCTTCCCTTCATTTTACTACTGCGTTCGAACTGACATTCATTTCAAATCGCTTTCATTCTTTCCCTAATACAAATGACATGCCAACTGTCAAACTGTTTGCTGACAGCCCAGGGACGAGAAACGGTGGCATATCATAATTTGTTCATTGAAATGTTACATTTCTATTTGTTATAACATTTTTTCTAATCATTTTACAAAAAAATGACATCCTACCATTTTTATAGATGGTGTTTTAAGGAGTAATTTTCATTGTAAACTTTTAAAATTTATTCATTAGTTAACTAACTTCATAGTTCATAACTATACATTAATATTAATTATTTGCCATAACTATATTGTTGACTTTGATTTTCTATTTTCTGACTCATTATTTCCTTTCTATAGTTTTTTCCTTTTAAAATTGTCCAATAAATTAATTGTGATACTGCGATCGACTTTGATTATAAACTCTGAAAATTAAATTACGAGGTTAAATCATATATCAAAGGGAATTTTTTCATACATTTATTGAATAACATTATACAGAAATGACTGATTTAGCATTTTTCAATATACCCTCCTGCGTGATCTACACACTTTTTCCACCGAGAGTTGGGAGTTTCAGTATTCTCTGTTCATAGAATGTTTGAGGGCGAGTTGCAAGCCAACTGCGCATGTGCTCCTCGACTTCTTCATATATTCCAAATCGTTTTCCTCCCTGTGATTCTTTCAGAGGCAAGTCAGGGCTATGCCGGGTGGCTTCTCAGCCCATTTCTTGCAGTATTCCTTGTTTTTTGTTTCAAATATGCGACTTTTGCCAACCTTAACAACTGGCAGTAGTAATCCACATTCACTGTACGTTGGGTACGTAGAAAATCAAGCAGTATATTTTTTTAAAGTAAAAAAAAAATCGTGTCAACGACTTTTCCAGATGAGAGGCGGGTTTTGAATTTTATTCTTTTTTCGCCACTTTAGACGATGCGCTTCAAAAAGGCCTTCCCTTCTCGCTAAAATCTATTTAGAAGTTTTTCAACGATCTTTAGTTTAGTCAAGAACCTCGGAACCCGTCGAGCACAAATTTTTCTGAAACCAAGTTGATCAATGATAATTGATGAGCACTTCCATAGCTGACACCCAATTCTGAGGAAATTCCTCCACGGTTAATCGGCGCTCACGTTCATTAAGCTGTCGATCACTATTGGCATTGTCAGCTATAACGCTTGTGCGTCGATCATGGTTATCATTCTCGTACACTCTTAAATTTTCTCACCCACATATACACACGATTCTGAGACAGTGTACTATACCCAAACTGTGCCTTCAAATGAGTTAGAATTTCTGAGGCTTTAACGCTTTTACTGGTTTAAAACTTTATGATAATCTGTTGCGTAACAGACGAATGTAACTCTTGCTTAGTCATGACTGTATTCGGTACTGACCACACATCATACAATAGGTATTAAGGACAAGCCAAGCATACGTGCGTACTCGGCTGGTTCCTCAGTGTCCATAAACCAAACATCTACTCCAAACAACATAATCTAGCTCGAAACTGCATTCTAAGCAGAATAGCAAAATTACCTTTTATATTTGATTTACCCTCGCATATAACGTAATTTGCTTAGAAAAATCATTTTAAACGTCATGTCTATTCAATGACATGCTATTTTTATTCTACCGTGAGGGAAAATTAGGATCCCTCTCTACTAATATGTATGCGTTGGCGAATACCAAAATGCAGAATTTCAAATTAAATATACTGACAAACAGAACAAACCCAACAGAATATTAATATATGATGAGCTGTACCGGAAGATTTGATAATTAACATGTTCCATTCAGATTTATCAAAAAGTAATTTGATGCAGAATGGGAGCGTTGTAAACATCACCAAAAATAAAAAGTTCTCCATAAAAAATTACATTTGTGAGAAAACCTTCAAAGCCGTGAAGTTGGGATTTTGTAGAGTTATTTTCGATAGACAAATGAAACTTTTTGCCAAGTTTTATTGTTCTAAATTTTTTTAGATCAGAGCTACGAGTGATTGAAAATTGCGCCTTTTTTCACATTTTTCGCCAATAACTCATTTATTAGTTAACCAGTCCTATCGATTAACATCTCATTTAGTAGGTTCTAAAAATGCGCATACAACACACGTACCTTTGGTTCTTTAAATTTTTACGCTGTTGCTGAGAAGTCACAAAAACTGCCAAAATTAGGGGTTTTGCTATTTTAAACACCTAGTATAATTATCTAAGAAGTAAAAATTTGTTAACAAAACTTTTTTTGTGTTACGCGGCGTACTTTCTTCGAGAAAAACCATTCAAACACCTGTGGAATTTTTTTGCAAAAATGGTATTAAAATAATGCTAAAGTTCACTACACTAATAACAGAACTTGTGAAAGTAAGTCCGATTACAAGTTCAATTATTGTTTTCCTTGGTTGTATATTATAACTCTAATGGTATATGAAGAAGACTGATTAGTAATATGGTAACTTTTACCGAATAATAGTATGAGTAAACTTTATATGACGCCAACAATACTTTCTATATTCTATTCCCTGCTCGATTTCCTAATCCGCGATTACCAATTATTTTCGGCTCACTGGTGCTATTAGTACTAAAAAATATAACCGTTTTGCTACGAAGATATATCGGGTGGATCCATCTAAACGAAACACGTTCTATATTCCATTTGCCGTCCGTTTAAAAAAAATCATTGGGACCCATCGATTTTTATATCCCGGTGGAGATATTTTGAGTATAACATCGACATTGTGATTTTGTAGTTATTTATAAATATTTACACAAACAGGATTCTACAGCCGAAAAATTTAGATTTGACTGTTTGCAAAAAGTCTTGGCAGGTACTTAGACTGTTTTTCAAATGATAGAATTAGAATTTACTTTAACTTTTTTGAGTGATAAATGTTCAAAATGTTGAGATAAACATCAACGGATTATAAGATTTTTTTTCATGGAGTAATACCAGAGAATTGTTTTTTTTTTCATTGTTCTTCCCTTATTTTCTCAAACAGGTCTGTACCCAAATTGCAATATTAACCTGTATTTTATTTATTTATAAACTAAAAATAAAATTTGTATTGTGTTACAATAGTTATTATATTATAAGTAATTCCTACAGAGGTATAATAATACCTGTGCGTAGGAGACTGGAAACTTACAATCTAAAAAAATACTTACAGACTAATTGACACCATTTACAACTACTATAATTAATGTCTTTTGTAGTGGTACTTTTATAGCTACAATGTAACTGCTTTTATGACAAGTGTTTTATTTATTTTGGTAAAAGAATTCTTTTGTTCTTAGTTCTACTTATAGACATTTCATATTTATTTTTAAGTTCCTTGTAATTGTATACAATTATTGCTTATAACCAGAATAATTGTGTCAAATTTAACGGGTTTGATTTTCTTTATAATTTTTAATGATCCATTTTGGAGCTTTTGTAATAAATTTGAATTGATAGAGATACTCTGAAAACGGTCATGGTAAATTACCATGAGGTTTTTAGTTTCCATAAATTTAGATAGTTTATAAAAGATAAACAAAAGATACTTTGTTTTATTTATTATATGTTGGATATGATTATTCCATTTTAAATTATAGTCAAATATGATTCATAAGTATTTACAACTTTCAATTCTATTAACTTGTTCTTTATTTTAATTCCTAAATTAGTTGATGCACTATTACAGTAGTTTCTAAAAGCTATATATGCAGTTTTGTCAACGATTAAAGTAAGTTTATTTGTTTCTAGCCACAAGTCTATTTTAGTTAGTTGTTTATTCATTTATTTTTAGCTTCATGTATTTCTCCTAGTTATTACACCTGCGACATCCGCATATGATACAATCTTACGATCAGCCATTTCCTTCAGGAGAACATATAGAACGTTAACATATAGAATAAATAATAGTGGACCTATATTTGTACCCTAAGGTACACTTGATCTGATTTCTTTATAATCACTTACTTTGTTATTCGTCTTAATTCTTTGTCTGTCAGAGAGGTAACTACTTATTAATTCCTTAGCGTTGCCTGTTCGATAACAATAAGGTTTATCTAGTAAGATTTCATGATTCACTGTGTCAAAAGCCTTAGTCAAATATAGAGGTAGACTTGTAGTTTATATTTGTTATCAAAGCTAATGCATCTCTAACCCTTTTATAAAACAAATTGTTTTTTAGATAGTATGTTTTGTTTTAGTTAAAAAATCTGTTATATAAAAGTTTCTCAACCATTTTTAGTACCTACATTTGACATTAAGGATAGTGGACTGCACTTTTTTTAACTTTAAGAATGGAGTTGCTTCAGCCTTCTTTAAATCATCCATACAGACAATTCAATACATAGGTAAAAAAATATGTTAATGGAAAGCTATACATTCGGAAATTGCTTTTAAGTCTCTGGAGTGTATATCATCAGCTCCACCAGCTTTATCTTTTTTATTTTTTATTATTCACATCTGGCAGATTAATCTTATTGTTAGTTGAGCTATTTATATTTTGACTTTAATTTATGCCAATTTCACAGAAATACTTATTCATATATTCAACAATACTATTTTTAGTTATCTATTCTAATATTTCCATTATTAATTAATTAATTCCTCAATTTTTGAGTTATTATAGTTCATAACTTTTTGTTTTTAGTTTTTTTTCTTTGATTAAATCATAATGAAGTGACAAGGTCGATGATTTTCCCAGGGGATATAAAAATTGAGGGATCTGAGCTTTTTAATGAACGGTATGAAATAACGGCTGTTTTTCGTTTTGATTGCCCTAGTATAATAAATAATGTTGGTTTTGGATGCAAATGACTTTTAAAATACCAAAATGGTATTACCCGGGATAGATAACAATTTTAATGCGCATAAATAATAATAAATAATCAGAAATGATAAACATAGGGTTGATTTGGGTTGATTTGTCGTTTTTACAGATTCTAGAAATTAGTAATATAAATATTTACATTTTGATGTGTAATTGTGAATAACAAAAAGTTAAACTAAAACGCCAGTCGGTGAAAGGAATTAAATTAATTTTAAAAGATTATCTTTACAATTTTGGTATAAATATGTTGCAAATTACTATTTTTTTTGTTGGGTTATTTCATAAGAGGATTGTAATTTTAATACTTGTTTTTGTTTATATATATATATATATATATATATATATATATATATATATATATATATATATGTAGTATAGATAACTGTAATTGCAGACTCAAGTGCCTAACATATTGGATATTGAGGCGCAGCTTGCCAAAATGGAAGGGTTGGACAGGGATACTTACCAGAGTGATGTGCATGAGCATTCTACTAACATTCCCACAGAAGATGTGAATGAGAATAAATGCCATCGAGACCCAGCTGCAAAATTGAACCAGTGCTGTGAATTAACTTGTGTTCTTCAAGATACTCTAAGTCAAGAGAATGAGTCTTTGTCCTCTCCATTGGAATCTCCAACTAAACAACCAGACATCAATCTTGTGCCTCTAAAGGTGAGATAACGCACTTACAGTATAGGATTTTCTTTTATAACACCAACAATAAATAACTAAATTATAATAAAAAAGTCTAAGCATTAACGAGAATCCGATATTCCCAAACGAAATTTCATTATTGAAAATAGTGTTGTAAAGTTCGTGGGTTCAATTTAAAATTATAAAACTAATATTCACTTTCACTTTTCTGGAACTTTTATTTACATCGAATATACAACAGCTGATTCAAATATCACAATAACAATTTTACATATAAGCTCTTCGTACAACCAACTGAACTCGCGATCGTGGCCTCCTTTCTTTATAAGACCAGCATAGAAAATTCTCGTAAAAATCATCATCACTCCTACAGGTGCCGAGTCTTTTCGAGAACCATTTTTTATCTCAAAGCGTTTGTTGTCGTACTGAAATGAAACAGGGTCGGCTTTGGGTAAATTTCGTAACACTGCCCCCCCCCTTTAATTCTGATCGTCCCGATCAGAAACATCACCCCAATGGTAGGGAGCAAGTCGATCTAAATGAACCACCTTTAATTTAGCCTTGGTGTTTCGACGGATCCGGTAGACAACGTCATTAAGCCTCTTGACCACCTCGTATGGACCATCCCAGGCGAGTGTAAGCTTTGGGGATTTACCCTTGCTCCGTTGGGGGTTGTACAGCCAGACTTTATCCCTCTCCTGGAACCCGACTGAATTGGCCTTAAGGTCGTATCGCGTCTTCATCCGGTCACTGGTGGCCAACATCTGCGTTCGGGCTAATTCGTGTATTGCCAGCATGTTATGTCGGAGCTGGTCGGCATAATCGTCGATGTCTTGGGGAGGTTCTTCGGGGGAGCCAAATGCCAAGTCGCATGGTAATCGCAGCTCCTTTCCGAATAGGACCCTGGCTGGGGTCAGGCCTGTACTATTATGTAAAGCAGAGCGATATGACAACAGGAATAGGGGAATATGCTCATCCCAATCACGCTGGTTATTGCTGACGACCTTGGATAGGTGTTGTTCCAAGGTCCTGTTGAATCTTTCCACCATTCCGTCTGACTGTGGGTGTAATGGTGTTGTTCTCGTTTTCCTGATCCCCAACATCGTGCAGACCTTCTGGAATACATTCGATTCGAAGTTACGCCCCTGGTCTGAATGTAATTCTATCGGGACGCCAAACCGGCTGAATAGTTGTTCTACTAGCACCGTCGCTACCGTGGTTGCCTCTTGGTTGGGTATCGCTTATGCCTCAGGCCATTTGCTGAAGTAATCCATTGCGACCAGAATGTATTTGTTCCCTCAGACTCGGGAAACGGACCGGCGACATCGATGGCAATTCTCTCAAATGGGACGCCCACATTGTACTGCTGCATTCTGCCCTTGGTCCGGGTCTTCGGGCCCTTACTGGCTGCACAGATGGCACATTTGCGGCACCAAGCTCTGACGTCTTCGAAGTAATTCACCCAGTAGTACCGCTGGCGAACTTTGTCTAGGGTTTTATTCATGCCCAGGTGGCCTCCGGTAATTCCATCATGTACTTCGGTCAGAATGGCTGGTACCTTTTTCTTCGGAACTACCAGTTGGTACTTGGTTTCTCGTCCATCGGCGCTTTCTCAAACTCGCTTGAGCATTCCATTGTCTACTCTTAGAGAGGCCCATTGAGCCCATAACGATTTCAGCACGCCGGAGTATCTAGCTACCTCGCTCCATCGTGGCCTAGGTGCCCGTCTCCTTTTGAGTGACAGGATTGGTTCGATGTCTGGATCAGCCATTTGGTCCTGGATGCACTGTTCCGTTGTCCAGTCTTCATTGGCCTGCACTCGGATCTGCCTGATAGAGATACCCTCTCGCTGTTCCGTCTTCAGACAATGTCCGCATTCCGCTCTACAGGGTCTTCTGGATAGCGCATCGGCATTATTGTGCAAACGGCCGGCACGGTGTTGCACCTTGAAGTCGTATTGCTGTAATTTCTCCATCCATCTGGCCAGTTGTCCTTCCGGTGTCTTCATGCCCAGCAGCCATTTGAGTGCGGCATGATCCGTTCGGATTAACAAATGACCATAGAGGTATTTGTGAAAATGGTCTTCAGCCCTTATTATTGCAAGAAGTTCTTTTCTGGTGACGCAATAATTTCTTTCCGGTTTCGAGAATCCACGGCTGTAATACTCGATCACTCTTTCTTCACCATCTTGCACCTGGGATAGGACGGCCCCCAAACCTGTGTTGCTTGCGTCGGTTTCTAAGATGAACTTGCCGGACTGTGTAGGAAAGGCTAGGATTGGGCTGGAACATAGTGCTGCCTTCAGTCGTCTGAAAGATGTTTCGCAATCCTGATTCCAACGGAAGGTCTCCTTCTCTGTGGTCTGCCGATGTAGAGGGGCCGCAATGGTGGCAAATCCCTCAACAAAACGCCGGTAGTATGAACAGAGGCCCAAGAAGCTTCGGAGTTCATGCTTGTCTCTCGGGACTGGCCAATCACGGATCGCTTCTATCTTGTCCTCGTTGGTGCGGATTCCTGACTCGGACATGACGTGGCCCAAAAACTCTACTTCTTTTTGGAACAAGGAACACTTCTTCGGGTTGAGTCTCAGGTTGGCGTTATTAATTCTGGAGAATTAATAACGCCAGGTTCTTCAGATGGTCGTCAAATGTCTGACCCATGACTAGAATGTCGTCGAGGTATACCAAGCACGTCCTCCATGTTAACCCTCTCAGTACATACTCCATTAGCCTCTCAAATGGAGCGGGTGCATTACATAACCCAAAGGGCATGACTGTGAACTGAAACAGTCCCTTACTGGTGGAGAACGCTGTCTTCTCTCTGTCGTTTGCGTGTAGACCAACCTGCCAATATCCACTTTTTAGGTCTAGTGTGGAGAACCAACGGGAGCCTGCTAGTGTGGTCAAAGTGTCATCGATTCGGGGTAGTGGATAGCGTCTTTCTTCGTGACATCATTCAGCTTTCTGTAATCCACGCAAAATCGGGTGGTTCCATCCTTCTTTTTAACTAGCACGACGGCAGCAGACCATGAGCTAATGGATGGCTCAATAACTCCATTTTGTAACATGGACTCGATGTTTTCCTCGACTGCCTGTTGTTGTCCCAATGGTAGTCGTTTAGGTGGTATTCTGATGGGTTGAGCCTTTCCGGTATCTGTTCGATACTGGATGATGTTGGTGCGACCGGTGGTTCCATCTTGAATGTTAAAAATTTGCCAGTGCTTCGTGATAAATTGCTTGGCTTTCTTCTGTTTCTGTGGGTGTCAAGTGTGTCAAATGGTCAGCAAACTGTTGTAGGAACTCTTTATCGGGCCCTATCTCCATCACCGACATCTGGTACTCTTCTTCGCAATTGATGATGGTCTCTACTGGCTCGAAACAATCTATCTCTTGACCATTGGTAATTCTGATGTCGTTGTTGGACAAATTCAGGACTCTGATTGGTATATCTCGTCCGGTTTTAACTATAGCCCGTCCAACCAAGTAGTCATGAGCTGAGTGTACGGGCTCCACCATTCCAACGCAGCTCCCAGGATTGCTGTCTAGCTGGCCATGAATAATCTGTTCCGTTCGACCGGGAATTCTAGCTGAAGGCTTTGCCACAATTTTTATGGAGGTGACTGAACAATTGACGGGCCGTGTCAAAACAAATTCCTCATTTAGGAACCGAAGAACATCATACCTCGGGTCGAACATAAATCCATCCTGGCTAATTAGGTCCATTCCCAGTATAAAATCATCCTCAATATTCGCTACCAGGATCCTGTGCCGGATCATGTTGTCCCCTATCTGTAGCACGACATCTGCCTCACCCTGTATTGACATGGACTCGCCGGTGACTGTTCTGAGCTGGATGTTATTGGTAACTGGCGGAATTTCTGATGCTCTCAAAACCCTGGACTTGGCAATGGACACAGCGGCGCCGGTATCGATGGTGATGGTAACTGCTCGCCCATTGATGGTGCCTCTGATGACTAGGCTACCGCTATTTCGGCAAAATCCCCGGATGGATAACATTTTTTGGGCTGGTGGAGGGTTAGTCAGCATTCGCCCCCTTATGCTGACTGGCTGATGGTCCCTGGACATGTGGCTGTTCTGTTGGTTACCCTGGTTGGTGATCGTTCAGGTGGCCTCACTCGACAATCACGTTGGAAGTGTCCTGTCCGTCCGCAGCGGTAACATGCCCCTCTGGTGCCAGTTCTTTGTGACCGTTCTAATATTTTGTTCAGACCAGCCAGCAGCGCTTCAAATGGTGACTCTTCCTGGTTAAAGGAAACTGCTCGGACCCTCGACTTGGACATGTTCATGACGGCCTCTACTTCCAAAGCCCGAAGTAGAGCTTCATTACTTTTCTTGACGCCACTCAGTCTTAAATTTTTTGTACTTCCACATCTCTGATGCCGTTTATGAAACTCTGTGTGGCCAACTGGTCTTTCGTTCCCTCTGGCAGGTCTGGGTAGGACAAGTGAACTAACCGTCTAATCTCTGCTTCGAATTCTTGGAGGCTTTCACCGGATTTTTGCGTTTTTCCACTCAGTTGGACTTGGTATACCTGGCTCAAGGATTGATTGTCATATCGTTTGTCTAGGATGGCGATAATCTTGTCGAAATTGCCTTGTTCATCGACTGGAATGCTTTGGAGGAGTTCTAGGGCCGGACCTCTTAACGAAATTACCAGAAAAGTAGATTTTTCTTGATTATCCCATCCATTAGCTGTAGCCGTTTATACATGGGCCAAGATGAACTGCCATCAAATGTGGGTGGTTTACTAACGGAACCTCTGGTACTCACGGTGTTCTGGTATTTTCCTTGCTGTAAGTCCTTTTGCATTTTTTAAATTTCTGTTTCTAGTTTATTTTGGATGGCACTGATTTTATCTTGTACTTCACTGTGTACTGTATGCTTGATGGAACTGATTTGATCTTGAACTGTGTCTTGAATTGAACTGATTTCAAATTTTACCTGGCTTTGGATGGAATCGAGATCATCTACGTTTGTTTCAAGAGTATCCACAGTATTTTTTATGGTCTTAATGTCATCATTTATCTCTTTTATATCTGACTCAACTATTTGCATTCTTTCATTAACTGTTTCATTAACTTGTCCTACTATTTGCATTAATTGTTCGAATTGCAGTTGTCTTTTCTGTTCAGTTTCGTGTCGATTTAATTCAATTTGATCTTGTTTTTGTTCAAATATTTTAAAATCATTTTGTCTGGTTAATTCAAATTTCGAGAACAATCCTTCAATTAAATTATGTTGTTTTTCTTCCATCGTAGTGACAAGATTTTCTAATTCTATTTTACATTTTTCATCAAAAGATTTTACTAACCTTTGTTGAATTTCTTCTTGATGTTGTTTTTCCTTCTTGTCTCGTTTTTCCAGAATGTGAGTTTTTTTTTCATCCAGTCCCTCCGTAACCTGTTTGATAATTTTTTTGGTAGTTTCGTCGGTTTTTTTCCATACTACGAGTTTCCATAAATTAAATTACCATTTTAACTGCACTTAATCCTCTACTTCTGATCACTAAATTTGTTGTAAAGTTCGTGGGTTCAATTTAAAATTATAAAACTAATATTCACTTTCACTTTTCTAGAACTTTTATTAACATCGAATATACAACAGCTGATTCAAATATCACAATAACAATTTTACATATAAGCTCTTCGTACAACCAACTGAACTCGCGATCGTGGCCTGCTTCCTTTATAAGACCAGCATAGAAAATTCTCGTAAAAATTATCATCACTCCTACAGGTGTTGAGTTTTTTCGAGAACCATTTTTTATCTCAAAGCGTTTGTTGTCGTACTGAAATGAAACAGGGTCGGCTTTGGGTAAATTTCGTAACAATAGTTTTTTTAAAATGAATGTTTATTCAAATGCAAAGTTCCCAAATAATACAATTTGTAATATGTAAGAAATAATAAATTGTACGTTTGGTTTGCATTTAGGGTAAGGAGTACATAGTCGTTACGGCTATTACAGGAGTTTATGGAGCAAAAACTCATTTTCGGACATAAAATTCAACAGCAATTCGCTTATACCATCACGTCAGTAATAGTTTATAGATAATTATTGCTAAGATTTTAACAGCAAACTCGTAGAAGTAAACGATTTTAATAATAAAAACCCGCAAAAATACGAATTTCTTTTGTCTTTTTATATAATGAAAAGTAATGGAGGAAGCGTAATACCGCCTACAGGAAAGTTGTAGAGAATAAGAAATCCTTCTTAATGGTTACCAGTATACAGTTTACTGGTATTAATTAAATGACTTTTTTCCACTGACTGACAAGTTTTTTTTTCAAAATTTTGATGATTACTTTGAGAAAAATACCAAATAAAATAAATGCTTGTTAAAAAAAATTTAGTGGAAAAAGGTGATTTTGAAGCCGTCCTAAATATAGGACAATGAGCTTTTCACTTACTATAAGATAAAAAAAAACATTTAACATGTAAACCAATGTCGCATTTATTACATCTAGTTGTAATTTTTTGGTGACATCCTGTACACCTTGTTTGTTTGGCTTGCGGTTTCACCAAATGATCTAACCTATCATATTTAATTGCACATTATGATTTTTTGAGGGATGTACTTTTTGATACACAACTTTTTGCTTGTCTAAAGTCGTCTAAATGACAACTGATATATTGTTCCTCCATAATTTCTACAGATCTGCCAAGCATTATGAACTGCCATGTCCATGCAATGAGCTACAAGGGGAAAGTACCTCTTTTCCCCCTTATAGCGGTGCGACACAGACTTATATTTTGGTCCAATCGGTCGATTACGCCCATATCGATTGGTTTCTTCTGCAATTTTTTTTGTATAATTAAGTCATCAAAAAATAATCAAAACAATTCAGTGGGAGAGTATTTAGGACCGTTAAAAACATCAGATCTTTTTTGCGGTTTTTGCAGTTGGTTTTTTCTTTTCTATCAGCTTAGCTATAGGAACTTCATCTTCCGTATCATCTAAACCGTACTTCATAGTAACTTCAACTTCACTTTGCATTTGTTAGCCCGGAAAATTGTTTTTGTCGGCATTATCCTCGTTCTTGAATATTCATCAGTCAAATTTTCAGATGCATTGTTAGGGGGAAATAGAGTTATTGTATCTGCATTAATTTCATCATCCTGAATCATTGCGAGAGCTTCGGGTAAGCCGCAACCCACGATATACGAAGTGAAGTGCATTTTATAAGCTTTCAAAATATATTTTGCATATCGCTATCGAACTATCGTGGTTAATGCGATACATACTGCAAAATATTTCTACAAACTATTTAAATTGCAATTCTGCAAGATCTACTTAACGTACAATATCGATCTTCAGCGTTATAAATCTGAACGTTAGAAGCTATCACTGGGAGGCAGATTAAGTTTCCAGCTGTTATTACAACCAAGTTATTAATTTTTAAAAAATCACTTTACATGCAATAAAAATTTATAAACATTCTTTTGGATATTTTCTGATTCTCTGGAATTTTTCTATTGACGGCATAATAAACTGGTCATTACTTTTTACACAAAAAGCAAAAAACGAAAATATCCCATATTTTTTTGGGGTTTTTAAGGCTCAAATAATTTACTTCTACGAGTTTACTGTTAAAATTATGTCAGATATGATTTCTAAACTATTATTTACGTGATGGCTCATGCGTTTAGCTGTTGAATTTTATGTCACCTAAAAATCTCTATTGATTGGTGTATATATAATCTTCATATTCAGCTATATTCTAGCAGTATTTCATGGTGTAGCCTTCCTCACAAATTCGTTTCTCATTTCTTTCCATGCGCTTCTGTTCTAAGGTTTTTGGGACCAGGTTGTGCCTGTTATTCTCATGATATTAAAGTCCAATTTTACATTAGGGTGTTTCCTTGGTATTTTCATACCCATGGGATACCATTAAGTGATTTTTGTTACCTTTTATTTTGTCATCTTGCCAATCTTGCCTGTCCGTTGCATGAATTTTACTTTATGGATGATACGATTACCTTGGTCTTACATCACAAGCTGATGTGAGCTTTGGAGACTGCCTTTGCTCCTCTGTGGATTGTATAACCAGGCCTTTGTCCCCTTGTTGGAGCCCGACCAAATATGCCTTCAGCTCCTAACGTGTTTTAATCCGGTCTGTGTCAGTGCTAGTTTGTCTAGTTTGTGTGTGGCCACATGCTTATCCTAAGTTGGTATGCACTATCATTGACTTCGTTGAGAGATTTCTCTACTAAGCCAAAATTGAAATCACAGGGTCGTCTCAACTCCTTCCTAAACAGTACTCTAACCGGTGTCACTACTGTGCTGTTGTTGACGGCTGAGCGAGGGAAAACATGAATAGAGGAATATACGTATCCCAATCACGCTGGCTGTTTGGTCTTTATTCAACTCAACTCGAATCTGTCGAATGGAAATACCATCCCGTTGTTCCATCTTCCAGCAGTGTCCGCAGTTTGTCCGGTGTTTATTATTTGTGTTTTTTGACTAATGATGATCTTAATCAACAAACTGCAATTTCAAATTTTCGCCATTTTGTTTATTCGATTATACAGAATATCTTATTAATTTATCAACAAAACCTTTTATTAATACCTGCATGTTATTATTATTATTCAGACAAAGAAAGATGAAGATTTGGAACCTGTGCCTGTTCGTATAACTCCAGCTTTATATACTTATTCGAATCCAGAGAAAGGGCGTGCTGGTTTGGAGAGTCCAGCTGGGCTTTCAGATGAGGATAGTAACTCATGTTCCACTAGCGGTACTATCCACAACAAACCAAGTAAATCGCTTTTGGAACAGTTACTCATTGAAATCCCCAATGATCATCAGGTGAGTATTAAGTTATGAATATTTTCTTTTAAATCAGTAAGTTTTCATGTACCATATTGATTTAAAGAATGTGTCGAAAAAATTGTCGAGCAGTTATCTATGAGTTAAATTTTATTTCTAGTATTTCATCATTTGTATGCAAACACTGATTGAATGAAAACAAAAGTGTATAAGATATAAATCTCAAGAACTTCTCGTTTTTTTAACTAACTGCCTATATTTGCAGTCTAGCAAGAAGTATTTTTAATATGAATACTGAGCTATACTCATTAATTCCTCACCATTGCATGTTTATAGAGAACTAGAAGTCATCATGATAATTATTAACTAAAGCTCACTTAAATAGCTAAATTTGCTATCCTGAAATAACTGACATAAAATTTTGGGAAAATGTTAGTGTTTTATTTTAAGTATTATCAATAGGTGATTACATGAGCGGATCCAACAAAAAAGTTTCCGGGGAGGGAGCGATGTAGTAATAAATTTACCTGGAAATGGTGTGGGCTCCTCGATGGTTTTCGTACAGATTATATTTCGATCTGCCGTTTAAATCCGTAAGAGTTACTTTCTACCACATCTGGGATTGAAGAGTTCCTTTTTTTAATTGACTGAAATAAATTATGTAAATGATTGTAATCTACAGTGCTTTCACTCAAATTAGCTGAATCTATAGTATGAGGTTTATGATGTGTAGACCAAAAGTTCTTATGGACACCAAGTTAAAAATTCTTTCGTTCTTAAGATATGAGAGGTCAAAGTGTTGTTGTCTAACTCTTGATTATATGTATTTGCTGGCCCAACGCTGAAAAGAAATATCGATGAAGATGAGTTGCAGTTTTGTAAAAATTATGTAGAATAAGAAATCATAAACTAATTGGAACTCTGATAAGGCATAGAACTCATTTTAGGGCCTATCAGACAGGTTTGTTAGTCTGGATGATAGGTTATTTTTTGACTTGGTTAATTTGATATTGATAAATAACATAACTAACATAGTGACGATAACTTACTCCGAGAATTCTGAATAGACTGACATAACAATTCGACTACATCCTTTTATTAGTATAATTTTGAAAAAAAAACTCTGGAAAATATTCCCCATGATTCAAGATATTAACACAAATGCAACAATCTGTCTATTTACAGTTCTTATAACTGGAGTTACAGAATTCCGAACTTTTATGATATATTACTGCCGAAACATATGTTTCTGTAATAATGATCCTAACAAAATGATTTAGATGAATTGTTGCGAATCAGTTCATAATTCTCGGAGTACATCATCGCTACGTTACTTATCTCATTTATCTATCGTAAGTTAACCAAGCCAAAAAAAAGAGCATATGGTCCCGAATGGTGAACCGGTTTGAGCAACCCTAAAATGAGTTTTGTGCTCTATCGTAGATCCAACTGGTTTATGTTTAATTATTGTACGTAATTTCTACTAAACTTCAACTAATTTTCATCGATATATGTTTCCTTTCAGTGTTGGGGTAGAGTTTACATCTTATCAAGAGCAAGTTAGACAGCAACACTTTGGCGTCTCATATCTTAAGAACGAAGCAATTTTGAACTTGCCCATGAGAACTTTTAATCTACATATAAAGAACATGATAACTATAGATTCAGCTAATTTGACTGAAAGCCATTTTCCATAAGGATGAGGGTGACATTAAACGGTTATAAACTTCTTTACTAGTGGTAATGCAGCGTCATTTGTAGGTTGCATGCATGCTGCAAATGACGACAGTGGTATTTGTCTCACGCTCTTTCTTCCACGTAGCGTCATATAAACTTCATGCAACCTACAAATATGCTAATTTCTTTTAAATTTTACAACGCTAGAAGACTTTATTCATTGGAAAAATGGCAAATGATGATGAAAATGTGATTCTAGCATAGATTTTCTTAGAACACGACGAAATAAACATATTGGCTTGACACACAAGCTGCATGACGATTGCATGTTACTACGCAAATGTGACTTTGTCGCCCCCTGGACACAGTTTCATTTATTTGATATGCAAGGTAAAAGCAAGCGTACAACAAGGGGTAAATGACGTAAGCGTGCGTATGAAGCAACGCTACGTGGACCGTAGGCCTAATAGAGGACGTTACAGGGCCACTGTGGTCACTAATTGTAAATATGACTTTATGGCACCTACTCAGCCATAAAAGTTGTGTTTGGGTTTAGACCAATTTTGAAGAATAAATTAAATAAATACTAAAATTATTATCTCACATTTACACTCTGATTAATTGAACATATTGTTACAACAAGTGCTCAAAATGTGCTCGGTCTACTTACTGACATAAATAAATGCATGCTATTAGTACATTCGTGTCGTACCCGTTGGAATATGTTAGCTGAAATTGTCCGGCATTCTTCAACAATTCCTTGTTTTAAAAATTAATATTGTCGGGTTTTATAGCGTAGACCCTTGGATTTCAAGTACGCCACAGAAAAAAATCTAATGGTGTCGGGTCCGATGACCAGGCTGCCCTTTCTATGGAACCTCGACGTCCAATCCATCCTTCACGATATTCTTCATCCAGGTAAAGTCTTACTGCACAATAATAATGCGCAGGAGCACCATCTTATTGAAATGTCATTCCCAAATTGCCGAATTCATCTCGATTATCTTACAGCATTTCAAGAATTAGCGGATCAATTGTATTTTCTAACATCTCCCAGATATTGCGTTGAGGAAAACAAGTCCAATGTGGTTTCTCAAGGTGCCTGTATATTTTTTCTGAAAATTGAGTATGTTTTTCACGAAAGATTTGCGGATTTGTGCCACTCCTATACCGTACATTTTGTGCGTTCACATTTCCATTGAGGGAAAAAGTACTCGCATTATTAAAAATGGTTTTTGTGTAGTGTTGGTTTCGCTTAATTTTATTTGTCATAATTTCACAGAATTCCAGTCTCCTGTCAGGGTGGTCATCTGAAAGTTGGTGCACCAATTTGAATAGATGAAATTTGTTTTTACCAATACCCCATGTACTGGACTTTGCCCAACTTCACAGACAGACGCAACTTTACCTGTGTGAGGAAGTAGGGTTTGTTACCATTTGTGTAATTATGTCAATTTATTTGTCACCACTAACTGCTGAGCGACCAGATCGGTTGG
Source organism: Octodonta nipae (assembly GCA_034190945.1). NCBI lineage: Eukaryota > Metazoa > Arthropoda > Insecta > Coleoptera > Chrysomelidae > Octodonta > Octodonta nipae. The sequence goes on along the minus strand of CM067217.1, from coordinate 84,715,191 downwards.
CATCTTTAACAATACTGTTTGCCTGTTGCTTTAAACTTTTGAAGAAGGTCCCTTAAGTAAGTTCTCGATATAGTACGATCTGGGTACCTCTCATTAAATAAACGTTCCGCTTCATGGATATTCTTTCTTTATTGGCCAATTATTAAGGTATAAAGTTTTATATTCAAAAAATTTTGAGTAGCCAAGTAACAATTAATAGCAAATTAAAAAACGTCAAGTTTTTGACAACTAACCAGAGCCGGCCTGAATAATCGTCATCGGTTACCACCCTTTCGATTGATTTCGGTTTGATCGCTGTCAGATAATTCTGAAAACGCGGGGTTCAAAAATTTAACAACTGTTTCTCTAACCTTAAATGTTTAATGTAATTGGACCGAATTGTAAGTTACACAACTTAAACTTTAAGGTTTATGGATACATTTTAAAACATGTTATTATTTAAGTTTAATGTATAAATCAATAAATAAACAATTGATTTTTTTGCATGTAAGGTATTTCTGTCTTGGGAACAAGAAGTTTCATTATACCTTCATTCCAATTACATAAAATATAAAACAGCTTAAGAAAAATTTACACGTATTTGTTTAATGACTAATTTCCCATTAAAATTAGACCCGGAATCCATAATCAAGAAGTTATTCCTTATTAATTCCACTTTGTTATCTTGTTGGAATTATTGGCTTGAACTTCACTTTCTTGTTTGATGGTGAATGCCGTCATTCCTCGATTATTTTTTTCGGATCCAGAATAATGTGATCTAGCATCGGATCTATGACGCCCCTCTTCTCTAGCCTTTGGTATGAATTATGTATGAATTTATCACCTCCTGAAAATGTCTCGCAGGGTAGGTACCCCGGGTTACCCCCCGCCTAGATCCGGCCCTGATATGACCTACTCATATCTCGTCACTTAAAATCTTATCACCAAAATCACAAATTTTTCAAGGAGTCAACGCACTGGCTAAACGTTTGAATTTGTACACCTCCGTCAACATTTTCCGTATCCAAAGAGACTTGAAGAAACTAGATTAGACATGAGATAAAAGTGACCTAGTCTTGAGTATGACCGAAAGTGGAGGGGTCTTCTAACTTTCCTCATTACATACGAACGTCACCTTTAAATGCTCTAGAACAATTTCTTATCATCGTTGGCCCATGATATTTTCTCCGTACACGCGTAATTGATTGTAACATTTTAAATAAATGGCATTTGAAAAAAAACCTTTCCATAGATTAGTTTAATTATCGAATAATTGATATATTTTCTGGAAAGTAATACATAAATTATTTCGTAAAAGATAATATTAAATCAAAAGTTTTTTAGTCGTTTATTAAAAGGTTGTAATTTTTAATGAATCAATTTTATTTTATAGAGTGTCCCGAGTTCACCTAGTCCAGCAACACGGTTGTCAGTTAGAACACGAGCATTATCTAAACTAGAGAGTCCTGAACTGATCTCTCCAGTTCCAAAAAATAATCAAAACAATCGTACTGTTCCATCAACAAAAAGAAAAAGGAACGAATCTGACAGTTCCAATCATAGTGCTGAAGAAAATGTAAAAAAGTCTAAGAAGAAACCCAATGTACATATTAACGATTTAGCGAAAAGCCGGCACCCAGCAGATCCTAGCAAAGCTAACATTAATAAAGTTCTAAAAGAACAAGATGAAAGTTCAGACAGTGATGAACCACTAATAGAGAAAATGAAGAAATCGAGCTCAGTTGTAAATACTCAGATTAACAATTTAGTAGCGGCGAAAACCAAAGTGAAAGTAGGACCGGGCAATGTAGCCAACAACAATAATAAAGGATGGATGGTTAATACAAGAAGATCAGTAAGAGGTAATATATCGACACAGAATAATACCAGGACTAAAGGAGAAAAGGTCCAATGTGAGTCAGAGGCTTTAAGAAGGAAAACTAGGAGTACTGGTAAGTCAATACTTCACTTTCATTTGATCTGCTATATGGTGAGCTTGATTTTCATGAAAATATTTATTTAATTTCCTAATTGGGCTCCAGAATTAATATTAGGATTTTTGCTGTATTTTGCCAATAAACTCAGTGAGACCTCTTTTTTTTTCAAAACTTTATGAGAGTAGTTTTGGAGATAAGGAAAAAATTGTTCAAATGTTATATATTGAAATATTAAATCTTTTAAACAAATAGTTATAAAAATAAGATTCCTCTCATTTGTTATGTTACAGATGTGCTTGAAAAAAAGTGTTTTATTTCTATAATTTTTCATTCAAAATGAATATTAGACTTTTCGCTTTACTTTCCCTGTAAACTTTGAGTGAGGCTCTATATCCCATTTTTTTCAAAATTTTAGCCTCACCAGTTTCTGAGATAAAGGGGGGAGGTCAAATTGAGTATATTTTTCTTAATACCTAGTAAACAAATTATATAAAAAATATGAAATAAATATATTTGTACTCCTTATATTGAGTGCATTCAATTAATATATTTCATGACGCGTTTGAAACATTTTTTTTTATTTTTCATTTAGTTCAATAATTTGCTTTATTTTTCCTATAAACGTTGGATAACGCCCTATATTCCCTATTATTTTCAAGCTTTTAGGCTTTTTCATACTTCAGTATTTTGTAAATAAATGTAAAAGAAACACCAGAATAATTTGCCGAACGCTATTGTGCGTTCGGTTGTGGGTTTTTTTCTTTGGTGACAAACTCCCTAAACTTTTTTGAGTTACAAGACGTTCTGAATTTTATTATGAAACATTGCACACATCTGTTGTGCTCGCATGTTATCCTCACAACCAATTAATATAAGAACTTCAATCTTCTGTTTTATAAATAAACAAGAAATAAACAAGTAATTGAACAATAAAATAATTGAGATAATACCTTAAGAATTATCACTCTCATTAGTGATTGTTAGAAGTAGCCTACGGAATACTAAACACTTTTTACATTTGACACGTTTTTCTAAATTCTAAAAAATGTATAGAGGTTCTGATTTTAAAATTATTGTACCTTTAACAATATTAACTACCGAACAAAAGTAAGAGACATTTTGGAATGGCCTTCAGATATAGAATCAAAAAAAGGACACTGTATTCCATTTAAAAAAATTGGCGATGACTTTGTTACTAATAGATGAGTATATTTCACTATTATGTAAAAGTAAATTAAAATTTTACCTCTCTCGGGATTTTCCCTGAAAATTGTTTGTTTAGCTAAAAATTAATTTATTCCATATTTTTATTTTGGGGCAAGTTATCTTGTAGAAAGAGAGGATACCCTTTGCCGTTCATTTGTGGAAGTTCGAACGGCCCAGTTATTGTGATATTCAATATGGCAGCCCATAAATTAACAGCATAATGGTGTTGAAAACGGTCGTTTCTCACCGTTCGCGGGTTGACTACTAACCACTGGGGTAAATTGTGCATGTTAAATTCGGCAATCTTCCGAAAACAGGATTCGTTGTTCTACAAAATATTATTAAAGAAAATTGGATTTTCCCTGCATGTACGAAGCATATTTCTACAGAAATTTACCCTGTCTGGGTAAACAACGGGCAATAACGATTGAACTCTGAATGTGGAAAGGATACAAATTGTTTCTTTTTAACATTCGATGTACAGTCGTCCTTGATATTCCGGTACGTCGTTAAATATGACGAACACTTGGGAAAGAGTCATCTTCTCCGGCTTGTAGTACCTGAGCTTAATGTAATTTTTTTCTTCCTTGGTTTTGGCTCTGTAAAAAAACAACAATTGTGAGTTTTTTTGCCTTTTAATTTCTCTTTAAATAACATTAGGTTCTCAAAAATTTTCTGCACGTGCATGTTGTATATAACTTTAAATTCTATCACAAAACAACACCTTCGTTACAAATATAACAAAACGCGTATATGATGTCACATCATCGAACTCACTTCACAGATCAGAATTCCGAAGGACCTCGCTATAAATGCTATAAATAAAAAATATACGTTCTCAGATATTTTCATTTGCTCAATATTACTACATAGAGATTTTAATTTGCATACTTATAAACAACTTGCAAGTAAATATACAAAGGTCTAAATTGCACTCCGTTCGAAATTTTTTTGAAATTTTGTTCAACTATTGTTTTAATTTGCGCAATAAATAGTTTTGGTAATTAACAGCATTCATTGTAATAAACCAACTAAATATTTTATAGTGTTTTTGTCCGTTAGCAAGTACTTCACAATTCACGTTCCGTGATTCTTTCAAGGGAGCAATTTTGAAATTTATAAATTTATTTATACAAATCTCTACGTAGCGATCTTGAGCAAATGAAAACCATTGAGAATGTATATTTTTTTAATTTATAGTATCATATTGATCTGCCGGGAGCGGAGTGCTGGACAGGTCCAGTACTAGAACTTCTGTTACCTCGAACGTCTTGAATATAAGTTCTATGTGGTGTATGCACATATTCAGAAAAACAAGAATCAGAAAAAAACATCCATTTAATTTGAATACTGAAGTATTGTCGTAAAATTTCTTTCTTTAACAAAGTTACTAGAATTCATCAGTAAGATGTCTTCGTTGTGGCAACGTTGACTTTTAACCTTATCAAGAAGTCCAATCTTGTTTTTGTATGTTTTAAATTGTGTTCTGGCTTTGTTTGACTTACTGGATAAATAAGCATGCTTGTCCACAGACTACTAAATTGGTCGTATTAACAAAATTAATTACCATCACTCAGGAGTTACTTAATTTTCTACAAAAATAAGTAACTCTTTTTTGTGTTTCTTTTGTAGTACATAAGCTAAAGAAGTTCGAATACTTTTCATTTCAGTGAACACTTTTCACCCTGATGGATGATAAATGCATTTTTTGACGTTGCATAACACATATCTGACAAATCCTCCACTAAGTTCTGAATTAAGAAAACATAAAGTTAGAGATCTTAAAACTAAATTTTTTAACAAAGTCTAAATCACAAACATTAACTATTGCATCATTCAACGTATCTCTTAGCAAAAAATATATTTTTCGACAATAATTTTTTTAACGATTTATGAACTGAAATGAATCATTTGCTGCATATTACGATCACGATAAAAGAACAAAATTATGCAACTAGATTAATAGATGTTTTTGTTTTTTCCTTTAATATAATTAATCGTCAGATATAAGTGGCATGACATTATTAATTTGTTTATGCTTATGGTTTTTGAGAATTTTCCATCTTAAGAATAACAGTAGGTCACAGAAAAGGAATTATTACCTTGTATCATAATGAAAATGAATAACCAACCATTTTAAGCTACTACTGCATAATTGACCAACAACTATTACATATTAAGAGTTAAATAAAAAGGAGGTAACCTGTTTAAAATTGTTACTCAATTAAAGGAAGTTCCGTCAAACGGCTTCTTTTCAAACAGAAGATAGCCAAGCAATTTTTTTTTATAAGCTTAGTTAATTAATTAATAACTGATTGAAGGAATAAACAGTTTTCATCTATATTTTGCTTTTTTAACAATAGGTTTCCAGCTCGCGAAAATGCACATCGTACCTAAAGGGAATATATACACAAGTGTATTTATTTAACACTGTTTCTCCACTTAGCTAATAAACCGATCGCAACAAATTTTTAAGATAAAAAGTAGATCTTATGTACTCAAATGCTGGTCAGACCTGTGCCTCTTAAAGTTTAAAATAAAAAGGTCAAAATTTTAGTATTAATTCCGTCTTAACATAAGCAGTCTATTATAAACTTTAACAAGGTTTAGCGGTTGTAACATTAATGACACAGAAATATATTGATCAACCTTCCCCATCACCATCCATCCCAGGGTAGGTAGTTTTCAAGGCCACAGATCCACCCAATCTAGGTTGAAAGAGTTTTAACCTTCCAGAGAGTAACAAGAATATCTACAGGGGACCCTTATTAAAAGAGTATCTGCAAGGGCTAAATTTTTAAAGTATTCTGATGGGCGGTTGTTGAGTAATGGAGACAAAACTCCACGAGGCTTAGGGTACAAGAAACATTGTGGGACGATTGAATATTTATTTTACCTACACCTCTAGTACATAGAGGTAAAGTATCAGATTGCATTAGCATCCACTGTCTCGAAGAATTCTTTCATATCCACTAGCAGTTATCAAGAGGACAGTATCCGGCACTCCAGCGAGATGGGTTACATTCGAGGAACTGTGTTGAGAATTAATACAAGGATTTGTCAAGATATTCTTGGAATCCTGTGATTTACTTTCTTTTATTATAACACCAGAAGCGAGTTGAGTAGTTGGGAACCCCTGTCAGTGTGAATTGGGTACGAAAATGCAAAACCGTATTATGTTTGCGACAACGTTTTCTACAGCATTGATAGAAGAGCATCGAAAGGATATATGCTTACATCCCAAGCAATCAGTGAACCATCACTTGTACGAGTAATAGCAATCTTTCGTTAGAAGATTTAGAGATAAATTCGGGGTAACTATAAATGCGATGTGCAGTTTTACGTAACTGAAGTATGATATGAGAGAATTTAGATCCAAAGATGTATTCGCAGGATAATTTTTTGAGAAAGATTTGAAACTGTTAGGGCGAAGTTTACATTTATTGACAGCACCTGGAGGAGTAAATATTATTGATTGAGCGAAGAGCAGAGCATTGCTTCTCCAAGTAATTCAGCGATGGATAAAACAGTAATCATCTTCCATTTCCGAAGTCAGGTAATGGTTTTCACCAAAAACATCAACGAGTTCTCGGAGTCCTTAAGAACAGTCGAGTTCCTTAGTTCATCCAGTAGCCTGCCAATAAACATTAGCAACTAAACTTTTATTTGCATAACGTAGAACACTACTTAGTAGTTATCATCCGTCAGGGGAACGTCTTTGAAGATTTAAAATGGAGCGTCGTGAAGTAATCCTAATTAAATTTGTCGATATTAGAGAGCGATTCATTATTATGAATCAAGAACTCTAACATATGAATAAATATTTGCAGTTCACGGAATTCACCAGAAAAATGTGGCATTTTAATTTTGGATAGTTTTTGCATTGGAAATAGTAAGTAAATAGTAAGCGAGTAAATCTCAGCTGTTTTCAAAAAATTGCACCTGTACAGCCTGAATTTCATAAAAGCTAGAGTAAAATTTACGACTTCGGTCTGAACATTCAAGTCGGTATTTTCATGAGAAAAGAATATTGTCAATATAATGCATTGATAGCTAAATTATCGGGGGTCGTGTGTAAGTGATAATAGCATTTGAAATTGTTATAAAACAAATTATGTAATAATTTCTGCTTTATGTTGAGAAAATACAAGATTCTATTTTCTATATGCCAATTATGCAATAAATTAACACAACTAACAACTTAGAAAAAAATAATTAATCGAGTTAAGTTAATAATGTAGCATATAATGTGAAATAACACAAATTAAATAATTCATGTAGCATTTATAAATTCAAGTGTTCATCAAATTTTTAACAAATCGAGATAAAATGAAAAACATATTAATAGAATAATGTACCAATGTTTTAAGTTATAAAACAAAAGCAATATTTAGGCTGTGAGAGAGTAATGCTCTCTCTATTTAATAGATGTGATTAATATGGCTAATTAACCGAGATTTAAGGGAACGTAATGTATTTGTATTTGAGTAAATATATAACAAATATTGCAATTTAAGAGGTTACAAAATTCAGTGAGGTAAAACAATTCACCACCCTGCCATTACACCTCAGGTCTTATTTAAAATGCAATTTCAGTTTAGAGAAAGTGAATTTAAAAATGTACCAAACCAATAAACCAAATTATTTGCCGGGCAATTATTAATTACTTATTAGAACTTTTTTGTTTTTGTCATATTTAGGTTCCTTTTTTTTCAGTTGTTGATGTTGAGAAACGCAAGAAAGAAGTTAAGTGACAATATGAGAGTGGCTGCTGGGCAGGCAGTCATTACAATTCATCGTACCAGTACCTATCTTATCATTCTTACTCATCGGACGAAGAGGAAGAAGAAAACAGTAAAGACGATGACAGTTATAACAGTGAGAGCTAAATCTCCATAACCGCCACTCTAACTGTAAAAAATGTGATATGCTACCCATAATAAGCTTTGTATATAAATAGTTGAATTTTTGTATATATGTCAAAAAGCAAAATGAATATTTGATTTGTAAAACAGAGGTGTAAATTGTAAATGTGGTATTTTCCATACAAGGTAATAATTACATAATATATACTATATATTATAAATCTATACTTTACTTTTGTTTACTGGATTTTACGTAGGGAGACAAAGAAATATCTGTGCATATGTTAACAGTTGTTGAAGACATTGTTTATTATATTTAATTAGGTTAATTGTACAATATGTATTTGTTTATAAATTTATTATTTATATCACAAGCCTTTATAACGTTCCTTGTTCCTTTACGTAAAATACCTGGACTAGTAATGTTCTTAATTGTAGATTTGTGGAAAGGTTGATGATACAAACTATAAATTGTTAAATAGAAACTGATAATTAAAGTTGATCTACAGTCATTTAAAAATCCTTTTCCTACTTGCTTTCGTCTTCAAATGTTGTTTTGGTAAGAATACAAATGAAATTAAAACAGTTTAATATTTTCTTTCTTTAAATTATGTTACCTATTCATACGTGTTTGAAAGTTGGCGTGTTTTAAATGTAAAAGTCTTAGGATAGTATGTTAATCTGGGAAGGCATTAGGTAGTGTCCGACCGATATACATATAAATAATATATAATATAAATTTACAATAACAAAAAATAACAAATTTAAATAAATGTATACAAAGAAATATATATATATATATATATATATATATATATATATAAACTCACTGACAAAGAAATCACAACACCCAGAAGGAGATGTTTAAATTTAATATTGTTTTGGAATAATATAGATGCTATAGTAAGGAATAAATGATTAAAATTCGAATAAAAAATACCAAGGAGTTATTTTTTTAAAATTAAGTTTGTTATTAATGTGTTGTCCACCGCGGTTATCTATTTACTCCCCAAGACGTCTTGGCATTGATTCAATAAGGTGGCCTATTGTTTCTCGAGGAATACTATCAGAAGCTACTGTATTTCATGTCTTAGAACCTCCAAAGTCTGTGGGGGTTGGGGTAAATTTCCGAGCGTTCTATCCCTCAAATCCCAAACATGTTCTATGGGCGGAAGATTTGAGGATCTGGGCTGCCACATCAACAGATTCAAAAGAGTTTGTACATAGCAATTGAGTTCTCGGGAATAGCGGCAATTTTTCGAAGAATGTGGGAATAACCTAACTCGAGCAACATGCATTATGATGTCATATGGGATCCATGAGACGATTAAGGTAAGGGAGTACATACGTCTCCACCTCTTCGTGAAGATAACGCTGCGCTGTTGTGTTGCCTCGAACAATGAGTGAAAGTGACCTACTTCCATGTGCAAAGCACCCCATACCATAACGCCTACTGTTCGGTGTATATGTCGCTCAACATTAAATTGAGGTTGACGTCTTTTTCCTCGACGTCGTCGAACCCTTCTTAGGCCATCATGTCCACCAAAGCCGAATCGAGATTCATCAGAGCAGACGACCTGATGCCATTCCACATTCCAATGTTATTCTGTGCAATACTGTAATCATTGCGCCGATGCTCAGCGGTCAGAGGTAGCACAAGAACCAATAATTCGACGTCTTTCAAATTCACTTAGCTTTAGGGATTTTAATATAAAAAGTTACGTAAAAAACATTCACCAAACATTAATCATTTACTTCTTACTATATATAGCATCTATGTTTTACCAAAACAATATTAAATTTAAACATAACATCTCCTTCTGGGCGTTGCGATTTCTTTGCCAACTACTGAACTGATTTTGCTGAATCTTTTTTTGTTTTAAAGCCTATAGTTTGACTTCAAATCTGGCAGATATTTTATCTCCCTAAATTGACAGAAACGGTAGATATAGCGAAAAAACTTCTACCATGTTCGATAACACAATTACTCTATTGGTTCCACAGCAAACACCAAATATTAGATACTTGAATCAGCTTAGCTTTTATTCAAAATCCAGAATATGCCAATGTAACATGTTTTGATTTAATCAAAATCAACTGATTATCAACCGTAATTTTACAGGGTGTTCCTATATATAGGAAACTTAGTGCGGTGTAGAATAACATTGATCTAAAAAATCTAAGAAAAAGTTACATTAGGTGTACCATAAGCAGCTGCATATATACAATGTGGTTGAAATAAGGGGGAGTGGAATTAGTTATACGGGGTGGTTCAAAAAAGTTATATTGAGCGACCCATAAATAGTTGCATATACCAGACTGTTCATAAACGGGCGGAGTAGAATTATATTTATATAGGGTGGATAACAAAATGATGTAGTTGCATATGCAATGTGGTTAAAATAAGGGTAGAATATTGCTATATAGTCCGTGGGTTCAATTTAAAATTATAAAACTAATATTCACTTTCACTTTTCTAGAACTTTTTATTTACATCGAATATACAACAGCTGATTCAAATATCACAATAACAATTTTACATATAAGCTCTTCGCTCCACCAACTGAACTCGCGATCGTGGCCTGCTTCCTTTATAAAACCACCATAGAAAATTTTCGCAAAAATCATCATCACTCCTACAGGTGCCGAGTCTTTTCGAGAACCATTTTTTTTATCTCAAAGTGTTTGTTGTCGTACTGAAATGAAACAGGGTCGGCTTTGGTAATTTCGTAACACTGCCCCCTTTAATTCTCATCGTCCTGATCAAAAACATCCTCTCCATGGTAGGGAGTGAGTTGATCCAACTGAACCACCTTCAATTTAGCCTTGGGGTTTCGACGGATCCGGTAGACGACGTCATTAAGCCTCTTGACCACCTCGTATGGACCATCCCAGGCGGGTGTAAGCTTTGGGGATTTACCCTTGCTCCGTTGGGGGTTGTACAGCCAGACTTTGTCCCTCTCCTAGAACCCGACTGAATTGGCCTTGAGGTCGTATCGCGTCTTCATCCGGTCACTGGTGGCCAACATCTGCGTTCGGTCTAACTCATGTATTGCCAGCATGTTATGTCGGAGCTGGTCGGCATAATCGTCGACGTCTTGGGAAGGTTCTTCGGGGGAGCCAAATGCCAAATCGCAGGGTAATCGCAGCACTTTCCGAATAGGAATAGGCTGGGGTTAGGCCTGTACTATTATGTACGGCAGAGCGATATGCCAACAGGAATAGGGGAATATGCTTATCCCAATCACGCTGGCTTTTGCTGACGACCTTGGATAGGTGTTGTTCCAAGGTCCTGTTGAATCTTTCCACCATTCCGTCTGACTGTGGGTGTAATGGTGTTGTTCTCGTTTTCCTGATCCCCAACATCGTGCAGTCCTTCTGGAATACATTCGATTCGAAGTTACGCCCCTGGTCTGAATGTAATTCCATCGGGACGCCAAACCTGTTGAATAGTTGTTCTACTAGCACCGTCGCTACCGTGGTTGCCTCTTGGTTGGGTATCGCATATGCTTCAGGCCATTTGCTGAAGTAATCCATTCCGACCAGAATGTATTTCTTCCCCCTCTCAGACTCGGGAAACGGACCGGCGACATCGATGGCAATTCTCTCAAATGGGACGCCCACATTGTATTGCTGCATTCTGCCCTTGGTCCCGGTCTTCGGGCCCTTACTGGCTGCACAGGTGGCACATTTGCGACACCAAGCTCTGACGTCTTCGAAGTAATTCACCCAGTAGTACCGCTGGCGAACTTTGTCAAGGGTTTTATTCATGCCCAGGTGGCCTCCGGTAATTCCATCATGTACTTCGGTCAGGATGGCTGGTACCTTTTTCTTCTGGACTACCAGTTGGGACTTGGTTTCTCGTCCATCAGCGCTTTCCCAAACCCGCTTGAGCATTCCATTGTCTACTCTTAGAGAGTCCCATTGAGCCCATAACGATTTCAGCACGCCGGAGTATCTAGCTACCTCGCCCCATCGTGGCCTGGGTGCCCCTCTCGTTTTGAGTGACAAGATTGGTTCGATGTCTGGATCAGCCATTTGGTCCTGGATGCACTGTTCCGTTGTCCAGTCTTCATTGGCCTGCACTGGGATCTGATTGATGGAAATACCCTCTCGCTGTTCCGTCTTCAGACAATGTCCGCATTCCGCTCTACAGGGTCTTCTGGATAGGGCATCGGCATTATTGTGCAAACGGCCGGCACGGTGTTCCACCTTAAAGTCGTATTGCTGTAATTTTTCCATCCATCTGGCCAGTTGTCCTTCCGGTGTCTTCATGTCAGCCATTTGAGTGCGGCATGATCTGTTCGGATTAAGAAATGACGACCATAGAGGTATTTGTGGAAATGGTCTACAGCCCTTATTATTGCAAGAAGTTCTTTTCTGGTGACGCAATAATTTCTTTCTGGTTTCGAGAATCCACGGCTGTAGTACTCGATCACCCTCTCTTCACCATCTTGCACCTGGGATAGGACGGCCCCCAAACCGGTGTTGCTGGCGTCGGTGTCTAAGATGAACTTGCCGGGCAGTGTAGGAAAGGCTAGGATTGGGCTGGAACAAAGTGCTGCCTTCAGTCGCCTGAATGATGTTGCGCAATCCTGATTCCAATGGAAGGTCTCTTTCTCAGTGGTCTGCCGATGTAGAGGGGCGGCGATGGTGGCAAATCCCTCAACAAAACGCCGGTAGTATGAACAGAGGCACAAGAAGCTTCAGAGTTCATGTTTGTCTCTTGGAACTGGCCAATCACGGATGGATTCTATCTTGTCTTCGTTGATGCGGATTCCTGACTCGGACACTACATGGCCCAAAAACTCTACTTCTTTTTGGAACAAGGAACACTTCTTCGGATTGAGTCTCAGGTTGGCATTATTAATTCTGGAGAATACTTCGTCCAGGTTCTTCAGATGGTCGTCGAATGTCTGACCCATGACTAGAATGTCGTCGAGGTATACTAAGCACGTCCTCCATGTTAACCCGCTCAGTACATACTCCATTAGCCTCTCAAATGTAGCGGGTGCATTACATAACCCAAAGGGCATGACAGTGAACTGAAACAGCCCTTTACTGGTGGAGAACGCTGTCTTCTCTCTGTCGTTTGCGTGTAGACCAACCTGCCAATATCCACTTTTTAGGTCTAGTGTGGAGAACCAACAGGAGCCTGCTAGTGTGGTCAAAGTGTCATCGATTCGGGGTAGTGGATAGCTGTCTTTCTTCGTGACGTCATTCAGTTTTCTGTAATCCACGCAAAATCGGGTGGTTCCATCCTTCTTTTTAACTAGCACGACGGGAGCAGACCATGGGCTGATGGATGGCTCAATAACTCCATTTTGTAACATGGACTCGATGTTTTCCTCGACTGCCTGTTGTTGCCCCAATGGTAGTCGTCTAGGTGGTATTCTGATGGGTTGAACCTTTCCGGTATCTATTCGATGCTGGATGATGTTGGTGCGGCCGGTGGTTCCATCTTGACTGTTGAAAATTTGCCAGTGCTTTGTGATAAATTGCTTGGCTTTCTTCTGGTTCTCTGGTGTTAGGTGTGTCAAATGGTCAGCAAACTGTTATAGGAACTCTTTACTGGGCCCTGTCTCCTTCACCGACGTCTGGTACTCTTCTTCGCAATTGATGATGGTCTCTACTGGCTCGAAACAAGCTATTTCTTGACCATTGGCAATTCTGATGTCGTTGTTGGACAAATTCAGGACCCTGATTGGTATATCTCTTCCGGTTTTAACTATAGCCCGTCCAACTAAGTAGTCATGAGCTGAGTGTACGGGCTCCACCATTCCAATGCAGCTCCCAGGATTGCTGTCTAGCTGCCCATGAAAAATCGGTTGCGTTCGACCGGGAATTCTAGCTGAAGACTTTGCCACAATTTTTATGGGGGTGACTGACGTGTTGACGGGCTGTGTCAATACAAATTCTTCATTTAGGAACCGAAGAACATCATATATCGGGTCGAACATAAATCCATGCTGGCTTAATTAGATCCATTTCCAGTAGCAAATCGTCCTCAATATTCGCTACCAGGACCGTATGCCGGATCATGTTGTCCCCTATCTGTAGCACGACATCTGCCTCACCCTGTATTGACGTGCACTCGCCGGTGACTGTTCTGAGCTGGATGTTATTGGTAACTGGCCGAATTTCTGATGCCCTCAAAACCCTGGACTTGACAATGGACACAGCGGCGGATGGATAACGTTTTGGGTGCTGGTGGAGGGTCAGTCAGCATTCGCCCCCTTATGCTGACTGGCTGACGGTCCCTGGACATGTGGCTGTTCTGTTGGTTACCCCAGGTCGGTGATCGTTCAGGTAGCCTCACTCGACAATCACGTTGGAAGTGTCCTTTCCATCCACAGCGGTAACATGCCCCCCTGGTTGCAGTTCTTTGTGAACGTTCTAATATTTTTTTCAGACCAACCAGCAGGGCTTGGAATGGTGACTGTGACTCTTCGTCGTTAAAGGAAACTGCTCGGACCCTCGACGTGGACATGTTTATGACGGCCTCTACTTCCAAAGCCTGAAGTAGAGCTTCATTACTTTTCTTGACGCCATTTAGTCTTAGATTTCGTTGTACTTTCACATCTCTGATGCCATTTATGAAACTATGTGTGGCCAACTGGTCTTTCGTTTCCTCAGGCAGGTCTGGGTAGGACAAGTGAACTAACCGTCCAATCTCTGCTTCGAATTCTTGGAGGCTTTCACCGGATTTTTGCGTTTTTCCACTCAGTTGGACTTGGTATTCCTGGCTCAAGGATTGATTGTCGTATCGTTTGTCCAGGATGGCGATGATCCTGTCGAAATTGCCTTGTTCATCGACTGGAATGCTTTGGAGGAGTTCTAGGGCCGGACCTCTTAACGAAATTACCAGAGAGGTAGATTTTTCTTGATTATCCCATCCACTGCCTCAAATTGCCGTTTATACATGGGCCAAGATGAACTGCCGTCGAATGTGGGAGGTTTACTAAAGGAACCTTTGGTACTCACTGTGCTGGTATTTTCCTCGCTGTAAGTCCTGTTGCATTTTTTTGATTTCTGTTTCTACCTTGTTTTGGATGGCACTGATTTCAACTTTTACCTGGCTTTGGATGGAATCGAGGTCATCTACTTTGGTTTCAAGAGTGTCCACCGTATTTTTTATGGTCTTAATGTCATCATTTATTTCTTTTATGTCTGACTCAACTATTTGCATTGTGTCATTAACTGTTTCATTAACTTGTGCTACTATCTGCATTAATTGTTCAAATTGCAGTTGTCTTTTCAAATTGCAGTTGTGATTAATACAATGTTAGAAAAAGTCGCATATACGGGTGGTTGAAATGTATGGTGGAGAAAAATTACTTTCCAGGGTGGTTAAAAAATGGTTATATAGTAGTCCATAAGCAGTTACGTAGATAAGATAGTGAGTGGAGCAGAGTTATAAGTTGTGTAGATCAGATAGTGAGCGGAGCAGAGTTATAGTGTTTAAAAAATGTTATATTTGGTGGCCCCTAAGCAGAGTAAAATTATGGTTATACAGGATGGTTCAAAAATAAGTTATAATGTTTGACTGGTTGGCAGCGTGATATATACAGGATGGTTTTAATGTAGATGGAAGTATGGTTATAGCTATACAATTCGGTTGAAAATGATTAAAATTGTTAAATAGGGTGGCCAAAAAGCAGTTGCAGTTGGGTGAGTGTTTTAAATAAACGTTTCGTGTTACGGTGCCAAACTCTTTTTACATTTGTAACACACCAAGGGTTTCACAGGCATTTCCATTAGGGTGGATCCAAAAATTGTTATGTTTTATTAGATTATAGTTGCAAAGTGTGATTAACACAATGTTAGAAAAAGTTGCATATAAAAGATGTTTATATAGTGTGGAGAGAAATTGTACGTTACGAGGTGGCTCAAAAAATATCTGAAATAATTGTTATATAGCGTAGACCATAATAAACAGCATATACAAGGTGGTTGCACTATCGGGTGAAGTAAAGTGAGGAGTTATACAAGCTGATTGAAAAAAATGTCAAATAAAATTGTTATATAGGGTGGCCAATAAGCACTTGCAGTTTGGGTGAAATATATTGGGGATTGGTGGATTTATAGTTAAGTAGGGTGTTTCAAAATATTTGGAAAAATTATTATATAAGGATAACCCATATGTTTCATAAGTTATTTCATTTTGCAAAGACTTGTTCATTCCGTACGCGGATGAAACCGCGGGTATCGTCTAGGATGAAAATTACAATTAGGGAAATATCTATTTTAGAGCTAAACACATTCAATGAGTCATTAAAACGTCAATATTGGTTTCCCTTGCCAGTTTATTCGCAGTCCCCGAAAAATGTGATAGGGAACATCAAATAGATTGTGGTCTCTCGCTCTCTCTTGATATTAGATAAATTGACAGAAACGGTAGATATAGCGAAAAAACGTCTACCGTATTGGATGACACAATTACTCTATTGGGTCCACCTCAAGCACCAAATATTAGATACTTGAATCAGCTTAGCTTTTATTCAAAATTCGGAATATGCCAATGTAACATGTTTCGATTAAAAAAAAATCAACTGATATATCAACCGTAATTTTGTATGTGTGCTCTATATATAGACAACTTAGTGCGAAGTGAATGATATGGATTTAAAAAATCTAAAAAAAGTTGTGTTCGGTGTCCCATAAACAGCTGCATATATACATATAATGTGGTTGAGATAAGGGGAGTTGAATTAGTTATACGGACGGAGTAAAATTACATTTGTATAGGGTGGATAATAAAATGCTATATTGTTTGGCTCATAAGTAGTTGGTTATATAATTTGGTTGAAATAAGGATAGAATATTTATAAGGGTGGATAAAAAAATCTTAGAAAAATATGTGTTATGTGATCAGTTAAGATCTTTGAATTATATTCATAAAATATAGTTATGAAATGGTTTGAAAAAATGTTGGAAGCAGTTGTTTATACAGGGTGGTTGAAATATAAGATGGAGTAGAATTATAGTTTAGTGTGGTTAAAAAATTGTTTTATATTCACAAGTAGTTTCATAGATAGGATGGTTGAAATATGTAGCAGAGATACAGGTGAGTGGAATTATAGTTTATAGTGTGGTTAAAAAAACGTTTTATATCCACAAGTAGTTGAATATATTGGAATGAGTTTAAAAAATATTATAAAGAAATGTTATGATCTCCATTTACCAGCTAGTTGAACTATACGGTGGAGTAGGATTCTAAGGATACAGGGTGGAACGAAAATGTTATATTGGGTTGCCAATAAGTAGTTGCATATACAAGGTTAAAATATAGGATAGAGTAGAATTATAATTATACAGGGTGGGAAAAAATGGTAGAAAA
This sequence comes from Octodonta nipae, assembly GCA_034190945.1. Classification (NCBI taxonomy): domain Eukaryota; kingdom Metazoa; phylum Arthropoda; class Insecta; order Coleoptera; family Chrysomelidae; genus Octodonta; species Octodonta nipae. The sequence goes on along the minus strand of CM067217.1, from coordinate 84,697,864 downwards.
ATGTTTTTATAGCATATATGGAGTATCTGAAATATGAGGTGCAGTAAAGTTATAGATACACAGTGTAATTCAAAAAAGGTTAGAAAAAGTTGCAAAAGGAGGGTGGTTTAAATGAAGTGTAGAGAGAAATTATACTTTATAATGTGGTTCAAAAAATTTCAGGAAAAATTGTGAACTATCGTAGCTCATAATCAGTTTCACAGCTCGGATAGTTGAAATACAGGGTGGAGAAGTGCTATAGTTAAGTATTTAAAAAATGTTATATTGGATAACCAATAAGCAGCAGCGTATACAGGGTAGTTGTATTACATACAACAGAAAAAAGTTGAACAAAATTGTTATATAGAATGTCCCATAATCAATTGCAGTTTTGGTGAAATAGATTGATGGATTTATAGTTATACAGGGTGGTACAAAAATGTTGTACTGGGTAGAGTAGAATAATAATTAAACAGGTTGGATAATTTTTTTTGTATGATGAACATGAGCTGTTGCATCTATGCAATATCTCAAACATGGTTCAAAGTAAAATTATAGTTATACAATGTGATTAAAAAAATGGTTATACAGTGTGGTTAAAAAATGGTTATATAGCGTAGTCCATAAGCAGTTGCATAGATAAAATAGTGAATGGAGGAGAGTTATAGTTAACTGTTTAAAAAATGTTATATTTGGTGGCCCCTAAGCAGATACACATTCAATGTGGTTAAAATATTTTCTAGATTAAATTTATGGTTATACCGAATGGTTCAAAAATAAGTTATAATGTTTGATTAATTAGCAGCAGTATATACAGAATTGTTATAATATAGATGGAAGTAGAGTTATAGTTATACAAGGTGGTTCAAAAAATTGTTATATAGGGTGGCCAATAAGCAGTTGCAGTTTGGGTGAGTGTTAAAATAATGTGTGGTGTTAGGGTGCAAAACTGTTTTTACATTTGTGACACCAAGGGTTCCACAGACATTTCCATTAGGCTGGATCAAAAAAGTTTAAAAAAAGTGTCATATACGGTAGACCATGAACAGTTGCATCCTACTATATCGAATACCTGAAATATAGGGCTAAACAAGATTGTAGTTTTATAGTGTGTTTAACACAATGTTAGAAAAAGTTGCATATAAAGGGTGATTAAAATATAGGGTGTAGAGAACTTGTACTTTACAAGGTAGCTCAAAAAATGTCAGAAATAATTCTCATATAGCGTAAACCTTAAGCAGTTGCATAGTTGAAATATAGGGAGACAAATAAACATCAGCATATACAGGATGATTGCACTATAGGGTGAAGTAGAATGAAAGTGTTATATAGGGTATATAAGTACTTGCAGTTTGGATGAAATATATTAGGGATTGGTGGAATTCTAGTTAAGTAAGGTGCTTCAAAAATGTTAGAAAAATTGTTAGATAGGATAACCCATATAATTCATAAGTTATAATTTTTGTAAAGACTTGGACATTCCGTACGCGGGTGAAACCGCGGGTAACGGCTAGTTATTTTATAAAAAGTTCTCATATCAATATAACATCTATCCTGTAGAGATAACAAGACAATAATTGACTTCAGAGTCTCTTCATAAGTAATTTCTTCTTTTGCAATGTCCATCTTGAAGCCCATAAACCTACGGGTATTCGAAAGTGCTCACGAAAAGAAGACGAGAAACAAGGTCACGGTATACTTTAACATGGGAATTTAAAATCAGCGCCAACCTGAAAAACTTAAAAAATATCAACCCACATTCATAATAATGACATGCTTCCAATATGAATACAAATACTAAAACATGAGAGGGCAATCTGGCAATATCGCATATTTTCTTTCTCTTTCTAATTGCCACGAAACACCTAGTATTAATGCTTAAAGAGCCCCGCAATAGTGTAACAATTACGCCTACATAAAGGTAAATAGAAATACGTTTGTCAAAATATTTATTACTGGAAAATGGTAAATAATTTGGTCAAGTGCGAGTAGACTCGCATACTAAGGGTTCCGTACCACCTTCAAGATTCTATCTAATATTCCAGTTTCAGACAAGCAGGGAATGAGTGCATTCTCTTATATTTACCCTAATTTCTTTTAAAGGAAGCGTTTTAAATTAATAAAGAATATACACTTTCATTTTCCACACATAGACTTTTTATTTTATCTGGTCAGAATTCGTTTGATTTTTATAAGAATACATATGTATTTAATTTTCTAATTTGGCCCCCAAAAATTAACATTAGAGTTTTATTTTACTAATAAAAAAATCTGTTATTCAAATTATTTAAAAATACAAATAAAATATGTTTTTCAAAATTTAAATAGTGTAGTAAAGTGGGAATTAAGTCGATGTTTAATATTTTTGTTGTTGTCTTTTAAACAAATGATTTAAAAATATGATATATTTGTAATTCACATAATGAGCCTTTTATCTGATATATTACATGATTGAATTTTTATTTTCCATTTAATTATATAATTTGTCCGTAAAATTACTATGGTTTTCTAATAATTTTTCTTATAAATTTCAAGTGAGCCCCAGTATCCCTAATTATTTTCAAAATTTTAGGTAGTATGGTTTCGGAAATAAAGCGAGCAATGAGAATTTTTTATATCTTTATGTTAATATCTTAATGGCTGTATATTTATATAATAAATATACAGCCATTGACAACGAAGTCAGAATAGACTTTGAAACGTTTGGTTTTGCATCAATATACGTCGTTTTATTTCGATTGTGGTGTTATTGCCCAAAAAAACATAAAAATAATCAAGAATATGCCACAAACAACGTTTAGAAGACAATTTACATTTTGCTTTCGAACATCCTTAATAAACTTTCTCTGTGCTCTTTCAATCAATCTGATCTGTAGAATTGGTAAAATGCAGAGACCATATTTGGCACACATATTCTAGAACTGATCTTATATAGGAGCAGAATAGAGTTTTGAAGTAAGCTATGTTACTAAAATCCTGTAGAGTTCTCTTAATTAAGCCTAATCATTTTAATACCCTATTGGGTATATGGTTAACCTGGAACTTAAAACTCAAAGGACTATCAAAATATATACCTAGGGCTTTGGCAACTTCTTTATTTTAAGTAGAGCTTTTTTAATCGAATAATAATAAATGATAAAATCTTATAAAAAACACTTGCTTATAATTAATTGCATCCCATTCAATCTACATCCTTCAGAGAGTGCATTCAAATCCTCTTGCAGCTGCAGACAGTCTTCCAAACTCTTAATTGTTTGGAATTTCTTTAAATCATTAGCAAATAAAAGGCACTTAGAGTATCTCAGACATTTATGAAGACAGTAAATAAAATGGGAGCCAAATATGAACTTAGTATTCCGGAGAAGACTTAAAAATTCTTTGGAAGGAAAGTTGCCAATTTTTACTTGTTATATCCTGTTCCTCAGATAAGTATGAAACCCGTGCAAAAGATTCACAAAAATACCATACTTTCAAACTTTTTTAGAATTAGGAAACGAGTAACATTGTCAAAGGCTTTACAGAAAGCTGTATAAATATGAGTCAATTTGTTATCCGTCTTCAACTCATAAACCAGCAAGTTGCTTACAGTAGATTTCCCTTTGACAAAACAATATTGGTTTTCATTTACAATAGATTCAAGTTTGGGTTTGATTTTTGACAGTACTTTTATTTCAAAAACCTTTGCTATTTCATATTAATGAAAATTGCTTATTGCTCTATAATTAGTAACCTCAGTCTTGTCACCAGTTTTGTATACAGGGTGGGCCAGTAGTGCGTGGACGGAAAATTGTGACTATACTGATACATATTTTAGAAATTCTGTCGCTAGGGTAGGGTGAGGGGTAGTGAGAAATACAAACTAAAAATACTTTCACTGGAATTGCGAGACATATACATACATGAAGTTATTTTTTAAATGAAAGACTCTGTATATTATTACATATTTGGATGCCTCTGTTAATTTTGCCAAGACTTTATTCATCACACATGTTACCTAAAATGAATCGTTTGGGGGTTATTCGATATTTTGTCAAAATGTAATCTAGAAACGGGAATATTAGAGCTGTCTGGTACCATAGGAGGCTCCCAAAAGCCAGAATTACAATGATAAACTCTTTTTATTGTGCCAGATATCGTCGTTCCAATTTTGAAAGGTTTAACCATGGGTAACCTGATTTTTTTGAAAATAGAGTCGTCAATTTTTTTCACGTCTGATAACTCTTAATTTCCTTTCGTACGATGTAAAGTTATATCTATCTGTTTTTAAGAGTTTCTTTAGGAACCAAGAAATCAAAATGATTCATGCTTTTTGTGTTATTTCTTATTGATATTAAATATTTTTGATTTTCGAAGGCCGTGGAGTTTAATTTCCATGCCATCTAATGAGAAATTTCATTACCTGACCATCGTTATAATAGATTATCTATATTTTTTTCTAACAGTACTTGACTTTTAATGCTCAATTACATATTACTAGAGAGTTTCTGCGAGCATTGAGAAATAAAGTTGGCCATGGAAAACAAACAGTAAAGTTCTGCCACCTTATTTTCACTTTGACAATAATATTAATTGTTCGCTACGATGTTTTTAGTTTTCATTGTTAAAGTACGTTACTGAAAATGGCGAATTTTACTCAAAATGAAGTGAGCGATGTGGTTTTTGTTCTTTGAGAATGCTTTAAAAATCCGTTATTGGCAAGTCAAACATACAAAGTAATATATCATGATCGGTAGTGTCTTCCATGGGAAGAGTCTTTTAAAAATCTTTTGGAAAGATTCAGTGTTACTGGAAGTGTTTGCTACTTTCAAAAACATGAAAGGACAAAATTAGTGATAACTGAAGATAACGAATTCAGTAGGTATTTTCGCTGCATTAATAATAGACATTTCCCATGTGAGTATCCAGCAACTTGAGTGGGATTTTGATAAAGTAGAATCTCCATTCAGACAGTAATATCAAAGCATAAATTCCATCCTTGTCATGTCCAATTATACCAAGAGCTTTTTTCAAACCAGAATAAATTTTTGCAATTGGGTAGAGCAACAATTGAATGGAAATTTTAGTTTTTTGAATGAATCTTATTTAGTGAGGAGTGTATTTTTAATCGTGTGAACACGCTCAATTTTCATTATTATCCGGAATAAAACAAACACCTTTTCTACGTACATAGAAATGAATGTTAACTAGCTGTCGCCCAGTGGTCGAAATTCGACCAATTGTGTCAATATCTCTGGCAGGTTAAGTAACATGAAAATTTTATCGTGACATTCTATCCTAGGATTTTAGGGAGAACAGCAATTACACAGAACGGATCCAGATTCGGAACCTTTGTGTGATAGTTTCCTCGAAAATCCTAGATGTCGGTCTTACATCTCGCTTCTACAAATAAGTAACGAAATTCAAGTTTTTTTCAGATATAATTCATAGAACTTTATTAGTGTTCAAATTCGCACATTTATTAATCCTCATTATAATAATTCCATCTCATTATAATTCTTAATTTGACCCACCAATACTGTTTTTGTTTATGAAATTTTTAATTATCTTCTGTAACTATAATTCTACTCCGACCTATATTTCAATCATTATATATATGGAACTCTTCGTGGTCTACTCTATAAATCATTTCCTATTCTAACATTTTTTATCACCATCCTGTATACAATCTATAATTCCTCTTACCCTATATTTCATCTTAACTATATATACAACTGCTTATGGGTTACGAAATGTTGCATTTCCATTTCCGCCACCCTGTATATGCATCTATGTATAACATTTTTTGCACCACCCTGTATAACTGTAATTTTACTGCACCTTCTATTCCAAGAACCCTGTAAATTCAACCGCTAATGGGCTTCCCTATATAATTATGTTATTAGTTATAATTGCACTCTACTCTATATTTTAAACACCCTAAATATGCAACTGCTTATGTGCCACCCATTAAAAAAATTATTTCTAACATATCTGGAATCGCCCTGTATAATTATGATATTCAACGATTACTTTACCCACTAAACAATAACAACGCTTGCATGCCACCTCCAGAAGTACATGCTCTAAGTACATAATAGCATTGGTCTGTCTATATATAATTACTCAATGGTTTGAGTCTGGCGGCAGCGGCACGCGGCACATTCATTTGTTTGGTATTGACATTATTGACGTAAATAATGAATTTTTATTATATTTTATTTAATGAATGAACCAATATTATAAATTAAGATTAGCATTCTCCACTGAAGGTCGTCAGTAGCTACTAAACAAAACAAAAATGAAGAAAATCTGTTGAGAAACAGAGGAGAAAATGGTACCTAATCGTTTTGTCTTAGCCTATTTATATATAGACTAGCTGTCGCCCAGTGGTCGAAATTCGACCAATTGTGTCAATATCTCTGGCAGGTTAAGTAACATGAAAATTTTATCGTGACATTCTATCCTAGGACTTTAGGGAGAACAGCAATTACACAGAACGGATCCAGATTCGGAACCTCTGTGTGATAGTTTCCTCGAAAATCCTAGATGTCGGTCTTACATCTCGCTTCTACAAATAAGTAACGAAATTCAAGTTTTTTTCAGATATAATTCATAGAACTTTATTTGTGTTCAAATTCGTAATTCTTAATTTAATATGACAACAATTCAACTGCTAATGGGCTACCCTACATATTTATTTTTTCTAACACCCCTGTATAGCTATAATTGCACTCAATTCTCTAACATTTATTAAAATCCTCATTATAATAATTCCATCTCATTATATATTTCCACCACCCTGTATATGCAACTGCTTATAGACCACGCATAATATTTTTTAACATTTTTCAACCATCGGGTAAACCATTCTGTATATGCCACTGCCTATAACCCACCATATTTACTCTTTTTGTTTATGAAATTTTTAATTATCTTCTGTAACTATAATTCTACTCCGACCTATATTTCAATCATTATATATATGGAACTCTTCGTGGTCTACTCTATAAATCAATTCCTATTCTAACATTTTTTATCACCATCCTGTATATCTATAATTCCTCTTACCCTATATTTCATCTTAACTATATATACAACTGCTTATGGGTTACGAAATGTTGCATTTCCATTTCCGCCACCCTGTATATGCATCTATGTATAACATTTTTTGCACCACCCTGTATAACTGTAATTTTACTGCACCTTCTATTCCAAGAATCCTGTAAATTCAACCGCTAATGGGCTTCCCTATATAATTATTTTATTAGTTATAATTGCACTCTACTCTATATTTTAAACACCCTAAATATGCAACTGCTTATGTGCCACCCATTAAAAAAATTATTTCTAACATATCTGGAATCGCCCTGTATAATTATGATATTCAACGATTACTTTACCCACTAAACAATAACAACGCTTGCATGCCACCTCCAGAAGTACATGATCTAAGTATATAATAGCATTGGTCTGTCTATATATAATTACTCAATGGTTTGAGTCTGGCGGCAGCGGCACGCGGCACATTTATTTGTTTGGCATTGACATTATTGACGTAAATAATGAATTTTTATTATATTTTATTTAATGAATGAACCAATATTATAAATTAATATTAGCATTCTGCACTGAAGGTCGTCAGTAGCTACTAAACAAAACAAAAATGAAGAAAATCGGTTGAGAAACAGAGGAGAAAATGGTACCTAATCGTTTTGTCTTAGCCTATTTATATATAGATGTTTAGGCAGGCATATTCTGCAGCCGTGTTGTTGGTCCATTTTTCTTTGACGGTATTTTGAATTCCAACATGTTTATGAAAATTTAGATAACGATTTATTTGAACTACTAAAAGATGGGCCACCTCCTCACCGTATTAGAAATAGATACAGATAATCTATTACAACGTTGAACAGGTAATGAAATTTGACATTAGATGGAAATTAAACCTCACGGCCTTCTAAGATCAAAAATATTGTATGAATAATAATAAATCATACAAAAAGCATGAATCATTTTGAGTTCCTGGTTTCTAAAGAAACTGTTAGAAACAAATACATATAACCTCATCGAACGAAATGACATTAAATGAGTTACCAGATAACGTGGAAAAAATTGGGGGCTCAAAATCAAGTTACCCATGCCAAAACTTTTCAAAATTGTGACCATATCTGACACAATATAGAGAGTTCATCATTGTCATTCTAGGCTCCTGTGCTTAAGAAGGGTGGTCAACAGTTTCCCCCAATTATAGCCTCCTCTGATACCAGACAGCCCTAATATTCATTTGTTTCTATATGTCAACATTTTCACAAAAAATCAAATAACCCTCAACCGATGGTAACATGTATGTGAATAATGTCTTAGTAAAATTCAGAGAGGAATCCAAATATGTAATAATTTACAGGGTGTTCCATTTTAAAAATGTAACTTCAATATGAATCACCTTATATATGTCCCGGAATTCTACTGAAAGTATTTTTAGTTTGTATCTCTCACTACCCCTCATCCTCTCCTGGCGGCAGTTTTTTAAATGCAATTCAGTATAGCCACAATTTTCTGTCCGCACACTATTGACCCAAATATCAGTATATATACCCGTTTCAACTGACTTAGAAAAGAGTATATCAGAAATAATATGAGCTAAAATAAATGAGCGTTCATCTAAAATATTACATCATCAGGTCCAGTGGCTAAATGATTTATTAAGGTACTAAAACTCATTATAAACATCAATCACAGAATTGTCACAAGAACTTTTACACACTGACTGAACAGATAAAAAAAATATAAATAGTTTCATTTCTATCATCAGAAGATCCGTTTTTGTAAAACATGGTTTTAGGAATATCATACAAGTTTTTTCTCTACATATTTCCAAAAGTTCTTGCTATTTTGATTAACAAAATCTTCAGTATATTTGATGTGTTCACGGTAAGAAATTTCAGAAAAACGCTTACACATCGAAAGTCAATTTTTTCTAGCGTTTGCATTGTTAGTATGTTTAAAATTTTTGTGAGCAGCTTTCTTCTCAAGAATGCATTCCTTTAAGGCCTCATTATTCCATGAGGGCAAAACTGTTCTTTATAATCTTGGAACAAATAGCTCAAAGCTAAAGTAAACTATGTCATAAAACATCTTTACGTCAATATTTATATTGTCTGAGTTTAAGATCTGTTTCCAGTCAAATGTTCCAAGACAATTATTTAATAAAGTGAAATTACAACCTCTAAAATCAAAGAATTTTTGGGAAAAATTTAATGCCTCATTTGGCTGCTCACTAGCATCTATGCTGAAGGACAGAACTGTGTGGTAAAGCTATCCAGATTCAGCAGCACATATGACACCGACAGATTCAACATTTGTCGCTATTAAATCAAGTTATCCACATATGCATTGAGAATAATGTGACTCTACATTAAGGTGATAAGCCACCAAGCACCTTTGACCTATACACTTCATTTTCTCATTTAACTACAGGAAGATGTAAATCTCCACATAAGACAATTTTATTACATAAAGTGTTTTCAAGAACATTTTCAACATTATTACAAAATGACTCGTACAGCTCTATACTAGAATTAAGAGGTAAATATACAACACCAATAAGTGTGCTGGTTATACCCTTTCCAACTATCACAAACAAGCATTCCAGTGAACCATTGTTACAACTAACCTGAGTTATGGGTATCTCGTCCTTAGCAGCATATAAATCTCCTCTACTCCTTGATTTATCAGTGTTTTTTAGTCCTGTTGCGAAAAACAATAAAATTGTCAAATCCTATCTCAGCATCTTTAACATCCTCACTGAGCCACCTTTCAGTAACAATAACATTGTCATATTCAAATTTTTAATTTGAAGTTCAAATGTTATAGAACTTAGTTCTCATTTCTCGCACATTTTGATAGTTCGTCGGTCCGATGGCTTTATAGTATGCCTATTAGGTGGCGTTGAAAGTTTCTTTTGTGTATTGATACTCTTGATCTATTGCTACTATTATGGTAATGATTTTGCAAAGGTTGATCTAGGCTGGGATTATTGCCTCCAAACGATCTCGATAGATGTTTGAGTGGCTCGTATGAATACCATTTCTCATGTTACCAAGTTATACTAGGTAATTTAAAGTTGAATTTCTCGAACATTAGGTGTTCTGATCATTATTAAGATCATTATTTAATAAGAAATTCATTAATACTTCCTACAAACAATATTAATCTTGATGCAAGATTTATTTTATATATTTCTTTGCAGAAATGAGATAAAGTAACAACAGTACATAACATGACAACAATGTATAGATGTAAGCAGTGCAATTTAGATCTACCTATCTATGCTCATCTTCAATTGCGCTGTCTCTCATTTGATTTAACTGTTCCACGAAATCATTCCCTTCCTATTTTTCTATTCTTTGGTGCATATATAAGAGCTCCTTTTGGAACCTCTCTCCACTGCCATTCTCTGCACATATCCATACCATATAAATTGTCTACATTCTGTTCTATCCATACTGCTAAGTCATCTTCCTGTTTTCCTTCTTATTTCTTCATTTCAAATGTACTGGATTCGAGATTCTTTACACGCTCTTTGTACCAAATCATACGTTTGTTAAATTTAGTTGAACGAACGTGACATATATTCAGACTGTCGTGGTTAATCTCATACTTTAAAATCATGATTAGGAATTCAAAGCTTCAGATGCTTTTTTACCCTGTTTGAAATTTCGGGTCAACCACCTACCTTATTCATATATACTGTTTTGGTCAAATTAATATTCATCCCCCAAATTTAACATTCTTCGTTTAATTTTTTTTCTTCATAAACAATATAACCACTTGATCATCTGTGAACGACTAAGTATTTATTATCTCTCTCTATTCCCATATAATATTTCATCCTCCAGTCAGGTGGCCAACTACACCCTTGGTTTCAGCATATTTATATGACACTATTCGCTCTTTATGTAGATTCAAGATGCTTATCACATAACTAACTAAACTAACATTTCGGCCATTTTTTCCCAATACATCAAAAAGTTTTTTTAATGGTACCGTGTCTTATGCCTTATCAAGGTCAATAAATATCAAGTGGGTACAAGTACTTTCTATTCTCTTTTTCAGTATGCTGCCGAACAACCTCCTCATTTCACTTTTTTTAACTATCGAGTCAATGTATCCTAAACTACACTCTGCGTGAACTTATTTCTTTTGCAGCAAAATATTAAATTATTCCACTATTAGCTCTAATAATATTTCGAGTTCATTATTTAGTAGTTCTATTTGAGTGTTTCAAGGTCCAGAGGCTTTCTCTTTTATGCAATTTAGACAAGTTATATAATATTAGGATGTCATTACCATTGTCATCGGCATGCAATTCGCGCTCATTCGAATAAGTTCATCCGTTTTGGGAGCTGATAGAAAACTTTCGGCTGATTTTTCGCCGATGGTGACCGAAGTCGAATGTTCGGTCGCACCGTAGCGTAGACATGACATGTCATGGGCGTGTCCTCTTGTAACTATTTTTTGTTCATGAACAGAGACTACTGAAACTCCCAAGTCGGTGGGAAAAGTGTGTAGATCACGCAGGAGGGTATATTGAAAAATGCTTAATTAATGATTTCTGTATAATGTTATTCAATAAATGTTTGAAAATTATTCCGTTGATATATGATGTACCCTCGTAATTATTTTGGTGTCTTTAATTGTCAGAGTTTTGAAACAAAGTCGATCGCAGTATCACAATTAATTTATTCGACGATTTTAAAAGGAAAAAAGTTTAGAAGGGAAATAATGAGTCAGAAAATAGAAAAGCAAAGTCAACAATATAATTATGGCAAATCATTAAGATTAATTATGAATACTGAAAAACTTTAACTAATGAATAAATTTAAAAAAATATATAATTAAGATTATTCCTGAAAACAATCTATAAAAATGGTAGTATTTCTTTGTAAAATGATTAGAAAAAAGTTATATCTCAAATTTTCATTGATTTTCTCTTATAACTCTTTTATTTATGGTTCACGACCAAAAGTTACTTGACAAAAGTTTTAGACAATTTTCTTTGCAATAAAAAATCTTATTTTTTTTGTGAGACCGTGAGACCTATACGCTAGTAAAGTATCTTTGACAATAGATATTTGCGCCATCTGGTGTTTTATTTGTGGAGCGCTGGTTCTGTCAAAGCCGTAATTTATGTTTCCTGTGTTATAGATTAAAATTTAGTTGTGTTAGTTATCCCATAAAATGGAAAGAAAAACATCAAACCGAAAGTGCGGTGTAGTTGATTGTAAAAATACACCAAGAAAAAATCCAAAATTACAATTATACCACTTTCATGGATTTCCATAGCAATTAGAGATGAAGAAAAAATGAATTGCACCAGTTCGACATCATGGGTAAATAAATTTGATTTCCATGTTGTTAGTCATTATCACGTCATTATTGTATGTATAAAATTAATCATAACTGTTGTTCTATTAACAAAACTGTGATTTTTAATTACAGCAGTGGGGCAATCCATTTCAACCAGAAACAAATTCAATGATTTGCAGTGGTCAAATTGTTTGGGAAAAAAGTAAACAATGCACATAACAAAAGTTACAATCCAACTATATTTCCTGCAATATGTATATAAAAAAGCAAAATATTCATGCTGGTTTGTGGGCTGAAAGATTACGAGTACCTATGACAAGAAAAAATTGCATCTTCAGGAGTCGATGAAGCTCCAATTGAGATTAACAATAGTAAGTAAATATATATAAGAAAAAAAAACAAATTAACCTTATTCATTATATATAATTTATTGGTAGATTTCACTGACAATGAAGTTTTAATGGACCAAGATAAAAAATTTGAAGTTCAAACAAGGATAATAAAGCAACAACAGATGCAAATATACATGTTAATTCACAAAGAAATGAATATTGATTATATATTATTTATAGCTTTTGTAACAACTAAAAATAAAGAAGCGCTCATAAAAAAATAAAATAATGAGAATATAAAGTGTTATTCATTTAAAAGAATATAAATATTGATATATTGCAGGTAAGATAGTTGAATTGTACATTTTGTTATGTATCTACATTGTTTGATTTTTCTGCTCCATCGAAATGCGCAAATCCTTGAATATGGTCTTGGTTGCCATGGCTTATAATCTATATAACTAAAAAGTTACTTTTTTTCTTTATTGCTGAAATAAAATCTTATTAATTAAAATACTAAAAATTATGTTAACCTCAAATTTCAATTTATTTTGGAAAGAAAAGTATTTACATTATTAACTTATCTGATTACAAGAGTTCTTGAATCTCATTTTTGTTAACAGAACAACAATTGTGATTAATTTTATATATTTAGTAATGACTAAAAACGTGGAAATATAATTTAATTGCTCTTGACGACGAACTGCTGTAATCCATTTTTTCCTTCCTCTCCGATTGCTATAGAAATCCAGGAAAACGGTAGAATTGTAATTTTTTATTTTTCCTTGATGTATTTTCAAAATCAACTACACTGCACTTTCGGTTTGATGTTTTTATTTCCATTTTATGAGAATACTAAATTTTAATCTATAACACAGGAAACATAAATTACGGCTTTGACAGAACCAGCGTTCTACAAATAAAACACGAGATGGCGCAAATGCCTATTGTCAAAGATACTTTACTAGCGTATAATTTGTCAGATAAACAATAAAAATTATTTGGACCACTTTTTCCAAGATAGCGGCCGTGTGACAAGGGTTGCAACCCCACAAACTTGGATTTAATTTAACACCCTTGATATATAAAAAATAAAATTGCGTCCTCTGACAAATGCACGCTAAGCCCCAAAAATGTAACATTTCAATGGACTAATTAGGATATGCCACCGTTTCTCGTGCCTGGGCTATCAGCAGACAGTTGGCAAGGCATTTGTATTAGGGAAACAATCAAAGCGCTTTGAAATGAATGTCAGTTCGAACGCAGTAGTAAAATGAGGGGAAGATGCTTCTCCCAACAGCAGGCTTTCAAACTGATTTTACATTCAATAAAACAAAACCAAAAGAAAATTAATTTGTGAGGAATTGTACTGAAAGATCTGATAATTAATATGTCCCTTTCAGATGATTAAAATATTAATTTAGTGCAAAATGGGAGCACGTAAAATCAAAAGCCCTGAAAAAAAATTGGATTTGCCAGAAAGCCTTCTAAGCCGTAAAGTTGAGATTCTTGCCAGTTATTTACCTCGTAGAAATGAAAGATTCTGTCGAGTTTCAAGATTTCAAGGTATCTTATACAATAATTACGGACGATTGAAAATTACTTATTTTTTGCAGTTTTTTCCAAATAACTCAATAACTAATGTTAGTCTGAAGTTGGTAGACAATGTAACTCGTTCCTCGAAGTTTCCTTGGACTTCCATCGTCTTGAAGTGGTTGATCTCACAACGTTTCAATAGGTGTGTATCTACTATCGTCATCAGGTGAATGATAGGAAATTCAGATTATCCGTCGTATTTATATTATACCCTTAACCGGGCATGCGTCGCCGTTCATGTTCATTGGGTCTTATCTGGTCCAATCAGCGTCCTCGTACCTGGAGGTTGGTTGCCGGTGATGCGTAGCGGCAGAGACCGAAGAAGAGCTCTCCAAATATTTTTAATTTGGACGCTGGGCTCGCTAATTATATTTTCGTTCGAGATTATATATGCTGTCTCTATGAATTTTCTTTTGTACCAGTGCTCTTCCTTGTGAATTGCTCTGGCCTGGTCCCAGTTGATATTATGGTGTTCGGTCCATGCGTGATTAGCTAGCCCAGACTTCGTTACCTCCGGCCATAGAGTGGCTGTGCGGGGCTCCTTAATCCTGGTGCCCAGCGGTCGCTTTGTCTCTCCAATTTAAAGCTTGCCACATTCACACGGTATGCTATATATGCAGTTCTTTGGTCTTGCGGGTGCGTCCGGCCTCGTTCTTGTTATCATGCTCCTCAAGGTGTTGCTGCTTTTGAAGATCATTCTGATTCCATAGCTGTGTGCAATTCTTCTAAGTTTCTCCGACAAGCCTTTAGTATACGGTAATATTAGAGTTTCAGGAGAAGGACCGGTTCTTCATGCAAGAAGATGGATTGCCTATGGGTTCCCCGTTATCACCAACCATCGCCAACATCTACATCGAATGGTTCGAAGAACATGCAGTGAGGAGTTACGAGAAGCAGCCTAAGCTATGGTTGAGGTATGTCGATGACACCTTTATTATTTGGCAACATGGAGAGGCAGAACTACAGGCATTCCTGGGGCACCTGAACCAGTCCCAACAATCCATTAGATTCACCATGGAGATGGAATAGAGTGGGTGCCTACCATTCCTTGAAGTAAAGTGTCAAAGGACTAGGACCGGAATCCAAACAACAGTCTACAGGAAGGCTACGCATACAGGATTATACCTTCACTACAATTCCAACCACCAAAAGCAACGAAAACTGGCATCATTAAAACACTAATCCATAGAGTCATAAATATCTGCAGCACACCAGAAGCCCTCAAAGAAGAACACGTGAAACTTAGGGAAGACCATTTGCCGAATGGATATCCGGAAACGATCATTACCAAGGCGTTTGAAGAGCTGGACAAACCACCTAGGCAGGAAGAGGACATCACGGTAGCACCTCTAATATTACCGTATACTAAAGGCTTATCGGAGAAACTTAGAAGAACTGCATACAGCTATGGAATCAGAATGATCTTCAAAAGCAGCAACACCTTGAGGAGCATGATAACAAGAACGAGGCCGGACGCACCATCAAGACCATATCCGTATATAGTATACCCTGTGAATGTGGCAATCTTTACATTGGAGAGACAAAGCGACCACTGGACACCAGGATTAAGGAGCACGGCACAGCCACTCTAAGGGCGGAGGTAACGAAGTCTGGGCTAGCTAATCACGCATGGACCGAACACCATAATATCAACTGGGACCAGGCCAGAGCAATTCACAAGGAAGAGCACTTGTACAAAAGAAAATTCATAGAGACAGCATATATAATCTCGAACGAAAATATAATTAGCGAGCCCAGCGTCCAAATTAAAAATATTTGGAGAGCTCTTCTTCGGTCTCTGCCGCTACGCATCACCGGCAACCAACCTCCAGGTACGAGGACGCTGATTGGACCAGATAAGTAAGACCCAATGAACATGAACGGCGACGCATGCCCGGTTAAGGGTATAATATAAATACGACGGATAATCTGAATTTCCTATCATTCACCTGATGACGATAGCAGATACACAGCTATTGAAACGTTATGAGATCAACCACTTCAAGACGATGGAAGCCCAAGGAAACTTCGAGGAACTCAGTAACTAATTATCCAATCAGCTATCTGAACCTATCATTTAGTCGCTATTGATATTACGTATAAAACAAACTTACTTTCGACACTAGAACTTTTCATTCAGTTGCTGAAAAGGTGAAAAAACTGCCAAAATTGCGATTTTTGCAATTTTAAACACTTTGTATAATTAATTAGGGAATAAAAATTTTATTTTGAGTTATGCTATACACATTCTTCAAGAAAACCAATCAAACACCTGTGGAATTTTTTTTTCAATTAAAAATATTGTTACGAGAATTCATCCGACAGCTGGTGCAATCGGCCATCATCCAATTCGTGTAATAACATTCTTCCGATACTTCTGGTAATCCGAAATGTTTTGTCTCTCAACAGGCCGACCGCTGCCGTTACTGGGAATTCCCTTGAAGCTTCCAGAACATATGAAAGAAGTTTCCCGATGGTTCGTTGACTTGCCAGAATAATTCCGAGAGAAATATATAAATACGGACAGCCGGCGATGGATTCATTCAGTATTCGACGGTCGTATATTTAAGTAGATATAAATAGTTCTGTGAATATAAATTGTGTTGAAGTAGTGGAAATAAATTAGAGTGAGTTGGACTGTGTTTTTAAATAAATCCAAGAACTGAACTGAACCCGTGTGGGAAAATAAAAACATTACAGTAGTGTCAGGTGTAGGTGTTTTTGTGGAATTTTAGAAGTGAAAAATAAATAGATTGACAATGTTTAAAACAGTGAATTTGGACCAATTGAAAGTGACGGACTTAACAAAAGAACTTGAGGAAAGGGATTTAGAAATTAGTGGGAAGAAAAGTGAATTAATTGCTTGAAAATTCTAAAAACTTGAAAGAGGCGTTAGAAGACACACTAGCAGAAAATTCTAAAACCCTAGAAGATAAATTACTAGAAAATTCTAAAACACTAGAGGACAAATTGGTAGAAAATTCGAATTATTGAAGGAGAGTCTGAAGACGGTGGAAATAATAAGGCCTCTGTAAGGAAGATAGTAGAAGAAGTTCTTACCGAAAAAAGACTAATGAGATGTCGGAAATGTCGTAAGGTAGGACATCTCCAGAGTCGTTGCAAGGAGAGCAACGGAGTACAGACTTCCTCGTCGGGAAAGCCCCAACTATCAACGCATATGTCGCTTCTCTTTGCTACGCAACCACGTTAACAGTGTCTTTGTATACAGGTGTGACAAAAACAGTTATAAGTCCCAACATCGTTTTAAAAATGATGATAAAACCAACAAAATGGCAACTGCGAACAGCGACAGGAGAAGCAGCGAACGTCCATGGTGAAATAGAGGTTGAAATGGTCTTGGGAAATACAGCATTCCAACACCGGGCATTAGTGGCTGAAAATGATGTAAATGTTTCGGAAAGAGCTGAAATCATTGTAGATGCTTGCCTAGATGGGAAAGCTAAAGCGGGAACAGTAATGATATTTGATCCTGAACTTAACGACGGAAACGTAGCCAGAGGAATCACACTGGGGAAGACTCTGTTTTGGACCATGGCGATTGTGCCAGTAAGGGTAATGAACCTGAATCATTACTCGGTTGCATTAAAGAAAGGAACAACTTTGGCCCATTGTTAAACAGTTTCCTCTGTAGTCAGAAGCACACCGCATGCAGAAAAATCACCAGGTAAACTATCTGAGGAACTGGAAAGACTCATCACCGATTCATCGAAGAATTTGAAACCAAACCAGAAAGCAAAATTGAGGGACATCGTTAGAAAGTACCAGGATATTTTCTATGTAGGGAACGGCAAAAGAGGACGAACTGATCTGGTGAAACATAAAATTAATACCGGGGACGCTCAGCCTATTCGACAGTCGGCGAGAAGACTACCTCTAGCCACAAGAGAAGAAGCCGATAGGATAGTCCACGAAAGGGAGGAAGAAGGTGTTATTGAACCATCCAATAGCCCTTGGGCTTCTCCAGTTGTCTTGGTTAAAAAGAAAGACGGTTCCACTCGATTTTGTGTGGACTATCGGCAACTAAATCACGCAACGAAGAAAGATAGCTATCCCCTACCAAGAATAGACGATACCCTAGATACATTGGCTGGATCGAAGATGTTTTCCACCCTGGACTTGAAGAGTGGTTATTGGCAGGTGGAACTAACTATTGAAGACCGGAAAAAGGCTGCTTTTACAATCGGCTCAGGACTTTATACCAATTTACGGTAATGCCGTTTGGGTTGTGTAATGCTCTAGCAACTTTTGAAAGATTGATGGAAACAGTGTTAAAAAGGCTTTCATGGAAAACATGCCTGCGGTATCTTGATGACATTATCGTGGTTAAAAAATCGTTTGAGGACCATGTGAGGAACCTGGAGGAGGTATTCGGCGACTTCGAAGTTCCGGACCAGAGTTAAGCCCGAAGAAGTGTCAGCTGTTCCAGGAAAAGGTGCAATATCTTGGACATGTGGTTTCCGTACAGGGAGTAGCTGTGGACAAACAGAAAATCAAAGCCGTCCAGGAATGGCCGTTACCTAAAGATATCCACCAGTTAAGAAGTTTCCTGGGGTTATGCACGTACTATCGTTGGTACGTAGCCGGATTTGCCAACATCGTCAAGCCACTTAATAGACTCACAGAGGGAAAGGTGCGGTACCGCGGGAACGAGGAATGTCAGCGAGCATTCGAGACACTGAAAAGAGCATTAACCAGTGCCCCCATTTTAAGTTATCCTTTGCCAGATGGGAACTTCGTTTTGGATACCGTCAGGAGACAGTCATCGGCTATTACTCGCAGGGAACTCTTGGCTGTGGTAAAGGAGGTAGAACATTTCTATAAGTACCTCTATGGTAAAAGATTCCTCCTAAGGACTGATCATGCAGCACTGAAGTGGCGCTTGCAGTGTAAAAACCCCGAAGGACAAGTGGCCAGCTGGATTGAGCGGTTGCAAGAATTCGACTTCGAGACTGAACATCGAGCTGGAACAAGCCATAAGAATGCTGATGCCCTATCGAGGAGACCATGCCCTGATGACTGCAAACATTGTCAGCGAGCTGAAGAAAAAGGGGCTGTTCTCTGTAGAACTACCACCATCGATGACCATCGGCAATCTGGGGAGATTGAAAAAGACCAGAAATTAGAGCCAGATTTGAAAGAGGTTATCGGGTGGAAGGAAGAAGACCGCAAACCTACGTGGCAGGAGATTTCCCGATACGCACCAACCATAAAGTCGTACTGGGCTCAGTGGAACTCCCTCATCCTGGAAAATGGACTTCTGAAGCGCGTGTTGGAAACTCCAGAGGAGGGAAAGGACATAAAACAGATTGTAGTCCCCAGAAATAGGAGACCAGAGGTTTTGCGAAAGCTACATGATGGTACATCTGGTGGACATCTGGGAGTAACGAAAACCCTGGGGAAGTTGAGAGAACGCTTCTATTGGGTAAATTGCCAAGCAGTTGTTAAGGATTGGTGCCGGCAATGTACAGTTTGTGTAGCAAGTAATGGGCCGCAGAAGCCCATGAGGCAATATAATGTGGGCTGTTCATTTGAAAGAGTAGCCATTGATGTTGCCGGACCACTTCCAGAATCTGACTCCGGAAATAAGTACATTGTAGTGGTCATGGACTATTTCAGTAAATGGGCAGCTTATGCCTTGCCGAATCAAGAAGCCTTTACCGTTGCTGATGTCCTTGTCAAGGAATGGATCAGTCGTCTTGGTCTTCCCTTGGAGTTCCACTCAGACCAAGTAGAAATTTCCAGTCCACCCTTTTCCAAGACGTCTGCAAACTATAGAAGATCAATAAGTACCGAACGACAGCATTACACCCGATGGAATGGTAGAGCGGATGAATAGAATCATTAATCGCCATTTGTCAAAGGTAGTCTCTGACCACCAAAGAGACTGGAACCAGTATGTTTCTAATGGAATATCGTTCATCTGTGCACCGTCCACGGGCCAGACCCCGGCAAGCGTTATTATGGGATGAGATTTACGACTACCATGTGATTTGAAATTTGGATGTCCCCCAGGAGAATAGACTGCAGGTGAAGACTATGCCAGCCAGTTACGTCAAAAGATGAACGACATCCATCAACGAGTCCGGTTAAATATCGAGAATGCCAGTGCCCGAATGAAGGAAGCCTATGACATCAGAGCTACAAAGCTACAAAGATCTTTGGAGGGGCCTTACCAAATTGTAAAGAAAATCAACGATGTTGTCTACAGAATAAGGAAGCTACCTCGAGGAAAACCAAAGGTGGTACATTTCAACAGGTTAGCCCCTTATGCCGGAAGTCATGACGGCGAAGTTGACCAAGCCCAAGTCCGCAGCATCCAACCACCCGATAACGAGATGACCTTCGAACAGTTTATGGCACTGTACTCTGATGGGCATAAAGTGCAGCACGACGTAACAAGAGAGGAACCCCGAGACCTGTTTGAGGTGCCCATAGAATATGCCCTGGCTCATTGTGTGGTTCGAGATCTCCGGATGTCCAGAGGAATAGCTAAGGTGTTTGCCAAAAAGTACGGCCAGTTCCAGAAGCTAAGGGAGCAAGATCCAGTGGTAGGGAAGGTCCTTCATCTCGAAGATTACCAACCAGATACATCTTTTATTTGGTAACGAAAACATTCTCACAGGGCAAGCCAACATGCAACGATCTTTGGAAGGCTCTGGTAGAATTGAGGAATGTGATGATGGAGAAGAACCTGATGAAATTGACGGTCCCAAAGATAGCCTGCGGCTTGGATGGACCGAATTGGAGGGTGGTGAAAAGTATGATGGAAACAATCCTTCGATTCAGTGGCATCGACATCCTTGTATGATGTCTCAATATTCGCAGTTAAGATTCGAGGACCGTTGACTTTTACTTCCACCAAACTTCCCGTTGTCGAAATGGATAGTGCTGCAAATATCGTTATACTAGAAAGGATTCTGGGACATTCCGGGACGAAATGATCTTAAGGAGGGGGCAATGTTACGAGAATTCATCCGACAGCTGGTGCAATCATCCAATTCGTGGAAGGGACATTCTTCCGATACTTCTGGGGATCCGAAATATTTTGTTTTTCAACAGGCCGACCGCTGCCGTTACTGGGAATTCCCTTGAAGCTTCCACATGAAAGAAGTTTCCCGATGGTTCGTTGACTTGCCAGAATAATTCCGAGAGAAATATATAAATTCGGACAGCTGGCGATGGATTCATTCATATACGACGGTCGTATATTTAAGTAGATATAAATTGTAAATAGTTCTGTGAATATAAATTGTATTGAAGTAGTGGAAATAAATTAGATTGAGTTGGACAGTGTTTTTAAATAAATCCAAGAACTGGACTAAACCCGTATGGGAAAATAAAAACATTACAATACTAACTTCCCTAGAGTAATTTTAATTATGCAGTCTTTTAAAAACAATATGTCAGAATTTAATATTCATTTGATTTTGAATTTTGAATTTTTGAATAGTTATTATTTAAGTCACAGAAATGAAACTTTCTGTTAAGTTTCAAATCTCTAACATTTTTTTAACAACAAATTTGGACGATTTAAAATTTTAATAATATAAACAATTTTACTTTATATACTAATTTTTATTCTGTGGCTGAACATGAGATCAACCGTAAAAATTAAAAAAATTGGAACTTTAAACACTCCTTAATTTAGAAACAACAATTTTTCTGTGTTATACAGTATTCCTACGAGTAGCAAAGCGAGTTCCTCAAGGACGCTTAATGACGGTCTTCCCCAATGGTCTGTTATGGCCCCGCTGTTTCTCAACCTTTATATCTCCGATATGCCAGAAACTAGATCTTGGAAGTTCGGCTACGCGGATGACTGGGTGCTAGCCACTCAACACTGTTTCTTTGAAGAAACAGCAACTGCCCTCACTGCAGACCTGGCTAGCTTGGGAACATACTTCCGTAAATTGAGACTGAGGCCCAACCCCAACAAAACGGAGCAGCGAACAGACAACTCCAGGTTTACTTTGAGGATACCTTACTGCGCCACAATACGTATCCGAAGTATCTGGGAGTCACCCTAGATAGGACACTGACCTACAGGAGGCATCTTGAGGCACTGACCCTTCAGGAGGCACCTTGAGAACATGGCTGCGAAACTACGAACTCGGATCAATATCCTCCATCAGCATGCGGTACAACGTGGAGCTCTTCCGCTGAAACACTAAGAACTACAGCACTTAAGCTGGCTTACTCAACTGCAGAACACGGAGCTCCGATTTGGCTCAACAGCCAACTAAATGAGTCCATGAGAATAATCAGCGCAACGCTAAAATCGACTCCTACTGAATGACTACCATATTGAGCCATATACCTCATCCAGATCTCCGGCGCAAAGCAGCTGTACTCCGAGAATATAAACGTATACAAGGCAATTCTCAACTTCCCATACACCAGGATACGGATAAATCATGCAGAAACAGACTATGATCCAGAAGACTAACCATAAGGACTGCTAGAGAACTGTACGCGTTACAGTTAGACCCCATAGACTCTTGGGACCGAAACTGGACAGATAACTGCCCCCCTCAAGGCAGAAACCTCCCGTGTATAAGAATAGAACCTCCCGCCTTTGATCAGCCCCGTAAAATATGAACATCACTGAACAGAACACGTACCAACCATGGCATATGCGCGGACTCACTACACAAATGCGGTAGGGCGCAATCTGCGAGGTGTGAAAAGCAAACGTTTCGATTGACTATCTATCCAATTTAAATGCGTGTTTGTGAATTCGAATAATGTACTTTTTTTTATACACTTTTATGTATTTTATATCATGTGCAGTCATACGATAAATAATAAAAAATATTCCTATTTTACGAAAAATAACTGAAATTGTTTTGAAATTAAATAGTGCCAAGTTCCCTACTATAACAAGTTATGGAGCATTACCTCATCGTTACCATTATCCTCCGCACGCAACTAGCACCCATTCGTACAAGTTCTTTCGTTTTCGTGAGCTGATACAAATCTTCAGTTTCGGCTGATTTTTGACCGAAGTAGCTTTTTTGGCGAAGGTGGCCAAAATCGAATGTTAGGTCGGACTTTAGAAATAACCATATCATATTGCTTGTGTGATTGCTTGTAATAACGTGGGATAAAGATAAAATAAGTCCGGAAGGTTGAATGAATGGACCAGGAAAACAGGACAGAACGAACGGGTTTAAGGGCCACCAGTTACAGTCAAAGAATGTTATTGAAACGGGAGTGGGAGAAGAAAAAACATTACGTGACTAGTGAATATAGACTACGAGTCGAAAAAAATTCAATAATCCTCGAGGACATATCATGTAATCATGATTAGTTTCAGGTAGATGCATCTGCATCTACACCACGGTGTAAGATTAGAAGGCTTCCTATTCCCACGACAAACGCATTCCCTTATTGAGGATTTAAATCTTTCGTCACTAGGTGACGCTGCGTAGCATGTGTACCATTCAAGGTCATTACCAGTCTGCTGGTACTTTTTTTCGTCACACATACTTGTAGCAAATAGAGAGCAGTTACTTTATACAAAAATCCCTTATTTTATTAGGGTTCCTATATACAATATACGGATACCCTTATAATATCACTCCGGATTTTTGCCTGTGTCACATCACAGACATTTTCTCCTAAACTACTGGACGGAAGAGGTTGAAATTTGGTATCAATGTATAGTTTGGTAACCCGATCAGGAGTACATATGGAAAAAAAAATTTTGATTTTAGGGGTACTTCTGGGGGGAAAAACTAAAAAAATCGACCGTTCCCTTCCTGATCTCCGAAACCACTGAGCCTAAAATTTTGAAAAAAATAGGAAATATAGAACGTTGCCCGAACTTTACAGGAAAAATAAGGAGAAACCATTAATATCCATTTTGGGGGGCAAATTATAGAATTAAATAAAAATTTAAAAATTAAAAAAAATTCAAACGCATCATGTAATACATCAAATGAAAGGTCTCATTCTGAGGAACACAAATATATTTTTTTCATATTTAAAAACATATTTAAAAAGATATTAACGAAAATATACCAAAATTTAACCATCCTCCCCCTTATCTCCGAAACTATAAAACGTAAAGTTTTGAAAAAAATAGATTTATAGGTTCTGACCTGAAGTTTACTGGAAAAAATATGGAGAAACCTCTACTTTTAATTTTGGGGGGCAGAATTAAATGGAAAATATAAAATTAAAATTGTTTCTAACCCATCATGTTATATATCAAATGAAAGGGCTTATTACGACGAAAACAAATATATTTTTTTCATATTTTTAAAATAAATCAATTAAAAGATATTAACAAATATATAAAAAAAATACCCATTCCCCCTTATCTCCGAAACCATAATCTGGAAAATTTTGAAAAAAATGGAGGTATAGCCCCTTACCTGAACTTTACTGGAAAAATAAGGAGAAACCCCTAATCTTTATTTTGGGGGGCAAATTATAGAATTAAATGTAAGATTAAAATTAAAATTGTTTCTAACCCATCATGTTATATATCAAATGAAAGGGCTCATTATGACGAAAACAAATATTTTTTTTTCATATTTTTAAAATAAATTAATTAAAAGATATTAACAAAAATATAAAAAATTTTACCCATCCTCCCCCTATCTCCGAAACCATAAGCTGGAAAATTTTGAAAAAACAATGGAGGTATAGCCCCTCACCTGAACGTTACTCTAAAAATAAGGAAAAATCCCTAATATTTTTTTTGGGGGGCAAATTATAGAATTAAATGGAAAATATAAAATTAAAATTGTTTCTAACCCAGGATGTTATATATATCAAATAAAAGAGCTCATGATGAAGAAAACAAATATATTTTTTCCATATTTATAAAATAAATTATTTAAAAGATTTTAACAAAGATATAAAAAAATTTACCCATTCCCCCCTTATCTCCGAAACCATAAGCTGAAAACCTTTGAAAAACTGGAAGTATAGCTCCTGAAGTTTACTGGAAAAATAAGAAGAAACCCCTAATATTCATTTTGTGGGGCAAATTATAGAATTAAATGGAAAATAAAAAATTATAATTGTTTCTAACGGGTCATGTAATATATCAAATGCCAGGGCTCATTATGACGAATACAAATATATTTTTAATTTTTTTTTAAAATGAATATTTTAAAATATATTAAAAAAATATTTTAAAAAATTTACCCACCCTCCACTTTAGGGGTTGAAGTCTAGGTACCTTTCTTGTCCTATTTATCTTTTCACAACCCCACTTCGGCCGGATGGTTTGAGGTATTCGAGTTATATTTTAAAAATTGTTTACATTTAAACCACTAAATACCATTTTAATCATATTTGTGTATCTACGAAAGTAACCCAGATTTAATTCTTACGATATTTTCTTTTGAAAAAATTACCAATTACTTTTTCAAAAGATGTTGTGGTGGCGCCACCGGTGGTTGTTAAATGAAATCCTCATTTAAATTCTCAGGTTTCGGGAGGAGTCGGTCACCCAAACAGGCCGTAGTAAGTAAAATGTTTTTTGCCAACAAATATGTAGGTGTACTCTGTAAAAATAGAGCTTCCTGAAAGTGTGAGCCTTTATTTTTTTACACTTTTTAAACCGCCAAAAAACTTATTTCTTAGCTAGTTTTGGCTCATGTTGATACCCTTGCTAAGAAGAGACTATTTGATGTTTTTTAACATATAAAAAAACAGAATGAAATGTTTTTTCATGAGTAATTAAAATAATTTTATACAAAGAAAAAATATTGGTAACCTGAGATCCTATATTGTTGTAACTAGAATCCTGTTTTTTGATATTTTTCGCATTTTTTCCAAATTTTATAGTGGATAAATCTATATATATATAAATAGGCAAAGACAAAACGGTTAGGTTCCATTTTCTCCTCTGTGTCTCAACCGATTTACTTTATTTTTGTTTTGATTAGTAGCAATTGACGACCTTCAGTGCAGAATGCTAAGATTTATTTATAATATTGGTTCATTTATTAGATAAAATAATTTAAAAAATCATTATTTACGTACATACTGTCAGTGTCAAACAGATAACAGTAACAGTGTCGCCAGATTGCTTGGAAAGAAAATCGTATGATGGATTGACTCCGATGTGAAGAACGTATTAAATTATACTAAAAAATAACAAATTTTGATCCGTTCCTAAAGTTATTCTGCATCGTCATGCTATTGAAATAGAACCCAGGAAAATTTATATTACACAATAATGGCCATTAATTGGGCTCTTGCAAGTTTGCAATTTTCATTGCTTTGCAAATATGATTTGTCAACTAAAATAAGAATGATGTTGCAATTTATGAATTTATTTCCGATTATAT
Organism: Octodonta nipae; assembly: GCA_034190945.1. NCBI lineage: Eukaryota > Metazoa > Arthropoda > Insecta > Coleoptera > Chrysomelidae > Octodonta > Octodonta nipae. The sequence continues at coordinate 84,671,277 of CM067217.1, read as the reverse complement.
TTTATTAATTTTATATGTTATATATATGTTATATTTCAAATTTAAATATTGTTTTAATTTTTACCGTATAAATTTCATATAATTTGAATAAGAATAAGAATACTGTTGCGAAATTTACCTAAACCGGCCCTGTTTTCATTTCAATACGACATCGCTCGCTGGAAGGATAAAAAAATTAATCTCGAAATGACTCGGCAACTGTGGAATTGATAATGGATTGTACGAGAGTTTTGGATGCTGATTTTAAAAGGAGCAGCCATCATCGCAGGAGTTAGTTAGTGCAGCGAAGAGCTTATGTTGAATTATTATTGTGATATTCGAATCAGCTGTTGTGTATATTTGATGTAAATAAAAGTTCTAGAAAGTGGTAGTGAATATTAGTTTTTAAATTTTAATTGAACCCACGGAGTTTATAAAAAATTTGGTGATCAGAAGTGCAGGATTAAGTGACATTAAAATCGTAATTTCATTTATGGAAACCCGAAGATTGGAAAAAACCGACGAAACTACCAAAAAAAATTGTCAAACAGGTTACGGAGGGACTAGATGAAAAAATAACTCGGATTCTGGAAAAACGTGACAAGAAGGAGAAACAACATCAAGAAGAAATTCAGCAAAGGTTAGTGAAATCTTTTGATAAAAAAAAACAACAAACCTTATTTCCACGATGGAAAAAAAACAACAAAATTTAATTGAGGGATTATTTTCGAAATTTGAATTAACAAGATAAAAATGAATTTAAAATATTAGAAGAACAGAGACAAAATGATTTTAAAATATCTGAAGAAAAACAAGGCAAAACGGAAGAAAAAAGACTACTGCAATTTGAACAATTAATGCAAATAGTAGCACAAGTTAGTGAAACAGTTAATGACAGAATGCAAATAGTTGAGTCAGACATAAAACAAATAAATGATGACATTAACACCGTAAAAAATATCGTGGACACTCTTGAAACCAAAGTAGATGACCTCGATTCTGTCCAAAGCCAGGTAAAGTTTGAAATCAGTTCTATTGAAAACACAGTTCAAGATAAAATTAGTGCCATTCAAAACAAGGTAGAAACAGAAATTAAAAAAATGCAGCAGGACTTACAGCGAGGAAAATACCAGAACACCATGGGTACCAAAGGTTCCATTAACAAACCACCCACATTTGACGGCAGTTCATCTTGGCCCATGTATAAACGGCAATTTGAAGCCGTGGCTACAGCTAATGAATGGGATAACCAAGAAAAATCTACGTTTCTTGTAATTTCCTAAAGAGGACCGGCCTTAGAACTCCTCCAAAGCATTCCAGTCGATGAACAAGGCAATTTCGACAATCCTGGACAAGAGATACGACAATCAATCCCTGAGCCAAGTATACCATATACAATTAAGTGGGAAAAAGCAAAAATCCGGAGAGAGTCTTCAAGAATTCGAAGCAGAGATCAGACGGTTAGTAAAGTTGTCATACCCAGACTTGCCCGAGAAAACGAAAGACCAATTGGCCACACAAAGTTTCATAAACGGTTTCAGGGGTATGGAAGTACAAAGAAATCTAAGACTTAGTGGCATCAAGAAAAGTAATGAAGCTTTACTTCGGGTCTTGGAAGTAGAGGCAGTCATGAACATTCCAAACCAAGAGTGCGAGCAGTTTCCTTCAGCCAGGACGAACCAGAACCATCCCTCCAGGCAATGTTGTCCGGAATCCATAAACTTCTAGAACGATCACAAAGAACTGACCACAGAGGACCGGTGTGGACGGACAGGACACTATCAACGTGAATGTCGAGTGAGACTACCTGAACGATCACCGACCAGGGGTAACCAACAGAATAGCCACATGTCCAGGGACCGTCAGCCAGTCAGCATAAGAGGGCGAATGCTCACTGACCCTCCACCAGATATAGCAGCGGTATAGTCATCAGGGGCACCATCAATGGCCGAGCAATTACCATCACCATCGACACCGGCGCCGCTGTGTCCATTGCCAACTCCAGAGTTTTGAGAGCATCATAGATCCGGCCAGTTACCAACAACATCCAGCTCAGAACAGTCACCGGCGAGTCCATGTCAATACAGGGTGAAGCAGCTATAGTACTGCAGATGGGGGACAACAGAATCCGACATAGGATCCTGGTAGCGGATATTGAGGACGATTTTTTACTGGGTATGGACCTAATCAGCCAGCATGGATTTATGTTCGACCCGAGATATGATGTTCTTCGGTTCCTAAATGAGGAATTTATAATGACCCGGCCCGTCTACAGTTCAGTCACCTCCATAAAAATTTTGGCAAAATCCTCAGCCAGAATTCCCGGTCGAACGGAACAGATTATTCATGGGCAGCTAGAAAACAATCCTGGGAGCTGCGTTGGAATGGTGGAGCCCGTACACTCAGCTCATGACTACTTAGTTGGACGGGCTATAGTTAAAACCGGACGAGATATACCAATTAGAGTCCTGAATTTGTCCAACAACGACATCATAATTGTCAATGGTCAAGAGATAGCTTGTTTCGAGCCAGTCGAGACCATCATCAATTGCGAAGAAGGGTACCAGACATCGGTGAAGGAGACAGGGCCCAGTTAAGAGTTCCTACAACAGTTTGCTGACTATTTGATACACCTGACACCAGAGGAACAGAAGAAAGCCAAGCAATTTATCACAAAGCATGTTACAAAATGGAGTTATTGGGCCATCCATCAGCCCATGGTCCGCTCCCGTCATGCTAGTTAAAAAGAAGGATGGAACCATCCGATTTTGCGTGGATTACAGAAAGCTGAATGACGTCACCAAGAAAGACAGCTATCCACTACCCCGTATTGATGACACCCTGACCACACTAGCAGACTCCCGTTTGTTCTCGACACTAGACCTAAAGAGTGGATACTGGCAGGTTGGTCTACACGAAAACGACAGAGAGAAGACAGCGTTCTCCACCAGTAAAGGGCTGTTTCAGTTCTCGGTCATGCCCTTTGGCTTATGTAATGCTCCCGCAACATTCGAGAGGCTAATGGAGTACGTACTGAGCGGGTTAACATGGAGGACGTGCTTAGTATACCTCGACGACATTCTGGTCATGGGTCAGACATTCGACGACCATCTGAAGAACCTGGGCGAAGTATTCTCCAGAATTAATAACGCTAACCTGAGACTCAACCCGAAGAATTGTTCCTTGTTCCAAAAAGAAGTAGAGTTTTTGGGCCACGTCGTTTCCGAGTCAGGAATTCGCCCCAACGAGGACAAGATAGAAGCCATCCGTGATTGGCCAGTCCCAAGAGACAGGCATGAACTCCGAAGCTTTTTGGGCCTCTGTTCCTACTACAGGCGATTTGTTGAAGGATTTGCCACCATTGCCACGCCTCTACATCGGCCACTGAGAAAGAGACCTTCTGTTGGAATCATGATTGCGAAACATCATTCAGACGACTGAAGGCAGCACCATGTTCCAGCCCAATCCTAGCCTTTCTTACACAGTCCGGCAAGTTCATTTTATACACCGACGCCAGCAACACTAGTTTGGGTGCCGTCCTATCCCAGGTGCAAGTTGGTGAAGAGAGGGTGATCGAGTACTACATCCGTGGATTCTCGAAACCGGAAAGAAATTATTGCGTCACCAGAAAAGAACTTCTCGCAATAATGAGGGCTGTAGACCATTTCCACAAATACCTCTATGGTCGTCATTTCTTAATCCGAACAGATCATGCCGCTCTCAAATGGCTTCTGGACATGAAGACACCGGAAGGACAACTGGCCAGGTCGATGGAGAAATTACAGCAATACGATTTCAAGGTGGAACACCGCGCCGGCCGTTCGCACAATAATGTCGACGCCCTATCCAGAAGACCCTGTAGAGCAGAATGCGGACATTGTCTGAACACGGAACAGCGAGAGGGTATCTCCATCAGACAGATCCGAGTGCAGGCCAATGAAGACTGGACAACGGAACAGTGCATCCAGAACCAAATGGCTGATCCAGACATCGAACCAATCTTGTCACTCAAAACGAGAGGGGCATCCAGGCCACGATGGGACGAAGTAGCTAGATACTCGGGCGTGCTGAAATCGTTGTGGGCCCAATGGGACTCTCTAAGAATAGAGAATGGAATGCTCTAGCGAGTTTGGGAAAGCACTGATGGCCGAGAAACCCAGTCCCAACTGGTAGTTCCTAAGAAAAAGGTACCAGCTATCCTGACCGTAGTACATGATGGGATTACCGGAGGCCATCTGAGCATGACAAAGTTCGCCAGCGGTACTACTGGGTGAATTACTTCGAAGACGTCAGAGCTTGGTGCCGCAAATGTGACACCTGTGCAGCCAGTGAGGGCCCGAAGACCCGGACCAAGGGCAAAATGCAGCAGTACAATGTGTTCGTCCCATTTGAGAGAATTGCCATCGATCTCGCCGGTCCGTTTTCCGAGTCTGAGAGGGGGAACAAGTACATTTTGATCGCAATGGATTACTTCAGTAAATGGCCTGAGGCATATGCGATTCCCAACCAAGAGGCAGCCACGGTAGCGACGGGGCTAGTAGAACAGCTATTCAGCAGGTTTGGCGTCCCGATGGAACTACATTCAGACCAGGGGCGTAACTTCGAATCGAATGTATTCCAGAAGGTCTGCACGATGTTGGGGATCGGGAAAACGAGAACAACACCATTGCACCCACGGAATGGTGGAAAGATTCAACAGGACCTTGGAACAACACCTATCCAAGGTCGTTCCTGTTGGCATATCGCTCAGCCGTACATAATAGTACAGGCCTGACTCCAGCCAGGGTCCTATTCGGAAAAGAGGTGCGATTACCCTGCGATTTGGCTTTTGGCTCCCCCGAAGAACTTTCCCAAGACATCAACGATTAGGCCGACTAGCTTCGACATAACATGCTGGCAATACACGAATTAGCCCGAACGCAGATGTTGGCCACCAGTGACCGGATGAAGACGCGATACGACCTCAAGGCCAATTCAGTTGGGTTCCAAGAGAGGGACAATGTCGGGCTGTACAACCCCCAACGGAGCAAGGGTAAATCCCCAAAGCTTACACCCGCCTGGGATGGTCCATACGAGGTGGTCAAGAGGCTTAACGATGTCGTCTACCGGATCCGTCGAAACCCCAGGGCTAAGTTGAAGGTGGTCCATTTAGATCTACTATCTCCCTACCATGGAAAGGATGTTTGTGACCGGGACGATCAGAGTTAATTGGGGGCAGTGTTGCGAAAATTACCTAAGCCGGCCCTGTTTTCATTTCAATACGACATCGCTCGCTGGAAGGATAAAAAAATAATCTCGAAATGGCTCGGCAACTGTAGAATTGATTATGGATTGTACGAGAGTGTTCGATGCTGATTTTAAAAGGAGCAGCCATCATCGCAGGAGTTAGTGCAGCGAAGAGCTTATGTTGAATTATTATTGTGATATTCGAATCAGCTGTTGTGTATATTTGATGTAAATAAAAGTTCTAGAAAGTGGGAGTGAATATTAGTTTTTAAATTTTAATTGAACCCACGGAGTTTATAACAATACAAAAAATGTGAATTAATACACTGGTTGTAATATTCAAGACAAATAGTTAGATCTGGCAGCCCTGAACTCACAGCTATCTTTGATGTAGCGCCTTGATTTGAATTTTGACATTTCAGAATATTGTTTGGTGTAAGATTATTATAGCACGATGTTAAAGGTAAGTTGGAAATTCAATGTGCATCATTCACTGCGAAAAGTTTTTAACAAATGTGAGTATTACTTATTTATCATTAATTAACAGCAGGTGCTTATATTTCTTTATATTTTCCATACAAAACAGATGTAGTCATTGCTTACTATGTGTTTCATTAAAATTAATGAAATTATAATGAATCTTAAGAATTTGGTTGAAGGTATGTACTTATATTTTGTAGTTATTGGGAATGTAATAATAGGTATAACACCTTCATGCTAACTTTAGAGTTGGTTGATTTTATTTTCTGCTTACGAGCTGAAATCGTTAACTGTGAAATGTCAGAATGAAATTTGACAGTCACTCACAGATCAAAAAATATTTTTGAAAAATGTAGGTATTAACTAATGTTTTAAATATTACACTTAATATTAATTTATTATTTCATATAATGTTAATATTTTTAAAGGGATTTATTTTTTCATATTAAAAATTATAACTACATATTTGAATATATTTAAAGGCTGAATCTTCAAATTATTTTTAGGTAAGGAATCAGTTAGTTACTGACAATTTAGTAATTATTACATGGTTCCATTCCTGCCAAATCCTGATTTTATAACAAGGTAACTGACTTTTACCTAATAAACATGCCATTGACATTTTAACGATGTGTATTTAAAATATAACGAAAGTCAATGCATTTACTGATTTGTTATGGTAAGTTAGGTACATAGGTTTCTTCTAAAACGAAATATATTTTTATTGAAGATATTTTTCCTTCGAAAACGGTCAAACTATTGAGTAATTATATATATAAAAAGCGTTACCTACTCTTAAATCATGTGAAGACCATCTTTGATAGTTCAGCATCAAACGTTGTTGATTGTTAAGTGGTAAAATAGTCAATGTAGTAGATCAGTAATGATTTTTCGGACAAGTAGCAGTAACTTTCGTTTAATTATTCTGTAAGTTTTTGTTGTGAATTTAATTATTTTATTACTACTTTATTTGACAATCTTCCGAAGTGGTGTAAGAAATTGACAGCCAGTGGACAACAGAAAATATATTAAAGATTGTAGTTTTTATAAGATGGTTAACATATATATTTTTTTTTATTTTAGAACTCGATTGAAACTGCAAATGACGAAAACTTTTAGGTTACAAAGTGCCATTCCACAAAAAACTGGGGGGTCACGCATGTTTCAAAATTATTTGGAATACTTATATTTGATAAAAATCTCATATATGTTTTTAATTTCAATAGATTTGTCAATATGATATGAACGATTTGGGGGACGTTTATGACGCCTTCTTCTCCGGTTTCTCCTCCACTTTATTTCTGATAGACATATACTTTTGACAAAAGAACCTCAATAATGTTCACAATATGAAGAAATAGGGTCGAATTTCGACCACTGGGCGACCCCAGTTTAGAAAAAAAATATGATCTTAATTGTAAATATTTTTTTTCTGTAGAGTATGTAAACAGCTCTTTTATTTTTATTTATATACGTACAAATCGATGAATAATTACCGAAGATATGGCGCTTTAAATTCTAGCACTACTTCAAAAATTGCGTTTTTTCAATGTTCGCATGCATTTTTGGCCATGTTCATTTTTTTTTCGCTCATTTTTTTTCAGATACAGTCTTTGTATACCTAAATGAGCTCCAACTGGTCCGATATGTCTTTTATTTTTTGTTTACAATAACGAAGCCGTCAAACTAGCGTATATTTTGAAAATAATTCGTCCTTTAGGAGCTATGAGCGCTTATTCTGACTCATTTAGATACTAATGTTCTCTAATGTTTTTTTGCGTATAGATCAGTAAAATAGAGTAAATTGGCTTAAATTTAAGATGTTGTGGAGGTTTGGAGGAGTTTTGGGCACCAAACTAATGATATTAACAAAAAATTGAAGTACCAAAAACTGTGATAGTCTTGGGTTCATGAAAATTGTTATTTTTCGGTTTTCTTTTTATGTCCATAACCCATCTAAAACTTACTTCCCTTTGTACAAACACAAAAAGAAAATGCAATTTTTCTTCTCCAGATATTTTTTGGATAATGTAGTTCTTGTTTTGGTAGGGCCGCTATTACATAGTCAAATCTTTGATAAAATTTTTTTGATAAAACATCTTTGGCAAATATATTTCATAGTGTAATTAATACCTAATCTTTGATCAAATATTTCTTTGACATATATCTTTGATCACATTTACACGCGTCGTCCTATATTTGATAAAAGATTTTTGACGTTGTCAGTGAATATGAAAATTTGAGCCTGCGAAGTTTATTGTGAATTGTTCAGCAAAAATTTTATTATTTAAGTATGAAGACCGTTTTCTATAATGTTATATATAAAATAGAAACAAGAAGTTAATTGTCTACAATGGAAATTGTTAGTACCATTATGTGGACGTACAAAGACTGTTAAAGAAAACCCGGCGGATTTAAAAGTTAATAAATATACCGAAAAAATTAAAGTGTTGTTAAATAGTGAGCTATAAAACATATCACAGATCAATATAGATAATGTACTTGATTAAAATGTATTTTTTCATTTGTGTATTTCTTTGGCAATTAAAATAGAATATTGTTACGAAATTTACCCAATGCGACCCTGTTTCATTTCAATACGACAACAAACGCTTTGAGATAAAAAATGGTTCTCGAAAAGACTCGGCACCTGTAGGAGTGATGATGATTTTAAATTGAACCCACGGACTTTACAACAATATTATCCTATCAACATCTATAATGTGGCCTTATCCCTTTAAAAGTAATTCTTTTGCCATTTTAGCCTTCTGTCTCAGCTCTTTTATAATAAGTTCAGGTGTAGGGTAGTTGCTTACTGCGTCGGTTTGCTGACCGTTGGTGGTTATCGGCCCGTTTTCTATTCTTCTACGACGGATCACCTACGCCCGGTTGAAAAAATTCAGTTGATCGTAGAATTAACATTTTGGTTAAACTGCTAATAGAAGTTTTGCTTATCAGGCCCACTACTGATAACCTATACCTTTCTAGGCGCCCATTACTTCTTTTTAAAATACCTGAAATTGTAGCCATAAAAACACACCGCAGTAGCACAAATAAGCATAAAATTACATAAAATCCCCATTTTCAATAGAAAATATTTGATCAAATATTTGATGTAGTGTAATATCAAATGTTTTATAAAAGATTTTATCAAAGATCTGTGACAATGTAATACCGGCCTTAAATATGAATTTTTAACCGACTTCCAAAAAGGAGGAGGTTATCAATTCGTCGGCGTGTTTTTTATGTATGCACAGTCATTATTCAAAAACGGCTTGGCAATTTTAATTATTTAAACTAGTGATGGGCATAATCGAATAATATTAAAAATCGATTATTACAACTCGAGTGATTTTAATAATCGAATGATTGCTCGAATGACTGATCACTCGGATGGTCTGTTTATTGTTCTAACGATTCTAGTTAGTTTTATTGTCACATCCTTAACCTTTGCTAGGTGTCAGCGACTGCCCTATGTGTGAACATTTAAATTTAGATAAAATATTCATTTAATTTCAAATTTATTTGTGAAGGAACTGAAAATTAACAGTAAATTCCTCAAATTATCTCGCATTGCAATAATTGCACTCTACCCTAAAAATACAACATTTACATATTTTATCTGTCCAATGAAAGACGAAAACAAGCGACTGCATAAAAGCGAGAATGAACGAAAGTGCCTCTATAGGAACGCCGAATGGCAGAAAAGCAGTTCTGGATCCGCAAGGAAATCATTCGTATTATAACACGCTCGTCCTCGATGCCCATCACTCGATCATTGTTTCGAGTTTAATATTCGATTATGATTCATTCGAATACTTTGATTCCATAATTGGAATACTCGAGTGATTTTCATAATCGAATGATCGATTATATTTCATTCGAATGATCCCATCAGTAATTTAAACGGCATTGTGTTAGGGAATATTACAGAAAGGTACCATATAATTTTATATAACGTGAGATTTACGGTTTTCCAGAAAATCAGAAAAAGCAGTAATTAAGAGACTACACTTCAGTGAATTTCGATGAATCTACACTGTTTTCTCTAAAACGGCTCAACCAATTTGAATATTTTAAATTGTATTCTACAAAGAGATGTTCCAGCTTGATTCCGTATAATTTTCTATATTATAAAAAATACCGTTTTTCTGAAAAATCGTAAAAGTATGTGCAAAAAACTGTAAACATCAATGTAAATGTTAGATTTTCATAATAAATATCTAGCTTAAATGTCAAGATATGCCATATCGTACAACGTGTTTGTAATGGTTTTCATTTTACGGGGTTCACAGTCGAATGAAATGGGACAAAATATTCCATTAATGTATCGAAAAAAAAATTGTTATGTCAGCGATCTTTTCTATACGGTATACGGTGGTAGCTGTGTGTGTGTGTGTGTGTGTGTGTGCCCGTGTGTGTGTGTGTATGTTTGAGTCACTGCAAAACCAATGTAAGGGTATTGACTTTGGTCAACCTCCTAAATACACCCTGTGTGTGGATCTTGTTACGTTTCCTTACAGGGTCACGTGCTTATGTCAAGCCTTTGATCACATGCGACATGCGAATTCATTTGGTCAACAGGGCAGAGGCGAGAATGTCGGAGCAAAGCACCTTGTTTTCGGAAAATGAAACTTGATTTTTTCCATTAGACACACGGATCCCTCGCAAATTTTACTTCATTGTATTCAACAATAACCCCATTTCTAACCCCCTTCGAGAAAGAAGCGAGAACAAGGTGGACTAACAGACAATATTAATCCTTGCTAAGATCTGGAAAACATACCATGTTTAATGTCTAAGTGCTTCTTGGGAAATAACACCCCAGTTTAAAGAAAATTGCTGTATATTCCAAACATTTCGGGGGTCTAGATCAGACCCCGTTGTCAATGGTTAAGAAACTACGGATTAAAAAGGCACAATTCTAAGATGTAAATTAAAATATTTGACAATGTGTATTATTTGATTTTTGACGTAACTAAGAGAATTTTATTTGTACAAATGTTTTAATTTACATCTTAGAATTGTGCCTTTTTAATCCGTAGTTTCTTAACCATTGACAACGGGGTCTGATCTATACCCCGAGACGTTTGGAATATACAGCAATTTTCTTTAAACTGTGGTGTTATTTCCCAAGAAGCACTTTGAAAAGACATTGAAAAATATGCCACAAGTATCATTCAGAAAACCTACCATGTTTACTTGAATTTGAATTTTAACACTTTTATAAAACTGGTAGTTTGAGGTCTGCTCTGTTACAGTTCAATAGAAAAAATATGAAAAATTTTTGTTTTTATTTTCAAATAGAAATGTAAAATATACTTAATAATTAATATAATAAAGAACCTAAATTTCATATTTCACCAAAAAATGAACTAGATTATCTAAAAAATAACTGGAGAATTTTCTTTTTGCGTTTATACAAAGAGAATTAAGAATGTATTTGTTTTAGATGGATTGTAGACATAAAAAGAAAACCGAAAAATAATAATTGTCAATTACCCGAGAATATTACATACTTGAATTTTTCGAATTTGAGAACTTGGAATTTATATTACTTCTCAGTTGTTGTCTTTGTAATTTGAAACTAATACAAATAAGTAAATTATTAATTTACAGACTTATTGCATAATAGATAAATAAAAATATAGTTTTGAGCATATAGCATAAATTTTGCCATATCAAAGTATTATTAAGTGGTAAAAGTTATATAAATTTTTAATTAGACAAAAATTAATGAATGAGATTTAAGTTAATACTATAAATTAGTTTCAAAGATCCTTTAATGCAATACCGTAATAGTTAGCTGGGGTAGTAGATACTTACAGGCTGAGGTATTGGCCGGTTATAATTAGGTAATTGTGAAATAAAACGCATTTAGAAGTTCACGGAAAGAGTAACTCCAAGAAGGACTTTGTAAAAACAGATTTGAATAAATATGTCGTCAGGGCAATCATTTTGTGAATTTGTGTACTTGGAAGGTGTAAATAAAAGTCGTCAAACGAGATGTATAATTTGTTTTAAATATTTGGTATGGATATGTTTCTCATTCATTTAACAGAACAAATTACGAAATATGAATCAGTAATTTTTTTTCAAATTAAGTACTGCCGTAAAAGTCTATAAAAATAATTATCTTGCTATTTAAATGAATTCAGTGATTAGCATTATGTAGTTTTTATGAAGAATTACTTAATTACATTTTGCTAATGAGGAAAGGCTACTTACTAAATTTTGAATTCAGTAGGAACTTGGTTTCAGAGGTATATATTAATTGAAATAATGAATACATGAAGTAGGCATATGGCGTACTTTTGGAGACGAATTTATTAATTCGCGGAAGGACTGCTTCAAAGAAGGGCGTCGTAAGAAGAACTCTTTTGGCTAAAAATGTTGTAAAAACATATTTTTATTTGATATTAATATCTGGGAACATAAATCGTTTAATAACAAAATGAGAAACTCTTATTTTTGTAAATACGTATTATAGTGAGCGCTAATTGTTATTTAACCAATTTAGTAACTGTACAATTTACCAAAACGTAATACAAATACAATAGCTGGACAATATGAAAAGTATCTGTTGATTAGCAAACAAATTTTTGAACGAAAGTTTCTGCAGATTGAGATTCATTGACTTAGTGAAATATAGGTAGGTATCTGGTGGCGACTTATGGTGTTTTTTTTATAAAGACTTTTGGTCTGTTATTTTTTTAATACTCGGCAAAATAGGTTTCATTTACATTCAATTTATGTTCGATGCCTTGACAAAACACTTTTCATATATTATCATGAAGCAAAAATAAATGAACTTATTAACCACATTTTGCATTTTTAGTTATATTAATTACACTTCTATCTAATTTTGTTTTTGTGCTGCTTGCGTTTATTAACATATGAAAACTGTACGAGGATCATTATTGCATTGCAGGATGTTCGGCTAATACTCCCTCAAGAGATATATTAATTTTTTGACAGATTATTCACCGATTTAAACTACTCTTTGAATAAAATAATAAAAATATGAAATGTTTGTCTCTCAACCGGCGGGCCGCTGCCGTTACTGGGAATTCCCTTAAAGCTTCCAGAACGTGATGGAATTTCCCGATGGTTCGTGGACGTACCAGACAATTCCAAGATAAATGTATAAATAAGAAGAATCTTCCTATCGCTAGCGATAGGAGGATTCAGTTTTCGGCGGTCGTTTGTACAGTTAAGATAAAATGTAAATAGTAGTTTCTGTGAATATAAATTTGTGTAAAAGTAGTGGAAATAAATTAGAGTGAGTTAGACTGTGTTTTTAAATAAATCCAAGAACTGAACTGAACCCGAGTGTGAAAATAAAAACATTACAGTGGTGACAGGTGTGCGGTTTATTTGTGGAACTTTAGAAGTGGAAAATAAATAAACTAACAATGTATAAAACAGTGAGTTTGGACCAATTGAAAGTGGCGGACTTAAAAAAAGAACTTGAGGAAAGGGATTTAGAAATTAGTGGGAAGAAAAGTGAATTAATACAAAGGTTACGAGATGCTCTGATAAATGAAGGTAACGATCCCGATACTTATTTGTTTGAAGTTTCTGGCAATGGTGACATGAGTATGCTATTAAAGCAAATAGAAAATTTAAAAGAAACCTTACAAGACAATTCTAAGTCTTTAGAGGATAAATTGCTAGAAAATTCTAAAACACTAGAGGACAAATTGATAGAATATTCTAAAACCCTTGAAGATAAATTACTAGAAAATTCGAAAACCCTAGAAACATTACAAGAAAATTCTAAAACCCTAGAAGATAAATTACTAGAAAATTCTAAGTCCTTAGAAGATAAGCTACAACCATTACAAGAAAACTCGAAAACCCTAGAAGATAAACTACTAGAAAATTCTAAAACTTTGAGAGAATCCTTAGAGGCCCAATTACTGGAAAATTCTAAATCCCTAGAAGAAAATTTGAAATGCATGGTAGAGAAAAATTCAGAAATGCTGGAAGAGAAAATAGACGAGAATGAAGCTCGGATAGAAGAGCTAAAACAGATCATGGAAGTTGAGATGAGCAAAATAAAAGAACAGGTAATCACAATGCAAAGAGGAGAAACACAATCAAAAACCGAAAGCAGAAACAGTACAGAGATAGTGGATTCAAAAATTGGCCTCGAGGTGACAAGACACAAAATGAAACCTCCCCAATTTGATGGAAAATCATCATGGACTAATTATCGTCGCCAATTCGAGGCTGCAGCTAAGCTGAACGGATGATCGGCAGAGGAGAAGGCAATCGCATTAACCCTAGCCTTAAGAGGGGATGCTACAGATATCTTACAAAAATTGAATACCTCGGAGCAAGAAGACTACGAACAACTGGTCAAACATTTAGAACTGAGGTATGGGCAAACCCATTTGGAGCACGTTTATCACTCTCAACTAAAAAATCGCCACCAGAAATCTAATGAATCCCTACAAGAGTTTGAAGCTGATATTGCCCGTCTGGTTCGCCTTGCCTATCCAGCCACACCGGAAAATGTGATAGAAAGGTTAGCAGTACAAGCGTTTTTGGACGGACTGCGGGACAACGAAGCCAGACAAGCTTTAACACTAGCTCGACCGACCCAATTAGTGGATGCACTTGCTCGAGCGCAAAAATACCTGCAGAGGTCAAGCCAGAGTCCGAATCCTAGACGGAGAATCCGAAGATGGCGGAAACGATGAAGCCTCTGTAAGAAAGGTAATAGAGAAAGTCCTTACCGAAAAAAGACTAGTGAGATGTCGGAAGTGTCGTCAGGTAGGACATGTCCAGAGTCGTTGCAAGGAGAGCAACGGAGTCTAGACTTCCTCGGCGGTAAAACTAAAGAAGGCCTATGTAAAGGGACCATCCTCGACCTGTAGCAAAGAAGTGTCAACTACCAACGCATATGTCGCTTCGCTACGCAACCACGTTAACAGTAGATGGCCTTATTAATAGGAGGCAATTTTCAATGCTGCTGGATACTGGTGCGACGAAAACAGTAGTAAGGCCCAACATTGTTTTAGAGACAATGATAAAACCGACAAAATGGCAACTGCGAACAGCGACAGGAGAAGCAGCGAAACACAACCTTTCTACATCGGGCATTAGTGGCAGACATCGAAGACGAAGTAATCATTGGAATGGATGTCATGAGCTCCAAGGGATTCCAGTTAAACTTTAAAGATGGAATTCTGCGAGTGAATGACGAAGAAGTGGTGCTTCATGGAAAAGAGGATGAAAGAGGATGTCAATGTTCCGGAAAGAGCTGAAATCGTTATAGATGCTTGCTTAGATGGGATAGAAAGCTCAAGCTGGAGCAGTAATGATGTTTGATCCCGAACTTAATGACGGAAATGTAGGCAGAGGAGTCGCACTGGGGAAGACTCTGTTTCGTGCCAGGGAGATTGTTCCAGTAAGAGTAATGAACTTGAATCATTACTCGGTTGTGCTAAAGAAAGGAACAACTTTAGGCCATTGTTCAACAGTTTCCTCTGTAGTCAGAAGCACACAGCATGCAAAAATACCACCAGGTAAACTATCTGAGGAACTGGAAAGACTCATCACCGATTCATCTAAGGATTTG
The DNA here is from genome assembly GCA_034190945.1 of Octodonta nipae. Lineage (NCBI taxonomy): Eukaryota > Metazoa > Arthropoda > Insecta > Coleoptera > Chrysomelidae > Octodonta > Octodonta nipae. The sequence goes on along the minus strand of CM067217.1, from coordinate 84,656,003 downwards.
AAACTAAACCAGAGAGCAAAATTGAGGGACATTGTTAGAAACTACCAGGATATCTTCGATGTAGAAACATAAAATTAATACTGGGGACGCTCAACCTATTCGACAGTCGGCGAGAAGACTACCCCTAGCTAAAAGAGAAGAAGCCGACAGGATAGTCCGCGAGATGGAGGAAGTAGGTGTTATTGAACCATCTAATAGCCCTTGGGCTTCTCCAGTTGTCTTGGTTAAAAAGAAAGATGGTTCGACCCGATTTTGCGTGGACTATCGCCAATTAAACCACGCTTCAAAGAAAGACAGCTATCCCCTTCCAAGAATAGACGATACCCTAGATACGTTGGCTGGATCGAAGATGTTGTCCACACTGGACTTGAAGAGCGGTTATTGGCAGGTGGAACTTGCTAAAGAAGACCAAGAAAAGACTGCTGTTACCATCGGCTCAGGACTTTATCAATTCACGGTGATGCCGTTTGGTCTGTGTAATGCTCCAGCAACGTTTGAAGGATTGATGGAAACAGTGTTAAAAGGGCTTTCATGTTGATAAACAGAAAATCAAAGCTGTCCAGGAATGGCCGATACCTAAAAATATTCACCAGTTAAGAAGTTTCCTGCGGTTATGCACGTACTATCGTCGGTACGTCGCCGGATTTGCCAACATCGCCAAGCCACTTACTAGACTCACAGAGGGGCAGGTGCAGTACCAGTGGGACGAGGAATGCCAACGATCATTCGAGACACTGAAAAGAGCATTGACGAGTGCCCCCGTCTTAAGTTATCCTTTGCCAGATGGGAACTTCGTTTTGGATACCGACGCAAGCAATGTCGGAATTGGTGCGGTGCTTTCGCAGATCCAAGACGGTCAGGAGAAAGTCATCGGCTATTTCAGCAAGACCTTGAGCAAGCCGGAACGGAATTACTGCGTTACTCGCAGGGAACTCTTGGCTGTGGTAAAGGGGGTAGAACATTTCTACAAGTACCTCTATGGTAAAAGATTCCTCCTGAGGACTGATCATGCAGCACTGAAGTGGCTCCTGCAGTTTAAAAACCCCGAAGGACAAATGGCCAGGTGGATTGAGCGGTTGCAAGAATTCGACTTCCAGACTGAACATCGAGCTGGAACAAGCCATAAGAATGCTGATGCCCTATCGAGGAGACCATGCCCTGATGATTGCAAACATTGTCAGCGAGCAGAAGAAAAAGGGGCTGTTCTCTGTAGAATTACGGCCATCGATGACCAGGCAATCTGCGGAAATCCAAAAAGACCAGAAATTAGATCCAGATTTTGAAAGAAGTTATCCGGTGGAAGGAAGAATACCGCAAACCTACATGGCCGGAGATTTCCCGATACTCACCAACCATAAAGTCGTACTGGGCTCAGTGGAACTCCCTCATCCTGGAAAATGGACTTCTCAAGCGCGTCCTGGAAACTCCAGAAGAGGGAAACGACAGAAAACAGATTGTAGTTCCCAGAAATAGGAGACCAGAGGTTTTACGAGAACTACATGATGGTACAACTGGAGGACATCTGGGAGTAACGAAAATCCTGGGGAAGTTAAGAGAACGCTTCTATTGGGTAAACTTCCAAGTGGATGTCAAGGACTGGTGCCGGAAATGTACTGTTTGTGCAGCAAGTAATGGGCCTCAGAAGTGTCCAAAAGCTCCCATGAAGCAATATAACGTGGGCAGTCCATTCGAAAGAATAGCCATTGATGTTGCCGGTCCAATTCCTGAATCCGACTCTGGAAACAAGGACATTGTGGTGGTGATGGACTATTTTAGTAAATGGGCAGAAGCGTATGCCTTGCCGAATCAAGGAGCCTTGACCGTTGCTGATGTCCTTGTCAAGGAATGGATCAGTCGTTTTGGTGTTCCCTTGGAGTTGCACTCAGACCAAGGTAGAAACTTCGAGTCTACTCTTTTCCAAGACGTCTGCAAGCTCTTGAAGATCAATAAAACACGGACGACGGCATTACACTCGCAATCCGATGGAATGGTAGAACGGATGAATAGAACCATTAACCGCCATTTGTCAAAGGTAGTCTCTGACCACCAAAGAGACTGGGACCAGTATCTGCACTTGTTTCTTATGGCATATCGTTCGCCTGTGCACGAGTCCACGGGTCATACCCCGGTAAGCGTTATTATGGGACGAGAGTTACGACTACCATGCGATTTGAAGTTTGGATGTCCCCCAGGAGAAGAGACTGCAGGTGAAGACTATGTCAGCCAGTTACGTCGAAAGATGGACGACATACACCAATGAGTCCGGTCAAATATCGAGAATGCCAGTGCCCGAATGAAGGAAGCCTACGACATCAAAGCCGAGAGCGGAGAATTCCAAGTTCATGATCTTGTTTGGTTGTATAACCCGCAACGTCGTCGTGGATATTCGCCCAAGGTACAGAGATCTTGGGAGGGGCCGTACCAAATTGTGAAGAAAATCAACGATGTTGTCTACCGAATAAAGAAGCTACCTCGGGGAAAACCAAAGGTCGTACATTTCAACAGGTTAGCCCCTTATGCCGGAAGTCATGACAGCGAAGATGACCAATCCCAAGTCCGCAGCATCCAACCACCCGATGACGAGATGACCTTCGAACAGTTTATGGCACTGTACTCTAATGGACAGAAAGTGCAGCACGACGTGACCACAGAGGAACCCCGAGACCTGTTTGAGGTGCCCATAGAATATGCCCTGGCTCATTGTGTGGCTCGAGATTTCCGGATGTCCAGAGGAATAGCCAAGGTGTTTGCCAAGAAGTACGGCCAGTTCCAGAAGCTACGGGAACAAGATCCAGTGGTAGGAAAGGTCCTTCATCTCGATGATAAACAACCAGTTGGTACCAGAGACATCTTTTATTTGGTAACGAAAACATTCTCGCAGGACAAGCCAACATACAGCGATCTTTGGAAGACTCTGGTAGAATTGAGGTATGTGCTGATGGAGAAAAATCTGATGAAATTGGCGGTCCCAAAGATAGCCTGCGGGTTGGATGGACTGAATTGGAGGGTGGTGAGAAGTATGATGGAAACAATCTTTCGATTCAGTGGCGTCGACATCCTGGTATGCTGTCTCAGTACTCGCAGTCCAGATCCGAAGACTGTTGACTGTTACTTCCACCAAACTTCTCGTTGTCGAAATGGAGAGTCCTGCAAATATCGTCATACCAGGAAGGATTCTGGGACATTCCGGGACGAAATGGCCTTAAGGAGGGGCCAATGTTACGAGAATTCATCCGACAGCTGGTGCAATCGGCCCTCCACCAATTCATGGAAGGGACATTATTCCGATAAATTCGTGGAACCCGAAATGTTTGTCTCTCAACCGGCGGACCGCTGCCGTTACTGGGAATTCCCTTAAAGCTTCCAGAACGTGATGGAATTTCCCGATGGTTCGTGGACGTACCAGACAATTCTAAGATAAATGTATAAATAAGAAGAGCTAGCGATAGGAGGATTCAGTTTTCGGCGGTCGTTTGTACAGTTAAGATAAAATGTAAATAGTAGTTTCTGTGAATATAAATTTGTGTAAAAGTAGTGGAAATAAATTAGAGTGAGTTAGACTGTGTTTTTAAATAAATCCAAGAACTGAACTGAACCCGAGTGTAAAAATAAAAACATTACAGTATGTAAAGTTTATTTTGTTAAATTTTTAGTTTGCCTCTGAAGCAAGCAACCTATTTTGACAAAAAAAAAAAAATAGAAACTGCTGCACTATATATATGTTCACAGTGTTTGTGGAGTTTCTTTTCTACACTGAGAGAAATCACGACTCCAAATAAAGTCTTTATATTCATACTTTACCCGAACCATTTGGAATTAGAACAGTTAATGATTTATCTGCTTATAAAAACTGCGCAAAGGAATTATAGTTAAAATTCACGTGGAGTTGAATAATTTTATATACATTGAATAAATCACCTTATTTGGTGACCCAACAAAATAAATATACGAGGAGTGCGTATTACAAGATATAGTACTAACATTAATAGTTTATTACAAGATTCCGATACGTTCACAAAACTGAAAATAATATAAAATGGGCCAAACCAACTTGATCCAAGACTTTTGCAGAAATTACAGTTTACAATATTTATATATAAATAGTCAAAGACAAAACCGTTGGTTACCATTTTCACCTCTGAACCTCAACTGATTTTCTTTATTTTTGTTTTGTTTAATAGTTACCGACGACCTTCAGTGCTAAAATTTATTTTCAATATTGGTTCATTCATTAAATAAAATCAAATAGAATAAAAAAAATATTATTTACGTTCATACTGTCAATGCCAACCAAATAATTGCAACAGTGCCGCCAGATTGCTTGAACAGAAAATTGTAAAGGTGAATGGTCTCAAATGTTAAGACAAACTAAATTAAACGTAAAACTAACAAATTTTGACCATTCCCTAAATTTTTTCTACATACTCATGCTATTGAAATAGAACCCACGAAAAATTATATTGCATAATTATCTCGATTTACTGGGCTCTCGCATGTTTGCAACTTTCAGTGCATTGTAAATATGGTTAATCAACTAAAATCAGAATTATGTTTCACTTGAAAAATTTGTCTCATAATATTTTATTAATTTTAACCTTCTACTTTTGTTACATTCTTTTTAACCCCAGACGCAATAAGTAGACGCAGTAAGTTGAAGGTGTGTATCTGTGTATCTGTATGTGGCACCGTAGCTCCTAAATGAATGGACCGATTTTGATGGGGTGTTTGGAGATGAAAGCAAACGTGATCGAGATGGTTCTTAGCCACAATTTACTAAGATTTGTTCTGAACTTTGAAGCTCATCAGCTCATTTCCGAGTTGACAAAATGGTGTGTGTTTAACTGTTCCTAAACGACTGGACGGCCTTTGATGAAATACTTTGTGTGTGTTGGTGTGGGTCCCTGGATAGCTTATATTCACAATTGGACCAGGTAGGTGGCGCAGCAAACGGTTTTTCTTGAACTCCTAAATTTCTGTACCTGTAGGAATATATATTTTTTGAACATCCAAACAGCTGGACAGATTTTCTGTGTGTAATTGTCTTAGGTATGAAATCCAAACGTAACAAGTCCAGAATATGAATGTTTTACGTTTTAGAGGTGTTGGGGGTTATAAAAAGTTAATTTTATCTTGCTATTTTTGGCGGGTAAGTTTCATATAATTTGATAATTACTACTACAAGAATCGTGATACTATGCACAGATCGTGATTCGGGATAAATAGGGTCATATGGCAATCCTGATATTCATGGTCTGGCAATTTTGATTTAAATTTTGACATTTCATTCACTCAGAAAAGTTGTCAATATACTTTCAAGATTTCTATTAGAATTAATTAAAAAAATTGTCCAAAAGTGTATTTACCTAATATTAATTAACAATAGGTGGGTCTTATGTTTTTATATGTTCTATACCAAATGGAAATCATCATGGGTTACTAGGTATGGGTGTTTAACTTACATTAATGAAAATATACTGAATCGTAAGATTTATCAATATCTACTTATGTATTGTAATTATTTATAATATAATAGTACTCCACGTTCATACTAACTTTTGAGTTAGTTTCTTGCATTTTCTTCTTACGAGTTGAAATCGTAGCTGTAAAATCTCTGAATAAAGATTCTCATTTCTATTATACTCACTTAAATACACTTTAAGACTACCTACTGTAATTTTTATTTTCAAATCAAAAATATTATTTAATATAATGTTAGCATTTTAAAATGAATTTGTTATTGAAAACATACTGAAAAATTTTAAGTGTAAATATATTTAATATGTCTTTCGTTAAAAGTTAGTTTTGGGTAGGTTCGTTCTTTTACATTATTCATTTTTGGGTACATGATCTGCCAGTTACTGTTTTCTAACAATTTGGGCAACTTATAGTTAATTTTTTTAAATAACAAAGCTGGCGTTAAAGTTGGTAACCTACAAAAATGAGTAAACATTTATGTTAGATTAGTTCTCAAATGACTACACATGGCAGTGACTGGGCAACGCTCAATCAGATCATCAGGTGATGACCATCTTTTTGTCTGAAGTTGCCTATAGTTCAATAGAAAAATAGTCAGTGTTGTGGAACAGTATTGATTTTTCAGAAAACTACACACTAATTTTCGTATAAATTAGTTTTTGTAAATTTTTGTTGGGATTATAATAATGTCGTTAACATAATATTTTTTCACAAAAGTCCGAAGGTGTTTTGTAACAAATCATCAATCAGAAGACAATAGAAAAGATCGTAAAGATTAGAGTTTTCATTGCGTTGTTTGTCATCTCTATTTAAGAAATCGTTTGATTTGTTTTTATTAGGTTACGAAGAAAAATTCGGCGATAATTATATCGAGCATGTTTCATATACTATTGGTAATGTATAGGACATATTTATATAAAAATAAACCTAAAATAATAAACATAGATTAAAAATATTTGCGTCAATTATTTATGTAAATTTAATCCAAATGAAGTAATGAGGATAGCAAAGGTCTCTCCTACGTTTCTAATTGTACTTCGACTTTATTTCTTATAGATATATACCCCTTGAGAAAAAAATCTTAATAATCCTCAAAGTTCAAACATAACATTTTAATGAATTCTGGTCGAATTTCAACCACTGGGCTACCGTTAGTATTCTTAAATCCTCGTTCATCTAATATGTACTTATAAAGAGCATTAACTTGAAACTTGAAATAATAACCAAGCAAACATGCAAATTTTCCTTAAATATTCGTATATTATCAAAAAAAAGTGATTTGAAATATTTTATAACGTTTGTCTCTATTATAATAGGAATTAATTCTGTAATTTATCATGACTTATTTCAAGAGTTTGAAATATTTCTAAAATGTTTTCAGAAACACTAATATGTTAGAGAAAAAATGTTTTAAAGTAGTTCATGAAATAATGTGAAATATTTTTTATTTTTTAAATCTATTTATGAAATTCTTACATATTCGTAAGAAGTTCAGTAACATTTTAGTGAATTCACTTCTCGAAATATTTCCTGCATTTGTTGGGAATGCCTTAAGATATTTTTTCAAATTTGGCACTTTAGTACACTGATAAATAAATAACCATATAGTTACGTGAATACCAATGAGGTGAAGGTATACTACTCTGATTTGCAGAAAGGTTTCAATAAGAGAACAGAAATTTCATACAAGACGGGGAATAGACCAGATTTTTGTAGAAATGGGGTGTAAATAATATGTATAATAAATATATCCATTTGCGCCATCTCATAAAGTTGTGGAAATAGTTATAAACAAATAACAGTTGAAAAACAGACAATTTTATCCCAACTCTGTAAAATGATATATATTTTATAGTAGTTAATCCTACCCCGACTCGGTGTGTATCAGTCCACTCTTAGGAGAAATATTTAATATATCCCTTGAATGCAACTATCAGAAATTGTAGACTACCTTGATAATATACAAAGTTTAAAACGTGACTCTTATATTTTTGGACAGCTTTTTTTCTCATTTCATTAATAAACATCTTATAAATAAATTTTAGTAGCGTGGTAAATACATTTTAATGCTACAAAGATCATTCCCAATTCTTTAATTGAATTCAGAATTCCAATCGTTTAAAAGCTCCTCATTCAATGAAAAATTCATTAGACCTGTCCAGGTTAACTACTGAACATACAATCTCTTAAAAATGAATTCTAGTATCTTTTCATGTCACAAATATATATGATATAAGTCAATATCCCGGCAAATACTAATATTAATCCAGTAATTAAAAAAATTACATTACCATTGTAAAAAAATGATTTAGAAATTGATTTTAAGATTATTAGGTCGAGAGGTTATAATAACGGATATAAACGAAAAATAACTAATCATCTTATGTTAGGAAAACAACAACAATTTGTCAATTAATTAATTTACCCCCTTATTAAATACTCTGAACAATCAGTAACATTAGGAGCACTTATACATTTTGGAACTCTAAGAGAGAATATCTAGAAGTTTGATCTAGACAAAATATTAGAGTTACTTTTAAACCCCAAATTAATTTATCAAACCTATTATTTAATGCTAAAGAAAAAACTCCTTAATGATCAATTAGATGTAAGATGTAAACAGGAAGATATTTGACTTTTTCAAATAGCCAGTTTCCTGTCACACACTATATATTCTTTATCCAGAAATCCACCATGTTTTTTTACTTTATTAATTTATATTTCGTTTGAAAATGACATGTCTAATGTCGAAATTAGTCACTGTTTATTAATATAGAAGCGATATTATTACAAAATATTTAATTTCATTCATTATAATGATCGAATATCACAAAGTAGCGGCTTCCACCATTCGTTATCAACCTGATAAATTACATATATACGTAGGTATTGACTAGACAACAAAATATCAAACAGTTCTTGTATCACCGGATGGAATTTTTAAGGAAGGTTTTTTATACTACGCTGCCGTCGCGTCGATAAACATTGCTGAGAAACAGGGTCCCTGGAATTGTCGTAAAATGAAAACGACATTATTTTTATCTAAACATTTGGAATTACTTAATATTTTCACTTCTCAAGCATTTTAAAGGTTCAGAAAGTAACAATACTCACATTTGTGGTATTAAAATATAATAAATAGGTAAATTCTTATTAATTAAATCCTCGTCTGTTTACCACACACTACTTCCGAGTTTGAACTTTAAATTTGAAATAAAAACCTAGGAAACATGCACATGTCATAAAATATTTCATGCTTGGTTTGAAATTAGTAAATGGAACGTCCACAAATTACCTAAGATATTTGAGGGTGCGTGGGTGTCTGCTACTATCTTACGAAATGTTATAATGGAGGTAGTTGGGTATTTGAAAAGAATTTTACATAAGATTTTTTTTATATTATTTGCCCATTAGATATTATCAAGGTCTATAGAAAAAAATTACAATCTACTTGATAAGCTTTTTCAAATATTATATAGTTATAACATTGACAATATTTAATTAATTATATAGGGTGTTTCTAAAATAGGATCCCAAAATTCTGCTGTGCATAGAACTCATTAAAATATGCCCTAAAACGCACCCTTAGGAAGTTACATGCCTTTCAAGGTGATCAAACAAAACTGTTTTTTTTTGTTATTGATAAAACGATCTAAAATAAATAGAAAAAATGCATGGGTCTCACATAACTTCTTACGTTTGTTTGTTCTATTCTATAAACTCTGCAAGATAATGAAAAAGGACACATTGATGAAGTTGTATTACGCACTTTTCCACAGGATGATCAACTATGGAATCATTGCCTGGGGGGGAGCTTACTCCAACGCTACAAAACGTCTGCAAAGCCACCAGAAGAGACTATTAAAAATCTCTTCTCACTTGAATCTTTAAAATATACCTACATTACGCTCAAAGAAAAATTCCTAAACTCAAACAGTATTACGAGAAACAAGAGCATTCTTCTCCCGCATAGATCTAAAACAGTCAGTACGAAACGCAGTTTTATAAGAGCAAGAAATGTATACAACAGTCTTCCAAATGAACTAAAAGCGTTAAGTAATGTAATGCAATAAAAAATAACTTAAAAAAAGTGGATGATTAATAAAGATAATAACTGTTATAGAAACTCCCTGAAAAATTATGTTTTATTTATTTATTTTTTCTTTTAAGTTCTTTTTTATTTTATGTATTTTTAGATATTTCCCTTTATGTTAAGTATATATTTTCGATAGGATAGGTTTATATATTATTAGTTAGCCAAAACCACGAACAGGTAACTTCGATGACCTGTGTGGAGATTATGTAATAATGTCCTGATATTATTGTGAATATCTATTGGTTAAATAAATAAAAATAAATAACTACTCCGTATGTAAATCATAAGGGTCCTATTTAGTGTTCTCAGCCCGTATTTTTTCATACAGATTTATAAAATCTTAACAATTTCATCTAAAAAATATTATGTTTGTCCAAATCGATATTTCTAATGGTTTTCAAGTACATTGTGCTTAAAAAATACTGTGCTTACTAAGTTATTAATTAGGCCATAAATTACAAAAATCTATTTACTGTGACAAATAAAATACTGACGTTGCCACAACTCTTAACCATTCTAGTTATTAACTGTCAATTGAGCTTTGCAGTCTTTTATTAGTAAAAGTGGTGACTGGAAAACAAACAGTTTATGTTTGAGCCTTTTAAGTGCATATAAATTCGTAAGGGTGCGTTTTAGGGCATATGTTAATAGGGACTTTTTGGCTTATTTGAATGAGTTCAATACACAACATAAGTTTGGAATCCTATTTTAGAAACACACTGTATAATAATCTAACAGTTTTATTTAATTCAGAACATTTACTTGCAGTAACGAAAAAACTAATTAAGGAATATTATCTTAAACAATTCTACATACATTTCAGTTTTACATATGTACTAATTAATCTAAGAAAATTCTGGAAGTCGAATAACTTTTGAAAGAGTAAATTTAACGAAAAATAATAATGAGATCTTTATTGTAGAGCAGCTAGTATCTTTTCAAAAAATATATTTGGTTTCCCCTTAGACAGAGATTGGTTTATCTGTTACAAGATTCCAAAGGTGAAAAATTAAATTATAAAAAGGGATCAATAATTATGCGGAAATAGTTTGAGGAAAATTTTGCATTCAAATCTTTTTTGTAGATAGATAATTTCCTTCAAAAATATGTATTGCTTATATTTTTCAGATATATTGTTTAGAAGAGTGGAGTGAAAGATGCATGTAAAGTAGAAGAAATCTAAATTCATGATGATTTATCACTTATTATCTATATATGAATAGGCAAAGACAAAACGATTAGATACCATTTTCTCCTCTGTCTCTTACCCAATTTTCTTGATATTTGTTTTGTTTAGTAGCTACTCACGACCTTCAGTGCAGAATGCTAATATTAATTTATAATATTGGATCATTCGTTAAATAAAATATAATAAAAATTCATTATTTACGTCAATAATGTCAACGTCAAACAACTGACTGTGACGCCGCCGCCAGACTCAAAACATTATATATAGAGGGACCGATGTTGTTATAATACTTAGAGCATGTACTTCTGGAAGTGGCATGCAAGCGTTGTTATTGTTTAGTGGTAAAGTAATCGTTGTATATTATAAATATACAGGGCGATTCCAGATATGTTAGAAATCATTTTTTTCGTGGGTGGCACATAAGCAGTTGCATATATAAGGTGTTTAAAATATAGAGTAGAGTGCAATTATAACTAATAAATAATTATATAGAAAAGCCCATTAGCCGTTGAATTTACAGGGTTCTTGGAATAGAAGGCGCAGTAGAATTATAGTTATACAGGGTGGTTCAAAAAATGTTATACAGATATGCATATACAGGGTGGCAGAAACACATAAGCAGTTGTGTATATGGGGAAGATGGAATATAGGCTGAGAGGAATTATAGATATATATATATATATATATATATATATATATATATATATATATATATAGATATAAAAAATGTTAGAAAAGGAAATGATTTATAGAGTAGCCCACGAAGAGTTCCATATATATGATGATTGGAATATAGGTCGGAGTAGGATTAAATTAAAGAAGATAGTTACAAATTTCATAAACAAAAAGAGTAAATACGGTGGCTCATAGGCAGTGGCATATACAGAATGGTTTACCGGGTGGTTCAAAAATGTTAAAAAATATTATGCGTGGTCCATGAGCAGTTGCATATACAGGCTGGTGGAAATATATAATGAGATGGAATTATTATAATGGGGATTTTAATAAATGTTAGAGAATTGAGTGCAATTATAGCTATACAGGGAGGTTACAAACAATAAATATGTAGGGTAGCCCATTAGCAGTTGAATTGTTGTCATATTAAATTAATAATTACGAATTTGAACACAAATAAAGTCCTATGAATTATATCTGAAAAAAAAACTTGAATTTCGTTACTTATTTGTAGAAGCGAGATGTAAGACCGACATCTAGGATTTTCAAGGAAACTATCACATAAGGTTCCGAATCTGGATCCGTTTCGTGTGATTGCTGTTCTCCCTAAAGTCCTATGATAGAATGTCACGATAAAATTTTCAGGTTACTTAACCTGCCAGAGATATTGACACAATTGGTCGAATTTCGACCACTGGGTGACAGCTAGTTGAGCTAGTTAAAATTAATGCCTCAAAAATTTGACATTTTTGTTGTCCTTAATAATGTGAATATGAAGTTGTGTCTAACAGTTTCTTACATGGGGGTGGGTGGGGGATAGAAAAACGTCAACATTCATCTTTCGGAAATATGCGTAAATTCACAATAAAAAAGTATTTCAGATATTAATTCTGTAATAATATTTTTCCCTTTAGTACTTTATGAAATAGTTGCGTCATATTTTATCATTTTTTTCTCTTTAAAATGCCACAAAATTTTTTAAATGATTTGCGTCACGGATATCCCTATATTTCAGGACTATTTTAGTCAACTTACTTCTTAACATGTTGCATGAATGAGTGAGAAATGTCTGAAGATATTTTTTCCTATTTAGTATTTCAGTACACCAACAAACCATTTAGTGACTAAAGAGCAGGCCCAAAGGTGTGGGCGATGGGGCGTTTGCACTCTCCAGGACCCTCAAGTTCAGTGAGCTTCCAAAACCATGGAAATAGTAGTTTATACAGCCCTGATATTACAGTGTGTCCAAAACTCTAGTACAGGTTTCTGTATGCTTTTTCGCCATTTCTGATGTGACCCTGTGACGTAAATATCAGTGACGTGAAGACTCTGATTTGCAGAATAAGAAATGAATATAACAGAACTGGTGAAGAGGACCGAAATGTTTACTTTTCTGTGGAGAAAATACATACATTATACACAGAGTGTAATGTTATATTATAAGTTACCAATGTTTAATGTAGATATTGCAGTCTATTTTTTTATCAACCCAGCTTTTAGATATAGCTACCTAAAAAAGTTCCCAAGAAATTAATGTATCAATTTATTGTATTCAGTCTTGGAAGGGCGGCATCATTCTACATTAGTGGAATTCGGTCGCTATGAGTTGTTGCACAATAAGAACGAAATTCATGATAGCACATTTGAAATATTGGGAAATTAGGAATTTAAAAATGAGTTGGTGTAAATGGTAATATGTTTATATATACAAAGGAGAGTATGATAAAGTAAAAGGATCATTTATAATACTAATCCTACTGGAAAACCTGTGGAGCTCCTGGTTTATAACAGAAACAACACAACATTTTTCAACCACATCACCAAACGGTATTGCGATTAGGGTAAAAAGTTTTGTAATATCTTAGTAATACTACTGTGGAGTCCGAGGCAAATAAAAGTTGTCCTCAGAACTTTTCTCAGACCAGTTTATACAGATCATGTCAGAAGAAATTAGGAAAAGTATATTGTATTGTATCACGGATTGGACCTACTACACAACCTGGAAGGTAACAACGAATTGATAACAATGCAAAAAAAGCCAACTCTGAAAGGTCTGCCGAACGCACTGTTCGACCCACCCAAGACACACCTACAGGTAAGAAACCACGGAAGTTGAATAAAATGGAAATGGCCCACAGACCGTATAATATGGAACTCTATAAGGTAATGCCCGAAAAATTTCCACAATTAAGAAACAAGTCATATTAGAATACCTTAGATCAGAGGCGACAGTTATTCATAAACAATAGAATTGAACGATAAATACGAGAAGAAGAGAAGTTGAAATTGTAGTGGGAATGAGTCAACCAGAGCCAGATCTCAATGAAACATCACATAATAAAAATGACAAAATCATGAGCACCAGTATAATAGATCAAGAAGAAACGTGTTTAGAGGTAAACTTCATTTACTTTAGCAGGCAAAAACCTCTATCAAGTACCAAGTAACGGATACTGAAAATTAATAGACACATAAACAATATTTTAAAGAAATTTAATGACATTATTGCAAATAAACTAACATAAGTCCAAATCTTGCTGAATGCCTTGCCGTTGTTTATGTAGGTGCGGTAACTGTTTTAGAACTCCACAAACAAAAGTTGCGAAATCATAGCTGCGTCATAAAAAAATATTAGCATAAGTTCTGAATTAGAAACTTTACAGACAGAGGAACTATATATTCGACAAAGGATTCTACAAGGAGACGTACAAGTTCTTTATGGTTCTGCATTTGCTCTCCAACATACTCAGTAACTCTAATTATGACTTTAACATAAAAAATAAAAAACAGCAAATACGATATAAAATAAACCACCTACTATACAGGGTAATTCGAAACGACCCCCACTCGGAAACTACAGGAGATATGACGAAGTTAATTGGGGCCAAAATTGCTTAAGTACTTAGTGCTTGTGCTTTAGTGTTTTTTTATTAAATTTTCCGAATACTTCCGAAGAATTCCAAAAAATAGAAAATTCGAGATAGAAAAATTATGGAGGTAAAACAAAATTTCATAATTTAATATTAAAAAATTGGAACATTTTATTGTTTTTAGATAAATACCAACCGTTTAAAATCACTAGTAAGTTTCGTCAGATGTGGGTGTGGCACAGACTAGCGTTTGGAGGAAGTTTAAAAGGAAGTAGTTTAAAATATTTAAAATAGACATTTACCAGTTCTGGGAAATGTACAGTTTCTAATCTAAATCCAGGTGATTCTGAGGAATGTAGTTTTGGCATTGGCTCTCAAATAGGAATCGTACTCGGGATTTTTTGAAAACCATTATTTGGACTGACGAAAGTGCTTTTTCAAACTGTGGCGTCTTCAATAGAAATAATATTAGGAGACAAAATAACCCTGGACACCATAGGGAAGTCAGGCCGCAAAATCGTTTTCGGTTTAAATGTATGGGCTGGAATGACCAAATATTTGAAGCTTTTTTCAAGTGACTTTCAAACTTTCAAAGGAAACCTATCCTACTTTCTTGAGAACCTAATTTGAAGAATATCGATGAGTTCTCGCTTATCAACTATTTTAGGTGCGGGTTCCAGCATAACGAGGCCCTTCCACATAATATTAGAGCTTTTTGTGATTATTTAGATCAAAGTTTTCGACGTAAATGGGTAGAGAATTCGGGGTCGGTAACATGGCCGGCAAGGTGTTTCGACATTACAAGTCTGAATACAGTTTTCTGAGGCCCTTTGAAAAGCATAGTATACGATAGAAGAATTTAGGAAAACTATCAGATATTATTAGTAATGTCACCAATTTAAACCGACGTACTCCTTTGTGTGCTCAAGAAGGTGTTCAGTGTGAGCACTTAATTAATATTCGAAAAAAAAAAATACATAATGGTTGCTTTTTCAGATATAACTCAAATTACTTTTGGCCTGTTTTCGTACTGTTTCCATCTAATTTGTAATAAACTTAACATATTTCGTTTTTCATTTCATTTTTTCATTTGTGAAACTATGTGTGCTCTAATTTCATTTGACAAGTACTGTATTCTTTATAAAAAATCGTTGTTGGAGTCAAGGCCAACTAATGCGAGATTTATTTTTTTTGACAATTTGTTTTTGTTTTGTCTTTTAGTTAACCTATAATGACATTATTATTTTATTTATAATAGAAACTGGCAGTTCCTTGGTAAATATTTTGGGCTTTTTTACTGAAGCCTGTTGTGGTATATTATACATATAAAAATATTATTACCAAACATACTAATTTAGCCTTCATTTTTATTGATCACAAAATTAAAATATGGCAACTATTTATTTATTTTTACAATAAATTGTTAATGCTTCAACAGCGTAACATAAAGTCTTCAAATCATTTGTTTTACTAATATTGTTGATATGTGTGAAAAATAATGTATGGGTAATAATGGGTATGTTTAGACTTATTTTGTGATCTACAATTTTGACTAAGACTCGCAAAACTAGTTGTTGCCATAAATTGCTTAAAGGGCAATTTAGACACTAAACACTGATACTTGTGACCTGCTGACATCAGTATAAGTAATACAAACCAACCATAATTGAACAAAATAGGTAGATTCGTTCTGATTGAACAATTCTTCTGTTGTTCTTTGCGAAAAATTGTTGTTATTTGTGCAAATTTTGCAATTATTACACGCCGTTTGAAACATGAGTTCATAAGATATGCCGTTTTTAAGAATGCCACAGATCTAAATTATACATCATTCAACGATGATGGGAGCAGATCTAAAGCTATCGAAATGTTGTGACATCAATTAGTTTCAAAGCGATAGCACTCTTCGGAACCTCAGAGGTACATTAATCAATTCCCGATAAAGATATTGAACGCTGTGAAAAGTTTCATAAAATAAATTTATAATCATAAATGAAAATTTCAGTTGAAATTAGTGTCAGTTAATTCTCATAATAAATCTCCATCAAGTATAGACTGAATAAATTCTATGAGTCCAATTTTTTATAACATCTCACATTCTGACGTCAATTATTTTTATAAAAAAAAATATGTAAATTCTGTTACCCTATTAACAACAAACTCTAGTACTAGGTATTCTGATATATATACAATGTTTATGGTGAGAGGTTTACGACTTTGCATGAAGAACTGACAACAAGTTTGGCTATTAATTCCATGGCTGTAATTTTAACCCCTTATTTCTTTAAATAGGAATGACTACGTTGTGAAACATCTTCACAAAGGCCCTATATGCTTAGTTATTACTTTATCTAGAGTAAAGTACCTACTTAAGCGGAATATTTACTTCTATGCTACTTGGTCCTTTCGATTAAATTAGATGGAGATTTTATAAATGGTTTATGATATTAAAAAATAAAATGTAAATCATTAAGTTGTTATTTATAAACAACCAGTGTGCAAGAGTAGTAAAAATTTCGTTTTCTTTCAGTGACATTTGAACATTGTAAAGTGTTTACTGTTTTGACTGCTTCGTCTTGTGAATGATGTATCAACTAAATAGGAAATTTAATTTTAGTGATGACTACACCATTTATTAACAATCGAAGAACAGGCAACTAAGCGTTTTGCACAGTTTGCAGGGTATGCATTTCTGTGGGCCATAGGTGTCGGAGAGATATCAAACATCATAACAAGACCACAGGACACACAACTAAAAACGCCATATGCATCCTCGTTACGCAAAATAGATAGTTTCTAACAAAAAATCTACTGCCACAACCAAAAAACTTATTATTTATCTCTGGGCATCTCGGATATTTCTAATAACAATTCAATTCTTTGATGTCACGGAAGGCATAAAATCAAAAGTACTGAAATTACAAGCTTTACCTAATGATACTATATTGAGCTATTGTTTGAACTTGACAAGTGAGTTAAATTTTTTTCTTGAAGTTAGTGACAATATGTGCAGAAAATATAAATAAAAATTTTGCCCTCCTTATACAATACCTATACGACAAAATTTAGGGGAAAGGTGCTATTGAGTGGTCTACGAAATCACCCTAATTTATCTTTCTCTGATTTAATTATTCATGAACATCTGAAAATGTATACAAATCAGTCAGAGTTCTTAGAAGAATTACGAGTTCTTAGAAGAATTAAATAACCGCATCGATAATGAATGCCAACAAAGTACCCCAGAAGTTTTTACAAGAGCCAAAAAACACAGTTCAAACTATTGCATCGAGGTTAATGTCGCACATTTTCAATCAATAAAATAACAGTTAACACTGGTCAAGATTTACTTTAATTCAAAATTTAATTTTTAGGCAAGGCGCCGCTCAAATTAAAAGAGTGTAAC
The DNA here is from genome assembly GCA_034190945.1 of Octodonta nipae. Lineage (NCBI taxonomy): Eukaryota > Metazoa > Arthropoda > Insecta > Coleoptera > Chrysomelidae > Octodonta > Octodonta nipae. The sequence continues at coordinate 84,638,295 of CM067217.1, read as the reverse complement.
GCTATTTTAAAGAAAATTTAAATCAAAAACGTGTACTCATAGTACCCATAAGATAAACATTCCCGTTTGAAAACATATGGGTTAAATCATAAGTTTGGCATACGAAGCCTAACCTAACCTTAGTAGTCTGTTTTTGTCGCCACCCAGCATTAAAGATATCATTATTCGTTCTCAAACATCAATTTAAGAAAAAATAATACATATAAATAGGGTTTATATTTTCGAGTTTTATTAAAAACATTAAAATATTAAATTCTGTTGTGGTTGTTTATTGAAGTACTATTCATATTTTTTTCCTGGCATATACGCCGACGTTCGAAAATAATAGTTTAGTTCGGCGGCCGAAACAAAGCATATTTTCTGGGAAGGATTTTAGAACGTTGCTTATAGATAAACGAAGGTTAGACAAAAAAAAAACTATTTGAGATTTTTCTCGCCGACAACTGTAAATTTCTTCATAAGAAATATCATATTGTTTATATAGAATTATTTCGACATTAAATTTGTTATATTCTATACAATAGTATTTCTTATAATTTAAGTGTATTAATCTCTCAAGATCATTCTATTCATCTTAAAAATTGCTTCGATTTGTATCGAAAAATAAATGTTAAAAAATACTAGATAACAATCTAAAATACATCGCATTCCGCATACATCGCTACTAATATTACTCCAATAGTTATATTTATGTATTATTTGAAAAAATATCTATTATCTCAGTTATAAAATTTAAATATACAGTGTGGAACAGCCAAATAGAATAAATTCGATAAAGAATAAAGAAGGGCGTGTTGGGAAAAACTCTTGAAGACGCCGATTTTTATTTTTAAATGCGCAATTTCTACAACAATAAAAAATATATAGGGTGTGTCATGTGACAATACCAACTTTCTTATTTTACATGCAAGCCCCTTTATATATTTTATTTTCTAGATTCTCCAGAAAATTGTAGACATAATTCAAGTATAATGTAATCATATACGTTGAGGGGTTTAGTTTTGTATACAGTATTTTTGACATATCCCCATAAAAAGTAATTCAATGGCGTCAAATCAGGAGATAGTGCTGACCTTTCTATCGATCCGCGCCTCCCAATCCACCTATTTGTAAAAATTTGGTTCAGGTACTGCCGGCCGTTTATTTCGTAATGGAGCGGTGCTGCATCTTGCTGAAAACATATTGTATTGGCAGGAACTTCTGGGTGTACAGGATCAGGATATAAGTTTGCCAAAATTTTTTTGGAGAAGTTCTAAGTATTTATCTCTATTCGAGTTGCAATGAATGAAAATGATATGATTTCCAACAATTCCTGCCCAAACATTAACTTGTTCAGGATATTGCGTATGTTTCTCTGTCATCCAGTGAGGATTCCCATTAGACCAATAGCGGCAATTTTGACGATTAACATGACCTTGAAGTGTAAATGTGCTTTCATCAGAAAACAAAACAGCTTCTAATTTGATCGCATTTTTATCTAACCTTTGTCATTTGCTCCCAGTGATCTGGAGTCCGCATCATTTTATAGGGATGCATTTTGCTTTCCTTTAATACTCCATAAATTGATGTGTGGCTAATGTTGAACAGTGGGGCTCCTTTTCGACCAGAATTATGTGGGTTTCTTGAAACTCAATCATAATATCCAATTTCATATTATCACTTACAGCATTGGCAGCTACTTTTTTATCTATCTTACATGATCAAGCTCGCGAAACTACTTTTTTATTTTGCTAATTTTTCCTTATGATACTAACGGCAAATTGGAAAAATTTTTGTGAAATAAGCGAGAAACTTCCATTTGTTTCCTTGTGTTATCAGTTTCACCAGCTCTTGCTAAATTCTCATATAATATTAACAATAATCTCCTTGAGAGATGAGAAAAAGTAAAGCATCTAGGTATCATTTTTGATGACAAACTGGCTTTTACGAATCATATTGAGTATATGACATCTAATGCTGCTGTATGGGTTCATTGAAAGAAGTTCTCAAGGTCTTTCAAATATTGTGACTTTAAAAATACTATATTATACTTTTGTACGTTCTCGACTTGAATACGGAGATATAATATGGCACCCTTTTTATGAGTGTCACAAAGTTTTTGTTTGCGCTAATTCAAAGAAGGTTTCTGAAATATCTGTACTTCAAAACGTGCAATATCTGCCCGCTATAGGGTATTGAATATGGCAGATTATTAAATCAGATTTCATTGCCAGCCTTAATGTGCGCAGAGTATGTGCCTTCTTAAAATTTTTGTTCAACCTACTTCATAATAATATTGATTCACCGACACTACTTAACAAAATCAACTTTCTGGTACCTCGAACTTAGGCCAGAAATAGCTTAACATTTTTGTGCTCTAGGGCTCGAACAAACGTTTTGCTCAAATCTACTATGCACAATATGTGATACTATTACACCAATATCCGCAAGCATTCTGACATTCATTTTTGTCATGTTGGAGATCTGGTTCAAGCTGTGAATGAATCAACGGTGAACGCCTTACATTGAAATATTTACGTTAATTGAGTTTTTTTGTCTTTTTCTTTTTATTTTTATGTTTATTATGATAGATTTAATTAGTCAGCGTATTTTTATTTAGTTTCATATATTTAATTAGTTAAGGTGTATTTTTATTTAGTTATATATATACTTGCTCTGTTAGTGGTTTATACATTTGGACAATTAAGCTTAAATAAATAAATAATCATTTGTAGAGTGGTTATTTTGTTCATTTCTGTTAAGTGAACCATTTTGTGATACTATTACATACAGTTAACGACAATAGCACCGACACTGATCACCACTGTCATGCAGGCAGACAAGATGCTAAGGAGTTTTGGCGAAAATAAACATTTCCATATCGGTAAAAAGAATCGCAGGAATGGTTTTTGCTTACTATGTGAATACCAAGAACTAAATGGGAATTAATTATTGAGTGTAATGAAGCGAATTTGAGAAATACATATTTTTCATTCTTTCATATTAATTTTTGTAATAAATCTGAAAACACTTAATATTTCCGAAACGGTTGGAGATAAGTGTAGGAATTGTTCGTGAATTATGTCTAGAATTTTCTGGAGAATCCAGAAATAAATAATATACAGGGGCTTGCATTTAAAATAAAAAATTTGGTATTGACCACAGTCACATGACACACCCTATATATTTTTTTTGATAAAAAAATGCGCATTCAAAAATATAAATCGCCGTGTCCAAGCGTTTTTCCCTACAAGCCCTCCTTTATTCGTTATCGAATTTATTCCATTTGGCTGTTCCACACTGTATGAATAATCTTACATATCGCTCCTGCAGTATAGTTTCTTTGTTTTCGACAACTATTTACTTCATCTTCATCTATCCGTTCTGCTTTCAACGCCCAATTGCATATCAGCTCTAGAGCTCAACCACCTTATCTTTTTCTGTCCGTTTTGGGAATTCATTTTTTAGTTGCTTTTTAATGAATTACTTTTTTTGTTAGTTTTAAATAATCTTTGGTTGAACTATCTTCTCACATATGCTCTTTTTTTAAATCTGTTAAATCTTAGGAATGCTAACGTAGACTGAGTAGTACACGTAATGACTAGCATAAAATTGAGAAAGAGTTTCTATTTGTTAACTGCTAAGTGACGGATAAAATAAATATATAGCAATAAATACAATAGAACCTTTAAAATAGGTTCTCTTATGAGACACGATTGTAGTAGTAAAAACGTTTGTATATGTATATCCCTAAATACTCACTACGCTAACAACTCATTTATTCGAAATTTTTAGCATTTCCTTAGAAATTCGAGTTATCCAGGTTTTATTGTATCAAAAAAATCATGTGTCTATAATAACAATATTTATTATAGAACTTACATATTACCATCGGACGTGTAGAGTCTTGAAAGTTTACGATGATCTGTTATTGAATATCTGGGCTCTCTATTTAACACATGGAAGAGTTATTTTCTATGATATTGAATATAGAGAGGAACCTATTGTGACCGACGTCGATGTCGAAAAATATACCTAAGTAAATATACCAAGTAGTAAACTAATGTAACTAAAATATAGCAACGGAAAAATGAAACGGTCGAGAGAAAAATCAAAGTTGAAATGTTTGATGAATTGTGAGCGTCACATTTCCTTAGACCCTCTTAACTGCACTGTCACCTCCCGTCACACTAACTGATACCCCCACCACTCCCTGTTGGAGAACGTATTGTATGAACGACTCCTTACTGGAAAAACCTTACCTATTTATTAATAGCCGTAACTTTATGTCATACTAGAACAAGCAACTTATTAATTTACAAATTAAAAAACAAACAAATTTTAAAACATTTCGGATATTTAAGACTATTTAATTAGTTTCTATTTCGTAATAAATTCGATATAGGACTGATCATGATTACTGAGAAACCCACTAAAATTCCCTGCTACTTTTTTATTAGCATGGTCAACTTGAATCAATCCAATGACGAAATAAATGTTTGCCTTACCAGTAAGTATACAGGTAACCTATACCAAGATGAAAGTATATTAAAAGTAATGAGGACGACGCTGAGTAAAATTGTCTCTACTTTTATACAAAAATTAGTGGACCTAACTTTTGTTCTGTCCAAATGTGGCCGAGTTCAGCAAATGTTCTTTTAATATTAGAATTCAATATACTCTATACTAATGTGCGAAAGAAAATCGTCAAAAATCAAAGGAATTCCTCTTTGTGTGACCTACCTGGTCCAATTGTGAATCTAAACCATCCAGGTACTCACCCAAATATACACAAAAAAAATCGTTAAAATCGTTCCAGCCGTTTAGGAGGAGTTAGAGCCCGATCTTAGTGCCACCTACCGGATTTAATTGTAAACCTAAGTCATCCAAAGACCCAACCAAACATACACAAAAAAATCATTAAAATCCATCCAGCCGTTTAGGAGCAGTTAAAACCCGATCTTTGTGCGACCTATCTGTTCCAATTGTGAATCTAAACATCCAGAGACTCACCCAAACATACACAAAAACAAATCCTTAAAATAGTTCCAGCCGTTTGGGAGGAGTTAGAACCCGATCTTAATGCCACCTACCGGATTTAATTGTGAACTTAAACCATCCAAAGACCCACCCAAACATACACAAAATAAATCATTCAAATGGTTCCAGCCGTTTAGGAGGAGTTAAATCCCGATCTTGGTACCACCTACCGGGTTCAATTGTGAATCTAAACTGTCCAAAGACCCATCTAAACATACACAAAAACTTCCATTAAAATCCGTCCAGCCGTTTAGGAGGAGTTAGAACCCCATCTTAGTGCCACATATCGGGTCCAATTGTGAATCTAAATCATCCAGGCACACATACAAACATGCGGAAAAAAAATTCGTTAAAATCGTTCCAGCCGTTTAGGAGGAGTTAGATCCCGATCTTAGTGCCACCTACCGGATTCAATTGTGAATCTAAACCGTCAATAGACCCATCTAAACATACACAAAAAAATCCATTAAAATCCGTCCAGCCGTTTAGGAGGAGTTTGAACCCGATCTTAGTGCCATCTATCGGATCCAATTGTGTATCTAAACCATCCAGGGACCTACCCAAATATACATAAAAATAATTATTAAAATCATTCCAGCTGTTTAGGAGCAGTTTGAACCCGATCTTAGTGCCACCTTCCGGATCCAGTTGTAAATCTAAAACATCGAAGGACCCAGCCAAACATACACAAAAAAATTCATCAAAATCGGCCCAGCCGTTTAGGATTCTATAAAGGATATACAAACATTCTCATTTATATATAAAGATTAGTAACAATGCAGCCATCGACTAATGGCAATGTATAAAAGTTCATTGGAAAATATTAAATAAACAAATTTTAAGAATTATAAAATTACCATACCCACTTTTAATTTCTTGTAAGAGCGTGTAAAATATAAAGTAGGTGCTTCAGCAATAAATTTTTACGATATGCAACAAACAATTCATGTGTCCCCAAAGCATGCCTATGATATAAATTTTTGGTCCCCAATATATACTGAATATATATGAATAACCTAAATATTTAACGCATAGATTGAGGACTGTCCAGAAAATTTTCACTTTATATATGTAGCGCATAGTATCAGGACCGTCCTTAAACTATACGTAAGATATAAAAAGTCTAAAATATGCATTATTCTTAAATATTGGCCATAAATTAAGTATACATAAGCAAAATTAGTTTTTCTTTAGAATATTTACCTCTTATATGACCTATGTATGCAGAGAAAATCAATAAAAAAAGCTGTCCCCAAAGTATGCGTCCCACATGTATATATATATATATATATATATATATATATATATATATATTATTATGGTGCAGCCAAAGTTTTTCGTTAGCCCCATAAGTTGGTCGCAATTTTGCTATGGTTTTATTATTTTATTTAATTTTGTTTAATTATTTTACGCCTAGCTTTTATTTAGTTTTAATTAAAAAAATTATTACTTGTTTATTGAATTATTAATTGTATGCAAATTTAGGCATAACAACTCTCTATCTCAGGTTGAGTTCTGGGCGTTAAAAAATACATAAATATTTATATTTTCACTTACCTTTTTATATCTTATTTTTTATATTAAACTGCATTTTTTATATCAAATTTAAAATTTAATCAATTATTATTTTTCTTTGTATGATCTTTTTAATTTAACAATAATAGATTTGGAAATTAAATTTTACTATTCTTTATTTATATGTGAAAATGAAATATTCAGAACAAATTAACATGAACTCTTTTAGTTGATTATAACAACTTATAAAATACCTACTTTTATGATTATTCAGTTTTCTTTGTGTGGAGTCAGGTTATTTACTTAATTCATAAGTAAATACTATTCATAATACTAATTCTAACAAATAATACACATGTTCTTTTATTATTTCTAAACAAATTCTTTATGTTCATAAATACCACTTTTTCTGTACCATTTTCTTTTCCAGGTCGTTTTGCCGCTCGATACAAATGTATTCATTTCTCTTCTTATCAGCATCGCTCCATTATGATAACTGGTTTGAACTGTTCGTACTGGATAGCTTATTATAAGCAGCTTTCTAACCACTTTAGATTCGAAATTATAATTTCTGTGATTTGTACCACAAATCATACAATAAATAATTTGTACCTTGTCACTTTATAGTTTTGTGATATTACGAGTAAAAGTTCGTGTTTTACTAAATTGTCTTTTTCTTGATTTTTTTAAGTCTAAATTCAAGATGTCTGAATTCGCTTCTTGAACGCAACAAAGTTTGTTGAAAACAAAATTCACACAGGCGTCTTGATGGCTTTAAACACGCACAAGGAAGATCTTTAACCTTTGACGGTTAAAATTCAATAGGGGTTTTGACAGGTTTGAAATTATTTTTATACTCTGAGCAAATAAATGAATGTGATACTTATTATTTACATAAAAATTTTAAAAATAATTTTAATACATACAAATTCCATAAATCTACTTCTATTAAACATTTCTATCTACTTGGTTTTTCTTTTCATGCAGTATTAACATTGTAATTTCACTTCAAAGTTTGATCTGTCACATCAATCTCTACTTAAATCTCTAATAAATCATGTTTATTGATTCCTTTTCTTTGTATTGATATATTATTATTATTATTATGAAACTGGATATATCTCAATTTTTTTTATCACTTAACTGTTCCAATACTACATGTGTTAATCTATAAACTTTCCCTTCTACTGATTTCTATCCCTTTTCTACTTCTCAATTTATTCATAGTTATAAGTAACTTTACTAACCAATTTATTTTATATCTCTTACTGAAATTTAGTGTCTGCAACTGTGATTTCTTTCTTTAAATAATAAACCCTCCTTCATAACATATTTCCTTGTTGTTCCTTTCCTACCTTTTGTCCTACCTACACAAATTTTACACTGCCTACTCTGTTAAGTTTATTTTATATAACTACTAGCTTTTTTTACTTTTTAGAGAATGATTTTTATCAAAATTCTGGCTACTTGGTTTGGACGAGCCTTGGATCTTAATTCAAATGAGTTTTAAATTATAAAAGGATTATTCTATTATTAGTATCGGATTCCATTAGTAGTCCAATTACTAACAAGGTATGTCTCTTTTTTCTTATATTATTATATTTTACTTTATAGATTACTTATTCTCACAAAATATAAAATTTCTGACTTTACCTTACTTATTTGTGTTGTCTTTCTATAGGCAACCATATTAACCTTCGTTACATACAATTTATCTTTCTATAACATGTATTATTTAATTACTAACTAACTAATTAATCACCTAACTCCACTTTTACATATTTAGTGAGTAAATAACTTGCCCCTTCGTTATTGTATATCCTTTATACATTTTAACTTTATATTTCAACTAAATATTATTCATCTTATTTTGAAAATTAATTTTTACATTAGTCCTTTCTGATAAGCTCTGCTACGGTAAATTCACTCACAATAAATATTAATACTTTATCAAATCTTTTAAATACTTTTTCTTCAGTGTTTCTTAAAAACTTTTGGTCTATTCAATTCCATAACAATATATATACATATACATACATATATATATATATATATATATATATATATATATATATGTATGTATATATACACACATTATAATATATATATATATATATATATATATATATATATATATATGTAAAGGTAAAACTAACAAATATATAAAAATAATTTAGCTGACATACTGGAAGATAAAAGGGTGTAGTACAATGTTGATCCATTCGACGCCGAAATATCTGTTTTCTTCCAACAAATGCATATAGCACAGGAAAAGAAGGAACATAAAAGGAATTCAATAATTTCATCATCTAACTCCAGTAAATAAACAAATAATACATTCAGTCTAATGCACTCGAGTATATAACACAAAATAACTAAATAAACACTGAAGACGAAACAATTCCATAGTTCAAAAAGAAATAGAGTTTGGGAACTACGTCGAGGATAAGATACTAGCCATTCGTAATTGGCCGGTCCCGAGAATATACCTGAACTGCGAAGCTTCTTGGGGCTCCATTTGTACCATAGGCGATTCCTTGAGGGATTTGGAATCAAGATTGTGAATCAAAGCGGCATTATGTTCCAGCCCAATTATATCATTTTCTAGACAGTACGGAAATTGTGTCTTAGAGAATGACTCGAGCAACGCAAGGTTCGGTGCCGTCCTTTCCCAAGTGCAAGATGGTGATGAGTGAGTGATCGAGTTGGGAATCAATAAATTGATAACTTCGCCCTTGCATTCACAATTGGACGAAATTTGGAAAGATTCAATATGAGTTTGGTAGAGTGACTCATTACTTAGTCTAAGAAAAGTGGTGTCTTATTGATTGTGAAATTTTGGTGTGGAAACAAAGAAAATTATTTTCGGTGTAAAAATTGTTTTGAACCCACAGAAAATTTATAACAATATTATTATTATTATTTTGCTCACGTTAATTGGTGTGTAAATTTTGACACCAAAATTGTGCTATTGTTCGTCGAATGCGGTGTTTAAAATGTTCCTCACCATGTTGCAAGTGGATAGAACGACTTCTAATTGCGCGGGTGCAGATGTTTTGTGGGAGTACCAGTTTCTTCAGGCTGTGACGAACTAATGTGGGGATCTCTCCGGTGGCCCCTTCTTGGACCAGAGGCAAGTATTTTTCCATTTTTCCTCTGTGTTAAATACTTTATTAGTTTTCAAATATCTGGCCTGTTACTGTCGTATCTGTTAATATGTTTCTACCCCAGTGTATTTTGTACAGGTGCATATTCGTTGGGGAAGCCCAAACATTACTAGAAGTTTTGTATGAATAATTTTTGCAACGTTGTTGTGCCTTTCGGTGCCATCTCTTGCATCTGGGGTTGCATATCCACTTATGAAATTTTCGATATTCTCATTACTATTCCCGCACATTCGACAATTTGTACTTATAATCGTCGAGTCTTTGACAATATATTTGAAGTAGGAGTACTGCAAGGTGTACATAAAACCTTCAGTTTCTGGGAAGATAATTCCCTGTGTCAGTCATTTTATAGAAGCTTATTTGTTAATGTGTTCCTGTTCCAGAAGGTTAATTTACCGTCCATGCAATTTTTTTTGTTTTCAGTTACCTATAAGTTCTTCTATTGACTAGTCGACCTGAATTCCCTGTTGCATAGTTTTAATGGTGTTAATTGTTTATTGGTTTTCACAATTACAGCATACAGAGCAGTGTTAGGCATTAATAAATTGATTTTTCAATCAACTAATTAATCGATTAAAAAATTAATTGCGATTAATTCAATTGCAATTAAAATTAATTGCGATTAATTTAATCGCAATTGAATTGTTAACTGCATGTTGCAATTAATTTATTTAATTTAATCTACATTAGTTGTGTTTTGCAATTAAATCAATTGCAATTAACTTTGTCAATTGTTCTAATAAACAATTAAAACTAACAATTATTTCGCATTGATACAGACGGATATTTTCTTTTTAAGCGACCTCAAAAAAGGAGGATATTAGAAAAATAATATTCTTAATTTATCTTCATATATAGTTATTCTCCATAAATAAAATCGGCATAGTCTGAAACCTAAAGATAAAAAGAAATTATTACAGTGATAAATATAATTGTATACGAGGTTTGTCAAAAAAGATGAATTTTCCTTAATAATGAAGTAGAACCTACCATTGCTTTTGACAACATCGAAACTGGTTATAAATTAAAATTAAAGTTTTGAAACAAAAAAGTGGCATTTTGGCGATTGTTGCATGGGTAAAAGTTACAAATTCGCATGTTAATTTGAGATACACTTTGGAAGTGAGTTCTGTGTGTAATTATCATTTCCAGGCAATACATATCATTTTTGTTATACAGGATGATTCCACAAATGTAGCCAATAAATAGTTACATATGCATATACAAATTGGTTTAAATATAAGCCGTCCTAAAATAATAATTATACAGGGTGGTTCAAAATGTTAGAAATTAAATGTTTTATTGGGTTGCCCATAAGCAGTTGCTTATTCAAGGTGGTTAAAAAATAGAGAGTAGTCAAGTGAAACTATAGTTATATAGGGTGGTTAGAAAACAAATTAAAAAATAATTATATCGGGTAACCCATGAGCAGTTAAATACTTATGATAGTTGGAAGATAGGACGGACCAGAACAATGGTTATACAGGGTGGTTAAAAAAATATGAAAGAATGTTGCAGGGTAGTCCCTTAGCATCTTATACAGGGTGAAAAAAAGTTAATTTGTGTGGTCATTAGCAGATGCATATACATGGTGGTTCACATACATTCTATTATATTAATTATAGAGTGTGATTTAAAAAAAAATGTTAGGACAAAAATGCTATTTTTGGTAGCCCATAAGAAATTGCATAAATAGGATGCTTGTAATATAGGGTGGATAGGAATTGTAGTTATACAGGGTGGTGAAAGAAATGTTAAAACAAGAAATAATTTAATGGGTAACCCGCAAGCGTGTATTTATGATGGCTCAAATATAAAAAAATAGTTTTTAGAATATAGAATGTTATAGTTATACAAGGTGGTTCAAAATGTTTAGGAAAAAAATTGTAATAAATAATCCGTAACCATATACAGGGAGGGCGAAATATATTATAAAGTTGAATTATTATAAAGTGTCCGAATAATTGTTAGAGAATTGAACTTTAACTAATTTATTTTGTCTTGTAAAAAATTTACTCGCATAACAAATGGTCGATCATTTTGATATATGTGCCCGCATTTTTAACGAAACCTTCAATTTACGATTGGAGTTCTGTAACCCATATAATAACAAATTAATATTTAAAAAACACATTTTTGGTGTCTTCATAAAGAGATCTGCTAGATCCGAAACCTAAAATAAATTCGTCACATGCCACTGTTTATAACTGTATACGAGGTTCGTCAAAACATAAATTTTTCATAATAGTAAAGTACCCTTCTTTTGTCAATATAGAACATTCTTATGTAACAAAGTTTGTCAGAGTTGAAACCGCTATCAATTATGCCATTATATCACTAAAAATTCTAAAACAAATTTAAAAAAATAATAAAAAGCATACAAATGTGGATACATATATCCAAATATTCAAACATTTGCTATGTAAACCATTTGTCCCAAGAAGAAATGAATAATTTTAATTTCGGTTCTATAACATTTATTGAACAAATTAAATAATTCCACTTTGTAATATATATCAACCACACTGCAAGTGCAACTACCAATGTGGCCCACCCATTATATATTTTTTTGTATATGGATCACCCTGTATCACCACAATTTCTCTCTACTCCATATTTCAATCATCCTGCATATGTGACTGCTTATAAACCAACTTATAAACACTTTTTGTTTCTAAAATTTCTCAACCACCCCCTGTAACTATTATCTTAATCCGTCCGATATTCCAACCTAACATATTTTTCTAAGATTTCTTAACCACCCTGTATTAGTATATAGGGTGAGTTTTCTTTTGATGATTAGTATGGGGATCTCGGAAACTAGCGGAGATAGAGCAATGGTTAAATTGGGCAAGATTACGCCCCCCCTACAGACAGTCGCAGCTGCCCTATTACAGGGTGGCACAAGTTAACAATAATTGTAACATGAGAACAAGCAAGTACATTTAATTAAATTACAACAGGGAAAAAAAAAGAAAAACATAAGGTACAAATTCAAAAACTAACAGATAATCAGCAGACTGTTTATAAGTCTTCCATTTTCTATGCGCCTTAGCCTTATTCTTGATAAAAATTTATAGTAGTTTTAGAGAACCAAAGGGGGTATGCAGATTTACTAATTATAATTTTAGGTAGGTACATAAGTATTAACAATTTCGTCTAAGACTTTATAAAATGATAGGATATTCACATCAACATCAGCCGAGCAAAAAGTTTTGTTCCAATCATGTTCTCTAATTCTTTCATTAATCACATTGTAGTTAGCACCATTAAATTTTAATTTACTATAAGAATTACAGGGAAGTGCTTTTGTACAATTAAGATCAATGGTAATATTAAGAGACATATGGTGGTTGTCTTCAGTAACAAATGGATTATTACATTTATTCAGAATCAATTTTCACAGATGTCGATAAAACTAGATCTAAGATTTTATTGTGTATATTAGAGATGCTATTAAACTGCTTTAAATCATTTAAATAAAACCAATCCGAAAAGCACTGGCTACAGGCTTCCATGACATTATGGGGAGCTAAGAAATTGCTTGTTGAGTTCTTTACCCATTTTATATGTGGTAAGTTACAATCACCCAGTAACAAAAAGTTATCATGGTTTATCTTACTAAGAATTTCTTCCAACTTAGAGCAAAAAGCAATGTAATTATTGATTGTTGCATATGGCGGAATATATACATTACCAATAAGCATCCTCTTACCACCCTTCAGTGCCACGGAAACCCATAAGTCCTCAATAACACTATTTACACTGGACCACTTGGAGATTAGGTCGACAGAAAACACAGAAGATAACGCAATTAACACTCCACCCCCCTCACTTTTGCCACTGATGGACGGATCTCTATCCGCCCGAAACACATTGTAATTTGGCGGGAATAATTCTGATGATAGGCTTTCAGGTTTTAACCACGATTCAGTGATTGCGATACAGTCATAATCATTAGCACATACTGACTGATAGAAATCCACTGTTTTAGTTCATAGCCCTCTGGTATTTTGGTAATAGACTGAGAAATCATTATCCAAAGGAGCCATTTAATCGGATAATGTCCACTAACTAAACACAGAAATAGTAAATTAAATTGAGAAGAGTATGTTTGAGCTTTTGATAAAAAACTATCATTCTGGATATACACCGCACGACTGGACTCCTCTTTTTTTGATAAAAATTTTCATCCCTTTCACCCAGCAGTATTTATAATCTGATTTTTTACAAAAATCTCGAGCTTTCTTGAAGAGAAGCTTGTAGTAAGGGGATAAATGTTCGTTCATAAATATCCTGAGTCTTGTTCAAGACCAAGTATTTTAGTGTTTAAACCTTTTCTATTAGCTTTAAAAGCGTTCATGAGATCAGTTTTTTTCTCAAGTGATGAAAATTTCACCACTATGTTTTTAGGATATTTGCCAGTCTCATTATGAGACGAAAAACGTGCAACTCGATGTATCGTATCAATGTCACCATCTATGACATCCATTCCTAATGCAGAGCCGATTTTTTTGATTATGGAAATGACATTTTCATTCTTCTTTTCCGGAACACCACAAATTTCAATGTTATTAATGCGGTCTTGCTGCTTAAGGAATTCGACTTCAGATTTAAGCATGGTACATTCATTTCTAAGTGCCGCCATATCATGTTGAACCTCAGCTATTGCTTTAGATACTTTACGGAAATTTTCCATCTGTGTATTGAACTCGTCTATTCTATCTCCAAAACATTTAACCGACTCAGCAAGGTTGGATTGTTCGGATTTTATTCCTGATAAATCCGACATAATAGTGTTTACGCTTTTAACTAAATCGAGCAATAGTTTAGAAGGGTCTTCTCTGAGGGGTTTGTCCTTACATTCTTTACATTTCCAAGTAATACCTGAGTCCGCCGGTAGCTCGCCGAAGACTGATGCACAGACTGATGTTCTCTTTGTATGATCTGTGGACTGATGGTAATTTGGCACATTTCAGATGATAAACCATTCCGCATTCACCTTGACACTGAATGCCGGGATTCGTGCGACTGCAAACTGCCGCGCAGCTGCTACACAGGCCGGGTGGCATTGCGATACGAAAAACAACGATAAGATGCCGAGTGATTTGTAATAAAAAAAACACAATGCAAAATTCGGATGAATGTTCTTTACTGTTATTGCACCACGATGCACTTTTTGTAGAGTATTTAAGTCACAAGTAGTACAGCACCTTTAACTGACGACTTCTATATAAAATTTGTAATTAGAATTTAACTAGAAACTGCGAAATGTACAAACGTGAGACGAGAGAGAAATGTGTACACGCACTAGCTTGTCACTGAATACATTGGTTTTACTGGCCCAATTTAATGACACTTTCGGATTTTAGTAAAAAGTCATGGCTTACTAGATATTTTGAAAAAACGAAATTCTGTCGATTTAGTCAAATACCTCTAGCACTTTTGTTTTTGATTTTATAAAAAAGTGTAAATATCAGAAATGAAGGGAATTGTATTCCGAATATGATTGTCATGTCCTCGTTTGCGTGACAGCTCTCGTTTTCGAAATATGACACAAACTTATCTTTTTTTGAATGGAAACCAGTTGGCTATGACCTTCGGACTAGAGCTTTTCAACGATATAATACTCGATATAGTTATTCATAAAAATAAGGGAGTTAAATTTTCACTTTTAACGTAGTTAGAAAAAGATTGATTTACTAATAACCATTCCAAAAAACATTGAACGATTTTTTTATTAGGTATATCAGATATAACGAAAAAACTAAATAAGTAGGTACTTACTAAAAACTCAAGAAATTAAAGTACATAATAATGATTACAAATTATTATAAGTCCACCATTTTTTAATTTTAAGATTGACATTACCGCTTTCCTCACAGACCGCCTATCAATTTCTTCAATTGCCTGTAATACCGCCTCCCTTAGGTCACCAACTTTCTTTTGTATACTTTTAGCGCACCCCATAAATAGAAGTCTATAACTGCCAAATCGGGACACCGCGGTGGCCATTCGCGTGTGCTATTTCTTCCTATCCAAGAGTTTCGATAGATAGTATCTAAGTGTTGTCTTATTAATAACGAGTTATGAGCAGGTGCTCCATCATGTTGGAACAACATTAAAACCAAATTTTATCTGGGGTCGCCTTTGTTCTACATGAAAAGGGTTTTCTTTAGCCCAGATATGCTCATTGTGTCTATTGAACATACCGCAGTTAGTAAATCTAGTTTCATCTGACCATAACACCTTTAATCGAAACTGTGGATTGTCCAGGCACATGCCTCTAAACCATGCACAAAACAAAATACGTCGTTGTTCGTCACCAGCATGCAAAGTTTGAGAAACTGAAAGTTTGTACGGGTGGAACTTGTGCGCTTTCAGTACCTTAACTACAGTTCGTTGAGATGTGCCAGCTTCTGCCACAATCTCACAAGTTGATGTAGATGGATTTTGATTTACCATTGCCAAAACATTTATTTGTGCTGCTTCTTTAATTTGATTACGTTCCTTTGGTGGTTTAGTAAAAGATCCATATCTGCGTAAACTATCGTAAAGCCTCTTAAATGTACATAGAGCAGGTTGACGACGATTAAAATATCTATGAAAGTATTCCTCAGCTGCACGAACTGAATTTTTATGGCATATGATATAACACTCCACCATATTCAGTTTTTGTTCGTTAAAATATTCCATTTTATCACGAAAACTTGTCAATATCGACTGTCAGTTCAGCACTACTAATGGAATTACTCTCAAATGAGGAAACGTCAAAGTGAAAACAATCTTTTTCGTGGCTACCACGTTAAAAGTGAAAATAAGAGAGAAAAACATCCATAACTCCGTTATTTTTATGTATAATTATATCGAGTATTATATCGTTGAATAGCTCTAAAAATGTCCGATTTTTTGAGGTCATAGCCAACTATGGTTTCCATTCTCAAAAAGGTAAGTTTGTGTCTTATCTCGAAAACGAGAGCTGTCATGCAAACGAGGATATGACTAGGATTTGACTAAATCGACAGAATTTCGTTTTTTCAAATATCTAGTAAGCCATGACTTTTTACAAAAATCCGAAAGGGTCATTACATTGGGCCAGTAAAACTGCAAATCTTTCACAATTTAACCATTGCTCTATCTCCGCTAGTTTCCGAGATCCCCATACTGATCATCAAAAAAACTCACCCTGTATACCAACCATCTTATATATACAACTATTTATGGACTAACAAATATAAAATTTTGTTCATTTTTGGAATCACTCTGTATAAGCATTTCTGGACCACCATATATTTGAACCACCCTGTACATGCGTCTGCTTATGGCTCTCCAATCCATTTTTTTAACTACCCTACCTATAATTCCACTACACTATATTTTAACATAATAAAACATTTAGTATCCGACATATTCTGAATCACAGCGCCTTATATTTTAAGAAATTTAAGTATATATGCATATACAACTGTTTCTGGATTATGTGTTTTGAATCATCCTGTAGAACTGTAAAATACTTGTTGTTTCTACACATAAGTGTCACAATCTGCCACTGAATTTTTCAATATTTCATTTCTTTCAATAATACGATTATTCCAAAAGACATCGAAATCTAATTCATAAATTACGTCAAAAGAGAACAGTTTTCCGGAACCAAATTACATATATACATACAGAAATAAACATAGATTATATAATAAGATAAATTTTAATTGTTAGTTGTTAATCAAAAACACTAAAAAGATTAACAATTGATTAATTGTTAATTGTGGAAACTCACGACTAACAATTAATTAATTGTTAATCGCACTTTTCGCAATTACAGTTATTTAACTGTTAATTGCAATAGGCATGATTAACAATTAATCAATTGTTAATTTTTAATTGTCCAACAATTTAATTTTGCCCAACTCTGATACAGAGGTGTTGTAGATGCGTTTTTATTAAAACATGTTATTAGATATTCTACATGTAATTTGTGTTTTAATCGTAGGTTTATTAGCCCTCGACCTTCTTTTTCTTTTGGTAGGTGGAACCGATCTTTGCTTTCTTTAATATGGTGTGATCTGTACTTACCATTTTATAATTCCGAATCCAAATGTGATTTCTGACATCGCAGCGTATTTATGGCCCTTGTTTGTCAGCGCGATCGTTTAATCTGGCGCGTTTGAACACGTGGTAATTGACCAATGAGAGTGTTTCAATGAATGCGTGTCTTAGGATGTCACTCCAGTGAAGTAGGAGTGGAGGGGTAATGTTGCTCAATTTCGTGTTCACGAAAGTTTATTTTATGTTCAATAATTATTACATCTCTAGTTTTCTCCAGGCTTTTTACATTACTAGTGGTCACCCAGTGGTAAAAATTCGATCCTATTTCATGAAATTGTAAAATGTATATTTTTATAAGAAACAGAGTGGTGGAGAAGTCGGAGAAGTAGATGTAATGACCAAAATTGTTTACTCATATTGACAAATCTATTGCAATAAAAAAAAATGTAATCAAATATCGGTATTCGAAATATTTTTGATAAATAAATGACCCCCCAAATTTTTGACTGGAACCGCTCCTGACAAAATATTCGATATAATTATTGGAAGATTATTATTTGCAACTTAAAAGTTTTCGTCATTTGCGGCTTCAATCAAGTTCTGGAATATTAAAAAAAGAGAGGACCAAGAACCCTAGGAGAACTTAATTATTTAATACATTCTCTATTGTCCGGTGTCTGACAATTTTTTACACAACACCTTCGGGAAGGTTGTGATAATAATATATTAATCAAATAATTAAATTCACATTAAAAACAGAGTATTTAATATGAAAGTTACCGCAACGCGTCCGAAAAACCAATACTGATCTACTACATTGACTATTTTACCACTAAACACTAACAACGCTTGAATGGCACTTCCAGAAGAACATGCTCTAAGAATAACGATCGCTCCATATATAATTACTCAATGTTTGGAATTTTGACCGATAGGCTTCGGCGGCACTGTTAGTTCTTTGGCGTTGACAATATGGACGTAAATAATGAATTTTTATTATACTTTATTTAATGAATGAACCAATATTATAAATTAATATTAGCATACTGCACTGAAGATCGTCAGTAGCTACTTAACAAAACAAAAATGAAGAAAATCGGTTGAGAGACAGAGGAGAAAATGGTACCTAATCGTTTTGTCTTTGCCTATTTATATATAGATTACTGCTATTATATAATTATTGTTCTCTCTTCAATCTTGCGACCTGTAAAGACAGGAATTATTTTTGTGTCTTTTTGTTTTCTTCTTCAATATCTTCTTTTTTTGAGTTGTGTATATTGTTTGTAATTTAGAGTCTGCACTAGATGAAATTTTTCTATGCAGGCTTACCTAATTAAGAAATCACAATCGAAATATTTATCACAAAAATATTAATGTCCTTTTGAATATCGAAAATCATTATTTTTAATGAATAGAATAAGATAGAACTTTATTGGTCTTGGAGATTACAAAAATAATATAGGATTATTCAAAATTATATAAAACTGTTTTGAGACAAAATTATTATAAAAATAAAAAAATATTAAATAGTTAAAGATATTTTCTAGTAACATATTTTTCCCTAAGGGTTGTTGTTCACATATTTTTTTAACCTAGTATTCAATTTATTAAAAATAATAGTACCCATGTAAAAGGGATCAAGTCTATGTGTCATGTTGTAAATTATAACCATATCTAGTAGCATAATTATATAAATCATTTTGTGTGATGAAGTTTGATATATTATTTCTAAGAAATTTTAAAATTTAGTAGATGTACAATGCGGGTAAAGGTATAATTTTGTTATTTCTTAATGAAGCGTTACGAGACAGGTTTTTGAAATAATACATGTTCTTTTGGAAGTGGAAGAATTACCCCAAATATCACCATCTAAATTAATGGCATTCGAAGTTTGAAAAATAAAACAATTTTCCTTGCCATAGTGTTGGTCTCTTTAAGGTAATATAAATTCCAGAACATTTATTAGATAAATGATGAACATGTCCTTTCCAATTTAGGTCTAAATCTAAGAAGCGTAATTAAACTAACTTGTCTTGTAGTATTGATTTGCCGTCAGTTTTAAAAAGAAAACTTTATTTATATTTTCAAGACATTGTGTGATATTGAATTGAAAATGTTTTGTTTTGATTAAAACTAACATTGTTCGCATATATATATATAATGGACGATATCACAAAGTGCCGTTATAGTTGATTTAGTTTTACAAAGGCCATGTTGAAATTCACAAAGTAAATTATTATGTGTTTAAAAAAATAGTATGCGTGATGCTACAGCTTTTTTGAATATTTTGGATAAAACAGACAACACAGCTATTGGTCGGTAATTGCTCATGTTATTTTGGTTTCCTTTTTAAACAATCGTATTATTTCCCGTGATTTTAATTGATTTGGAAACATAACTTGTGTAAAGCATACATTAAGTAAGTAGGAAAGAGCCGTGACCAATTGGAGTGCAACATACAGAACAACATAATTAGAGGTTTTTAAATTTTGAATAATCCTATTCCCTTCATTGGGAAGCATTTATAGACTGAGGTACAGTAGAAATACTTATTATTATTTATGGACTTTCCTTTTGTAATTAATGTAGTAATTTCTGTCAATAAGTCCATCATTCGACATAACAAACAGTTCCTTTAGTTTAATTGACTATGTTTTGATTGCTGGTGATATCCATGCCGTATTATGTTCAAGATCAACTTTTTTAAAGAGTGGGAAGCACAAATTATAATAGTGCATGAAAATATCATTAAATTATTTAAATTTTTGGTCAACTGTACAACAATTCTACATATTACTCCAATGGTCCTCTTTAAGACAATTAAGACAATTATCCAGATTTTTCCTTGAAACAGACCTCGTGTTTACAAATTTCGTAATGATCCTATTTAAACATAATTCAACGTTTAAAGAACTATGCTCGGATAAACCGGTATAGATAACTTCCCGATTGGTAATATAGCCATTAAAATTTGTCATTATATAATCATTCCTTTACTTTTACTATTATTTGAATTATTTTTCATACTTTGGATTCTGAACCATAAATTCCCATATCTTCTAAGGTATTATTTAATAGTAATTTAATTTTGATTAATGATGGTATCACTAGTTTTTTTTTGTTCATTTCATTTAATTCTGTTTATTCTCTTTCTATTTCAGAATTATTAATAGTTCTTATCTGATCTTGGCTTGGTCTATCACTATTTTTATTTTTGAACCAAACATGATGATGAAGATAACGGTGTCTTTTGTTTTCTCTTTTACAAATTCTGTTTTTCATGTTTTTCCTTTCATAATTCTTTTTATTGTTCCAATCCTCTTATACTATTAAATAAATCTTGAGTTTCCTTTAGGTTATTTCTATCAATTTTATCAGCTATAAAGTTGTCCTGTAGCGATTAGATCTATTAGAGTAGGTTAATCCATTGACTTATTTATCTCCAGCAAAAGTCTTTATTTCTTTAGCTAGAAATGATCCTTGTCTATATTTGAACAGAAATGTACGGGGTGGGCAAATAAGAAGGACCGGAATCCATTTCTCATGAACGGCTCGCTAGAGAGCGTAACTGAACGCCTAAAGTGAAAATCGCTTATTTTCTGCAAAATTTACCTCCAAAAACTAGCAAATCGTAATTTTAGAAACATTCCGCTTACTTTTTATTAGATGTATTTGGTTCTATCTTGCCAAGTAAACGGCAGGGGTGAGTGGGAAACTTGTTGAAAACAAACGCTCGTCATTCTGGTTTGGCTTAACCGATTTTTATAAATTTGAGCTTTTTAAAATTGGCTTTTAACGCTAGAGGGCGCTATCCATTTTTTTAGAAATCATGTTTTTTCTCAAAAATATTAAATGCGAACATGTAGTCTGAACAACGGAATCAGAAATAAGAATAAATTATCAACAATCCAGTGTAAACCGTATATCCATATTTCGATATCATTTTTCAGTCTCGAGATATATTACAAGGTGTGTCAGTGATGGGAATTTTTATTTATATTTCGACTATTTCGGTTTCCCCCAATATAATTGAATAAGGTTGGTTGCGTTAGGATTTACTTATATGGCCTATGATGGATAGTAAGTTAAATTTTTCCAGTATGAGGGTAAGATGGGGGAACTGCGGTCACATTAACGGTAATCAGAATAAATCACTATTCTAAGGCATTGCCACAAAAGTAACTCATTTTAGACATAGCCTATTTAGTTGACTTTAGAAAAATTTCATTCAAATTGTCGTATTTTTTTTCCATACTCAATCGAAACACTTCGTTTACCGCTAATACCCCCATCTTGCGAGAAATGGCGGTCAGCGATTGGGGCATTACTGGTCATTTGGAAACAGCAGATCTAGGCTTCCAAAATATAGGGATTGTCGAAACAGTTTCGGAACTGATGGCATCAAATCTCTACTTTGCAGGGCTTCTATAGCTTTTTCTAGATCTTGTTTAGTCTATTGTGCTTTTATTGTAGTCTTCTGTCCGTGACGCGACATCTAATTACAAAATAAGAACTTTCATATGTCAAAAAACAACAATAGTAATAATTAACATATATTTCTCATAGGGGGTAATATCGGTCCCTGACTGCTGTTACCCGCTTCAAGTGATTGGCATAACCCCAAAATCACAAAAACTTTCATTGGGACGACTACTAGAAATGTAAATAACTTGCACATAATCAAGACAGCAAGATTACATATGTAATAATTGGCAAGTAAAACGATATTAATAGGAACAGATTATGATATGATTAAAGCTATTGAAATTTGCAATTTTTAATAACAAAATACGGTTCAACTCTTCCGCGGCTATCAAACCTACAGCGTAGTACGAAAACTGGCAGCATGCAGCCAATAAGCTTTCATGGTCCTCTAATAGATGGTGGCACTAGTATTTTAAGTTAGATATTCGGGGAAGTTTTAAATTTGGCAATGACTGGTACGTCCCTTTGACTGGCATTCCCCATCTTACCCTACTTTTACCGTCAGCGCTAGGTGGCGCTAACAAATTTTAAATAAAAAATGTCATTATTTATAAAGGTAGTTTCTATTAATCTTATTCAATATGAGCTTCATTAAGCTTGAGATGCTAGTGAAAAGCTAGTGAAAAACTCTAAATTTTCAAGCCAATTGTTATATAGCAAATAAAGAAATATTTAACAAGTTGGAAATCTCTTTCCAATATATGAAAAATGCAACTGTTGCTGCTCGATTATATAACGAAAAGTTTAATTCGTCTGACCCATCTTTTGCCTACCACCGGAAAAGTGTACCGTGATACATACGTATATCGAAGACAAGGTAGATGTAAATTTTAAACCACTAATAAGCATAATAACATTAGCTAGGGAGTTGGGAATATGTCGAACCACAGATCGCAATATTCTAACAGAACACAGGTAAAAAGATTTATCTCCCGCAAATTTGGAGTTGCTTCTACATAATAATCTAGAGAATTTTTTTGTTTCAATAATTATTGAGAATTATTTGATAACCACAATCTTTTAGGTTGCACCCATATCATGTGATTCTTCACCAAAGTTTGACTGCTCGAGATATCGATAACAGTCACTGACACGGAATTCTGGGTGCACAAATTATTGGGTCCTTCTTTTTAATGAGATTCTAACTAGAGAGCAATATCTAGATTTCTTAATTAATAAATTGCCAATTCTCTTAGAGGATATATCTCTAGAAATTCTTTGTAAAATGTTTTTACAACATGAAGGGTGTCCGGCACACTATTCTGCAGACGTCCGGAATTTTTCATATCAAACATATCCTGATCGGTGGATAGGACGTGGAAGTATATTTCATTGGCCAGCCAGATCCCCAGACTTGTCTTGCCTACATTCCTATTTATGGGAGCAAATAAAGGATTTAGGTTTTGCAAACACACCCACAATAAGGGATGACCTGGTAGAGAAAATAAGACTTGCTACTCAAACTTTCTCAGCAGCAGAAATTGAAAATTTCGTGCTGTTTATTCGTCAGAGGTTTATAGTTTTATATGGACAATAGTGGTCGACATTTTTAGCATCTAACTAATCAATATTTGCTGCATTTGTTTATATATTCGTTTATAGTCATTGTTTTTATTAATTACTAAGAGGAGGTAATATAAATATAATTTTACATTTAAATTCTAATTTAAATTAACCTATCGCCACGTATTGGTTACGACAGCAAGGAAAAATTTCTCAAACACAACTATATTTAATTGCTTTAGGGGGGGGTATCATATATATATATATATATATATATATATATATATATATATATATATATAGGAAAATTTTCCTTATATAACTCCATTCTTAAAGTGTTTTCTAGTTGGAAAACGATTTTACTAATCAGTTTTTCGTGATTTAGTGGTAATTTGTTCTCATTATCATATTGAATAAGATATATTAACATTCTATTTTATATTATGAAATTTTCTAAACGCCACCTGGCGGTGGCAGTATGAATAAAACTAAGAAAATTTTAGTCACTATCTATGGGTCATAAAAAGTAATTCCTAACGTAACCAACCTAATTCAATTATATTGGGGAAAACCGGAGTAGTCGAAATATAAATGAAAATTCCCATCACCGACACATTTTGTAACATATCTTGATATTGACAAATGATATCGAAATACGGTTTTCACTGGATTGTTGATAATTTATTATTCTTTCTGATTCCGTTGTCCAATCTACATGTTCGCATTTAACATTTTTGAGAAAAAAACATGATTTCTTAAAAAATTGGATAGCGCCTTCTAGCGTTTCGGTTATTCATTAGAATTGCTATAATATATAGTCGATAGATTAGTGGAGAAAAGCCAGTTCCAAAACGCTCAAGTTCGTAAAAATCGATTAGGTCAAAGCAGAATGACGAGCGTTTGTTTTCAACAAGATTCCCACTCACCCCTACCGTTTACTTGACAAAATAGAAGCAAATATTTCTAATATAAAAGTATGCGGAATGTTTCTAAAATACGATTTTATAGTTTTTGGAATGCTGTAATTAGGTAAACTTTGTAGAAAATGAGCGATTTGCACTTTTGGTCTTCAGTTGCGCCGTATAGCGGTCATTCTAAATAATTTTCAGGTTTTTCTCGTGGCCACTTTAGTCTAGAATATTTTTTCTCCATAGCTGTACTACGAGCCGTTCCTAAGATATGGATTGTGGCCATTCTTATTTGCCCAGCCTGTATACCTAACCGGTGATCATCATTTGTCTACAAATGTTTCACAAAGTTTTCTTTCCACGTTGACCATTCTGAATTTATTATAATATTTTAGAAGCATGGAACTGAACCAGTCAAGACACAAATTTTCCAAAAATAATCTAAGGGCTTCAGTTTTCTTAGTATTTTCTTCTATTCCTAAACAAAATCATTTTGCTTCAAAAATAGTCATTCTTTGGGACCCATTTGGAGGTTTTACTAGTGAATTTTTCTATTACAAATTTTTCTGTCAAACTCTTAATACTACAGAATTTAGATGTATCTTTATTTGTTTCAGCAAAATTTTCAAGTTTTTATTACTGAATCATGTAGTTTTACCGGATGATATTGAAGACGTCGGTAATTGTAATAAGGATTCCTTATAAACACTTGTAGGTGTGTGAAATAAAAACTATTCTGAAAAGAGAATCGGTGTATTAATAATTAATATGTTTAAAAACATAACTTAACAACCTACTTGCAGAGACAAACAAAATTTAAACCTGCTATTTCACAAATTTGTTTACTTTTTATGTCGATATTCCATAATTATGATTTTTTATGCGGTAATGTTATAACATGGTGATGATGTAGAAAATTCGTCACTTCCTGAAAATAAATTACAGTAATTTAATCTAAAGAATAATTCAGTAATGTAGCAAAACATTACTATAGACACGTTTTTTTTAATTAGTGATTTTCATGAAACGAACAGCGAACAGGACTCTAAGATGGTTTAATCCATGTGTGTTTTCTTTTGAAAAAATGTATGGACACCACGTGAGATTGAATTTATGTAATATTAAAAAGTCTTAAAATGGAAAGGATTTATCAATGAATTACATTCTTATATTTTGGTTACCTTGGCAAATATAAATAATATTGAATTGTGCTAGGTGTAATTATTTCGCATTCTCGATTCAGCGAGTTCAGTTCTAAACGTAACCACTTTCGAATATTAAATCAATCTAATTAATGTAACGTATAATGGGAATATCTTGATGTTCGTTTACCTTGAAAGGTGAATAATCGTATTTTCGTAATGGCTTAGCCAATAGCAAGACAAGTTGAGGCAATGTGATTCTCAAAAAATTCTAGAAAAGTAACAATTTTATTAAATCAAATATATGAATAGCTAGATGTGCGTTTGTAATTGTAATGTTTAATTTGTAAGACTACCCTGTATATATATATATATATATATATATATATATATATATATATATATATATATATATATATATTACATATATATTACATCTCAAACGAGCCACCTTGAATATCTTGGTTATTTTCAAAACTATTGCAATAAGAAAAAACAATTATTTGAGCTGAATTAGTGCTTGCGAGAATTCAAGATAAACATGCCAATTCAATGACCTTGAGATTTGAGATAGGGAATTTCTGTACCTGTAATAATAAAAGAGTATTAAAAAAACGAATTTACATTACAATACAATGCTTCTAAAGCAAATGTTCAAAGTGTCTTCCATTGACTTCCATAAAATAGTACAACCTTGACTGAAAGCCGTCTCTGACGTTCTATAGGACCTCTTCTTCCACTCCACCGACCAAATCGAGGTATTGATGAACTGGTGCGGCGTAATGAGGAGGAGCTCCATCTTGTTGGAGATGCAATTGCTCTTCATGTAGTAGAGGATCATTTTCTAATTTTTCTATTATCAATGCATTAATTTGATTTTCCAATATATTGTGATAACTTTCACCATTTAAATTACTAGGAATAAACAGGGATCCAATTAGATGATTTCCCAAAATCCCTGCCCAAATGTTTAGTTTTACTGGATGTTGACTATGAGCTTCTTGAAATAAATGAGGATTTGTATCGCTCCAAAATCTATAGTTATGTCGGTTAACTTCCCCATGAAGTGAAATAATGCACTATCCGAAAAACAAACATTGTACAAGAAATTTGGGTTTTCGATCATACGCTGGGTCATAATTTCGCAAAACTCTTCATCCTCATTCAATTCATCAAGTAATTTAATTTTGTACGGGTGGAATTTGTACTTATGCAAAATTCTAAAAACTTTAGTTTTGCTAATACCGGAAGCTGCAGAGATTTGCTGGACAGACTTTCTTGATTGGTATAAGTTGGACATGGCCCAATGTAGCCACAGCTACCCCTTCATCATTTACAATTCCAATGGGATCTCTTTTTCTATTCATTACTGAGCCCGTCTCAACAAATTTTAAAATCAACTCCAATACGTATTTATGACGAACGTTACGTTCGGGATGGTTGGGGTTAAAAACCCTTGCAGCAGATCGAGCACAATTTTGAATTTGGTAATAAAGACTTACCATCTCAACACGTTCTTGCAATGTGTATACTATAATTATCTTTTAAATTTTCAACAAATCAGTAAAGTAATAATTTGACAGATAAATGTACAATGCTTCAAATGATCGAATAAAGGTCAGAACATGTAAAATAAATGAATGTTTACATTTAATGTTTTTCTTGGATTGTGTGTTATTACAGGGTGCGGCAGTGAAACAGGATGGTTTAAGAGCGTACTATAGAATAATTCCTTTTTAATACTTTTCCATGCAGTGAAAACTTTTATTTTAATAATCCTGTTTTACTACTAGTTCAGTTAGGTTTTCTGTTACATGAACAGGAATTGCAATAAAAAAAATTATTATGACGGTATAGTCCGTAAAAAGGGCTTTCAAATGATGTACTACAACAACACCTATTTTCCCTATATCAAATCTCAAGGCCAATGAATTGGCCTGTTTATGGAATACCCTATATATATATATATATATATATATATATATATATATATATATATTTATATATATATATATAATTCTAGATTGCTATCGGGAAGCAGCCAATATATAAAAGTATACTCTTTTAACTATATTTTGAGAGCTTTCGAAAATTGTTTATTTCTTTATCAGTCAAAAACTACAATTAACACAAAAGTTGAATTATAATATTAAGTTAATATGTAATAAAAACTTAAGTTAGTTGAGATTGAATTTTGAATTAACTGTACAGCACAAATTGAACATTGGAAAGGTTATCCAGTAATAAATAATATTTTTACATTTGAAATGTGTAGGAAAATGACAATGTCAAATTGAAATTTACAGAGAAGTTGATTACTGTAGAAATTATTGAAAAATAAAGCTGCAAATTGTTAGAAAAAAAAGGTTTAGTACCAATTTAGTGAAAATGAATTAACCAAGATTAGAATTAGAGTGATTAGATTTTGAAATTTTGTTATCGATTTCAAGCAAATTGCAATATATAACGTTAAGGTTTAACAGATCAGTTTTTTTATTTATATATCATCAAAGCTATTAAAATATACCATCTCCAAAAAATTTCTTTTAAATGAATTTCGCTCTATTGCAAGGATGCTGGCGTTGTCAAAGTTTGCTGTATGGCAATTATCAATACAATGACTAGTTAACGCCGAAGAATCTTTGTTAAATCTTATATCGCTTTTGTGAGAAGTTATTCGGTCATTAAGTCTTCTTGAAGTTTGTCCAATATAAGTGGCCGGATAATTGTTACAATTAATTTTATAAATTACATTCGATTGGAGAAATTTTCGAATATTATCTTTAACTTTACTGAACAAATCATTAACAGTTTTAAGAGACTTGTGAGAAAATTTAATATTAGGTTGATTATTGAAAACCTTCAAGATCTTGAGGGTGATTTCTTTAAGGTAAGGAAGGGACACATATACGTAATTGGAATTCTGTAAATTTGTATCATTGCTTACATTAGAATTGTTATTTAATAAGGGATTAATTGGTATCTGATTTCTATGTGTAAATCTTTCGACGGATAGAATTTGTGGATTATTGAATATTAATGTATTTAACAATTTGGGAGGATAAGAATTATCTAAAAATAATTGAAACAAAATGTTTAAGTGTTTATTATTAAAAGTGGAATGACAAATTTTTGAAATTCTACTTTTCTCTCATTAACAAGGTTAATTTCCTTTTGAACGGATGGTTAGAGTAGAAATTCATATACCTCCCCGAGCTTGTTGGTTTTCTGTACCAGTCCAACAATAAAATTAATATTAAATTTCCTCACAAGTCTCTTAAAACTGTTAATGATCTGTTCAGTGAAGTTAAAGATAATATCCCAAACTTTCTCCAATCGAATGTAATTTATAAAATTAATTGTAACAACTGTCCATCCACTTATATTGGAAAAACTTCAAGAAGACTTAAAGACCGAATAACTTCTCACAAAAGCGATATTCATAGGCGGTCTGTGAGGTCCGCCTATCAATATCGCTTGTAATATCGCCTCCCTTAGGTCACCGACTGTCTCATACTTTATTTTGTATACTTTGTTTTTTAGCGCACCCCATAAATAGATGTCTATAACTACCATTCGGGAGACCGGGGTGGCCATTCGCGTGGGCCATTTCTTCCTATCCAAGAGTTTGGATAGATATTATCTAAGTGTTGTCTTACTAATAACGAGTTATGAGCAGGTGCTCCATCATGTTGGAACCACTCAATTTCTAAACGAGTTCTCAAATTCAAATTATGCAACATGTCTTTAACAGTGTATTGCAAGAAATGCAAGTAAGTGATTCGTCATAGATAAAAGATAAAAGGCCCCAGAATAGTAGACCCTATGATACCACACCAAACATTAAAACCAAATTTTATCTGGGGTCGTCTTTGTTCTACATGGAAAGTAGCGTTGGGTTTTATGACTCTTTTTAGTGAGCCGGCTCATTTCGTTCAGCTCACCAAAACGAGTCATTCACAATGAGTCGTTCAATTGAACGATCTCCTAAAACACAGCCGTTTAGCCTTAGGCGGATTTATATAATGTCTCTACTTGTCTAGTTTACTGCTCAAACTAATATTAAAGTTTTGCTGAGTCATAATTTAAAGATCATTAATTTAAGTAAATCCAAAATTTTTATTTCTGTATTATTTGGTAACAAAAATAAGAAAAAAACTCTAAACATTAAAAACAAATAAAATTATTATGCTTACTTATAACCCAAATAGAAATTTATATAACAAAAATACTGCAAAACAATAATAAACCTGTGCCTTAGTGCCTGTCATAATAAAAATTTAAAATACCCATTCATTGATTCGTTGAAAATAAAACCTTCCGACCAAATTTTAAAATACCTTTCATCTCATGAACCAGACCGCTGACGGCTCTTTTCTCTCCACTGCTCCGAGCCGAGGTGACTGTGCCGGTCGAAAGATTGCACGATGAAAGACTCAACGAGTCTAGTTCGTGATTGAACGTTGAACGTTTAGCACATGCTATGACTCTCGACTCGCTCGAGCCGAATGACTCTATTAATGGCGAACTGAACGAGCTATTTGACGTAACTGTGCCGCTCATTCGTGTCACATGTAGAAGAGTCGTTCATTTTGAACGACTCATTCACGAACGATCCAAGCCTAATGGAAAGGGCTTTCTTTAGCCCAGATATGCTCATTGTGTCTATTGAATATACAGCAGTTAGTAAATCTAGTTTCATCTGACCATAACCATAACCTTTAATGGAAACTGTGGATTGTCAAGGCACATGTCTCTAAACCATGTATAAAACAAAATACGTCGATGTTCGTCACCATCATGCAAAGTTTGAGAAACTGAAAGTTTGTACGGGTGGAACTTGTGCCCTTTCAGTACCTTAACTACAGTTCCTTGAGATGTGCCAGCTTCTGCCGGAATCTCACGAGTTGATGTAGATGGACTTTGATTTACCATTGCCAAAACATTTATTTGTGCTGCTTCGTTAATTTGATTACGTTCCTTTGGAGGTTTAGTAAAAGATCCATATCTGCGTAAACTATCGTAAAGCCTCTTAAATGTACATAGAGCACGTTGACGACGATTAAAATATCTATGAAAGTATTCCTCAGCTGCATTGAATTTTTGTGGCATATGATATAACATTCCACCATATTCCGTTTTTTTTTCCATTTTATCACCAAAACTTGTTAATATCGACTGTCAGTTCAGCACTACTAATGGAATTACTCTCAAATGAGGAAACTTCAAAGTGAAAACAAATCTTTTTCATGGCTAACTACGTTAAAAGTTAAAATAAGAGAGAAAAGCATCCAGAACTCCGTTATTTTAATGAATAACTATATCGAGAATTATATCGTTGAATAGCTCTAAAAATGTCCGATTTTTTGAGGTCATAGCCAATTATGGTTTCCATTCAAAAAAGATAAGTTTGTCTCATATCTCGAAAACGAGAGCTGTCATGAAAAACGAGGACATGACAATCATATTCGGGATACAATTCCCTTCAATTTTGATATTTACACGTTTTTATAAAATCAAAAACAAAGGAGCGAGAGGGATTTGACTAAATCGACAGAATTTCGTTTTTTTAAAATATCTAGTAAGCCATGACTTCTTACAAAAATCCGAAAGTGTCATTAAATTGGGTCAGTAAAACTGCAAATATTTCCCAATTTAACCATTGCTCTATCTCCGCTAGTTTCCGAGATGCCCATTCTGATCCTCAAAAAAAAAAACTCACTCTGTACTATATATAAACAAGAAAGGAAGTCACGGCTGTATAGAAGTACAAAATTCTAGAATGCTATCGGGAAGCAGCCAATGTATAAAAGTATACTCTTTTAACTAATTTTGAGAGCTTTCGAAAATTGTTTATTTCTTCATCAGTCAAAAACTACAATTAACACAAAAGTTGAATTATAATATTAAGTTAATATGTAATAAAAACTTACGTTAGTTGAGATTGAATTTAGAATTATCTGTACATTTTAAGCGCAACTGATAAAGGTTCCCTAACCAGAAACAATATATATTATATATAAATATATTGTCTTGCGTACAAAGGAATGACACCTCGAAGAGAGTATTCAATATCTCTGACAGGTGTAGTAACCTGAAAATTTTATCGTGACATTCTGTCCTAGGAGTTAAGGGAGGACAGCAATTACACGGAACGGCTCCAGATTCGGAACCTCTGTGTGCTAATTCTCTCGAAAATCCTAGATGTCGGTTTTACATCTCGCGTCTTCAAATTTAACGAAATGTATCAAATACATAAAGAAGTGTTCGAGAGGACATTCAATTGTGGGAAGCCAACTGATGAAGGTTCCCTTACCAGAAACAATATATATATATATATTGTCTTGCGTACAAAGGAAATACACCTCGAAGAGAATATTGTATTAATGACTATTTCACTTTCATATACAGAGCCTTTTTATTATTTTAATTTTTTTATTTTTAGATTCCTGAATGCTGATTTTACAACCGGATTTAATAAAATTATTTCCAATATGATTTATATTTTTTTAACTATGTACAAAGATTATAATAAATTATTTTATGTAAAAATTGTCTCTGATCATTATTAATGTTAATTTTAAATTTTCATGTCATCACTATTTACATCTTTTTACATCACTCTTTTCTTTTCTAAAAATTATATCTATAAATGTAACTAATATTGTAAACTTCTTCCATTTTCTGTGTTTTTGTACACTAAATGTTTGTAGATATTTTATAACTTCCCGAATGTATCTCTCTGCTGGGTTTGCATTTGGATGTCTTATTGCAATATATTTTGGTTGTATTTGGTTACTTTTTAAGAAATTTTGAAAATTTTTGTTTTGTTTTGTTGTCCAAATTATTTGATTTTGATCTTCTTATTTCTTCTAAATATTTTTTTAATGATTTCACTAACGCTTCGCAAGCCGACTGAATACCAAATGGTACTACTTTAAATCGATATAATACTCCATCTATTTGGAAACCAGTATATTCTCTTGAATTTTCATCTAAAGGAAAATTGAGTCGATGGTCAATGGTGCTTCATACTGTGGGATACTGTACTTGTTTATGTTCCTTGCATCCAAACACAGTCTTACCTCTCCATTCTTTTTCTTTACCACCACCATAGGATTAATATAACTAGAATTCGATTTTTCGATTATTCCAGTCTTTAACATTTTATCAATTTCTGCATTTACTTGGTCACGGTATTGAAATGGTGGTGGGTAGGTTTTTACCTTAAAATTATTTATATCTTTCACCTGGATTTTATGTCCATACTCTTTTGCAACTCGATTTCTTCATCAATTAAGTTGTTATATTTTTCTATTAAATTGATTACTTCATTTATTATCATTTTCATATACATCATCAATACTATTTATATCATCATGACTTTCTGCATGTGGTTCTATACCAATTCTTATCACTTTGTCCTGCAAAACAATTATTTTTCTTCAATATTAATATCCGCATCGAATTTTCTTAGCATGTCTATGCCTATAAGATTCTTCACTATTAAAAATTCAAACGATACTTCTTTTTTACCAAATCTAACTTTTATATTGACCATTTTATTTACTTCAAAGATCCTTTTGTTGTTTGCTGCTACTATATTAATCCGTTTTATCTTCATTATATTATTTTCTTCAATTTTCAATTTTCTTAACATCTCTTCATCTATAAAACTTCCTTCAGATCCTGTATCTATTAAAATTTTGATATTATTTTCATTCTTGATTATATTCATATTATTCTTATCTTCATTTAATATTGTTAGATCATTATTCACTGGAATTTTGGGATTTTGTTTTTCAACTTTACCATAAATATAAATTAATTCATAACTTTCATTATTTTCTTCTTCTGGTTCCTCAACTTCAATTATATCTTTTAAATGTTGATAAACACATTATTCGTTGAAAAGTAGTTTTTATTTAAAATGTTATTTGCGTTAGTCTTTTGGTATTCGGCTGCTTTAAAAATCCTGTTCTAACTGTTGTCCTTGTTGTTCAGTACTTGGTAAACTTCTTCGTTGTGCTTCACAACTTCTGCTTCTTTTTGTATATATTCACTTTTTGCTTCATTGGTACCATTTCTCTCTTTCCTTGGTATCGCTTCTTCATGGTTGTTTCTTCTATGGAGGTTATTTATTTTTCTATTATCATCCTGTCGGCTTGGTCCTTCATAGCTTCTTTGATTATTCATATATTCTTCCATTTACATTCTGTCTTGGAAAATAATTTTGATTTTTAAATTCCTAAAATTGCTTCTTCCATTGTATTGATTATTATTTCTTTGATAATTGGTATTTCTATCTTGATATACTCTATTATTTTCAAAATTTGGTCGATAATTAAATTGATTTTTGTTCCCATTCCACCTTGTCCTATTTTCATGGCTTTTACTTCTTATTGGTCTTTGATTATTCCCTTGACTGTTATTCTTTTTTACTCTTTGCACTCTGTTTAAATAATTTATAATTTGGTCTGTTTTTTAATGTTTTGGACTACTATGGTTTCCGCAATTCCTTCCCCATAATTTCTCGCAATATTTAAAACAATCTCCTCTTCTCGCATTGGAGGATTCATATGTTTCGCTTATGTCACTAATCTTAATGCATAATCACTCATACTTCCCTGTTTTTCATCAAATTTTCCAAAATATAATTTTTCCCGAAATTCAGGTTGATTCATTTCACCCCAATAATAATTTAAAAATCTCTCTTCTATATCTTCAAATGATGTTACTTCTCCTTCTATCGACACAAACCATAACCCTGCACTTTCAACCATTCCTTGTCTTATTCTGATTTTTATTCCCTCAATATTTCTTATGCCTTGCAGTTGTGTTTTCATATTTTTTATAAAAATACATCGATGGATTTTTCCAAATCTTCCTTTGAATTTTATACTATTGTCCATTACCATAGATCTTTCCAACATCACAGGTATACTTGCTTGTTCTATTCGGTTTAATTCTTTCTGCCACTGTTGCTGAAAATCTCTCCCATTTTGTGACATCCTGTTTTCTAAATTTTGTATTTGTTTTTCATTGTCTTGAAATTGATTTAAATTCCCATTAATATTTTCTACCTGGCATTGACGTTCTCTTCGCTCGACTTCTAATTCATTACTGGCCTTTTCTTGTTCCTGGTGCATCTCTTCTTGAATCTCCTGCATTTCTTGTCTTACATTTTTTTCTAAATTTTGTATCTTGCATTCTAATTTTGTATTGAATTCTTGTCTTGTCTCCTCTATTTTTCCCATTATGTTGTCATTAACTTCCATTAATTCCTTTTTTAATTCTGCGTTTGAATTTCTTATATTTCCATTAGATTCTTCTGTCTTGTTCACTAGCTCTTTCCTTAAATCAGCAGTAGTTTTACCCAATTCTTCCCTCAAATTTCGTATATTTCCAGCAGATTCCTCCAATTCTTCTCTTAAATTTCGTATATTCCCATTGTACTCTTTTCATAAGTTATTAATTGCATTTAGTATCAAGCTTAAATCCACTTGCATTTCTGGTGTGTGTACTTGCGCCACCGTCTTCATAACTCTTCCACCATCTTCTTCTACATCCTCCACTTCCTGGTGATCAACTACTTCCTCGTCTCCATGGTCCACCTCCACCATAATTTCTTCAGGTCCCATTTGCTGTTCTTCTTGATCTTCATTATTCATATTTTTCTTGTTAGTCTTTCTAGTTATAGCCATTTGATTCTTTTATGTTTGAAAACAAGTTGGCACGGACGGAACTATGTGTAGCCAGGCGACCGTTCCTTTACAGGGACAAAACTTTCAAAGGACGAACACCCGGACCATCAAGAGAGCTACATATATATATATAGCCTTTCATTTTCCACACATAGACTTTTTATTTTAACTGCTTCAGGATTCGCTTGATTTTTATAAGAATACATATGTATTTAATTTTCTAATTTGGCCCTCAAAAATTAACATTAGAGTTTTATTTTACTAATAAACTTGCAGGGAAGCCTTTTATAATCTACTGTCTGAATTTTCAGGCTCTGTAGATTGGAAGACAAAGGGCACAATAGGTCATGTTTTAAATTATAAATTATTAAATCTGTTATTCAAATTATTTATATATACAATAAAATATATTTTTCAAAATTTAAATAGTCTAGTTTCTAAAGTGGGAATTAAGTCGATGTTTAATATTTTTGTTAATATCTTTTAAACAAATGATTTAAAAATATGATAAATTTGTAATTCACATAATGAGCCTTTTATCTGATATGATGCGTTTGAAGATTGAATTTTTATTTTCCACTTAATTGTATAATTTGTCCCTAAAATAACGATGGGGGTTTTCTAATAATTTTTCTTATAAATTTTAAGTGAGCCCCAGTACCCCTAATTACTTTCAAAATTTTAGGTAGTAGGTTTCGGAAATAATATATAATAATATCTTTATGTTAATATCTTGTGAAGAAATAATTTAAAAAACACGAAAAATATATATATTTGTATGCCTCGTAATAAACCCTTTCATTTGATGTATTGCATGATGGTTTAAAAAAAAATTTATTTTCTATTTAATTCTATAATTTGTCCCCCAAAATGAATATTAGAGGTTTCTCCATATTTTTCCAGTAGTTGAAGTGAGGCCCTATACCTCTATTTTTTTCAAAATTTTAAAACTTATGGTTTCGGAGTTTAGGGGGGGAATGGGTAAATTTTTTATTTTTGTTAATATCTTTTAATTAATTTATTTAAAAAATATGGAAAAAATATATATTTTTTTCATCATAATGATCCCTTTCGTTTGATCTATAACATGATGCTTTGAAACAATTTTAATTTTATATTTTCCATTTAATTCTGTAATTTGCCCCCCAAATTAAAAGTAAACTGCAGGTCAGACAATATACCTCTAATTTTTTTCAAAACTTTACGTTTTATAGTTTCGGAGAAAAGGGGTTGGGGAATGGGTAAATTTTGGTATATTTCCGTTAATATCTTTTTACCTATTTTTTTTTTAATATAAAAAAAATATATTTGTGTTCCTCAGAATGGGACCTTTCATTTGATATATTATTTTTAAATTTTCATTTAATTCTATAATTTGCCCCACAAAATTAATATTAATGGTTTCTCCTTATTTTTCCTGTAAAGTTCACACAACGATCTATGTTTCCTATTTTTTTTTTCAAAATTTTAGGCTCAGTAGTTTCGGAGATCAGGGGAGGGGAACGGTCGATTTTTTTAGTTTTCCCCCCAGAAGTACCCCTAAAATCAAAATTTCTTCATTTACGATATGTACTCTTGATCGGGTCACCAAACTATACATTGATACCAAATTTCAACCTCTTCCGTCCAGTAGTTTAGGAGAACATTCCTGTGATGTGTCAGAGGCAGAAATCCGGAGTGATATTATAAGGGTATCCGTATATTGTATATACGGAACCCTAAAAACAATTTCAAAATTCAAATATATAACAAATCAAATCAATCAATAAATTTCTAATAAATATCAAACACCTTATAAATATCAATGACAAATCTAAAAAGATTTGCTGTACCGAAATGATTCTAAATTCTCTTATCAAACTTATCGTTGCTAAAATGATTATTTTCCAAATGTTCTTTATAAATCTAATGGTCAAATTAAAATCAAAAATATATATGAATGTTTAAATAAATCCAAAAGTAAATACCTTTTTC
This sequence comes from Octodonta nipae, assembly GCA_034190945.1. Classification (NCBI taxonomy): domain Eukaryota; kingdom Metazoa; phylum Arthropoda; class Insecta; order Coleoptera; family Chrysomelidae; genus Octodonta; species Octodonta nipae. Next base: position 84,600,832 of record CM067217.1, on the reverse strand, counting down.
ACTTTAACACTTTGAAAGTGCTTTCACCTTTTTAAACTGTGGAACTCTTGCTCACCTTGATTGATGTACACTGTGCTCCTACTGTTATGATATTTTTGCTACTATGAATATTTTATTTGTTTTTTCTTAACTGTTTCCAAATAACTCTGCTGTCTAGTTTAGAATGATTTTGATTTTATTGCCAAATATTTTTTATTACTAATTTAAATTGCTTTCCTGTCTGCTACCATGAAATTTTCACTATTTATTTTCACTTGCCAAACTGGATACTTTGTTTGATTGCTATTATTTTCTGTTACTTGATTTCACTACTTTACCATTCAACTTGTACTGAATTGTGACTATTTTATTTATCATTCTTCACTTAAAATTCTTTGACCCAATTAAATATTTGTTTAAGGTTAACAACAACTGTCACTTTATACTCTTAAACGAGGTTTTCTGTTACACTTCTAAATTTCGACTCCTTTTACCTGCTGTCAGTTTTTGCCTTTTATAGTTTTTTTATTTGACATAGGGCTGAACATTTTAAACTTTTTAAATCCGCATATTTGAAAATCCATTTTGACACACAATAATCTATTCGCTGATATTTAATTTCGTATCTAAATAACTTTCCAAAATACCCTCTACTTTTCTTTAAATTTGCACTTTTAACTATTTTGTTCCATGTCATCAAATACTTGCTGGCTTCATTGTTGACCTGTCATTTACTATTATTACAAATTTTTCATTGTTGGCACAAAATATTACTACCACTGGATTCAGCGTTCTGTACTTGCTTTGTTGTATGAATTTCAGTCTAATCTGATCATTAAATCTGTCAATATTTCGCACCAAATTTTTGTTATGACATTTGAATTTAACTTGGTTATTTTTGTTGGAAATACTCCTTTTTTAATCTTTAATTAATCCGAAATAATTTAATAAGTGTCTAAAGTTTCTAATTATTGGCCAATATCTACACAAAATATGAAATTCCAATAAAATTTTTACTATGAAATTTGTCTGCTGTCAGATTGAGTCAAGAGGAATAATAATAAAAAGAAGACCAAATTCAAAAAGGGAGATCTGGTAGTAGTCAGAAATCTTAGACAGACAAACTGGAGGCATCAATAATGTGTAAAGTTGATGTTACCTTATGAAGGCCCATATGAGATTGATACTGAAGATGGATTGAACAGTTACAGATTGAAAGAAATAGATACAGGAAGAGATAAAGGAGTTTACAACATTAGTTGCATTTATAGATATTTTTTTTAGAAAAGAAAATACAAGATTGGAAAATCAAACAAGAATGTTGTGATGTAAATAGTGATAAATTGAAAATTTAAAATCGATATTAATAATTAAACAGAGACAATTTGAATAAAATAATTTATTATACCATTTGTAGATAGTTATATAAACATTTCATTATTTAAAATAATTTGTTAAGTCTGATTTCCAGATCAGCAAATAGGTATCTGAAAAAAATAAAAATAAAAAAAGACTTTCTATATTAAAATGAAATGGACATTAAAAGAATACACAGAACCTACAAAAATTGAATAAGTTATTAGTGTTATGTCAGACTGACATTGTTGAAAAATTAGGTTGACACTTCTTAAGGTAATATGTTTATTTCGGAAAATCATTTTGAGCAATATATTCGCTAAAAACGTTTTTGGGAAATTGAAATGGAAATAAACATAGACCAAAAATAAAAATCAAATTAATATAATATATTTAGATGAATGAAATAGTATATTAGCAGATATAATAATAATGCATTGTAACTTATAAACCAATATTGGAGGCAATAGGAATTTTGTACGAGTACATGATTAAATTATAAAACTAGATCATGAACTGGTAATTTGAAAATGATTTATATAACTAAAACCGCATGGTAAATATATTTTTGAAAATATCAAATGTGACAGTTTAAAATAAATTTCTTAAAAAGCAATTAGGATTTGAAATAAAATAATGTTACCAGAATTCATCCGACAGCTGGGACATTATTCCAATAATTCTGGGAATCCGAAATGTTTGTCTCTCAACAGGCTGACCGCTGCCGTTACTGGAATTCCCTTAAAGCTTCCAGAACATAAAAGAGTTTCCCGACGGTTCGTGGACTTACCAGACAATTCGGAGAGAAATATATAAATATGGACAGCTGGCGATAGGAGGCATTCAGTTTTCGACGGCCGTATTGTATAGTTAAGTTAACATGTAAATAGTTTTCTGTGAACATAAATTGTGTTAAAGTAGTGGAAATAAATTAGAGTTGGACTGTGTTTTAAATAAATCCAAGAACTGAACAGAACCCGTGTGTGAAAAGAAAAATATAACAGTGGTGTTAGGTGTGGGGTGGAACTTTTAGAACTGGACAATAATAAATTAACAATGTATAAAACAGTAAGTTTGGACCATTGAAAGTGGCGGACTTAAAAAAAGAACTTGAGGAAATGGATTTAGAAATTAGTGGGAACAAAAGTGAATTAATACAACGGCTACGATGCCCTAATAAATGAATGTAACGATCCCGATACATATTTGTTTGAAGTTTGGTAATGGGGACATGAGTATGCTATTAAAGAAAATGGAAGAAAATTCAAAGACTTTAGAGGAAAAACTGCAAACATTACAAGATAATTCTAAATCATGAAAGAGGCGTTAGAAGACAAATTACTAGAAAATTCTAAATCCTTAGAAGACAAATTGCTAGAAAATTCTAAAACTCTAGAAGACAAATTACTAGAAACTCTAAATCCTTAGAAATAAGCTACAAATGTTACAGAAAACTCTGAAACCATAAAGACAAATTGCGATAAATTCTAAACTCTAGAAGAGAAATTGCTAGAAAATTCTAAAAACTTGAAAGAGGCGTTAGAAGATAAATTAGCAGAAAATTCACAATCCCTAGAAGAAAATTTGAAAAGCATTGTACAGAAAAATTCAGAAATGCTGGAAGAGAAATTATTAGAGAATTAGGCTCAGATGGAGGAGCTAAAGCAGACAATAGTCGAACGCGGATAGAAGAGCTAAGACAGATAATGCTGGGTGAGATCGGCAAAATAAAAGAACAGGTAGTCACAATACAAAGGGGAGAAACTCAAACAAAAACCGAAAGCAGAAACAGTCCAGAAGTAGTGGATTCAAAAATTAGCCTCGAGGGGACAAGACACAAAATGAAACCCACCCCAATTTGATGGAAAATCGTCATGGGCAAAGCTAAACGGATGGTCGGCAGAGGAAAAAGCAATAGCATTAACTCTTGCTTAAGAGGGGACGCTACAGACATTTTGCAAACGTGGAATACCTCCGAACAAGAAGACTACGAGCAACTGGTCAAACATTTGGAGCACGTCTGTCACTCCCAATTGAAAAATCGCCACCAGAAATCAAATGAATCCCTACAGGAGTTTGAAGTTGATATTGCCCGTCTGGTTCGCCTTGCCTATCTAGCCACGCCGGAAAATGTGATAGAAAGGTTAGCAGTGCGGAATGGACTGCGGGCAACGAAGTCAGGCAAGCATTGACCCTTGGTCGACCGACTCAATTAGTGGATGCACTGGCTCGAGCTCTGGAATTCGAGGCTGCGAAGAATACCTGTAGAGGTCAGGCAGATCCGAATCATTGAAGGAGAGGCGGGAAGATGTCGAAAATGATAAGGCCTCTGTAAGGAAGATATAGAGGAAGTCCTACCGAGAAAAGACAAAGAGATGTGGAAGTCTGTACAGGTGGGACA